>JAESUZ010000806.1:1200000-2400000 GCA_017311185.1 Proteles cristata cristata
AGTTGGGGACAGGGATCACTCTGCCTATGTTTTAAACTTTAGAAGTGTATGTAGGTTTTAGTGATCAGAACACATACACAGAGGATATAATGATTTAGATTTCTTCATATTGAATAGTAGACCGATATAGATCTCATGACTGTGAGATCATGACCTGAGCCAAAACCAAGGGTCAGATGCTTTCCTGAGCATCCTAGGGACCCCAAAGAGGTTACTTTGTGACGAGCTTCAGCATTGTATATAATAGCTAAATCTATTTTTTAAATATAGAAAATCACTTGAATGTTTTGGAAATAATGTATATGGAATAAATATATATGTTATAATTTACTTTTAATTTAGTATCAGCACATTATTAATATATTCAAAAAATTTTTCTTGAGTGTATACCAAATACCAGGCTCTTGCAAAGCCATGAACAAAATAATAGACAAGCCCTCTGCCCTTATGGAACTTATTGTTTAGACCTGCACTGAGCAATGGATATGATAGTTACTAGGCACGTGTGGCTAGCGATAGACATGCATGTCTAGTTCAAGTTGAAATGTGCTGTAAGTATAAAATGAATCCTGGATTTCAAACCGTATATAAAAAAGTTAAAAACCTCAATTTTATATATTGATTACATGTTGAAATCATAATAGTTTGGTATATTGGGGAAATACAGTATATTAAATTAAAAATATAATACAGTCCTAAATAATACCAGGATGACCACTTAGTATTAAGGGACAAAAAGGAATCAGTGAAAGGTTAGCAAGGCTATTTAATCTATACAAGTGGAGCCCCCTTTGAATATCCCACCAAGTGCATAGAGCATTCTTCACTGTTAATTTGGGTATTTGAGCCGCTTACAGAAAAGTTCGTATAAACAGGGCATCAGATAACCAGGAAAACATTTCTGGAGCCTTTTACATGCCAGGGCTCTAGTATACTTTGATAGATTAAAATAATTCTTCCCGCACTACAGGATTCCTCGAGGAGAATATTAACCAATTGAAACACTGTGTTTCCCTGGTGCCATACACTGTGCTTGGCCCAGGCCACTGTATGGCCATACTCAAGAACTGGCCATCCCATAGGAAGAATAAATATAGTTAAGATGTCATTACTACCCAAAGTAATCTACACATTCAATGCAATTCCAATCAAAATTGCTCCAGCATACTTCTCAAAACTAAAACAAACTATCCTAAAATTTGCATGGAACCACAAAAGACCCCGAATAGCCAAAGTAATCCTGAAAAATAAAACCAAAACAGGAGGTATCACCATCCCAGACTTTAGCCTCTACTACAAAGCTGTCATCATCAAGACAGTATGGTATTGGCACAAAAACAGACACATAGACCAATGGAACAGAATCGAGAACTCAGAAGTGGACCCAAAAGTATACAGCCAACTATCTTTGACAAAGCAGGAAAGAATATCCAATGGAAAAAAGACAGCCTTTTTAACAGATGGTGTTGGGAGAACTGGACAGCAACATGCAGAAGAATGAAACTAGATCATTTTCTCACACCATGCACAAAAATAAACTCAAAATGGATAAAGGATCTGAACGTGAGACAGGAAACTATCAACACCCTAGAGAAGAAAGCAGGAAACAACCTCCTTGACCTCCACCGCAGCAACTTCTTACTTGACACATCCCCAAAAGCAAGGGAATCAAGAGCAAAAATAAACTGTTGGGACCTCATCAAGATTAAAAGCTTCTGCACGGCCAAGGAAACTAATAGGCAACCGATGGAATGGGAAAAGATAGTTGCAAATGACATATCAGATAAAGGGTTAATATCCGAAATCTATAAGGAACTCACCAAACTCCACACCCGAAAAACAAACAACCCAGTGAAGAATTGGTCAGAAGATATGAACAGACACTTCTCCAAAGAGGACATCCAGATGGCCAACAGACACATGAAACGATGCTCAGCATCGCTCCTCATCAGGGAAATAGAAATCAAAACCACACTGAGATACCACCTCACGCCAGTCAGAGTGGCTAAAATGAGCCAATCAGAGAACTCTAGATGCTAGCGAGGATGTGGAGAAACGGGCACCCTCCTACACTGTTGGTGGGAATGTAATCTGGTACAGCCCCTCTGGAAAACAGTGTGGAGGTTCCTCAGGAAACTAACAATAGAACTCCCCTATGACCCAGCAATAGCACTGCTAGGAATTTACCCAAGGGATAGAGAAATGCTGATGCATAGGGGCACATGGACCCCAATGTTTATAGCAGCACTCTCCACAATAGCTAAAGCATGAAAAGAGCCTAAGTGTCCATCCACGGAAGAATGGATCAAGAAGATGTGGTTTATCTATACCATGGGATACTACATGGCAATGAGAAAGAATGAAATCTGGCCATGTGTAGCAACATGGATGGACCTTGAGGGTGTTATGCTGAGCGAAATAAGTCAGGCAGAGAAGGGCAAATATCACATGTTTGCACGTATAGGAGGACTAGGAGGAACTTAACTGAGGACCATGGGGGAGAAGAAGGGGGGAAATGGTGGGGGAAAGAACAGAGGCAAACCATGAGAGACTCTTGAATGCTGAGAAAAAAAATGAGGACTGATGGTTGTGGGGGGAGGAAGGAGATGGGCATGGAGGAGGGCACTTGTCGGGATGAGCACTGGGTATTATATGGAAACCAATTTGACAATAAACTATTTGTAAAAAAAAAAAAAAAAAAGAATTGGCCATCCTTAAAGATTATTCATGGAGTTATGTGGAGATAGGAGAAAAAAAGGAAGGATGCTTCAAAGATTTTTAAAAAATTGTGCAGTGTTATAAATTAGTAGATTTGGCAGGAGAAAGACAAAATTGGGGTCTGTCAACCTATTTGTTTTTCATGTGGTATTCTCAACATTATTTCCCATTCTGGCTTATATATACTAGTCTCTAAGACTGGTTATTTATATTTCCTTTGATATAAAATCTTATTTAATATAATATTTTCAATTCAGTGACTTAAGAAACCTCTTCAAGATTCATTAAAAACAACAAAACAACAATACACTCCCCTACAGCCTGGCAGTGTGGGCAAAATGGCTTATCACTGGTTTACTGATCTACATAGACCTTGATCTCATGCTCCAACTCTGTTTTGAAAATTTGTGATGCCCACAGTCTAAATAAAGTGAGACCCAAACCCTTATAATCTAAGGTAAACAGTTTTGTCCTAGCGTGTGGCAGGAAAAATGTACACAGGGATAGAATTATCCATTGATTTGGCATCAAGTTTGGCAAGCATAGATGTTTGGTAAATGCCTACAAGATAAAAGCATTGAAAATAGAAAAGTAGTCAATCAGCCCTAAGAACTGAAAGCTAAGGGTTGCTCAAAATAGTATGGAATAGGTTATGCTGTGAAGGCTTCAGAAGTGAGCATACGATCGGGGCGCCTGGGTGGCTTAGTCGGTTGAGCGTCCGACTTTCGCTTAGGTCATGATCTCGCGGTTCGTGGGTTTGGGCCCCGCGTCGGGTTCTGTGCTGACTGCCAGCTCAGAGCCTGGAGCCTGTTTCAGTCTGTGACTCCCTCTTTCTCTGACCTTCCCCTGCTCACGCTGTCTCTCTCTCTGTATCCTAGAAATAAATAAAACATTTAAAAAAAAATTAAAAAAAAAAAAGAAGTGAGCATAGGATGATGGAAATTTGGTAGAACATGCATGTGAGTATGTGTGCATGTGCGCACGTGCACACACACACACACACATTACATATGCACACCCAAGAAAATATACATATAAGAAAGTGATAGCAAATACAAGATGAGAAGTGACAGGGAAAGGAAGAGGCAAACAATTTCACTGAAAAAGGAAAGTGTTTTCACTTTCTGGGACTATACATATGTTCAGAAATATCATTCAGTTGAAACCAGCAAATGAGTTAGTTAGAAGGATTAGAGGAAAAGCCTTCAGAAAGAAAGCATACTGCTCCAGAAGTTGAACAGTGGCAAAGACCAGAGAAATCTGTAAAACCCAGTAAGATTATGCATCCTCTTGAATCTAGAGAAATTTTATGATCAAGAGCAAAAACAAATGGGAGAGAAATGAAGCAATGAGATGTAGTGAGATTAAATGCTATGTATCATGTACCATTGGAAGTTTATTATGTAATATAGGCAAACCCAAGTCTTTCCAATTCAGTCTTCATGATGTTGGTAATATACTCTTGATTCCCTTCCCAGTTATCTCCTTATCTATTATCTTCCTTTCCCATTCTACTTTCTTAAACTGGTAGAATTTGCTCACTGTCTTCAACTTGGATTCACTCTTCCAGTCAACCAACCTGGATTCTGCCTCCATTGCTCCAATTGAATAGGTTCTTGCCAAAGTTATGAATCGCTTCCCAGTTGTCAAATCCAAAGGACATTTTCCAGTCTCTTTTTATTGTGATGATTAAAAGAAGAATCTTGGTATATTAGAGAAGCCAAGAATGGATTGGCAAAGTTCCCATGATCCTACCATTTTGATTCTCCATTTTAAAGCTGCCAAAATAACTACTGAAGATTTAGACAAGCAAAATGGATAATTTTGGACTACATGTAAACTGGAAAAGATTGAAGTGTATAACACTTTGCCAAAAAAGAATGGCTCCAAAATAAAGTTGAAATTGGAATATCAGCCTTGGGAAATTGAGCAAGACATGGGTAAGTAAACGGCAATTTAATTAGGATTTATTAGTAGAAAACCCTTATGGAAGATAACCCTGTTAACTCAAGAGGGGATGAGGGGAAATGTCGCTTAGTATACAGACATGTCCCTATTTCTAGAAGACTCTGAAGCCAAAAGAAGAAGTTAAAAGGGGCAAAATTTTAAGGAATGTATAAAGATGAACATGTACTAAGATTCAGATGCCCTTATGAGCACCAAACTTGACTGATTCCGAGTGAGGAGAGAATGAAGGATATCCTTGTAGAATATTCTGATTGACAGCATTACCATTGGAATTGTCTTTCAAACAACACCCTAATCCCCTATGTAATAATTGCTGGTGGTGGGTAGGGTTTCCTAATTAAATTCCTAGATACCCGTTTATAGACTCTGTATTTATTTTATATTTACCTTTTCCTCTTCTTTTTAAAAATTTGTTCAGAAACTGTCACTTTAAGAATACTTGAGAGAGAGGAGAGATTGGAGGGAATAAATTTTAGGCCAGTCCTTCTAAAAGAGGAAAGACACACTAATGCCACCATAATAATCATGAGCAGACATTTATTAAACACCTGCCCTGGTCGTCTAAGTCAGCTGTACGGTCAGTGAGAAATTCTGAGTGCTCAGATGCTCTGAAGGGAAATTTATCTAGAGAAAAATAATGCATCAGCTCATTTTTAAAAAAGACTCATGCCATCAAGTCATCCCCAAAGAACCCTTTTAAATCCAATGAGTCAAGCAGAACTGTGGTTAATGATATGCTTGTGTTTATCAGAGCTGGCATTATGGTGTTAAGTAAAATTTATGATACGTCAGAGTTTATATTAGAGTTTTACTTTTGTGCTAGATGTACCACTTGAGTATGCTGGATCTCATTATATAATTTCTACATAATTATTATCCCATTTTGGGGACACTTATGTTAAATAGCTACTAGGATTTGTTGCAATTTTTATTTGTTATGTGACATGCTGAGTGGTGTGTGTGTGTGCATGCATGGTGTGTGTATGTGTGTGTCTTCTTTTAAATGCCAAGTCCTTGACCAAGAAAACAACCTCCAGTCCTAGTTTATAACATTTTTCCTATGGGAAATATAATCCAATTTATGATCTAGTTTCTCAGAACCCATTAGAACAGTAAGAAAAGTGTCTTTGTTGGCATGTGGCATTTATATAAATATTGTTACACTATAGCTTAATTTATATTCTGGCTTTTTTTTTTTGATATAAGTATTGTAATTACTTTAAGGTCCCAAACCTTAAAGTATATTATATTTGGATTCTGTATTTTATGCTGAGCACATTACTATGTATGTAGTAGGAGCTAATTTAAGCATTTCTTAAGTGAATCATGTTAGAGTCAGGAAAAAATACTTGGAAACTTCATTGAACAGAGGTTAATCTTGCTTTGATGATTTAGAGTTCCTTCAGGAACTTGGAGTATTCCCAGAAACACTAAAAAAATCAATTACCACTGAATGGCACTATAAATTCTGTTTATTTAAGTTTTCTTGGGTTTTAGGCATATAATAAATGGGATTTTGCCATAAATAGGAAGAGACATGCATGCACATGGACCCATTCAGTCTCCATAATCCTATGGAAGAATGCAAACAGACTGGCTATTGATGCAAATAGTGCTAATCCTTTGGAGGGACAGATGCCAGACCTTCTGCAAAAGGCGTGTACTCAGAATACATGGACAGAAATTGTGGGTGAGCCAAGGAATCTTCTCTGAATCTGGGTGAAATGGAAAGGCCAGTGTTGATGGAGTAGATTGTTAAGGGCTGCAGACTCTGTTCAGCACAGATATGGTTTTTTAGTGTGTGTGTGTGTGTGTGCACACACACAAATGCACACTCACTTTCTCTCTTTCATTCTGCCTCCACCCTACCCCAGTTAAACTTGAACTTCCTCTGTGCAGAGCAGGAAGATTCTAGTTTGCCCCAAGGCTTACCACTCTCTCATGTGACTTTGACTTTCTTTTCATTTTCACTATATGCAAAGAACTCCTCTTCTCCAGTTTATTTCTTATAATAGTGAGAATCATCTACATGGCTAACCTAAAATTCTCTTTCAAATGCTTAATTTTTGTTTCCTTTTGTTGTCTGACTGCTGATGCTAGGACTTCCAGCACTATGTTAAACAACAGTGGTGAGAGTGGGCATCCCTGTCGTGTTCCTGATCTCAGAGGAAAAGCTGTCAGTTTTTCTCCATTAAGGATGATATTAGCTCTGGGCTTTTCATAAATGGCTTTAATGATGTTTAAGTAAGTTCTTTCTATCCTGACTTTCTCAAGGGTCTTTATTAAGAAGGGATGCTGTATTTTGTCAAATGCTTTTTCTGCATCTATCGACAGGATCATATGGCTTTTATCTTGTCTTTTGTTAATGTGATGTATCACATTGATTGATTTGTGAATATTGAACCAGCCCTGTAACCAAGGAATGAATCCCACTTGATCATGGTGGATATGCTGTTGAATTCGATTTGCAAGTATCTTGTTGAGGATTTTGCATCCGTATTCATCAAGGATATTGACCTGTAGTTCTCTTTTTTTGCTGGGTCTCTGTCTGGTTTGGGAATAAAAGTGATGCTGGCTTTGTAGAATGAGTCTGGAAGTTTTCTTTCGATTTCTATTTTTTGGAATAGCTTTAGAAGAATGAGTATTAACTCTGATTTAAATGTCTGGTAGAATTCCCCAGGGAAGCCATCTGGCCAAGGACTTTTATTTGTTGGGAAATTTTTGATAACTGATTCAATTTCTTCACTAGTTATGGGTCTGTTCAGATTTTCTATCACTTCCCATGTGAAAGGCTTCAGAATTGACAAAGAAGAAATCAAACTCTCTTTTTGCAGGCAACATGATACTCTATATGGAAAACCTGACAGATTCCACCAGAAGCCAAATAGAACTTATCCATCAATTCAGCAAATTTGCAGGGTACAAAGTCAATGTACAAAATAGGTTGCATTTTTATACACCAATAATAAAGCAACGGAAAGAGAAATCAAGAAACTGATCCCATTCACAATTGCACAAAAAAACCCCAGAAAATACCTAGGAATAAACCTAACCAAAGATATAGGAGATCTGTATGATAAAAACGGTAGAAAACATATGAAGGATATTGAAGAAGAGACACAAAGAAATGGAAAAATATCCCATGCTCATGGATCGGAAGTATAAATATTGTTAAAATGTCATTATTACCCAAACCAATCTAAACACTCATAGCAGTCCCAATCAAAATTGCACCAGCATTCTTCTCAGAGCTAGAACAAACTATCCTAAAATTTGTAGGGAACCACAAAAGACTTTGAATAGCCAGTATAATATTGAAGAAGAAAACCAAACCAGGAGGCATTGCCATCCCAGACTTAAGCCTCTACTACAAAGCTATAATCATCAAGACAGTATGGTATTGGCACAAAAACAGACACATAGACCAATGGAATAGAATGGAGAACTCAGAATTGGACCCACAAATGGATGGCCAACTAATCTTTGACAAAGTGGGAAAGAGTATCCAGTGGAAAAAAGACAGTCTCTTTAACAGATGGTGCTGGGAGAACTGGACAACATGCAGAAGAATGAAACTAGATCATTTTCTCACACCATACAAAAAATAAACTCAAAATGGATAAAGGACCTAAATGTGAGACAGGAAACTTATCAAAATCCTAGAGGAGAAAGCAGGAAAAAACCTCCTTGACCTCAAACGCAGAAATTTTTTACTTGACTCATCCCCAAAGGCAAGGGATCAAGAGCAAAAATGAACGATTGGGACCTCATCAAGATCAAAAGCTTCTGCATGGCAAAGGAAATAATCCATAAAACTAATAGGCAACTGACAGAATGGGAAAAGATGGTTGTAAATCACATATCGGATAAAGGGCTAGTATCCAAAATCTATAAGGAACTCACCAAACTCCACATTTGAAAAAGAAATAATTCAGTGAAGAAATGGGCAGAAGACATGAACAGATACTTCTCCAAAGAGGACATCCAGATGGCCAACAGATACATGAAACAGTGCTCAGCATCCCTCCTCATCAGGGAAATACAAATCAAAACCACACTGAGATACCACCTATGCCAGTTAGAGAGGCTAAAATGAACAAATCAGGAGACTCTAGATGCTGGTAAGGATGTTGAGAAACAGGCACCCTTCTACACTGTTGGTGGGAATGTAAGCCGGTGCAGCCCCTCTGGAAAACAGTGTGGAGGTTTCTCAAAAAATTAACAATAGAACTCCCCCATGACCCAGCAATAACACTGCTAGGAATTTACCCAAGGGATACAGGAGTGCTGATGCATAGGGGCACATGTACCCCAGTGTTCATAGCAGCACTTTCAACAATGGCCAAATCATGGAAAGAGCCTAAATGTCCATCAACTGATGAATGGATCAAGAAGAAGTGGTTTATCTATACCATGGAATACTACATGACAATGAGAAATACTGAAATCTGGCCATTTGTAACAACGTGGATGGTACTCAAAGGTGTTATACTGAGCAAAATAAGTCAGGCAGAGAAAGACAGATACCATATGTTTTCACTTATAAGTGGAACAGGAGAAACTTAACGAAGGACCATGGGGGAGGAGGAGGGGAAAAATAGTTGGGGAGAGGGAGAGAGGCAAACCATGAAAGACTCTTGAATGCTGAGAACAAACTGAGGGCTGTTAGGTGTGCGGGTGAAGGGAAAGGAGGTGACGGGCATGGGGGAGCGAACTTCTTGGGATGAGCACTGGGTGTTATATGGAAACCAACCTGACAATAAACTATAAAAGAAAAAAAAGTTAAACAAACAAAACCACAGAACAAATGCTTAATTTTTACATTAGCATTTAAACAGACATTTTAGATTCTGTATGGAAATAAATGTGATCTATTTGGACCAGGGTCAAAAGAGGTCCATTTTTTCCACCTGTAATTAAAGGAGAAATAATTAGAAGGAGGGAACACATAGTGAAGATAAACACTGATGCCAGTAGTGTATATAAAGGATGTGAAGGTGCATATAGAGTATGAGTAAAAGGCTTCATGAAATGTATGAGTGTAAAAAGCAGTCTTTTAAAATCACTGAATGATTTCATGTTATGGGTTCTTAAATGTGCATGTGTAACAAAATTAACAACTAGATGTTTTACATATAGATATTTTCTTCCTTTCTAAGTACATATTGTCAACTTAATATATATAACCAAAGGTGTTTATGTATTTGTGTGTATCTGTCGGAGGCCTGCTCCGACAGCTCCGGGGGTCCCTGAAGGATGGATGATGTCGGCGAGAGAGAGAGTGAGAGAGCCCCGAGATTCTTTCTGATCACCGGGCAGGCATCTCTGACCTGCCGGTTTTGGTATCTTTATTTAAAGGTTCAAGAACAACATGAAATCAGGAAAAGGAATTTTTACAATGGGAAGCCTTTTGTGAATTACCTCAATCATAGTGAAGTTGAATTGTACAACTAAGGAAATAACAGGATGTTCTTAATGAAAAAATAGGATGACCTATATATGTTAAGTCGTAAATAGTTAGGCTAGGAATTATTCTGTTTGGCTCTCAAGAGGATGAATGTTTTTGAACTGGTTAGTTTGTGGAAACCTATTTGATGCTAAATGTGTGAACACCACAGGAGCCCTAAAGGTTTAAGCCTTTTGCTTTTGGGTTATGTGTTAGCTACTCTTTTCTATCCTCATCCCAGCCACCTGTAAGGGAGGATGTTTGCAGATGGTATGCCTTTGGGAAGGGACTGCCATACATCATCAGTTAGAAGAAGCTGTACGTGTTGTTTTACCCCTGTTTGTTCCTAAACTCTAAATTAGGCTCTTTGTCTTGGGGCCAGGCTCAATTGTCTTTGATATGCAAGGCCCATAGGAAGAGGCTTTTGACAATCACCTACAGAGCTCTCATCTAAAATCTCTTTTGTAAAAGCAGGAATATGCTTTTCCTTATGTGGTATCTGTGTTCGGAATATGGGTCTGATATAGAATATTGTGAGGCCTGGTCAATACCAGCAGGCTCATTTCTAATATGAGCCAGTAGTAGCAGAAGGAGATACCAGTTTTCGTTTCTCACAGCAGGAGCTGTGCAAACACTGCCATTTCCTTGCTGTGACTGCCATCAGAGAGGCCAGTGCGGCTCCCAGCATGTATCTATTCAGTTTTGTCCCCAATTATTTTGCCATTTTATTGTTGAGAAAATGGAGCATTTGGGTGACCACCTCCCTCCAGCTGGTCCACTGTGGCCCTTCACCGTGTCCCACGCCTGGAGGCTCCACAGGCAGATCCTGCCCCCCAGTTCCAGCTCCTTGGCATCCTCCGGACCACAGTCCTGTCTCCTTATTTTCCAGCAACCCTGCCATGGACTTCCTGCTTCCTTGTACCTGGCCCCTTGCCTCTCTCCCTTTTCTTCTAGTATATTCATTCATACCACCATTGCCATTTCATTCAAAATATACTCTCTTCTGTTGAAATGCAACATAGACATTTAAAAAGATCACCAAGCTGTGCTAAATGGCATAATAAAAATTATAGGGCATATGGGAAAATGCAGTAGGGGCACAAAATTTAAAAACTTCCTCAGCGACACATAAAAAAAGGCCAGAAACTAATACAAAATGGTAGTTCACTTTTTTACATGTGAAATCATTAAGAAATGCATATGCCTGAATAAATATGTTGTTTTACCTTGTGGAAATGAGCTTTGGAAAAGCTGCTGTTTGTGAGTCGTGGAGGGGTGAAAAGAAGGCCGTGAAATCCTTTGGAAAGTTGTACCATCAGATGGATGTGGCTCAAGGTGAGCTGAGGTCGCTGGAGGAGGTCTGTGCTTGTGTTCTGTTTGTGTCTTCCTGCCTGGCTCTGTTCAGCTGGGTGCAGATGTGTGCTTATTCATCCAGAATTCCTCACAGATCAAATTGCTGCATAAGCACACACAAAATCACATTATGATCAAACTGTTCCTTAAGATACCAACTTCACAATTTTACAACAGGTGTCAGTAGAACTGAGTGTATGCTCTTGTAAACTTATATGTATTTATCTGATTGCCATGAGTGCCCATATTCTCCCATTAGACCAGAGACCATAAAGGCAGGGCTATGTTTGCTTCTGGTCATCTTTGTAGCTCCACCATCTGACACATTGTCTGATTAATGGTAAGCACATGATGAATGAATGAATCTTTCTGTCCAATTTCCCTTCACCTTCTGTTTTCTCAGGACTCTTATGTCTTCTAGATACCCTATGAGTGAAAGGTTTATCTCTGATTATGGGCTTGTTTTTTTTTTTTTTCCCTAGAGAGCAGGATCTTAGGATGATTTTTTTTTCATTAATTATCCACGTGGTCCCTGTATCAGCAAAACTGAGGTGGAGAAACAACTTATGTCAAGTTGTTCGATGGAAGGATCTTAAGATGGGTATTTATTCAAAAGCTATTTTTCAGAGCTAAAAAATAACCAAGGTGTCTGATAATGGATGATTGGGTAAAGAAATTGCATATATGCACACATACACAATGGAATATTATTCAACCTTACTACAAAGAAGATTCTGCCATTTGCAACATCATAGATGAACTGGAAGGGATTATGTTAAGTGGAATAAGCCAGACACAGAAAGAAAAAAGTTGACTGATCTCACCTTATATGTTGAATCTAAAAAAGTCAAATATAAAGAAGCAGAGAGTAGAATGATGATTACCAGGAGTGGGGGATTTGAAGGGATGGGGAGATGGTGATCAAAGATACAAAGTTGCTGTTGTGTAGGGTGAATAATTTAGAGATCTAATGTGCCAAATGATGACAATAGTTAATAATACTGTACTGAATGTTGGAAGTTTGCTAAAGGAGTGGATTTCAGGTGCTCTTATCACACACAGTAACTGAGGAGAAGGTATATTAATGGTCTGGATTATAGTCATCATCTTGCTGTATATGTATCTCAAATCAGCATTGACATACCTTAAATATATACCATTTTTATTTAAAAAGAAAAAGCAAAGCAGATGGTGAGGCAATCCAGAGGTTGACTACAGCAGGGAGCTGCTGCCCACTGTAGCACTGGAGAGACCAATGAAGGAGCCAGTCTTACCAAAGCTGAAGGTCAGAGCTACCCAGAGGGTCCTGGCACCACGAAGGAGTCACAGCCATAGATGAAAATGGTGCTCAAGCAGAGTGAGAAAGAGACAGAGGCTAAAAGAAAAATATCTAGTTCCTCCTGTCCTTGCACCCCAAATCTCAGGCCAGTGCCTCCCCTTATAAGAACTTCACTAGAAGCCAGTTGGTAGGGAGTGTGGGAGCGTGGGTTGCCCAGAAGAGCTCCCCATCCCATAGAGCAGAGCAGGGACAAGGAGAGTGCAATGGGCAAAAGACTATGGCTCTACTGTTTCATTACATCCTTTTCAACAAATAAAGTGACCAATGATATCAATGCTGCCTTATGGATCATTTTGTGACATTCTTCTTCATCACCTTGTAAGGGAAATACACACCAGGACTTTAGAGTTTCCATATGAACCACTTACTAGTTACTGGAATATTTATAATTACAAGTGAAGTGTTTGTTGCATAGATCTAGTTTATCAGAAGGGTGTGATATATGTATCATGATGAAATTTGTCTCCTAATAAGTCCTGATGCAAATACTGAAAAAACTAAAAAGGAGGGACATCTCTTTTTAGCTTCAAGTCATAAGAACAATAGAGTGCTTCTACGCCTTTAGCCTTATTTCCTTGCAGGTTATAGGCAATATTCTTCAACAGAAATCATAGTTCCACCTGAATATTAAGCTATTCTCCAGGGCAAAACAAAAGTATTCAAAACGGAGTTTTTACAAATAATGATTTTGAGCAGACTATCCCGGAGACTCAGAACATCAGTTCTGTTTGGGTTGTATTTTTATTTGGGTCCTTCCTTGTATCATTTAGCACAACAATGTTATATACTGCAGAGATGGCTAGGCACAGATTATTATTATTATTTTGAAAGATATTAAAGGACTCAGGTCATTTAAAAAGACTATACAGTTCTTATTTTGTAGAACACCATTCTTTGTTTTTGTTTTTGTTTTTTAAATATTTGAAAGAGACTTTAAGTGCATGAATAAAACTCTTTTAAAATCATTGACTAATTCCTCCTTACAAGGAGGCAGTATTAGGAAATAAAAAATGCAATTTAATTTTAATAAATATATCCTAAATTTCAAAAGCATGTATTTCTCTTTCTGTATTCTATAGTTATATCTCAGACTAACATTTAGCTCTGAATTTCAAAGGCATTATATGCAAGATGCGTCTTTTATTCTTAGTCTATAAAATTGTGGTCATGGTGAAATATTTGTTATCCTTTTCTCTGTTAGCAGCACTGCAAAGTGCAATTTATAAGGCAAGTTACACTGATATCCACTGGCTCTGTAAACAGGGATAAGTTACTATACTGGTTACAGTATTTTAAGCCACATTCATAAGAGTGCAAATAAGTAAATTTCCTAGTTGTAGCTTAACTTCATCATACCTATTTTTACCCTCATCAAATTAAAGATATTTCTCTAGCCTTTCTTCCTTCAATGATACCTGTTGTGAGAGAGGTTTCTAGTTCCTGGGGGTTTGCCTTGGACCAAGCTGACATTCCCTGAGATGTAAATGCTTTGCTGGTTATTGGGCGTTGTCAGGCCTTCCTCACATTGGCCTCTGCAGAATATTCCTGTTCCCACCTACGCTCTCTCCAGTTGATCCTGCCCTCTACAGGATCCTCTATCCCTGAGGGAGGCCCTTCTGGTCTGCTCTCTTGCCCTGTGGGTCACAACCTCTTGGTGATGAGGGTAATATGTGCCTGCTCCTCATGTCATTCAGTGAGCCTGGTGAGATGGTCTAGCTTCTGTGCTAGCTGTTTGCTGCCATCACTACCTACTGTTCTGGGCTATGGAGACATGGAAACAGTCAGATGTGTGTGGGGGACAGTGGGCCACTTACCACTTCTCAAGGCTCCGGAAGGAAACAGGGCATGGCTCTGGAGGAGCGGGGTGTGACTGTTCTTCTTCTCCCTTCTTAGAAACCCAAATTATATTTAACTCTCCTGTTTCCCTTTAAATGATTTTGCTTTTTTCAAAACTGAGTCTTGCTGTGGGGAAGGTGGGTACAGGGGTGGGTCCAATGGGTGACGGAATTTAAGGAGAGCACTTTCAGGGATGAGCACTGGGTATTACATCTAAGAGATGAATCCCTGGATTCTACTCCTGAAGCCAAGACTACATTGTATGTTAACTAACTTAAATTTAAATAAAAAAAGAAACAAAACATTTTTACAAGGCCACATTTTAAGGCTGAAAGTTAAGAATTTGAGGCTTTGTTTTCTAATTCTTTTACATACATGCCCCTTAGGCAATGAACAACTCAGTAGAGGCCCTTATGGGGAAAGGCCTACCGTCTCAGTCAAGAAATTCAGTAAAACTGGGGTGAAGGAGCCTCGGACAATACTCAGTTAGCTTTCTTAAAGCATCTTGTGTAACTCCTAGGAGCCCAATTGGTCACCTGTAAAAGAGGGATTATACTACTCAGTTTATGTGGCTACTGTGAGATTTAATGTGATAGATTAGGTCAGGTGCCACACCCAGTGACTAGTCAAAAAATGTGAGTTCTTTCTTTTCCACTTCCCCCCCATAGTTTAGAGACAGAAAAGTTTAACTGACATGGGTACACCATGTCAAGTAAAATCAGAGAGCAGACTCAGGGCTGCAATTCAAAGTGTTACTCCTATAACTCTGGTGAGGCAAAGCCTCAAAAAAGTCTTGTGTTACTACAGAAGCAGTACATGTGTGCAATAGAAAATTAGGCAACACCAACAAGCAAAAACAAGACAACAAGTAAGTCACCATATTTCAGCATGCAGAGATTACTACTATTCATACTTTCACACTGTAGTACATAATCGCTTTCATTTCTCTAGTTCTCTGTGTATATGTGTATATATACATATATATGCATATAAATTTATCACATAATTTTCATCTCATTCAGAGCCAAAAAATGTTCTCCTTTTTCCTGTTGTCCCCAAAATGGCTTTCACTGCTAGTTATCCCAATCAGCATCCAAAAGAGGACTGCATATTGCCATTGTTTGTTATGTCCCTTGGTCTTGTTTAATTAAGAGCAGTGTATTTTTTGCTATCATTGCCTTGTTGAAGAGACCTGTCCAGTTGTCCTGTGTAATGTCTTACCTTCTGGGTTTGTGTCATTTCTTCTACAAGGTGTGTAGTTTGTTCCTCTCTTTTTGGTTAACAGGACATTTTGTCTAAAGTGTTTTTAACTTTGTTTAACTTTGCTTCATCATTGATGGTACAGATCACATGATACCAGAATATAGAACCTTGGCGGTGCTAAAATTCATGACTGCATTAGGCTGATAGCACTCTGACATCACTTTCATTGTGCAGTTAAATATTTCTCCTTCTTTCTAGTAAGCAGCATTTATGGGGTTATTTTGGCATTATATAAATGTCTAATTCCTCATCTACCACTCATCTTATAGTTTTAACACCAATTATAATGAATAAAGGTATTTTTTAAATAAGTTTTTTAAATTTTTTTTAAATTTATTTTTGAAACAGAGATAGAGATAGCATGAGCAGGGGAGGGTCAGAGAGAGAGGGAGACATAGAATCTGAAGCAGGCTTCAGGCTCTGAGCTAGCTGTTAGCACAGAGCCCGATGCAGGGCTTGAACCGATGAACCGTGAGATCATGACCTGAGCTGAAGTCGGACGTTCAACCGACTGAGCCACCCAGGCACCCCTGAATAAAAGTATTTTGAATCAAAAGAAATGACTCAGTATGTTATAGAGATAAAGACTGGCATGGAAAATCTTTAAAAGGTACCTATATCAGCTTTTCGCTGTTTAAGTTAAGAAGGAGGCCAGATGCTAGTAGTCTTTGGCTAAGATGTATCTTTTTGGCCAAGACACACAGGATCACCAGCAATATAAAAAATAGAGACTAAAATTCAGAAGAAAGCATAGGGTGACTTTAGCCAAGGATGATTTTGAGTTTGTGTTTGGGATGGGTGTTAGGGGAGGATGAAAGTTTAGAAGATGAAGTAATTCATAATCCATTGTTATCTAAAAATTCTAAGGCACTTTATTTTATTTTTTTTTTAATGTTTTTTTATTTATTTCTAGGAGAGAGAGAGACAGTGTGGGCAGGGGAGGGTCAGAGAGAGAGGGAGTCACAGACTGAAACAGGCTCCAGGCTCTGACCTGGCAGTCAGCACAGAGCCCGACGCGGGGCTCGAACCCACGAACCGTGAGATCATGATCTAAGCGAAAGTCGGACGCTTAACCGACTAAGCCACTCAGGCGCCCCTCTAAGGCACTTTAAAAATTGAAGTTGGCTGACACTTTTTTTCAAGGAAAGTCTAGAGTTGGAATCCTTTTTCCTTTACATCTGTATAGTGTTTTTTGATGAAGTACTGGGATTTTATGAGCTCTGACACTTTCTTCATAAGCCCTCTCTTTTCTGCTCTCCAGATGTAAATTATTCTTTTCTGTTTGCCAGGAGTAAATTACCCTGACCTCTGGCACACTGACTGCTTCTAAGGCTGCTGGGAGGATTAGCTAGTATTGGATTCTTAAAGAGCTTCAAGATCTGTTTTTTATGGACAGGCTGCTTTGGGAAATGTGCCTTGAGGATACAAGTTTGGAAGAGGAACCTACTATACTGGTCTGTTGTCCCCTTGGATGACATGATTCAAAGTCCCTTGAAGACTTAGAGCAGAATTTGAAGTTTTCCTTAGGGAATATAAAGATTGGTAGTTTTAAGAGGTATCGGTAGATTATATTGTTATATTATTACCTTCTTATTGATTGTATTGTTAGAAACATATTGCTCTCTCTTGCTCAGATGCCTTCCTGGACTTAGCTTGGCCATGTGACATGCTTCAGCCAATGAAATGTGAGAGTAAATTATGCATGCTGTTTCCAAGCAAAAGTCTTAGGAATCATTCTGGGGTTCACCAATACTCTTCTTCCTCTGTCAGGAGACTGACATGCCCCAGGTAGCAGCTGCTGTTTCATCCAGGCTCTTAGAGCTGTGACAAATGGATAGCATATTTGAGAAAGGAAACTTGTTTGTCATTAGAAGCCAGTAACATTTTGATTTGTTTGTTATTGAAACATAGCTTAGCCTAAACTGACTGCTACAGAGAGACGTGAGATGCATGAATATAATAGAGGGCTGTAATGATACCAACTAGAGGGTACGGATGGGAATTTTAGTAAGTAATCCTCTGCATAGCTGTCTTGAAGGCGTCTGGATTTTCCTTTAAGCTTTGTGATTCCATAAGTAAGCTGCCAAACTAGAATGAGGTTAAAGTGCCCATGGGGAGATACCTAAAGCTACTAAAGTCATGCCTAACACCACAAATCACAACTGTTTGCAAGAATGAGAAAGAACTTTCTCTGACTGGAACATTATTCTTCTTTGAGGTTAGTGCTAGTGATTTGTTGGAACAATTAAGTGAAAGTGAGCTGGAACTTTTTAATTATTTTTCTTTCAGATATGCTGTTTGAGATAGTTATTTGAATTGCAGTGTCACATTGTGAAATAACACAATCTGTTGCTTTTATAGTCACACAAATTAATTTTCAACTGAAGTATAAATGTCAACTGATGTATGTCCTACTCAGCTTAGGAAAAGAATTCCTTTATATTTGATTTTTTTAGGAGAAAACATGCTCAGAATAAAGTGTGAGAGGTATGAATTGAGAGGAAAAACCATGCTCTCTTCAATGGAAGTTAATTTCTCAGAACTAAAGAAGAATAAATACTCCTGCTAAAGTGTGTGCCTTAATTACAAACCTCAAGGATCTTAAGTTTTATGGCTCAGTTTAAACATCCAAACCTGTGCAGCATGCCTTAAGTCAGCGAAGTTACCTACTAGGTGGTTATAAATCATTATTTTGCATAAGGAGAGTTGCATAAAAATTAAGAATTAGAAACACATCACTTTTAACCTCACTTGACTGAGTGAGATTGATGTTCAAAAGGTTTTATTCTCAGCAGATTATTTTTCTCTGTATTGGAAATTTCCAGATCTAGGTAATTCAGGGAATTAAGAAACAGAGATGAAGGTTTATAATTCATAATTGAAATTTAGTCTTCAGATTAACTTCTTAGTATTCAGCTCATAGGAGGTATGTATTTATTAAATGAAATGACCTCTAGATTTGCATATTCAGGACAAATTTAGGTTATGGGAGGTGTAAGGATATTTAAAATCACTGTTTAAAGGGATATTATTGCCAAGATTTAATAACTAAAATTAAAACAATTTGGTTTTTAAAGTTTTTAAAGTTGCTTCCAGGCCATTTCCTTCTATACTTCAGTCCTTAGCAAGAAATGATCCTTTTAACATAAAAAATGTGAATACACATTTCCCAATCCTAAAGAATTGGTAATCTCTACCTAGTGTTAATTTGGATAACTTAGTTCAGTTCAGTTCACCAAACACCTCGTGAGTGTTGGTCACTCTGCTGAACTGGTAATATAGAGATGAAGAGATTTGTTTCCTACTCTCATGAGGCTTACAATCTAAGAAAGAAAATAGACACCAAAAAAGAAACAATGCATAGCTTGATATGGTATAATAAGAATATTATGGAAGAAAGAGTAATTTAATTATGAGGAAATAGGGAAAGATGGGCAAACCATTATGAAAATGTGTTATTTTCAAAGCAGACTTCTTTTTTTAAATATTTATTTTGATGGAGTGTGTGTGAGTGTGGGGGGCAGAGAGAACGAGAGAGAATCCTAAGCAGGCTTTACACTGTTTGCACAGAGCCCTAGACTGGGCTTGATCTCACAAAACCTGAAATCATAACATGAGCCAAAACCAAGAATCAGACACTTAACCAGCTGAGCCACCCAGGTGATCCCAAAGCTGTATTCTGAATCTAAGGAGCAGCAAAGTTAAGATGGACATTATAAAAAACTTTGTCTAGGGGATAGTTTAGAGAATAAAGAATATATAACTATTTTATTCCTAGTTCTTACAGCATGTGGCATCATGTAAGCAAAGAATTATTTAGTTTCAAGTGACAGAAAGAATGGAGCCCTGTGCAGAGGTATTCTATGCTCTTTTGTTTCCAAACCTATCTAGAGATCTTTCATTGCCTGGGGAAGGGAAGAGGCTTTGTTCTCAGGGCCTACCAAATCCATAGTTCAGGATTGTTTCTTACCTAACTCTGTCACCCTCCCAGTGCCTGAGAATCTGTGTGTGTATTGAAACCCAACTTCTCTCTCATCTCACTTTTGATGAATTAACTTTACCCACAGGTAATAAACCCCATTGATTGGAGAGAGGAAAGCATAAATATAAGCAAATGTGAAGGGCAATAAAGCCTATTTGATATCTCAAAATAGTAAAATAATATCTGGTTACTTTTATTGAACTAGATATTGTTATAATATCCAGATTTCAATTCAGTAACAAATCATATTTGTTCATGAAAGTTAAAATAAAATCCTTCCTTCTTTATGAAGCTTTTGCCAATAATTTGTCAGAGTTATCTCTACTTCTATTCCAAGTTTCTAAACATTTACAATTTCTGGATGTAATGGAGCTGTCAATTCTGAATTGCCTTGCATCTCATCTCCTATTGTCTGTTTTAAAACATTTTCTCCCTAAAAAGATGAAAGTCCTTGGACATTCCAAGGACTGTAATTTACACTGTCTTCTCTGTGGTGGTTGTAAAAATGCTGCGTAGAACTTCTAGGTCCCATTGCATAATGACATCTATCTAAATCCAGATTTATCCATACATCTTTCAAATAAAGAATACATATCAACAAAGAGAGCAAATAAAACCATAGCGTAACTAAGAGACCTTGGACACTACAAACTGCACATTACCTCAAGTTAAAGAATCACCCAAGTCCGGCAGGGAAAAATCAGAAGAGAGAAGGGACACAGGAGGGTTGATGGAAACATGGAAAATATTCACTAGCAGAAGGAAAAGTACCACTTAGAATGGAGATTCGAGGAAGTGGTCTAAAATTTGGCAGATCATAGTGTTGGCTGGTGGGGAATTAAAAGGAGGTAATTTGAATATTTATGGAAACAGAGATGGCTTTTCCAGGGAGGCATTGCATCTAGTGGATAAGGAGGTAACTTGACATGGGGAACATTCATTGGAGGCCTGGTAGTAATGTGAAAGAAGAAGGAAAGGGGTACCTGGGTGGCTCATTTGGTTAAGAGTCTGACTTGATTTTGGCTCAGGTCATGATCTCACAGTTCTTAGGATTGAGCCCCACAGCATGGAGCCTGTTTGAGTTCTCTGTCTTCCTCTCTCTGAATCCCTCACCCACTCTCTCCCGACCCTCTCCCAATTAAATAAACTTTAAAAATATAGAAGAAAGGGAGAAATTAAAGGTCCTGAGTTACAAAATCACAAAATCAGAAGATCTGGTAACTCCTAGGCATCCATTCCCCCAAAAAAAATACAACAACTGTACCTCTTCATGTGAATAGACTGTGGTTTTAGAAAAAGAAACCTGGTAAGGTCACAGTTCTGCAACCATCTCCACAAGCAAGTTGTTTTATTTTCACTGCATCAAAACAGGTTTATTTCTGGGGCACCTGGGTGGCTTAGTCGGTTGGGCATCAGACTTTGACTCAGGTCATAATCTCATTGTTTGTAGGTTCAAGCCCTGTGTCAGGCTCTGTGATGACAGCTGGGAGCCTGGGGCCTGCTTTTCTGTGTCTCCCTCTCTGTCTGCCCCAACTCCGCTTGTGCTCCCCTCCCTCAAAAATAAATAAACATTAAAAAAAATTAAAAAGCACAGGTTTATTCTTTTTTCTTTTTAAAAATATAACAACTTTCTTAATGTGCAATACATATGCCATACAATTCACCCATTTCAGATGTACAACTCATTGGTTTTTCGTATATTCACAGAGTTGTGTAATATAATTATTCACATGATAAATTTTAGAATATTTCCATTATCCCAAGGAGAGCCTCATTCCCATTGACAGTCAGCTCCCCAATTTCTTCCCAGGTCCTCCCCTCCCCTCCCTCCTCCATCCCAACCCTGAACAACCCTAATTTTTTTTTTTTTCTCTATAGATTTTCCTACACTGGAAATTTCTTATAAATGGAATCAAAAAGTATGTGATCTTTTGTGACTGGTGTCTTTCACTTAATGTAATGTATTTGAGGTTATCCATGTTCTTCAATATCCATCAGTATTCTTTTTCTTTTATTGTCTATTAATATTTCCTTGGATGTTACCACATTTTATTAATCAGTTAATGGCCATTTAGGTGTTTCTACTTTTTAGCTATTACAAGTACTATTACTATGAACATTCCTATACAAGTCTTTGTGTGGAACATTTTAATTTCTCTGGGCGTACCTAGGATGGTATTGTGTGAGATGTTCATGATAGGGGAGCCTGTGCACATGTAGAGGGAGGGAGTACTCGGGAAAAATCTCTGTCCTTTCCTCTCAAATTGGCTTCAAACCTAAAATTGCTCTAAAATAGAAAATGTATTAAAAAAATATTCCTCTGGGTTAAATTTCAGTGAATCCCATTCCAAACCCAAGGAACCATTGATCTTTTTCTATTTTTATAGTTATACTACCTTTAACATAAATTTTATATACATGGAATCATGCAAACATATTCTTTTGTGTTAGATTTCTTTCTCTTAATCAGGATGTCTTTCATGTGTTGCATGCATCAATAGTTAATGCCTTTTTATTGCTGAGTAGTATTCCACCTTAGTGATATATCACATTTTGATTATTATTATTAGTTTTTACCATGTTAAAGCCTTTTGACTTATTTCCAGCTTTTGGCTATTATGAATACTGTGACTATGAACGTTGGGTACAAGTCTTTTTGTGTATGCTTATGTTTTCATTTCTTTAAGTTAGTAAATACAAGTGGAATTCTTGTACTATATGGTAGTGTATGTTTAACTTTTAAGAAACTGCTTAACACTTTACCAAAGTAGCAATACCATTTTAGATTCTTATCACTAATATATGAGTTTTCCAGTTTCTCCACATCCTGGTCAACACTTCATAATGTCCATCATTTTGACTTTATAGCCATTCTTTTGAGTACATGATGATATCTCATTTGGTGTTTATTCATATTTTCCTGGTGACTAACGATGTTGACCATTCTCCCATGTGCTTATTTTTCACATGCTTACTCTGTTTGTGTGTGTGTGTGTGTGTGTGTGTGTGTGTGTGTATGTGTGTGTGTGTGAATCATTTGACCAAATCTTTGGCCCACTGAAAAAATTGAGTTGTTCCATTCTAACTATTGGTTTACAGATACTCAATATATTCTGGATAGAAGCCCTATAGTTTATATATATGTTTCACAATTTTCCTATGATGTATAGTTTATCTTTTCCTTTGCTTAGCAGTGTCTTTTGAAGAGAAAATTATTTAATTTTGAGTCAGAACAAAATTTTTTTCCATTATTTATGCTCCATTGGCTGACATTTGAAAATTAAACCAGTTTAGCATTTCTGGAATATAACCAGCTGATCATGTTATATCATTTGTTTTATATATTGCTGCATTTAATTTGATAAAGGTTTGTTTGGGATTTTTGTATCTAAATTCATGAGAGACAACAGTCTATAATTTCTTTTCTTGGACTCTCCTTCCAGAGTTTCAGTATCAGGATTATTCTAGCCTCATAAAATAAATTGGAGAGTATTTCCACTTTATTCTGTACAGAAGTATGTTTGAGTTTGGTATTGTTTCTTTCTTATTTGCTTGAATGCATTCATCAGTAAAGCCTTGTGGGTTTTTGTGGAAAGATTTAAGAATGGATTCAAGTTTTCATTTATGTTTCACTACATTTTGGTAATTGGTAATTTTTAGGCAAATTTGTCCCTGTCATCTAGGTTGATCATTCAGTGTATCTTTTTGTCTGTACTGATGCTCCCTCATGAATTCCTGATATAGGTGTCTGTATTTTCTTCCCTCCCCTCCCCTCCCCACCCCTCCCCTTCCTCTTTTCTTTTCCCTTGATCAGTCTGGGTAAGTGTGTATCAATTTTATAGATTTTTTAAAAGAGCAGCTTTTTGGCTATAGTGAGTTCTGTATTATCTGCTTTCTTTTTCATTAATTTTTGTCTTATCTTTTTTATTTCCTTTATTATACTTCACTTTAAGTTTTGTGGTTTTCTTGAAACAGGAGCTAATTAATTGATTTTCTACTGTTGTACATTTTTTTTTACAAATAGTTTATTGTCAAATTGGTTTCCGTATAACACCCAGTGCTCATCCCCACAAGTGCCCGCCTCCATGCCCATCCCCCCTCCCCCCCACATCCATCAGTCCTCAGTTTTTGTCAGCATTCAAGAGTCTCTCATGGTTTGCCTCTCTCCTTTTCCCCCACCATTTTCCCCCTTCTTCTCCCCCATGGTCCTCATTTAAGTTCCTCCTAATCCTCCTATACGTGCAAACATGTGATATTTGTCCTTCTCTGCCTGACTTATTTCGCTCAGCATAACACCCTCAAGGTCCATCCATGTTGCTACACATGGCCAGATTTCATTGTTTCTCATTGCCATGTAGTATTCCATGGTATAGATAAACCACATCTTCTTGATCCATTCGTCTGTGGATGGACACTTAGGCTCTTTCCATGTTTTAGCTATTGTGGAGAGTGCTGCTATGAACCTTGGGGTCCATGTGCTCCTATGCATCAGCATTTCTGTATCCCTTGGGTAAATTCCTAGCAGTGCTATTGCTGGGTCATAGGGGAGTTCTATTGTTAGTTTCCTGAGGAACCTCCACACTGTTTTCCAGAGGGGCTGTACCAGTTTACATTCCCACCAACAGTGTAGGAGGGTGCCCGTTTCTCCACATCTTCGCCAGCATCTAGAGTTCTCTGATTTGCTCATTTTAGCCACTCTGACTGGCGTGAGGTGGTATCTCAGTGTGGTTTTGATTTCTATTTCCCTGATGAGGAGGGATGCTGAGCATCGTTTCATGTGTCTGTTGGCCATCTGGATGTCCTCTTTGGAGAAGTGTCTGTTCATATCTTCTGCCCATTTCTTCCCTGGGTTGTTTGTTTTTCGGGTGTGAGTTTGGTGAGTTCCTTATAGATTCTGGATATTAACCCTTTATCTGATATGTCATTTGCAACTATCTTTCCCATTCCGTTGGTTGCCTATTAGTTTTGTGGGTTGTTTCCTTTGCTGTGCAGAAGCTTTTAATCTTGATGAGGTCCCAATCGTTTATTTTTGCTCTTGATTCCCTTGCTTTTGGGGATGTGTCAAGTAAGAAGTTGCTGCGGTGGAGGTCAAGGAGGTTGTTTCCTGCTTTCTCCTCTAGGGTGTCGATAGTTTCCTGTCTCACGTTCAGGCCCTTTATCCATTTTGAGTTTATTTTTGTGCATGGTGTGAGAAAATGATCTAGTTTCATTCTTCTGCATGTTGTTGTCCAGTTTTCCCAACACCATCTGTTAAAAAGGCTGTCTTTTTTCCATTGGATATTCTTTCCTGCTTTGTCAAAGATGAGTTGGCTGTATACTTTTGGGTCCACTTCTGAGTTCTCGATTCTGTTTCATTGGTCTATGGGTCTGTTTTGTGCCAATACCATACTGTCTTATTGATGACAGCTTTGTAGTAGAGGCTAAAGACTGGGATGGGGATCCCTCCCGTTTTGGTTTTATTTTTCAGTATTACTTTGGCTATTCGGGGTCTTTTGTGGTTCCATACAAATTTTAGGATGGTTTGTTTTAGTTTTGAGAAGTATGCTGGAGCAATTTTGATTGGAATTGCATTGAATGTGTAGATTGCTTTGGGTAGTAATGACATCTTAACTATATATATTCTTCCTTGCATGAGCATGGAATGTTTTTCCATTTCTTTGTGTCTTCTTCAATTTCCTTCATAAGTTTTCTATAGTTTTCATCATACAGATCTCTTGTATCCCTGGTTAGGTTTATTCCGTGGTATTTAATGGTTTTTTGTGCAATTGTGAATGGGATCATTTCTTGATTTCTCTTTCTGTTACTTCATTGTTGATGTATAAAAATGCAGCCGATTTCTGTATGTTGATTTTGTACCCTGCAACTTGGCTGCATTCTTGGATCAGTTCTAGTAGGCTTCTGGTGGAGTCTGTCGGATTTTCTATGTAGAGTATCATGTCATCAGCGAAAAGTGAGAGTTTGACTTCCTCTTTGCCAATTCTGATGCCTTTGATTTCCTTTTGTTGTCTGATGGCTGATGCTAGGACTTCCAGCACTATGTTAAACAGCAGTGGTGAGAGTGGACATCCCTGTCGTGCTCCTGATCTCAGGGGAAAGCTCTCAGTTTTTCCCTGTTGAGGATGATGTTAGCTAAAGGCTTCTCATAGATGGCTTTGATGATGTTTAAGTAGGTTCCTTCTATCCTGACTTTCTCTAGAGTCTTTATTAAGAAGGGATGCTGTATTTTGCCAAATGCTTTTTCTGCATCTATTGACAGGATCATATGTTTTTTACCTTTTCCTTTATTGATGTGATGTATCACATTGATTGATTTGCGAATGTTGAACCAACCCGGTAATCCAGGAAAGAATCCCACTTGATCTTGGTGGATGATTCTTTTTATGTGCTGCTGGATTCGATTTGCAGGGATCTTGTTGAGAATTTTTGCGTCCGTATTCATCAAGGATATTGGCCTGTAGTTCTCTTTTTTTGCTGGATCTCTGTCTGGCTTGGGAATCAGAGTGATGCTGGCTTCAAAAAATGAGTCCGGGAGTTTTCCTTCTACTTCTGTTTTTTGGAATAGCCTGAAAATAATTGGGATTAATCTGTTTTAAATGTCTGGTAGAATTCCCCAGGGAAGCCATCAGGTCCAGGGCTCTTATTTTTTGGGAGAATTTTGATAACTGATTCGATTTCTTCACTCGTTATGGGTCTGTTCAGGTCTTCTATTTCTTCTCGTGTGAATTTTGGTAGTGACCGTGTGTTTAGGAATTTATCCATTTCTTCTAAGTTGTCCAATTTGTTGGCATATAATTTTCATAGTATTCCCTGATAATGGCTTGTATTTCTGAGAGATTGGTTGTAATAAGTCCATTTTCATTCATAATTTTGTCTGTTTGGGTGCTCTCTTTTCTTTTTGAGAAGCCTGGCTAGAGGTTTGTCAATTTTGTTTATTTTTTCAAAAAACCAACTCTTGGTTTCATGGATCTGTTCAATTGTTTCCTTGGTCTCTATGTTGTTTATTTCTGCTCTAATTTTTACTATTTCTCATCTTCTACTGGGTTTAGGGCGTTCTTGTTGCTCTGCCTCTAGTTCCTTTAGGTGAGCTGTTAGATTTTGGACTTGCGCTTTTTCTAATCTCTTGAAATAGGCCTGGAGAGCAATGTACTTTCCTGTTAGGACTGCCTTTGCCGCATCCCATAGATTTTGGATTGTTGTGTTTTCATTTTTGTTTGTTTCCATATATTTTTTAATTTCATCTCTAATTGCCTGATTGGCCCATTCATTCTTTAGTAGGGTATTCTTTAACTTCCATGTTTTTGGAGGTTTCCCAGACTTCTTCCTGTATTTGATTTCAAGTTTCAAAGCAATGTGATCTGACAGTGTGCATGGTATGATCTCTATTCTTTTATATTTATTGAGGGCTGCTTTATGTCCCAGTATGTGATCTATCTTGGAGAATGTGCCATACGCACTTGAGAAGAAAGTGAATTTCCTGGCCTCAGGATGTAAAGTTCTAAATATATCCGTCAGGTCCATCTGGTCCAATGTGTCTTTCAATTCCATTATTTCTTTAGTGATTTTCTGTCTGGTTGACCTATCCATTGCTGTAAGTGGAGTATTAAAGTCCCGTGCTATTAGCATATTCTTATCTGTAAGCTTGTTTCTGTTTGTGATTAATTGTTTTAGATATTTAGGTGCTCCCATATTCGGTGCGTAGACATTTATGATTGTAAGTTCTTCCTGATGGATAGACCCTGTAATTATTATGTAGTGCCCTGCTTCATCTCTTGTGATTGTCTTTAATTTAAAGTCCAGTTTGTCTTATATAAGTATCGCTACTCCGGCTTTCTTTTGATTTCCTGTAGCATGATATATATTTCTCCATCCCCTTACTTTTAATCTGAAGGTATCTTCCCGTCTAAAATGAGTTACTTGTAGACAGCATATAGATGGATTTTGTTTCTTTTATCCATTCTGCTACCCTATGACTTGTGATTGAAGCATTCAGCCCATTTACATTCAGTGTTATTATTAAAGTATGTGGGTTTAGAGTCTTTGTATCTTTTGTAGGGTTCATGATTGTGGTAGTGTCTCTGGTATTTTGTGTTCCTTGCAACACTTCCCTCAGAGAGTCGACCTCAGGATTTTTTGTAGGGCTGGCTTAGTGGTGAGAAATTCTTTCAATTTCTGTTTACTTGGAAAGGTTTGTATCTCACCTTCTATTTTGAATGACAGACTTGCTGGATAGAGGATTCTTGGCTGCATATTTTTACTGTTCATCACGTTGAAGATATCCTGCCATTCCTTTTTGGCCTGCCAAGTTCAGTAGATAGGTCTGTCACCACTCTAATAGGTCTGCCTTTGTATGTTAGGGCCCTTTTTTCCCTAGCTGCTTTGAAAATTCTCTCCTTTTCCTTATATTTTGCCAGTTTCACTATGATATGCCGTGCAGAAGATTGATTCAAGTTACATCTGATGGGAATCCTGTGAGCCTCTTGTATTTCAACATTTACTGCCTTCCCCAGGTCGGGGAAGTTCTCTGCTATAATTTGTTCCAGGACTCCTTCAGCACCTTTCCCTCTCTCTTCCTCTTCTGGGATCCCTATGATATAGGTATTGTTGCGTTTGACCATATTGCTGAGCTCTCAAACACTTCTTTCCTGTTCCTTTGTCCCTTTTTTTTTTTGTCAGATTCTTGTTTTTCTATAATGTTGTCTTCTAAATCACTTATTCTCCTTTTTGCCTTTTCAGTCCGTGCATTGGAGACCTCTAATTTATTATGTATCTCATTTATCACATTTTTTAATTCTTCATGCCTATTTTTATTTTCCATTCTGTCTGTAGCCATAGTTTCTTTGATGTCCCCTATGCTTTTTTCAAGCCCAGTTATTAATGTTACCATTATTATTCTAAAATCTTGTTCAGTTATGCTGCTGATATCTGTTTTGAGCCGTTCATTAGCTGTCATTTCTTCTTCAAGTTTCTTTGGAGGAGACCTCTTTCATTTCATCATTTTAGTCAGCTCTCCAGCTCTTGTTAGTTTTAATGACCTGTTATGCTCTCTGCACCTATGAGCGCTGCTGTATCCATGAAGACTCTTTGACTGTCCATGGCCTATCCTTTCAGAGAGTGTTTTTTGGATATTATCTCTTGGTCTCTATTGTTGGGACCTTGGTTATTTTATTTTCCTATTCGTAGTGGTATTTGGGACTCTCCACCTTGTGTACTCTGGCTTGCTTCTTGAGGTAGCCATTGGAAGCCTTTCTCAGTGGATTCTGCATCCTCTTTCTCCAATCTCTCAGGTTTTGTAAGGTTTCCAATGACTTCGGATCTTTTCCGTGTGAGGTATGGGCGCAAGTGCAAGTACGGACCTCCTTACTTCTCTGCCATCTTGCCCCTCCCCTCTCCTTTTGTACATTTCTAATACCATATGCATGTAGGTAAAATTTCCCTCTAAGTACTGTTTTAGCTGCATTGCATGCATTTTGATAAGTTATATTTTCATTATTCTTCACTTAAAATATTTTATAATTTCTACTTTTTCCTGTTTAGAAGTATACTTCTCAGATTTCAGATGGTTGATGGATTTTTCTAGCCATCTTTCTCCTTTTTGTATCTAAATTAATTCCCATGAATCAGTCCCTTTGCATTTGTTAAGCTTTGCTTTTTTACCCAATGCATGATCTCCTTTGAAATGTTCTGTTTGTGCTTCAAATGAATGCATATTCTGCCAGTTATTTGGAATTGTTTTATATACTGTTCATACTGTTTATTGGGTAAGTTTAGTTCCTTTTGTTGCTCATGGCTTCTATAACAGCCTTACCGATTTTTTGTCTGCCATTTTTTCAATTCTTTTTTTTTAAGATTATTTATTTTTTGAAAGAGAGACAGAGACAGAAAGACAGGGAGTAGGGGAGGGATGAAGAGAGAGGGAGAGAGAGAATCCCAAGTAGGTCCTTCACTGCCAGCACAGAGCCCAGCTTGGGGCTCAAACCCATGAACTGTGAGACCATGTCCTGAACCAAAACCAAGAGTTGCATCCCCAACCAACTGAGCCACCCAGGTACCACTCATTCTTTTAATTCTTAAGGGAAAATTGTTAAAGTCTCTAATGATAATAGCAGATTTGTATCTTTTTTCTCTTTTTTCCTTCTTCTGTCTCTTCTTTCCTTTCTGTATTAATCATATATATTAAAAATATATATTTAAATATATATTAAGTGAATATATATATAAGTGATATATATATATTTGTTTCTTCCTGAGTTGAAAAATTTAGACTGCTGTGTTTTCTAGTTTAACTCACGCTTTTACATTTATGACATATCCCCATATTTTTGTCAAAAAGCCTATGTTGTCTTGTATTACTATAGTCACACTCACTTTCTTTGGTTTGTATTTTTCTTGATATATCTTTACCATTCTTTACCTTTGGCTTATCCATATCCTTATATTTAAGATGCTTCTCTTTTAACTATTTTATTAATTTCCTATTGCTGCTATAAAAAGTTACCATAGCTTCTTGATTTAAAATAGCAAAAATCCATTTTCTTATAGTTCTGGAGGGTAGATGACCAAAATGAGTCCCACTGGTCTAAAGTCAACATGTCGGCAGCCCTACATTTCTCCTGGAGTCTTTAGAGGGAATATCCATTTCCTTGCCTTTTCCAGCCCCTAAGGCTGTCCACATTTCTTAGCTCATGATCCCCTTCATTATTCATGGCCAGAAATTTGCCACTCTATTCTTTCTCATGTTACTGACTCATGTTGCTGATTCTCCTGAATCTCTCTTTCATTTATGAAAATACTTGTGATCACATTGGGCGACCTGGACAATTCAAGATAATCTTCCTGTTTTAAGATTCTTAATTTAATTATATATACAAAGTATCTTTTGTCATATAAGGTAACATATTCACAGGTTCTGGGAGTAGGACATGGACATTTTTATGGGAACTATTATCCTACCTAACAAATAGCATATAATTACTGTTACTTTTATCTATTCTGAAAATTTGTCTTTGACTATTTATCCATTTACATGTAATAAAGTTAATGGCTTAAATGAATTTATGTGTACAATCTTGCTCTTTATTTTCTATTTGTCACCCTTTTTCTCTTGCCTTCTTAGGGATTAAACAAGTATTTTATTGTTCTGTTTTTGTTCATCCAGTCTTTTCATTATGTATAATTGTATGACTTTTAGTGGTTATTTTAGAGATTTCAGTATGTATCCAAGACATTATACTCCACCTTGAAATATTTTTTTATAACTTACATTTTTAAAAAATATTTTTATTTGTTTCTAGGGGAGAGAGAGAGAGAGAGAGAGAGAGAGAGACAGTGTGAGCAGGTGAGGGTCAGAGAGAGGGAGACACAGACTCTGAAACAGGGTCCAGGCTCTGTGCTGGCAGTCACCACAGAGCCCGACGTGGGGCTCGAACCCACAAACTGCTAGATCATGACCTAAGGGAAAGTCGGACACTTAACCGACTAAGCCACCCAGGTGCCCCTATAACTTACATTTTTAAAGCTCTTGTAGGCCAGCTCTAATGCCCAGAGAATATGGGAATCTATTTTTACTTTTATTTTCCTATTGATTATTAGTCTTATTTGCATATTGGGCACACACACACATATATCTTAACACTCATTACCCTCTTCACACCTTGAAAGTGTTCTTTCCTCTATGTGCTTTTAGTTCATCTAAACTTCATTGTTCCCACATCTTTAAAAAAAAATAAAAATAAAAATTTTAAAACTTTTTAAATGTTAATTTATTTTTGAGAGACAGAGGGAGAGAGAATGAGTAGGGGAGGGGCAGAGAGAGAGGGAGACAGAATCTGAAGCAGGCTCCAGTCTCTGAGCTGTCAGCACAGAGCCTGATGTGGGGCTTGAACTCACGAACTGTGAGATCATGACCTGAGCTGAAGTCAGATGGTTAACTGACTGAGCCACCCAAGTGCCTATGTTCCCACATCTTTTTGATATCTTTTAAAATATGATTTTTGAAGTATATCCTTTTTTTTTTTTGTAGTTGCAGCAGGACCTTAACCAATGACCATGCCCTCTATAACCATCCTAAAAGCACATTTATCAGGAAGTATCATTTATGAGGAATTATCATTTATGAGGAACAAATTTTTTTTAACGTTTATTATTTTTGAGGCAGAGAGAGACAGAGCATAAGCTGGGGAGAGGCAGAGAGAAAGGGAGACATAGAACCTGAAAGAGGCTCCAGTCTTTGAGCTGACAGCACAGAGCCTGACACAGGACTTGAACTCAAGGACAGTGAGATCATGACCTGAGCTAAAGTCAGAGGCTTAACTGACTGAGCCACCCAGGCACCCCTATGAGGAACAAAAGTTAAAGGAAGTACTATATGTGGAATACAGTAGGCAGATTGTTAGGGAACCTGGTATAGAATAGACACTGGTTCCACCTGACAAGTGGCATGAGCTGGTGGTTAAGGACACTTTTACTTTTGTTTTTCTATGACTTTGTAGTTTCTTCCTGGGAAGATTTGTAAATTTTGACATGACAAAAATTCCTGTTGGGAACCATGGACATTTAGCAGTAGACTAGGTGGCTGTCTAACCCTCACAGCTCTGAGAGGTTTCTGTTTGAGAGCTAGCTCCCACTGAAATCTTTTAAGAATGGATTGTAAGAGTTGAGTATTACTTGTAGGTGGCAGGAGAAAAGACATTTAGTTATAAAATCTAATTCAAGATTTTCAGTGATTAATTATTAAATGATATAATTGAAATATTCCCCAGTATTTTAACCTTTGTGCTTCCAATCAATTCTGGGACTTTTGAGTTCTTCTGAAGTCATTATTTGTTTAGGTTTGGAAAGTAACTCATTTTGAAGTTACAGTCATGTCACAACATAAATTTTATCTTGACTGAGGTCATGAACTTGTTTTTCTTTTTCAAGTGTTCCAGTTTTAATATTAGGTTTTTTTAATGGTAATTTAAAATTATAAACAGAATTTTTATTATTTTATTTTTTATGCTTTTTATGTTTTGTTTATTTTTGAGAGAGAGAAAGAGTGAGAGCGCACAATTGGGGGAGGGTCAGAGAGAGGAAGACACAGAATCAGAAGAGAGGCTCCAGGCTCTGAGGTGTCAGCATAGAGCACAAGGGTGGGCTGGAACCCACGGACCGTGAGATTACGACCTGAGCCAAAGTCGACGCTTAACTGACTGATCCACCCAGACGCCCCTACTTTTTAAAAAAATTTTGCTGTTTCTAGATCTGGGACATTTATGAAGAACCTCTAGTCAGATTTTTGAACTGTTCAACAGAATATATCATTGTCAATTTTACTAGCCAAAATATTAAAATACCATATTTGTTGACCTGCAAAAACGGGAATTGATTTGTTTTTGTCAAAAAGGAAAGAAAGAATAACTAGTAATAAGTGAAGTGTCTGGGACATCTTTTGTAGAAACTAAATTTTGTTCACTCAAGAGCCTTTGAACAACAAGAGAGTAGTACTGCTATGTATGACTAACCTTTGGATTCTGTAACAAATTGCTGGAGACCCACTCCAGCTGGTTCAAGGGTCCCAAAGGATGGACAGTGTCAGTGAGAGAGAGAGATAGAGAGAGAGAGAGAGAGAGAAAGAACCCCGAGAGATACTTTCTGATCACAAGGCAGGCATCTCTGCACTGTTGGTTTTGGTGTCTTTATGTATGTATGTATGTATGTATGTATGTATGTATGTATGTACGTATGTATGTATTTTTAAATAGTTTATTGTCAAGCTGGTTTCCATATAACACCCAGTGCTCATCCCCACAAGTGCCCTCCACCATGCCCATCACCCCCTCCCCTCCCCCCACCCCATCTGCCCTCAGTTTTTTCTCGGCATTCAAGAGTCTCTCATGGTTTGCCTACCTCCCTCTCCCCACTATTTTCTCCCTTTTTCTCCCCCATGGTTCTCCATTAAGTTCCTCCTAATCCTCCTATACATGCAAACATATGGAGTCTTTATTTAAAGGTCCAACGACAATATAGCATCAGAAAAAGGAATTTTTACAGTGGAAAACTTTGTGATAAGATGCTTTGAAAAGTGTACAAAAACAGATTTTTTGGAAGTATTCTTGAAGAATTACCCCGATCATAGTGAGTTTGAATAAATCTTACAACTAAAGAAATAATAGGATGTTCTTAGTGAAAAACAGGATGACATACATATCTATTCTAAGTTAATAGCACTGAGATTAGGACATAGGTTAAGTTGTATATAGATAGACTCGGAGTCATTCTGTCTGCCTCACAAGAGGACAAATGTTTTTGAGATGGTTAATAAGTTGTTTGTGGAAACTTTTTGACTTGATGCTGAATGTGTAAACACCATGGAGGCCCTAAATGTGTTAGCCTTTGTTTTGGGGTTATGTTTTAGCTACTCTTATCTATTCTCATCCCAGCTGCCAAGGTAAGGGAGGATGTTTGTGGAAAGTAGGCCTTAGGGAAGGGACTGTCATATATCACCCATTAGAAAAGGTATAAGTATTAACTTAAAATCTGCCCTTATCTGTTCCTTAACTCTAAATTGGGCTCTTTGTCTCAGGGCCAGGCACAATTGTAACTCTTGTGTTCTTAACCCCCTTTATTATCTAAGTCTTGGATCTACAAGGCCCATAAGAAGAGCCTTTTGACAAACATCCACAATGCTTTCATCTAAAATCTCATTTGAAGAGGCAGGAATATCCTTTTCCTTATAAGGTATCTGTGTGGGGAATATTGGTCTGATTTGGAATATTGTGAGGCCTGGTCAATACCAGCAGGCTCATTTCCAACATGAGCCAGTAGTAGCAGAAGGAGAAACCAGTTTTCCATTTCTCATGGCAGGAGCTGTGCAAACATTGCCAATTCCTCGCTGTGACTGTCATCCAGCGAGGCCAATGTGGCTCCCAGCAACAAGTTATTGAGAGAGGATGAGAAAGTTTTCTGGGAAACTATTCTAGTCTCCACTGGTTAGTTTAGATGTTCATCACTCCCTTTCACCCCCAAGTCAAGGGAAAGATTTAAAGGACCACTTTCCTAGCTTTTTTAAGGCCACAAGTCACTAAAACCCACAAACTAATGATGTAACTGCTCTGCGTTTTGAATTAATGGACTTAAAAATAGTTGGAGAGGACATAAGTCTTTTTATAGGCAACTTCATGAGAATCAACAAACTCAGAGCAGACACCTGCCTGGTGATGTCTCACTAGTGCAGATGAAACATCAGGGTAAAGACCATGGAGTAGGGCTTATTTAAAATGGGCTTGTTCTTGTGTTGCAGATGAATAGGCCATTGATTACACATAATGACTGTTCACGATCTTTTTGAGACTGGTCAGATGGAAAGCAATAGTGTTCTGCACACATTTTAATCATTTTTATTGAGCGTTGGCACTTCCATTTTTCTGAGCCTTTAGGGAGACATTCTATATTTGCTTTTTATTCATCCTTCCTTTCAGTCTTTTTATTCAAACAAGACATTTAGTCTGATACCAAGTAATGCTGGTTTCAAAGGCTTAGCACCTTCTCACAAAGAAAATGACATTTCTGAGTATTCTCTACCATATGCAAACACTTACAGTTATTTAAGACTAGATTTTATACACCTATACCTATACCAAATGGGCTGCTGAATTTTCTGTTTTGCCATTTAATATATCTGACTTTTGCATGGAGGTTATTATGCACAAGATGAGCCACAGCCTTGCAAAAACCGATATGTAAAATGATTTTCAAAGAACTCATAAGGCTGTCTCTTATTGCTAGATTATAAGTGGAGAATCTGGAATTATTATTGGCCAGTGTTAAGTTCATTGGCATTCTGTTAAGTTTGTTTTCTCTCTCTCCCATCATCTCCTCTGTGACCACTTCCTACTTTGAATGCCATTTCTTGGGCCATTGCTTGAGGCTCAAGGATGCCTATTGTGTGAGAGTTCACAGAACTCTAAAATTATGTTGACTCCATATCACCTCCTTCAGTTTTACTCTCTTCCCTCCCTCGTGAGAAGAACAGGATTCAGAGGCTGGATCCTTTGTATCTTGCATGTTAGTCACCCCTCTTTACACATTAAGGTATGCCTGAGTTGCTCTTGATTGTGGACTAGCCCTGACTGGCTGCTAACCTATTAGGGACAGTTCCTTGAAAGGTTTGTGTTCAGTTCTTGGGTTTCTTTCCAAGACTGCGCAGTTAAAATGGATGCTTTAGGCTGCCGCAGATTGGCATCCAGAAAGAGGGGGTATGGTGGGCAGGGAAATAACCCAGTATTCTTTAATGTGGTCATTAAACGCATTTGGGGTGGGGTAGTTTGTGTCCTTACCCCCTTCCCTGTCTTCTAAATGCTACCTTCAGCCAACCAAAAATGTCTACACACATTTCCAAAAGACCCCCTGGAGAGGTGGTACTGTTCTGTTTAAGAACCATTGACATGATATCAACACTATACCAAAAGCAAAGTCAAAGAAGCAAAATCAATTACTCTCGTGTGAGATTAACACTGGCCAAGGCCACACTGACTGTCACCACTCTCTGTGAAATTATATGAAAGTTGTAATCATTTGTTTGCATTTTACCTATCTAATTTCCTTTGAAAACTGAAATTCCCATAAACATTGGTTAAATAGACAACGGCAGTGATGTTTTCTTCTTGGTTTTATAGTCTGTATTGATTTCCTAACTTCCTCTAGGCCTTATCTAGGGATTCACTTGCCAGTTTGGAGCATCTTCCTTATTAGACTTTCATATACCTGCTTTCGATATGAACCAGTAGATTTTTGGCTTCCTATAAAGAATCCTTCTATGAAAGCTTAATGCTGTCTTTTTTGATGTAGGAACTTGTTTTCCTACTCTTCTTTACTAAACAAATACAATACCTTCCATCTAAACTTGCTTTGTAGGATAGTGCTCAACACTTAACCGTTAGCTGAATAAGAAAAATGATTTATTTTCAGATAGCAAGAAAGACATTAGCTAGCTCTGGTATTTTACTATAATGTGATTACTGACCTACACTGTAATAGTCCAATTTTGTAGTACAGAATACCTTTTGAAAGTGTTTTAGAAGATTGAAAAAATAATTTTAATGTCTAAGTTTCACAAATGTTAGAAATGTTTCTTTTGAACATTTGGAAACATTAACTAGAGCCTATTTAATTTATTTCAGTGGCTAAAAAAAATCTCTTACTTGTTAATCAATAGTTGGCATAGATTGCTTTTTTTTGCAACCCAATTTCACCTTCGAATTCACTGACCTGTGTTCCAAACAAGTCTATAATTTAATTCAGGTCAGTTCAGATATATTGTAAGTCATTACCTCCTCTGCAGCCAATCAGCATTTTATTTTTCATAGTTCAATGTCACTTTTTAATTGCTAAGAGTGTGACTATGTATGCGCGTGTGTGAACACACACAAACACATATCCAGGCATATCTTTATTTATACATTACATATACTCTTTTTGTCACTGTGGAGTATGTCTCCTGAATTAGTGTTACTGTGAAAGAAATATAGAACTTCCAGAGATTGGCATATTGCCTTTTCAATGGGATCAGTGTAAATTTTTACTACCTTCGCTAAGTAAGTTATTAAAGGCTCATTGTAGTATATCTCAATACACAGAAGGGTGTCTGCACTATTCTAGATCCCAAGATGGGTCACTCCAGTTTTACTTCTGCTCTCATTAAGATGGGCATGATATAATCATTGTACAAATAAAATAATCATGTAACTATTACCTTGAAATAGTGTTTGAAAGAAGAAAGCCTTCTAAGACATATAGACTTTCCTTTTATTTTTTAAAGTTTATTTATTTTTGAGAGAGAGAGAGAGAGAGCATGAGAGAGCACACAAACAGGCAGGAGAGGGGCAGAGAGAGTGGGAGACAGAGAATCCCAAGCAGGCTCCATCCTGGCAGCATAGAGCCCAACTCAGGGCTCAAACTCAGAAAGCGTGAGATCATGACCTGGTTGAGCCAAAATGAAGAGGTGGACACTTAACTGACTGATCCACACAGGTGCCCCTTGGAGTTTCCTTTTATTTTTTTATATTAAAAAATTGTTTTGGGGCGCCTGGATGGCTTAGTCAGTTGAGCGTCCGACTTTCGCTTAGGTCATGATCTCGCGGTTTGTGGGTTCAAGCCCCGCGTCGGGCTCTGTGCTGACTGCCAGCTCAGAGCCTGGAGCCTGTTTCAGTCTGTGACTCCCTCTCTCTCTGACCCTCCCCTGCTCACGCTGTCTCTCTCTCTCCTAGAAATAAATAAAACATTAAAAAATTTAAAAAAATTTGTTTTAATCTTTATTTTTGAGAGAGAGACAGAGTGCGAGTGGGGGAGGAACAGAGAAAGGGAGACAAAGAATTCAAAGCAGGCTCCAGCCTCTGTGGTGTTAATTCAGAGCCTGACGTGGGGCTTGAACTCACAAACCGTGAGATCATGACCTGAGCTGAAGTTGGACGCTTAACCAGCTGAGCCACCCAGGCACCCCTAAAGTTTCCTTTTAGATATGTGTCCATGTTTAGTGGAATAAAACAACATTCTGCTAAATGGTGGGCTATGGAAATTTGATTTGATTTGAAAAAACAATTTTATATTCTGTGACTTAAGGAATCCCTGACCTGTTTGTATCTGAACTCCCACATTGTTTCTCATAATAAATTATGTGCTGTAGTATTTATGTAGTATATGGTTAAAAATGTTTTTCAGCTCCCAGACCACCAACATTTTATCCAGCCATTATATTTGCATCAGTTTCAACTATTTTTACAAAACAAGTTGTGTGTGTGTGTGTGTGTGTGTGTGTGTGTGTGTGTGTGTGTGACTACCTCCTTCTTTTGGGAGGTAAACATATTAAGAAGCATAAGAGCTTGGGTTAGACCGCCTGTTTTTGAAATCTATCTCTACCATTCCCTCGCTTATTTCACCTCTCTGTGGCTTATAGTCATAGTATCTCAGCAGATGATTATTTTGTGGGATCTTTTCACAAAGTGGGATGTAATATTGTGTGACTTGTCACTGCCAGATCAGAATAGAACACTGTAAATCTGTAATCAAGAGGGAAATGGGTATCACCACCTGTTAATCACAAAGCTAAGTGAATCTCTTTAGATTAGTATATTCAACTTGTACCAAACCTGCTGAAATTGTTGTATTTTGGAACTAAAACATTTTCAAGATGAGCTGTTTCCAAATAGAGGCAGATTTGTATGGTTTCCATAGTTTCCTTATGATTTTTATCTTAAAATTCGGGATGGTGGGCTAGGACTTTATAGGAGCTATGTGAAAGAAAGAAGACAAAGAGAGGGAGAGGAAGATACTAAGGGATATTGTGAGAGGGAGAGAGAGAGTTATCAGTTTTTCAGATTTTCTTCTGAATTTGCTTGCTTCTCAGCACAGAACTTTCGGAGTGCTCAGAATACTGTAGGATTTTGAAGACCTTCATTTTATGGCCTAGGCGGTTCCCTGGGCTTATTGTGAGCTCACCCTCTTTGTTTGCCACAGGGTCTCCTACTCATCCTTCCAAACACATCTAGGACCACTTCATTCATGAAGCCTTTCCTGACTTTCCCAGGTAGACCTGCAGTTTTTTCTTGTAGTTCTCCTTTATCCTCTCTATAATGTCCATCCTAGGAATAATCCTAAGTCTGGATGGTTTATGTATCTCTGCCCTCAATATCATTTATGACTTGAAAGGCAGAGATATTTATTTTGACAAATGATGTAACTTGTCGCATCATCTGCCATGACCACTGGAGAAGCAGACCTAAATAAGTTAAGAATTAAAAGAAATCTTAAAAACTTTTTTTCTGTTCAGATTTCACATTTTAGAAATGAGAAAAACTGAGGACCCCTAAAGTGCAGTTGCCATTCTGTAGACTTGATTGTATGCAGAATCATTTGAGATAGCATTGAATGGATACATGTGGAATATAACCCATTTTAAAACAGAGATGGTAGGGCTGGTTTGGTTTGACCCTGAGCTTTATAGAAAGGTTTATTTTGATCTCAGCTTGAGGTAGTTAAGATCACCTGTTCAAAAAGGTTTACGTAGTTCTTTCTCCTTCTGTTCCCTGATTCATTACTCTCTGCTTAGCATCTACATTAGGAGAAGAAAAATGGCAGCACAGCAAAGGAAGGGCCCATTAAGGGGCTCTAACAAGTGTAAGAGAGCATTTTGAAAGCTGGGAGGGTGGTTTGAATAGTATTGTAATGCAATTGGCAAGGCAGTGAGTGGAGTTGCGTCTGAGGGCTGGGATGTGATTGTGCAGCTTTGAATGGCTAAAACGAAGGCAGTAATTTTCAGCACATGCTGTGATCTGGAGGGCTAGCGCTAAGAGGAGACTTCAGAGAAGGAAATGATAGTATCTTAAACCACAGCATTATTTCATTCTGCTTGCATCATGTAGACTCAGTGGTTAAGCTGTTATTGGAGCGAAATGGTTTATGCATATTTAGTGAGCTGCTTGTATCGAAATGAGTGGCTGTTACAATAACACAAATGCATGTGTGGTTTCCGAACAGTTAATAATTGTTTAATAAGCAATTCCTTGTAAACCTCCCTGAGTCACTATAACTTGGGTTGAGATGGATTATTCTTCCCCATTATTAGGGACAGAATAAGAAATAGCTGGTAATGAGGGAAACACTTTCAGTGTAAGGGGAACATTAATGGGGCAAACTGCCAGCTACCATCACAAGAGATTTTCAGAACTGACAGAAATGTACCATGTGGGAAAGGAAGTGAGAGTAGCCAGAGGCAATACAATCCCATGGATCCTTGGAGAATTATCTTCCTTTCATTTCCAAATAGATTTTAGCAATATATGTTCAGTGAAGGCAAATGGGAAAGCTATTCAGTTACAGTAAGGGAGCCAGAATATTTTGGCTGAAGTACTGACTTCCTTTGTAACAGGAGCAGTGAACATAGTTTCTTTTGATTTCAGAAGTGTATAGAGCCGTGCCCTGTCCTTAGGTCACTTTTCCTGAGAGGATTACAAAATAGTCCACACATACACACACACACACACACACACACACACACACACACACACACTCCCGTGATTGTTCTCTGAGGACCCGGTGTTATGGTCCTTCAAGCATTCTTACATGTGTACTACTGACTGTAATGCCTTTAGAAATGATTCATAAATTAAATTTTATATACGTGTGATATTTGATCACTGCTTTTGTACCCAGGAGTGGGTAAAACCCACTATGATTTGTCTACAATGAAATATTAAGCAGCCCGCTAAATTTTTCATTGACCTGCGAACTGCAACAGTGGTTTAGAAATGTGGGACCTTTCTCTTCACTTAGAGGGGCACTTGCTGTATAACCAAATAAATTAGTAATGCCATTATTATTATTTAGATCTTTATTATCACCTTATGATGGGCATGATAGGAAACATTTCTCCTGCAACAAATAGAGCGAATATCTAACAACAGATTCAGTGTTGTTTCTTTTTTGGAGAATAAATCTAAGTTCATAAAAATTATGAGTCATAGCTCAGCTAAAGAGAAAGATGTTTATTTAAAAAAAACATTTAATCAAGTATCCAGAAACATCCTCGATATTATGGATTCATCTTTCATGGATTTAGATATATCATGGATGAAATCATATTTCCTGGAATAACAATGCATACGTTAAAAAAAAGATGTTTATTTGCTTTGTCTGAATTTTCATTAAGTATACAATAAATTCATGTAATGAGCACTCGAGCCCATGAAGAAGGAAAAAGCAAATTCTTCACCAAAAACCCAATGGAGCTATTGTGATTGAGTCTTAATTTTGATGCTAGCTTTCCTTGCAGTCAAGGCTGAGAGGTGTATTGTGATAGGCTGCAAAATTCTTGTTATCAGAATGGAGGGAACCTGTCAACTTTTATAGATAAACTTCTGTCAACATGAAATTCTGAAAGAAATATTTTATGTAGGACCATGTGTAGAAGGCTTTGGGCATTATGAAAGTTAAATGTCAACAGCAGCTGTTTGATAATAAGTACCAATGCAATTTTTTGCCTAGTTGTGGAATATAGAATAAAAAATGAGACCATATGGTCCCATACAAAGCTTGGTTTGGTATACGATCTCTGAAAGACATGTGGCGTGTTGGAAAGAGCTTGTAGTATGAACACAGTTTGTGCATTTATATGTGTGTGATCCATAGCAATTTAATGATGCTCAGTTTCCTCATCTACAAAGATCTTCCTTATAGAGTTACTGAAAAGATATAACGAATTAATGTGCATCTTTTTCACTTGAGATTCATCCTTAAATATATTAATTCTGGGGAAAATAGATCTGATTCTTTATTAAATTTAAAGCCATGATGATCGGTATGAATATAAAAGTTTAGCTTGGGGGTGTATCAGTAATATTATGGTGTTTTGTAAGGTTGTCAGCCAGAGTGTTAAGATCTTGGGCATTAGTCTTTGAAGCTTTAGAGTGTATTGAACAGGAGGCTCTGGATCATCCTTTCTACAGACAACCTGGAGCAACCTAATTATTTGCATCCTTTTCTTGAAGTCCTTTTTTCTGTTTGGGTACTTTTAGAAAAGGCTTTAAAGTGACTTCTGTTTGGGCACTTCTTTTAAGTACCTTTCAAAGAAAACTTGCTTAATTATTAAGACAGAGGGGTCGTGCTTCTTCCAGATAGTGGTTAAGTACGACTTCCTTGGCGTCAGGGCCATCCCTCTGGACCACGCAGGCTTGCTTTTTGTCCTAGGGAAATGGTGCCCCCTACAATCAGTACGGGAACGATAGTCAGGGAGTTATGCACGCAGGGGAATTTTCAGGCTGGTGGCTAAACAAACTTCAGTTACAATCGCATGGAGTCCACATAGCAGACTGGTAAACTGAGTTAAACCCTCAAGGACTTGGGGCCTGACTGTTCTTCCTTCTCCCTACAAAAATAGTGAAAGTACAAGTGCTTCCATTTAGTCATTAACTTATTGCCCTTGGAAATTGACTGGTCAGATAAGCAGCACTCTTTTCAGCTCCTTTCAGCTAGTAAACCTTCTGTTGGGATAGACTCCTGTATATTTGGCAGTTAAACAATTCAGTGATCAAATTTCAGTCTTTTTAAGTTTGCTTGAATCAGAAACAGAGGGGAGAAAATATAGTACATTTAAAATAGCATTTTTGTGTCCCCACCAGGGGGATGAGAGAGGTGATCTGTTTTGAGTCAGAATAGAGACAGCTTCTAACTCTAAAATGGCAGCAGTGAGAGTGGACCTTGCTAAATCAAGCACAGAGTCTTTGGAGTTATGTGGCGGTATATCAGCTAACCACTTTCCCTTGTGTGTTGAAGAGCTATTGTTTGCCCCTCCAGATCCATTCTTCTCCTTTATTTGTTCTACAGTGAGCTCCAACAGGCAGGACCATATTGATAACATCTTTCGTCTCCTTTGTCCATTGGCTTCCGATTGGGTTTGGCCAGTGGAAAGAACTTAGAGTCAGAGAAAAGTAAGGGTAGATCATTTATTCTCCTGGCTTCCTGCTGTGAGGTCTATAGCTCCTGTCAGGTGACCTTCTTTACCTGGCTTTTTGACTCAGGCTCTGGTAACTGCTCTGTCCTCTGGTCGCTACAGGCTGGGGGCTGGTAGCAGCTCTGCTCTCATTAGCTCTGGGGTATCGCACTGTTCCTCATGGCTTCTCTACATCCAGCCAACACCTGTGTAAATAATTCTGTTATTAAACTTTCTTCATATACCCAATTTGAGAGTGCCATTGGTGTCTTCCACTGCCTTGGATTGCTGTTGTTCTTTGATGCTGTGTCCACCTAGAGGGTGGGAGCTCCAGGGAGATTTAGGATAGGGGTGGTTCTGGCTCTGGTAAATATAGCCAAATATAACTTGGGTAAGGCATTGCCAAAGTTGACTCTTTTTTTCTTGCAGGCCATTGTAGTGATGGTACTTCTTTAGGATTGCAGAGTGAATTTTTTTTCCTGTTTCCTGGCCATGATATATTTGAAGTTTTTGGAATTGTATTGTGGAGTTAAAATGATGTGTAGGCTTTGGAATCAGGAAACCACAGGTTTGCATTTCACCTCTCCCACTTTCTAGTTGCATGGGCCCTAGGTGCTTTATATAGTTTTTATTTCTTTATCTATAAAGTGTGTGAATAATACTCGAGTCCTATGATTGTTATGAGACTAAGAAAGATGATGTATGTCAACTACCACGTATGGTGTGTGTCTATGTAGGAGTCTTGGTGATGAGAGATGACACAGCTTAGCAAGAGGACACAGAATATATTATATTCAGTCTTGAGTTCATTTTCTTGAATGCTTTTCCATTTTGGAATAGTTTTAAATTTATAGAAAAGATCTAAAGGTAGTACAGAGTGCATTCCCATCCTGAGCATCCAGTTTCCCTTATTGTAACATTTTATGTCACCATGGTGCATTGATCACAGCTGATGAACACCTACTGATCTATTATTATTAACTAAATTCTATACTTTATTCTGTTTAATAGTTGTTCCCTGGTTTCTTTTTTTTCTGTTCTATGATCCCATTCAGGATACCATATCACATTTAGTCATTATGTCTCCTTAGGCTCCTTTGGACTATGATAGTTTGTCACTGTTTTTTTTGGTTTTAATAAACTTGACAGTTCTGAGGAGTAATGGTCAGGAATTTTGTAGAATGTTCTTTTATTTTGCATTGCCTAATATTTTTCTCATGATTAGATTGGGGCTCTGGATTTTTGGGAGGAAGGACACCTACGTATAGTATTTTCAGCATATCAAGGGTACATACTACCAGTGTGACTCATCGTTGTTGAGTTAACCTTTTAGCAGTGATCAGCTGGCTAGTTCATGTTTGTCAAGTTACTTTTTACTTTCCACTTTTCCCTGCTTTGCTCTTTGGAAGCGAGTCACTAAGCATAACCCAAACTTAAAGGATGGGAAGTTGTGTTCTACCTCTTGGGAAGGAGGAATATTTACCTAAATTACTTAGAATTTTTTTGTACACAAGATTTATTACCCCCTTTCCCTTTATTTTCTTACTGAGTTGTTTATATAACCATGCACACATGACTATCTTATACTTTGGGTTATAATGCAACACTATTTATTTTGCTCACATTAGTCTGATTTTGGCTATTGAGTATTCTTTCAGTTGGCTCCTATATCCTTTTGATATATTCCCTCATTTTGTTTTATAAGAACCTCTTTATTTCTAGTACTATAAGATGTTTTGGCATGTCTTATGTATTTTTCACCCCATCCTAGAAATAGTCATTTTCCCAAGAAACCTTTGATCTTTTTATTGGAGAATGGTATTAGAAATTAGGATCTGGGACTTGGGTGTACTCTTTGCTACTGTGACATCATTGCTTCTAGACCCCCTCAGCAGATAGAGCTAGGAAATATATGTCCAGGCATAGCTCAGGGACATTGCAATAAAGTGTTTATATTGCAAAAAAATGAATCCGAAGAATTTTTGTTTCCCAGTGCATATAAAAGTGATGCGTACACTTTATTCTAGACCAGTAAATGTGCAATAGCATTATATCTAAAAAAACATGGGTGCCTGTGTGGCTCATTCAGTTAAGTATCTGACTTCGGCTCAGGTCATGATCTAATGTTCATGGGTTCGAGGTCCGTGTATGGCTCTGTGCTGACAGCTCAGAGCCTGAATGGAACTTGCCTTGGCTTCTGTGTCTCCCTCTCTCTCTGCCCCTTCCCTACTCATACTCTGTCTTTCTTTGTCTCTCAAAAATAAATAAACATTGAAAAATTTTTTTTAAAAACCCCAAAAAACACCAATGTACATACCTTAATTTAAAAATACTTTGTTGCTAAAAACATGCTAACCGTCATCTGAACTTTCAGCAAATTTTAATCTTTTTGCTGGTGGAGGGTCTTGCCTCGATGTTTATGGCTGATGACTGGCCAGGGTCATGGTGGTTGAAGGTTGGGGTAGCTGTGTCCATTTCTTTAAGTAAAGCAAATAATGCAGTTTGCTGGATCAATTGACTTTTGCTCTCATGAATAATTTCTCTATAGCATGTGATGCTGTTTGATAGTATTTTTGCTCACAGTAGAACTTCTTTTAAAATTAGTGTGAATTCTCTCAAATCCTGCCACTGCTGCATCAATTAAGATTATGTAATATCCTAAATCCTTTGTTGTCATTTCAACAATCTTCACAACATCTTCAAGAGTAGATTCCATCTCAAGTAACCACTTTCTTTGTTCATTCATAACAGTCCATTCAAGACTCTTGAATGAAAGAGTCCACTTCAAGAATTATCAGAATGTGACACAGAGACACAAAGTGAGAAAATGCTGTTGGAAAAAATGGCACCAAGAGAGTTGCTTAACACAGGATTGCCACCAACTTTCAATTAAAAACAAAATAAAACAAAGCAAAACAAAACACAGTATCTGCAAAGCACAATAAAGCAAGATATATTTGTATGTATAGAATGTCTATATTAAGCTAAACATAACTTTCTACTGATATCGCCAATTCTACTTTGTTACTACATATTTTATACTAGTCTTCTCCCCTTGGTTGCCCATAATCTCCTGTTTCCAAAATCTGGTTCCCACCATCAGGAATAGATTTATATACTTCTCCAGTCCAGGTATCCATGCACAGTGCTTTCAGAATTCTCAATTTGTAGATTCTTGAGAAACAGTGTTATCAATTAGAGACCAGTATTATGGGACAGTTCCTTTTGTCTATAGTCTTACAGTTTCCAGGCATTTCTAAAGTTAGGTAAGTTAGCACCACTTCCCCAATACCCCCTCCTTCAGTGAGGTTGTCGTATATTTGGAGTAAAGTTTGAGTCTTTTTTTTTTTTTTTTCAACATTCATTTATTTTTGAGACAGAGAGAGATAGAGCATGAGCATGGGAGGGTTAGGGCGGAGAGGAAGAGAGACACAGAACCGGAAGCAGGCTCCAGGCTCTGAGCTGTCAGCACAGAGCCCGACACGGGGCCTGAACCCACAAACTGTGAGATCATGACCTGAGCCAAAGTCGGACACTCGACCATCTGAGTCACCTAGGCACCCCAAAAGTCTGAGTCTTTTGTCAGTCTGCCTTCCATCCAAGGATCTCCTTTTTTCCTGATTGATTTTTTTCTTATTTCACATGCATTGAGCTTCCTTCTTTATGTCATATAAAGCCCCATGGGTTGTGCAAAATGTGTCGTGTCATGTATCTACCATTTATATATTATATATTATACAATTATATATTATATAATATTATCACACACGTATTACATAGAATAGTTTCACTGCCCTAAACAAAAGCCCCTGTGCTTCACTTATGTGAGTCTCTGTCTCTTCCCCACAAACACCTGACAATTCCCCATCTCTTTGTTTGTCCATAGTTTTGGTTTCTCTAGAATATCATATAAATAAAATCATACAATCTATAGCATTCCAAGATTGGCTTCTTCCATTTAGCAGTGTTAATTTAAGATTTATCCATGTTGTCATGTGGGTTAATAGTCTGTTCCTTTTTCTCACTGTGTAATATCTTCCATAGTGTGATTGAAGCAGTTTGTATATCCATTTGCCTATTGAAAGACGATGTGATCTCTTCTAGGCTTTGATAATTATGAAGAAAGCCACTATAAACTCTGTGTGCAAGCTTTTGTGTGGACACATGTTTTCACATCTGCTGGATGAATGCGCGGGTGTGACTCCTAGAGTGAGTGCACCGTGTTGCATTCCCGCCAGCAGTGAATACACGTGCCTGTTCCTCCACCTCCTCATCAGTGCTGGGATACCAGTTCCGTGCCGCCTTAGAAATGCCTACTTTTGAAAGCAGGTGTTTCCTGTTTTGGAACTGTTCTATGGCTTCTGACCACAGTTAAAGCTACCGAGGGTCATTTGATCTTTGTTCTTAGATCTGTGTCCTTGTGCTAGAGCTTTGGCCATGTTGTCATTTTCACTCGGGAGTCTAAGGTGCCTGCCTAAGTTATCTTTCCATTGTTGGCTCTTTGTGTAAGCCACTGTTCATTAGAAGCATTGGTTTTATGTATTCAGTTGTTTATCAAATATTTACTGAATGTCCACTCTCTGTTGGATCTTGGGGATAGAGTGGTGAGAAAAATATGACAAGGTTCTTGTAGATACAGAGCTTACATTTGTAGGGAAGAACAACTTTTCATAAATAATGTAATATGTGATATAATACAATATAAGGTAGGGAGAAATATGAGCAGACTGAAGTAGGGTCTGGGACTTTAGAGAACACAGGGGCTCTCAGGGGAGAGTGGGGCTGGTTGGGACAAGGCTCCCTGAGAAGAGGATAGTGAGCAGGTCTCTGACAGTGGTGAGGGCATGAGCTAGTGGATGCTCAGCGGGATGAGCATTCCAGGGAGAGAGAAGAGCAGATGCCCTGAAGGGGATTGGGTTTGACATTTGTGAGGCGCACTGAGGCTTCCAGTGTGGTTGCAGTCAAGTAAGCAAGGGTGGTTGGATCTGGCATTAGAGAGAAGGTAGGGGTGGGTCTTGCTGGATTTGGGAGGCCATTGCTTTTGAAAGTTTACTGTGCTTAGACATGATCTCCCCTGGGAATCTTGTTCAAGTGCTGATTCTGATTCAGTAGTTCTGGGGTGGGACCTGGGTTTATTCATTTTTAAAATGCTTATTTCTTTATTTTTGATAGGGAGGCAGAGAGAGAGGGATATAGAGAATCCCAAGTAGGTTCCACGCTGTCAGTGCAGAGCCAGATGTGGGGCTTGAAGCCACAAACCAGGAGATCATGACCACAGCCAAAATCAAGAGTCAGACACTTAACCAGCTGAGTCACCCAGGAACCTCTGGGATTATTCCTTTTAAAAAATGTTTATATATAGATATAGGAAGAGTGAGAGAGAGAGAGAGAGAGAGAGAGAGAGAGAGAGAGAGAGAGAGAGACGAGGAGGAGCAGAGGGAGAGAGAGGGAGAGAGGGAGACAGATAATCCCAAGTAAGCTCCATGTCCTCAGTGGAAAGTCAGATGCTGGGCCCAAACCCACGAACGCTGAGATCATGACTTGAGCAGATATCAAGAGTCAGATGCTTAAGTCACCCAGGTGCCCCTGGGATTATTCATTTTTAATAAACTTCTGGGTAATGACACTGCTGTTGTCCATGGACTATAACATGAATAGCAAAGCAGGAAGCTCTTGTCATGGTTTTATTCTGAATACAACTAAAAGTCTGAGGAGGATTCTCTGCACAGGAATGGTGTTATGTGATTTGTAATTTTGAATTTTTTTTAATGTTTTATTTATATCTAGGAGAGAGAGAGAAAGAGAGAGAGACAGCGTGAGCAGGGGAGGGTCAGAGAGAGAGGGAGTCACCGACCCTGAAACAGTCTCCAGGCTCTGAGCTGGCAGTCAGCACAGAGCCTGACGTGGGGCTTGAACCCACAAACTGTGAGATCATGACCTAAGCGAAAGTCGGACGCTTAACTGACTAAGCCACCCAGGTGCCCCTGATTTGTAATTTTGAAGTCTCTTCAGCCTGTTGTGTGAAGAATCCTCTGAGGAAGGAAAGGAGAAGTCCCAGAGAGCACCTGAGTGGCTGCTGCTCTGTGTAGTGTGGGTGAAAGATTCTGGTGCTTAGTCTTGGGGTGGTGGTGATGGCAGTAGTGAGAAAAATGCCAGCCAGCATCATTGTGTAGTTTGTGCACTGCCCAAAATACTGACAGAGTGGGAATACTGAGCTGGCAATCCAGCTACATTCCATTTGCTAAGCTTTTTATTTTGTGGCACCTTAGCTGAGAGGCAGGCATCTCTTTGACAATCCCTCCTCACTAGACAGAAGTGGGTGCCTTTTTATAACTCATGCAAAGGCAAGGTGTGTGTTACTGTGCTCAGTATCAGAAGTGGTTGGATTTAGTTTAGGAGATTTGGGGTAGTTAACATGGAGAGGAGAGGAGTGTAACAAGAGCCTTTGTCTTTTACTTTTCACTTCTGCTGTCATGTGCTGCTGCCTGAGTTCATGGCCCATGAAAGCTTTTCCTGGAAAGCAGAGTAGCCACCGAGGAGCTAAGCTCAACTTTGAATTTTCCAGAGAGTAGTCTTTCAAAGAAATTGCTCCTGCCAGAAGAGAGGCAAAACAGACCCAAGCCATTTGTTTCAGGCTTCTCTCCTTGAGCAGATAGAAGTGATATCTCTTTAAAAATGTCTCTATGTGACTATAAAAGTGGTCACTGAGTATAAAAGGAGAGAGCCATAGATACCTATGCCAGTTTCCAGGCTGCGACTGGTAGTTAATCTCCCACTCCCCGCTGCAGAAGTGGTCGGCGATATGTCTTGTCCAAAAATGAAACCATAAAAGATACATCATGTGTTCTGTAGCTGCTGAAATGGTGTGGTTTCTCTGGAGATGTCTTAATCAAGCTGGTTGTTGAATATTGCTTACATTGGGTCCCTTCCTCAAGGGTCACTTCCCCTGTAGGCGTTTTCTGGCAGTGTTGGGGGCACTGCACGTGGCTGTTTGGCTGTTGTGTCCTTTAACACTGTATACTTTCGTTGACTGGAATGCCATTTTTAGTTAGATAAACATGGTATGATCAGGAGGCACATTCCTGGTGGGCGATGTGCTGGCACTGTGCCAGCCCTCTTTGAAAGGTGAAGAAATGAAATGTGACAATACTGTTGTAACCCTTGGGTTGGTGCTCCTTCTGGCAGGAGGTGAGTTTCTTTATGGGTGCATCGTTCTTGACTTCTGCTCCTGCACTGAATGTGAGGCATTAGGAGGCACCTCAACAGAAGTTGGAGGTGCAGTGGGCCCCTGATGTCCTGGTGAGACTCCTTTACTGCTCAATTGACCCACCCTCCATCAGCATGGTTTCTATCCATGAACTTCTTTCTAAAACAGTATCTTGAGGGCTGGTGAGTGTGTTACACTAGCCTGTGAGCAGCATCTGTCCATAATTCATTTTATGTTTATTTAGGTAGGGGTTGGAACTAAACTCTTAATTATAAAACACAGTCTTGGAGGAATTTATTCTCTAGAGCAGTGGACCCCCAACCCAGTACCTACTGAGATGAAGCATATGACATCAGTGAGTACAGAGGACTATGGGAACACAGCCTTCAAAAGAGGACAGCCACTGCTGAGTACATGTTGTGGTCACTGTAAATGTAGCTGCCACCTGGAGACATTTCAACAGAAGTCCAGGGATAACAAGTCTTATGTAAAATCTCCTGGTTTTTAAACAGTGGAAACTAATTCAAAAAAGTTCTAAACCTGGCCCAGGCCAAGCAAATCATGTCCAAAGGCTAGATTCAGCCACTGAAAGGCTTATTCTTAATTAAGCTCCACCTTAGCGTATGAATGCCCTACCTTTTTCAAAATAAAATGTGTTAACAGTGGTAATCTAATGAGCTAAAAAAAGAGCTGAGGAAAAGAAATTTTCACAAAAAATAGTTCTTATGAACTATGAAATTAATACATAGAATCTAAAGAAGTAACTAACTCAGTGACAATGGATGCACATTCTGTGATGTAGATAATAAACCATCCCAAGAAGGCAGAGGGCAAAGCTCAAAGTAAGATAGGTGTGAATCCTCACCCTTATCCTTCTTTTTCACTTGGCACTTTTTTTTTTTTTTTTGCCTTCCATGTACTAGACATTTATCATAAGGCATGAGGGTCTAACATAGCAAAATAACTACTCCCTACTTACTTCTACATTGTGAGTTTGTAATATAACATCCAAACTCGACCCAGAAGAAGATAGATGTCTAGTCCAATGGGGAAAAGTCCACATCCAGGCCATATCTGGGCTGTCCGGTAGCAGGAAACATGGCAGAAGAAAGACCCCCCTCTGTGCAAAACCAAGGCTGAACTTTGCAGTGGAGAATTTAGTTTCAACTCCTGCCTAAACTAATGTGAAATGAATTATTATTAAATGCAATATAAAGCAAATTACTTGATTAGAGCACTGTTTTTCATATGATCTTATGAATCACATGTAAGTGATTAATTAATGCTAAAGAAAGTATCGCTTGGTTGTTAAAATTTCAATTATTTGAAAAATCATTCTGGAATCCTTTTGAAATGTCCAGAGTGCTCTCTGACCATAGCTATTTGAGCCTACAAGCGGTGATTTCTTTTTCTTTTTTAATTGGCCAACACCTTCCTATGTTATTTGTATAATGATTGTCATGAAAAATTTTAATGGGGTTGGCAGTGAATTATCTGAAAAGAATATAAAAATTTATAGCACTAAGTTGACCCAAAGCTTGGTGGTTAGCACTAATATATTGTATTCATTTGATTCTTTGTTACATAAAGAGCATGTTTTTATGCCGTAGCTTACGTGATTTTGATAAGGTGTTGGTGAAGAAGCTGAGCAAAATGATCCTGATGATGATGGTGATGGTAATAAAAATAATAATAGCAACAACTGCTATTCTTAAGAAGTTTCTATGTGCCAGGTATAGTGCTACATACTGTACACACATTATCCTATATGTTCATTTGTCCTACTCAAAGAAATAGGCGCCAGTACCTTCGTTTCTGAGAGGAAGAGACAGAAGTTTGGAAACTTGAAGCAGTGTGCTGTAGGTCACACACAAAGAGGCAGTGGTGTGGAATTTAGCCTTAGGGCCCTTTCCCTTGAATGTCACCACTGTGAACTTTCTAGGTTATTCTACCAATAAATGACAGCACTCCAATCTTCTAAATCAGGATACCATTGATGTTTGTACTATGGTAAGCTTTGTTCTAAAAGTAAACTATCTTTGAAGGCTCTCATAAGCTACTGTTGTTAGGTGAATATGAATCTCTTTGCAAATATCTGATGATGCCAATGAGAGGTATCAGTTGGTGTTTGGTCAGCGGTAAGTTAAATTCCCCAGCTATTATTAAATCGGTTGATTTACAAAATAATAAGATGATTGGATACAAGTGTGTCTTATGTACCACGGTTTTCTTCAGTTTAATTAATTATGTTTCCTCTCTTTAATTAATATCCTTTCTGAGGCCTCATACTTGCTTCATTTTGATGAACATGCAGTGACTTTTATTCTCCCAGTATGCCTACATTGGGTTTGAAGCAAAAATATTGACCTATGTGTCAAATGATCTTTCTTTTTTATTATTCTTCTTAATTAAAGCCATTTAACCTGCCCTCAGACCTGCTGAGACTTACTGGAGTTCTTTGTGCATGCAGACCCTTTGCATTAGCCCCACAGTGTGACTACAAAGCTCATGTTGGTTAGAAAGTTAATGATGGATACTTTCCATTTCCCAAGAGAAGGAAAAATGGAGCTACTCCCTTTGAGATGACTTAACTAGAGAAGTGACAAATGGCTTCACTGAATTAGCATAGATTTTACTTTGGAGATAGCTGAAAGTTTCTAATTCCTAATTTCAAGTTTTAATTCACTCGACGTTGAATGTCAACTATAAAAGTAAGAATGCTATTTACAAAAATGCCATTGTTGAGCTCAAGGGCTATTCTGTTATTGATTTATTTTATTGTTATTATTATTTTAGTGAGCTCCACAGAGTGTTTTTTTTTTTTTTTTTTTTGTCGTTTCCAGGCACATCTGGTGAAATGATGGCCACATTCTTCCCAGTGAGGTTGTTACATTACCTATTGAGCATGATCAGCTTATGTCTATGCTCATGACTCTATCCAATTTCTCTTTTAGTTTTCATTAATTTCTGTATTATCCTCCTCAGTTCATGGAAAATTTTCTCCTTGGATTCTCAGAAAATGTTTGTGAATTAAGTGATCCTCATTGTGCATGCAAAGAGCTTTGACTCAGCAAAGTGACACAATGACTTGCTCTCTGAGCTTGGTGTTTGGCAACAGAAGGACTGGGGACCTTGGGTTTTCTGGCTTGGGCAATTGCAGGCTCACATAATTCTCAGTATCTCCCACGGTTCTGTTATATGTGCTTTCCAGAGCTGCCAGTCAGGAACTTTGACTTCTGGTTTTTTTTATTTAATATTTGAATTGCATCAGAATTCCCCTAGAGTAATTATAGGGTAGGAGTTGTACATATATACAATATGAATTGCATATATTGCTTTGTTCCTGGATGAGGATGCCTACATTCCCATATAAAGTGAAAACAGGCCTTATATGGGTAGTGGAAGTTAGAGTTCCATTACTAATGTGCACTCACTTAGTCTCAGAATGGACTTACTGGTAATTGTAACTATCATTAAATGATACTAAATGCAAATCTTCTTAAAAGTCTTGTAAAAATGTATTTTAGAGGCACCTGGGTGGCTCCGGTCATGGTCTCATGGTTTGTGAGTTTGAGCCCTGCATCATGCTCTGTGCTGACTCTTGATTTCAGCTCAGGTCATGGTCTCATGCTTTGTGAGTTTGAGCCCTGCATCATGCTCTGTGCTGATAGTGCAGAGCCTGCTTGGGATTCTCTTTCTCCTTCTCTCTCTGCCCCTCCCCTGCTCTCTCTCAAAAAAAAAACAAAAAAAAAAAAAACAAAACTAAAAACATTTAGAGAACATATTTTAAAATAATATACATGTTCTTCTTGGTTTGATATATATTTTGAATATGCAAATATATCTTCAGGAAAATTGTTATAAACACTTGGATTATTGCTTCCATCAGTTTAAATTTTTTTTTTTAGTGTTTTATTTATTTCTAGGAGAGAGAGAGAGACAGCATGAGCAGGGGAGGGGCAGAGGGAGAGGGAGTCACAGACTGAAACAGGCTCCAGGCTCTGAGCTGGCAGTCAGCACAGAGCCCGACGCGGGGCTCGAACCCACGAACCGCGAGATCATGACCCAAGCGAAAGTCGGATGCTTAACCGACTAAGCCACCCAGGTGCCCCTCCATCAGTTTACATGAGTAGTAAGATTGTTGTTGATCTAAAGCAGGGATTGGTGAACTATGGCCCTTGGGCCAAATCTAAACTGATGCCTATTTTTTTAGTGGTTTTTAAGCTATGAAGAGTTTTTTTTTTAAATACTTCTCAGTGGTAGAAAATAAATCCAAAGAAGAATGATACTACATGACATGTGAAATTATGTCATATTCTAATTTTAGTATCTATGAATAAAGTTTTAGGGTAACAGCCATGGTCAGCTCATTCATTTATGTATCATCTCTTTCTACTTTTGCATGGTAATGACAAAGATGACTAGTGGTGACAGACTGTATGGTCTGAAAACTCAAAAATATTTATTATCTAGCTCTGTCCAAAAAGTGGTTGCCAACTCTTGATCTAAAGAAAAATATGAGAAAGTATATCAATATTTTAATGCAACTTTTATTTCCTAAATAAATGGTATTGCCTTTTTGACTTTGTTTTTTTTTTTTAATTTTTTTTTAAATTTATTTCTAGGAGAGAGAGAGAGAGAGAGAGAGAGACAGCGTGAGCAGGGAGGGTCAGAGAGAGAGGGAGTCACAGACTGAAACAGGCTCTAGGCTCTGAGCTGGCAGTCATCACAGAGCCCGAGGCGGGGCTCGAACCCACGAACCGCGAGATCATGACCCAAGCGAAAGTCGGACGCTTAACCGACTAAGCCACCCAGGCGCCCCTGCCTTTTTGACTTTGGAGAGAAACAGCATAGGATTTGCAAGAGCGACTTGAGTGGACCAGACAAGGCAGAGGATGTTAATCTTTTGTCCTTTTCCATAAGATGTCCCCTGTCAGTCTCCTATGATCTTGAGTTGGTGCTGAGAGGCATTGGTTTGGAGTAAGACATTGTTTCTCCTGATAAACCCTGCTAAAACCATACTCGGGTCACCTCTCAGGATCCACTACGTTGGGCTTTCCCATTGTTTCCTGTTGGAATTGAAAGCAGTCATCTTAGTGTATGAGGTAAATCCATTAATTTTTTTTTAATTTGATGAAGGTATTTAACTTAAAATGTTAGAAAAAAAATAATTATAACATCAAACCTTTGATTTTATGGGTGATATGAGACTCAAATATTTACATAAAACATGAGCTGATATAAAGAAGAAATAGACAGTAATTGATAATACTTAACTATTTGGTAAATATTGTGAACTTAGTAAACAAATCAAAGTTTGTAAATTACTGTTTAACAAGTTGAAAACAGTTAGGTTATGAGTTGAATTGTAAGATATGAGGCATGTGAAAAACACACAGAGAGGTAAGTTTTGACTGAAGAAATGGGATGAGGGAATGCCCATCTGAAAGGGATCTTCTAGTTGGAAGAGAGGATCAGGGGCAGGACATCAAGTTTAACCTATGATTATATGGAACAAGAAGAAAGCATTTCTGTGCCCCATGATTTTTAGAATTTCTTTAGGTTTGGAGTTTCGTGGTTCTTAACATTATTTCATTATATCTGATTGCATCTTAGGGGAGTGATTATGGATTATCTTAAAGCTTGCAGATTTGGGATTTTTAAGAAGCTTGAAAAATACCTTAGTAATGTGAAGTGCCTATTATTACATGCATACAAATTCTATAATGAAAAATATTCTGCCTCTTCAACTTGGTATCCTGCTTCACTAGTGTACTATTTGAGGCCATTTTATAGTCTTGAAAACAATGATTTCGTTAGTTGCATAGGGTTTCATTACATGAATGGAACAGAATTTAATCAGTTCTCTATTCTTAAAATTTTGGGTGTTTTATTGTGCTATTATAAATAAGAGTGAGATAAACAGCCTTCATCTTTGGTTACATTTCTAATAATTTCTTAAGGATAGATTTCTACACCGAGTTCCTTGGGATAAAGGGTAGACCTAGTTGTAAGACTTAACAGTAATGGCAAATTGCCCACCAAAAAGGTTATACAGATTACATTTTCATTGAGAATGTACATGAATGCCATGTTATTTTATTTATTTTCATCTGTATTTGTATATCTGAAAAAATTTTCATGACTTTTTATAGACTAGCACATTTCTTGTGAATATTATACCCAAAGATTTATTTATTTGTTAGCGTGATGAATGAGATCTTTTTTATTCCATTATGTTTTATCACCTCTTTGCTGGTGTTTTATGAAAACAATTATTTTTGGTCTATTTTATATGTGGTCATATTATTGAATTTTAATATTCATTCTAAAAGTATTTAAGTTGATTCATGGGTACCTGGGTGGCTCAGTCAGTCAAGAATCTGACTCTTGATTTCAGCTCAGGTCGTGATAGATAGAGCCCCATGTTAGGCTCTGCACTGACAGCACAGAGCCTGCTTGGGATTCTCTCTCCCCTTCTTTCTCTGCCTCTCTCCCACGCACACTCTTTCTCTCCCTCTTAAAATAATAAATAAATTTTTAATGTTTATTTTTGAGAGAGAGAGAGAGCATGACACAGAATCTGAAGTAGGCTCCAGGCTTTGAGCTGTCAACACAGAGCCTGATGTGGGGCTTGAAATCACAAACTGTGAGATAATGACCTGAGCTGAAGTTGGATGCTCAACCGACTGAGCCACCCAGGCACCCCAAAATAATGAATAAATTAAAAAAATAAGGAAATGTATTTAAGTTGATTCAGTTTGTATATGGACAATAGAGAAGTGAGAGTAAATCCTAGGAATGAAAATCTACTTTCCTCACTGTATGTGAAAATGCACATAAAAAGCTTTTGTTGTTGGTACAATATTATCTAAGTCAAAAAACAATGTTAGTAAGAAACAAAACCAAACAAACAAAACCAATGCTAGTAAGTTAAATGCTGATAGGATCTAATTTGGGTGGATAAAACTGGATTAATGTGCAATTTTGAATGCTGTCCTTTAGGAGTAGAACTCTTAGGAGTAGTAAGGTCTTGTTTTGTGGTGCTTGTCAAATTTGTTTTTAAAAAAGAAAAAATATATTTTTTTTAAGAGAAGGGTTGAATTGTGCTCAGCATTACAAAGAACATGGAATGGGTTAGGAAATGACTACAGTCCCTGGCTTCTTTTAGCTTAAAACAGAATTTATGTTTTAATTTAGTTTTTCAGCCTTTATGTGAAATTGTTTAACATGAGTGTTAAGGCCAATGGTATAATAAAATGTCACTGATTCTTCATTTCTAATTTTTTTCATTTAGCAATGTCCATTGGCTTTCAAATAAGTTGGTTTTTAGGGCACTAGAATTGGCTGCTTGTAGCTTTAATAAAATGATGCTGTTATAAAGGAGAATTGTCATTTTAGATGCTATCAGACTTTTATACTCTTGATACCCTGGCGTCTCAGTGGAGAATTAGGTATTTATGCATGGGTGAAAGCAGATTTAATGAACATGAAAACCACTGAGAAGTTGTGTGCTTAATACCTTGTTTTGCTTATTTCTTCTCAATCCTCCAATGTCAACACTAGGAACAAAATGTTCTAAACTAGTGTCCTTGAAAAAATATATAATGGACAAAATATCTCATTTAAATTGTCATTTATCAGGGGCTTTGAAAGTCAAGTTCATTATTATTTTTTAATGATTCAAAGTATAATTATGTAAATGTATTCATAGTGTACATCAGTTTTTCCTGCTCTGCATACCTTCTTCCTTTCTTTGGAATTAGGACCTTATTCTACCTTTGGAGAAAATCACTTCATTCATTGTTTCAGTGCTTCCTAGGGTGGAACTGCCTCACCCTTGATGTCTCTGGGTTGGATTTGCGATCCTGAACTCATCAATCCAAACATCCCTCCCTGTTTTTCTCCTCCACTCCTACCTATTAAGGATTTATACAGGAGGGAGACATGAGCCACTCAAGGCCAGTGCTCGATGCTCTCAGTCGGTGTCCTCACTCTGCTGGGGGGAGGCATTGAATTCCTCCCGGGGGGGTATGTGAGTGTAGTGAGAGGCTGGACTTGGGATGTTCATCTGAGCTACCACTTGTGGAGGAGAAATGAGAAGCAAGATGTAGAGAGAAAAGCTCCTGAGGTGCTTATGTTAGCCCCTCCCAGTACAGCTGTAGGTGAAATGAGCCCTACAATGGATGTATATTTCATCTATACATTTTCCTCCCTCCACCCCCTTTTAATTCATTGTAGGAGTTTAGGGAATTTTTTGGTCATCTGTAAAGGAAAGAATCCTGAGAAATCTATTATTTTCCTCATTCAGCTTATTCTACTTCAGCCCTGCTGGCCCTGTGCTGTCCCTGAAACAATCAGGCATCTCAGGCCATTTGCTTTTGCTGGTCTTTCTGTCTGGAGAATTTTTCTCTTCCCCATGACTCTGGTCCTCTCTCTTCACATCTGTGATCAGGGGTTACCTCTTTAGGAAGGCCTTTCCAGATTTCTTATTTAAAATGGAAGTGGATAAATCCCTCCAGAACCACTCTTCAACTGTCTTCTAGCATGCTAAATCCCAAATTATTTGTAAATCATCAGGATTCCCCCACATCTGGAATGTGAAATCCTTGATGGAAAAGATTTATGTGTGTTTTATTTTCTGTAATATCCCTAGCACTTCAAATGTGAGATAGTGTGGTTACTCAGTTAATGCTTGTTTAACTATATAGAAACGGTACCTAATTTCTCCAGAGATTACTTATCAATTACGAAGGGGAAGTGGTTACACAGTAGAATAACCTGGAGGACACCATATTAACCAAGTGGTCAAAGTCAACATCCCCACCAACAATGGGACAAGTTAGCATTAGATGCTTTCTGAAGTGATGTACTGAGGTCTAGGTCACAAATGAAAGGAAACTTAAAAATATCAGATAAATCCAACATGAGAAGCATTCTGCAAAAAGCTTCTATTCTTCAAAATATTCAGTTTTTTTACAAATAGGAAAACAAACTGAGAAATTTTCTTTATTGAAGGAAACTCAAGAGACATGGTGACCAAATATATCATGTGATCTTGGATTAGAAAACAGTGACACAAAGGTCGTTAATGGAATATTAGATGAATTTGAATATGGACTGTATATTACATAATAGTAGCCTACCAGTGTCAAATTCTTGAATTTGATAATGACCCTGTGATTACATAAGACATTGTCCTTGTTCTTGTGTAATACACACAGAAGTATTCAGGGTAAAATATTATGGTGTTCATAACTTTCAAAAATTTCGGCATTGTCTGTATCTATTTATATTTACATATCCATATCTACAGCTATCTATCAAGAAGTGTTATCAAATATTAGTAGTTACAGAATTTAGGTGAAGAGTAAATGAAAGACATTTTATTAAAAAAAAACTTATGCAGGGGCGCCTGGGTGGCTTAGTCGGTTAAGCGTCCGACTTTCGCTTGGGTCATGATCTCGCGGTTCGTGGGTTCGAGCCCCGCGTCGGGCTCTGTGCTGACTGCCAGCTCAGAGCCTGGAGCCTGTTTCAGAGTCTGTGACTCCCTCTCTCTCTGACCCTCCCCTGCTCACACTGTCTCTCTCTCTCTCTCTCTCCTAGAAATAAATAAAAATATTAAAAAAAAACAACTTATGCCTAAATTGTAAGAATAATATTAGATGGAGCCATATGTTACCAATATTTGGCCATTTTTGATTTATAAAAATGCCAACTTCATATACTCTTGTTAGTTTTATTTGAGTTTGATGTTTTTTAATGAAAACTTTTTAAAAAAGGAAGAACCACATGTGACAGGTGTGACAGGACAATCTTTGCTGGATAACGTATTTACATGGATCATTTTTTCTCCTGGCAATTTATATCAGCTTGGCTTTTTAAGGTCTTGTAGTCTGTGTATTTGCTGAGGGAATGAAAGAAAATGTAAAGTCGCCAATTAGCAATTTCTCAGTTTCTACTGATAATTTTGTCCTCTTGATGTTCATCTGTAATCAGTTTAAAACTCTAAGCTTCATCCTGTGTAATCATTCAGAGCACCCTGGTCTTGGCTCCTCAAGAATGTGTTTCCTGAGCCTGGCTCACAGATGCTCCCTTCTCTCCCCATCCCCACCCGCGCTGTCCAGCTCCTCAGCAGTGGTGGCTGGTGGAGGTAGGAGTGGCAGTGGCTGCCATGGGCTTCTGCAGAGTCCTCTTCTGTGACTAAGAAGCACAGTGGCTGGACGGGGTGGAAGAGGTTCCTTTTCTGTCACCACTCGTTCCCCTGGCTGTTGCTGGAGATGGATGACTGAAACTTCTGCAACATCCCCAGTGGTCTTGGGCTGCCATCTCCTGTGGGTTTCTCTGGTTGTTGGTATTCTCAGCACATGGTAAGGTGTGTGCCGTGACTTCATGTTCCAAACTCAGTGATCTCTAGTGGAGCCTTCACATCTTTTTGTAACTTTTCACCCATGATCCTGGCTGTAACCCCTTTGACTAGGAATCCTCTTGCTTTTCTGCACACGTTAGCAGGGCCCATGACAGATTATCGGGATGTGAATGACCAGCAACATAACAGATGGCTGGGCCCTGGATCATGGATCATTTAATTCAAGCTTCTCTGAAGAGGGAGAGTGAGTGGCATTCATACTAGACAGGACAGAGTAACTGGGGCACAACGGGAAGATGAGTTAGGAGTTCTAAAGAGGAAGTTCAATCCTCTCTCCTCTTGTATTTCTGTAAATGATATAGAGACGTGCACTGCCATTCCTGGTGAGTTGATTGATCAGAGTTATGAGGACTGTGGGGCTGAGACCCCATCCAGACATTCTTCCACCAACCCCACTTTAGGATGATTTAATTTCAGTCAAGAATCCCATAGGTGTGGGGGTGTGTCTACTGAACTGCAAAAGCCAAGGAGCATTGTGTCCTCCTTTAAGTCATCATGGGCTTCTCCTGAGCCTGACACCTATTGCTTTCTGTGGTGCTGCTGCCATCTTGGGTGTCACTAATGGTCCTTCCCTGAGGGATAAATGAGTGTAAAGCACTCCTTTAAGCACCTTCAACACTTGGAGTCATTTAATATCTCTGATCAATAGAGTACTTTGTGGGATAGGCCTTATTGTTCCTGACTCATACGGCTAAGGAAGTCATATGGCTGTTAAACATTTTACAGCAAAATTTTGACTCTGGTTCTGATTGATTTGAAGCTTCTAGCTTTTAAACCTTGTCTTAAAATATGCATAAGAATGTCCAATAAAAAGGGGTACATGGCTGGCTCAGTTGGTTGTGTCCAACTTTTTTTTTGTTTTTTAAGTTTATTTATTTTTGAGAGATAGAGGAAGAGAGAGAATCCTAAGCAGGCTCTGCACTATCAGGACAGAGCCTGACATGGGGCTTGATCTCATGAACTATAAGACCTGACCTGAGCTGAAATCAAGAGTCAGACATTTAACCGACTCAGCCATCCAGACACACTGAGCATCTGATTCTTGATTTTGGCTCCAGTCATAGTCCCAGGGTTGTGAGATCGAGCCCCATGTCAGGCTCTGTGCTGAGTGTGGAGCGTCTTTAAGATTCATTCCCTCTCGGGGCACCTGGGTGGCTCAGTTGGTTAAGCGTCTGACTTCGGCTCAGGTCATGATCTCTCGGTTTGTGGGTTTGAGCCCTGCGTCGGGCTCTATGCTGACAGCTAGCTCAGAGCCTGGAGCCCATTTCAGCTTCTGTACCTCCCTCTCTCTCTCTGACCCTCCCCTACTAATGTGCTCTCTCTCTCAGAAATAAATAAAACATTTAAAAATTAAAAAAAAAAGATTCATTCCCTCTCTCTGTCTCTCACTCTTCTCCCTGGCTCATTCTCTCTCTTTCAAATAAAAAAACAATAAAATAATTATGTCCAATAAAAGAAGAGATGAGCATACCATGGAAGGAGCTTGTCATTGAAGGCCAAGGCAATTCTTTAGTGTGCTGAATATAACCATAGAACAGGCTTAAAAGGGAGATGCCCATCCCTAGCCTTCATGACTCAATGGATTGCAATGGGATGTCTGATAGTTGAAGGAGCACTCCAGGTGATTCTGGGGTCTTAATTGCTACAGAGAATTAGCTAGATTTAATTGGGTGCATTAATTAAGTTGTTTATTCTAAGTAAACATGTGGCTCCTAATTTTATTTTGTAGTGTACTTGTTGAGGACCTTTCCTTGAAGAAGTTTGGGCTCTAATTCCAAGGCGGTATTGTCAATTAAGTACCTTCTTTTAGGACTTGGGTAATATTTAGAACATCAATTGGCACAATACGTGCTTTCTGTTAATTGGTTGGTTCTTTAATGTGGAAGAGATGGATATCACCTGGAAGAGGTGCATTACCATGTAGGAGAGCCTATGAGTTGGTTTTTCAAAGACAAAGGCAGAGATACTGGATAAGCAAGGAGAATGGGGCTGTCAGTCAGTAATAACATTTGGAAATTCCTCAACTATCCTCAAGCATGGGCCATTAAGACTCGGTTGATTTGAAGATCTCCAGCTGCTAAAGGACATTTTAGTATGTTCTCTCTCAATTTTGGTTTCATTTTCTTTTTTTCCTGTGACAGACAGTACCCGCTTTGGTTTGGAGAAAGCAGATGATACTTCTTTTTAAATTATCTGTACAATTATCAGTTAACCTTTCCTCCTTGGTCTCTCTTTTGCTTCATAAAGTCCTCTCTGTCTTTTGCCAATAACTTTTCTTTTTTCATTTTCTAAATGAAATGTATCTTCACACATTTACTTTTTTATACGTAAAACCTGGCTTAACTTTTGCTTTTCATGACATTCCCATTTGCTCTTTATTCTCCACAAAGATCTCATTTTAGCCAAAATTTTCTTTTCTAAAGTTCATTTTCTATTATCTCCCGACTTTTCCCCTCCTTATCTCAGGGTTCATGTGGTTGCTTTAACATTTATACCCTTATGAAATTCCTCTGTATTTCTTTCCTTAACTGACAAAGAACGTCTGGGGGAGTCTCTTCCTTTGAATTGTTCCTTACTGGCATTAGGAAATTGGCCAAGACATGGAGAAAAAGTAGATCTTGTGAGCATTGATTCGTTGACAGGATTCTTTAGCAGATATTGTGGTAAATTGGTTCTGCCATGATGATGATCATAATTGGTAGAAGTGATTCTAAGTATGTATTGAGTACCCACTGTGGCTCAGACATTGTGCTGAACATTTTGCAACTATTGTCTCCTTTCGTCTTCATGACAGCATGCTGAGCTCAGTCCTTTTATTTCCTCTTCTGTTTACAGAAGGAAAAGATGCTGTTTCACTGGGAATAAGGAATCTGGTAGAGTTGGGGTGGCTTGAAGGTGGGACCTCCTCAGAGGGAAGAGCCAAGAATAGGTGGTTTCATGGGGCCTGAGAATGTCAGAGATATTGTTTCATGGGGTTTCCCGACCTGTCAAGACACCCACCCCACCACGCCCCTGCACCAGCATGATAGGAATGTAGATTTTAGTCACTGCGCTGCTGCTGTTAACCAAAGTGCAGGTGGTCCGTCCTTCCTGGATGTGGCTGCCACAGGGTAAAGGAGGTTTCACACAGAGGCACTGCAGCTGGCCTCTGGTAGGGATGGGTGGCAGGAGGAGAAATCAGGAGCAGAAAGGAGTGGGAAGCAGATCCCAATTTTTAAATGATAATTAAAATTTCCTACTACATGTGAGGAAAGTTATATGAAAAAGCATTAAGAAACTTTCTCAAAGATACAGAGCAGCAGGTGGTATGGCCAGGACATGAATGTAAATAACTGCTTTGGACACATTCTATTCCTTCTCTGTTTTTTGAAAAAGACTATAAACATATTAATTTTTGGATTTGCAATCTCTTGTTATATATAAGTACCTCTACTTAATATTTGTCTCAGATTCTTTTTTGTCCATATCTGGGTGATGATTTTCTATTATGTGAGCTTGGAAGCCCATTTGTTTGGATGCATCTAATGCATCAACCCCAAAGTTACTCCTTTTGGAGGGCTATTCCTGGAGTGTTGACAAAGCATTTTGTGTGGCTGGGCTTCAGAATTTTGAGTGTTCCAAATATAATCAGTGTTTGGCTGATTAAATATGTTACTTGCAAAATATTTTATTAGGTTTGCAAACTCTAATACATGGCCTGCTGTCATGTTTCGGGTAGCTAAGGGTGGGTGTGGAAACTTTTAATACATGGAGTGTCTTCTCTTGCTGATAGATGTTTCTGTAAAAAATGGATAAGGTGATGAGATCAGAATCAACTGTGTTTCTTATGCAGAACCAGTGCTTCCGACGCATGCTAAGTCCCTAGCCATGCATCTCATTAACTTGCCTAGCAGTTGGAGATCTGCATACTGACTTTGAGAATATTTCATTACTGTATTTTTCCAAGGGAGGCTTTATATTTGCCAGAGAACTGACAAGATATGTGTCTCTATAACTCAACTAGTTTTATATTATGATCAATATGAAAGATTGCCTCTGATTACCTGGGGATGCCATGAAACTGTTAACATATATTAGGTTTCTGGTTTATTTTCTGATTGACTGAATTCTAGAAACTTTAGAAAAAGAAGGTTCATTGAAGGAAAGGTTAAAATGATATTTCTTTGTGCTCACCTCTTAAAAAGTTTAGTCCAGGATTTGCATTTTAACTTTTGCAACAATTTAAAAGATAAATGAAAAGACAGTTGCTCCACTTTTGCAGATGACACCGTATAAATGGAAAACAAGTTAGTTTTCTATTGCTGCTATACAAAGATGATCACAAGCTTCATGTCTTAAATGGACATATTTATTCTCTTACTGATCTGTAGGTCATGTTCTGTCCTGGGTGTCACTAGGCTGAAAGCAGGTGTGGGTTGGGCAGTGCTCCTTTCTGGAGGCTCCAGGGGAGATATCTGTTTTCTGGCCTCTTCCAGCTTCTGGAGGCTGCCTGCGTTCCTTGGCTCATTCCCTGTCCTCGGATCCAGCAACAACAGTCCGGCCCCTATACTGCTTCCAGTCTCCTTCTTCTTCCCTCTCCTCTCTTTAACTCACCCAGCACCCATTCTTCTGCTTCTAAGAACTCATGTGATTAGGTTGGGCCCACCTTGCTAACCCAGGATAATCTACCCGTCTCAAGACTGACTCTCAATAACATCTGCAGTGCCCTTTTTATTGTGTAAGGTAACAGATTTGAAGATTTGGGAGATAAGGATGTGAACACTTGTAACAGGGGCATTATTTTGGCTACCACAGGTTCTCCAGTGTCATGACATGGATTGAAAAATGGCTCTTTATATGCGTTAGTCTCACACCCTTTAAGTTATGAATTTATAGACTCAGAAGTAGATTTTCTAAAATGTAAAGTAGTGCATAATTACTTAAGTGTACTCTAATGAGACAGATTTCAGAAAATGGCGGATGTAAAATAGGGACTCTCTTATTTACTAAATTTCCTCAAGTTAAGAAGCTAGATCCCCTAGGCTTAGAATTGAGAAAATTTGTTATTGTCTTCCGTGGCTTGAAACTATTTTGTGCATTTGTGGGAGTTCCCAAATCAACTAAAGGAGGTAAATCTGATGTATCTAGCCCTCCCCAAAAGGTCATGCTTGGTGCTGAGCCCATTGTTTCTTGTTCATTTGTTGATTGCTATTAATAAGCTGTTTGATTACTAAATAACTGTAATCAGGCTGGCCAAGGGAACATTAGGCAAGGCTTGGATTGTGTTTTATGATTTTAGCCTCTTATTCTCTCTCTTCCATTCCATGTTACATGTCCCATTTTGCCTCGTCTGAAAGGTATGGGCAGTTTTTGCCTAGCAAAATCTGCTGTTAAATTCTTCACTCATGATGACTGACAAAATGCGTTTGTTTGCACTGTAGTACACATGAAAACTACCCAAGACGGATGTGATGCAACTTCAGTTGCATCCAATGAATGGAAGAGGAATTTTGTAGCAATAGGCTTTCCTAATGGTCCCTAAATCCCACTAGGTTTCCTATTTTCTCTGCACTAGAATATGTCTCCATTGCTATGTACATATGCAGTGAAAAGAGGTGATATGATATATTTTAGTAAGAGCCTTGAGCATAATCTAACTCTGGGTAGTTACCAATTTGTTGGTTAATGTGTAGATTGATATCCCCCTCACTTTAAGGATAGAGTTTCTGACTTTTCTTATCGTAGGGTATACTGAAAAATAGAAACTTAGAGAATCAGAACGAGTGCAGGAAAAGAAAACATGCTAAGAATTAATGTAGTTAATATAGTTTCTGTGATTGACAAGGAGATTGGACCTTGTAGTAACCACAGCAAAGAGAATCGTGAGAAGTCACCAATCTCCCTGGCAACGCTAAGTCAGCTTCTGGCTTCTCCAGGATTTCTGACTTATTTTTTGGTGGGGTTTGTCATTGGCTTGAAACATAAAACACAGTAATGAGTGCTACAGTATCCAAGATATCTAGAAAACTCATACTTGTGGTACTTTGATGTCCAGACTTATGTGGGTCAACACCCTGAAGAGAAAGTTGGATGGATACTCCTAAAATGTTGGAGACAAACAGAACAAGAATCGCATGTGGCCTTAAGCAGCAAGGAGAGAGGAACTTATGTTTAGTTATCCAGGCAAGGCAAATGTCACCAATTCATTTCTACAGTAGAGGGTGAAAGTGAAGTCTTGTTTGAGGAAAGAATGTCTCTTAGGTGGCCAGCCTCTGTTGCTAGTGTGTCGCCACAGTTTAGCAGAGGTTGACAGCAGGTGATGAATGCCAGAAAGGACCTCTCAGACTCAGACACTGGATTGAGAAACAAGCAGAAGCTGTCCCAGTGCTAAGATTTTGTCATGGACTACTTTCTTTAGCAGAAGATACAGGCAAGATTCTTGAGTTGATACTTAGGTGTAAACATTAGTTGTCAATAGGAAGATATAGCTAAAAACAGTTACATTGAAAAGGAGGGGGTAATGGAGAGAGGCAGATCTTAGGAGAGAGACTTCTGGAAAGTTTGCTCTGGGTTTCCTTATGAGGCCTCTTCTTTTTGTCTGTCACACAGCAGCCTGGTCCCCTCCTATAAATGACGGTGTCCTACTAGACTGTAAACTCCATGAGAGGAGAAACAACACCTGTTTTAGTGCCAGAGATGGAGTGTGCACTCAGTAAATATCATTAAATGAGTGGAATCTTACTTCCTCGTGAAGTCTTCATTACTTGTTCATACCATGAAGTTCTCCATTTTCAAAGTTATTCTTTTTTTTTTTAAGCATTTTATTTATTTTTGAGAGAGAGAGACAGCATGAGCAGGGGAGGGTCAGAGAGAGAGGGAGACACAGAATCTGAAGACAGTTTCCAGCCTCTGAGCTAGCTGTCAGCACAGAGCCTGATGCGGGGCTCGAACCCACAAACCGTGAGATCATGACCTGAACCGAAGTCGGACGCTTAACTGACTGAGCCACCCAGGTGCCCCTTTCCAAGGTTATTCTGGTGTTCATCACTTAAGTGTCAGTTTTTCTTGTTCTCTCTTTTAATGTACATTAGAGTTTTCTTCTAATTAGATGGTAAGTTCTAAAAGGACAAATTGCAAATTCCTTGAGAACAGGAACCATATCTTATGCTTAAAAAAGTTTTTTAGAGTGCCCCCAAATGATTCTGAGCACAGTGCAGGTTTGAGCTAAGATCTGGGGATTGGTTTACCTTTGTTCTTGGATATGTGGAGGTTTAGTCACTGCCTTTTGCACGTGGTGCCTCTTTCCTTGGCTTTGTCCTCTAGCCTCCTTAGATATGGGGCTCATGAGGATGGAAGAGACAGGGAGTAAAACCATTAACTGGCACTCCCTTCGTTATGGAGGGTTTATAAGCTTGAGAGCAGGCCTCGGCTCTCCACATGTCAGATCAGGAGACGGAGACCTGGGGAGGTGCAGCTCTTGCCTCACACAAGGCAGGTGTGCAGTAAATTGGACTAGGTTGCATAGCTAATTAGAAGAAAAGTTGTGGCCATAACTTAGGCCCCCTGACTACAGGCCCATTGTTCTTTGCTGGGTTGTCTCATTTAAATTTAGAGAAGAAAGATTAAGCTTTCATTAATAGAATGAGGCACACATGCTGGGAATTGCAATTAATAGGGAAAGGCAAAGCTGGGAAGATCCTGAGAGAAAATATGGGTGTGTAGGTGAAGCGAAGTGAAGAAGGGCTGGGTTATATATTTGGCAAAAACCATTATTTAGAGTTTACCTAAATCATATCTATTGTATCTACTTTCCTTAGGCTTTGCTACTTTAATTTTTATTTATGGAATAAATTATCCATTAAAACATTACTTAGAAAAATATCCTTTTCTCTCTTGCCTCTTTAATGTTTTTATATATAAAAGCCATAAGTTGTGACCTCACATGATGTCATAGTCTGTAACCATGAGTGCTTGTGGATGTAGCTTAGTTTATGTTCACTGACACATCTCATTGCATTTCCTCACAGTCCTGCTTCTTTCTCTTCCTAGGAACCAGATGTCATTTTCTTTTTTTGTGCACCCCTATGTTGATGCTCCCATTCACGTGCACCCATCCATACCTACTCCCCCTCCCCCCATCCTCCACACTCACCTGAATGTGCATAAACAAGGGTTGAGCTAAAGTAAAATACTGTGACATATGGTACCTGAAAAAAAAAAAAAAAAAACAGAGTCTCAATAGCAGGGCTGTAATCAGGGTGCAGATGTTTGGCATTTGACAAATGAAATTTTTTATGTAAAACTGTTTTAGTACATTAAACTAAAAGATGGAAAATTAGTTCCATACTGTAATGAACATTTCTTTCTATTGAAAAGGAATTAAATGGGAAACTTAACCAAACAAATAAGTTAGGCCCCCGGTGATCTTCTAAATATGTTTTCCCAAGTACTCAGATTTCATTTTTATTTCCTCTTGGGGGTTCTTTCCTTCTGCCTTCATTATTCAACTTACACAGATAGTGCGTTAAGGTGCTTTGAATTTCTCTAACCTTAAAGTACTAGCAAAATAGTTTTGATAAGGTGCTGTAATGTTTTCTTTCTCCAATGTCAAATTGTACTGTAAATGCAATTTTTTTCTTCTCTTTGCCCTGTCATACTAACAACGTGTACTTAGATGTTTTAAATGGACAATGGCTTATTTTAAAAATATGTTGGCTATGCCATGGCCATTGAATTTAGTACAACATACAATTTGTCACTTATGCCTTGTCCAGGATTTCTCCTTGTTTAATGTTTGGTAATATTTTACTCCACTTTTATTGTAGATCTCTTGAAATTAGGAGTTAGATCTTGTGGTAAGTGATGTATAAATATCCATTGATTCTTTTTAGATTGTTTTTAGAAAAGGAAGGAGAGGGGCGCCTGGGTGGCTTAGTCGGTTAAGCGTCCGACTTTCGCTTGGGTCATGATCTCGCGGTTCGTGGGTTCGAGCCCCGCGTCGGGCTCTGTGCTGACTGCCAGCTCAGAGCCTGGAGCCTGTTTCAGTCTGTGACTCCCTCTCTCTCTGACCCTCCCCTGCTCACGCTGTCTCTCTCTCTCCTAAAAATAAATAAAACATTAAAAAAAAAAAATCTTTAGAAAAGGAAGGAGCCACAATGCTTAGCAGAAAATGACATATGTGGGTCAATTATAAGTACACAAAACAATCATCAACTGGTAATTGCTATCAATAAAACTATTTGGCCTTTCTTCTTATAATCTTTTGGAACCGTGCCCTGTTCCCTAGTTTGCCTTATTTGAGTGGTGCTCTGGATTTCTAGGCCTGCAGAAGAATCCTTTTTAGTTATGTTCTTTTTGCCAATGGTCTTTTAATGTTCTCTGTCCATCAGAGGCAGCTCAAAATGCTGTTTCCTAACAGTATCTTTATATTAAGAAGAAACAAAGGTTGAAATTGAAGATTAAAATGATACCCCTATTTAGTAACTAATATTTTATAGTATTTTCATTTGTCTTTTTATCTGACCCTTAACCTAATAGGTATCTATATTCTGTTTATGAATGAAGAAACTGAGGTGTTAAATGATCAAAGGCCATATAGCTGTCTGAGAGCAGAGCTTGAGTTCCAACCAGTCATCTGTTTTCAGATGCTTTGGGGTTTTCTCTGCATTTCCACTATGTCTTTGGTGGAAGAACTGGCCTGTAAGTGGGCACTAGCGTGCTTGAAATTCTGTATAAAGAGATGTTCTCCAAAGAACATGATAAAGGAGTTTCTCTTTGGTAAATATATAATCTGTTATAATATTTTGCATAGTAGTGAAGCCTTGGCCATTAATCCATGGACATCAGCTGTTGGTGGACTTACCAAAGGTTTGTGTACCACAGAGAAGACTTCAGGAGTTAGAATCAAATGGTTTTGCAGGCTTTAGGAGAATCTGAGGCTCTACCCAGCATTCTTCTTTGGGAGTGTACTCCCTAGTATCTGATACCTGATCCCTGCTATAGCATCTCTCTCTAGTGCCCTAGACTATTTAAATAAAGGCTTTTTCTTCCCTAAAGGCCAGCATAGCCATTCTTTATGGACTTTCCGCATGTTTCCCAGGACACTGGGATGCCTTTCTTTTGGGACTCTCCTACAATAATTAACTGCTCTAGTCACTTGGCACTTAGCAAATGTTAGCTTAATATTCTTGTAAATGCTCTGATTCTTCAACTGGATTTGAGGTTTCTTGCAGATGGAAACGTGCTTAAACTTCCTTGTATTCTGAGTTAGACAACAGTGGTTGGGGTAGTACTGTTCTTAGTGGTCTAATTACTTCCTCACTGGCCATCCTAGTCTCATATCACCTTTTAGAAATACAGCAATCATTTGTCTTGCTCCTAGCAAATAGCAGGCACTATGCTTGTTCCTTATATTGTTGATTTCTCTATTTTATAGCAGCTCAGGAATTTAAGTAACTTGTTCAAGGCTACCCAGTAAGTAACAGACCTGGATGCACTCTTTTTTCCATCATAGTGTCTCTTGAACCCTGCCCAGTATCCATCCTCTAGATAAAGCTTTAATCTGGCTTTTGTCTTTGCCTTTGGTCTGAGAGTATTGGTAGCTAGGTAAGAATATGTGGATTTTCCGTATAAAACCATCACCATTTTAATAATCTTTTAAGGGATTCTGTGATGAGTGATTATCATACTGGTAGGAATTATTTCTCTAAGTTCGAAAGCAGAGGGCAAGCCAAAGTAATACTGAAAAATAAAACCAAAATGGGAGGGATCACCATCCCAGACTTTAGCCTCTACTACAAAGCTGTCATCACCAAGACAGTATGGTATTGGCACAAAAACAGACACATAGACCAGTGGAACAGAATCGAGAACTCAGAAGTGGACCCAAAAGTATACAGCCAATTAATCTTTGACAAAGCAGGAAAGAATATCCAATGGAAAAAATGACAGCCTTTTTAACAGATGATGTTGGGAGAACTGGACAGCAACATGCAGAAGAATGAAACTAGATCATTTTCTCACACCATGCACAAAAATAAACTCAAAATGGATCAAGGACCTGAACGTGAGACAGGAAACTATCAACATCCTAGCGGAGAAAGCAGGAAACAACCTCCTTGACCTCCACCGCAGCAGCTTCTTACTTGACACATCCCCAAAAGCAAGGGAATCAAGAGCAAAAATAAATGATTGGGACCTCATCAAGACTAAAAGCTTCTGCACAGCCAAGGAAACAACCCACAAAACTAATAGGCAGCCAACGGAATGGGAAAAGATAGTTGCAAATGACATATCAGATAAAGGGTTAATATCCAGAATCTATAAGGAACTCACCAAACTACACGCCCGAAACACAAACAACCCAGGGAAGAAATGGGCAGAAGATATGAACAGACACTTCTCCAGAGAGGACATCCAGATGGCCAACAGACACATGAAACGATGCTCAGCATCCCTCCTCATCAGGGAAATAGAAATCAAAACCACACTGAGATACCACCTCACACCAGTCAGAGTGGCTAAAATGAGCCAATCAGAGAACTCTAGATGCTGGCGAGGATGTGGAGAAACAGGCACCTTCCTACACTGTTGGCGGGAATGTAAACTGGTACAGCCCCTCTGGAAAACAGTGTGGAGGTTCCTCAGGAAACTAACAATAGAACTCCCCTATGACCCAGCAATAGCACTGCTAGGAATTTACCCAAGGGATAGAGAAATGCTGAGGCATAGGAGCACATGGACCCCAATGTTCATAGCAGCACTCTCCACAATAGCTAAAACATGGAAAGAGCCTAAGTGTCCATCAACAGATGAATGGATCAAGAAGATGTGGTTTATCTATACCATGGAATACTACATGGCAATGAGAAAGAATGAGATCTGGCCATGTGTAGCAACATGGATGGACCTTGAGGGCATTATGCTGAGTGAAATGAGTCAGGCAGAGAAGGACAAATATCATATGTGTGCACGTATAGGAGGATTAGGAGGAACTTGACGGAGGAACAAGGGGGAACAGAAGGGGGGAAATGGTGGGGGAAAGGGAGAGAAGCAAATCATGAGAGACTCTTGAATGCTGACAAAAACTGAGGAATGATGGATGTAGGGGGGGAGGAGGGATGGGCATGGAGGAGGACACTTATGGGGATGAGCACTGAGTGTTATGTGGAAACTAATTTGATAATAAACTATTTGTAAAAAAAAAAAAGCACAGGGCAATTAGATGCATAGATCTTGATTATTTTCGAGCTTCCTTTTTTTTTTACAGTTAGCTGTTTGGTGCTTTAAATGACTCTTTTTCCTCTTAGATTTAAGACAATTTTTAGAGCTAATCTTGGCTAGATAACTATGAAGGGTCAAATGTGGGCCTCATAATTTAAAGGACTTTGTAATGAATATTTTCAGAAATATCCTACTTTGTGATTTTACTTTTGTTTATTCAAAGTCAAATTTCTAATAATTGCTGATTTAGAACCTTGTTCATAGAAGGGAATGTTTTTCACTCAGGCAAATTACTAGAGGTAAAGTGTAACAACCTAGGTTGTCATTAAGGGCTTTTTTCTTTTCATGCGTTATAGGTACACTTGTTCAGCCTTTGATGAGGGCAAGGAAATGAAAGGGGGTTGAGATAAAAGGAAAGTTTGTTGAGACAAGTTTTAAGTCCTAAAAAGTTACAAAATTCACTAAAATAAAAACAATAAAATAATCATTATACTTTTAATTCCTTGTCTTAAATGTGTGGCATAGCCTCCAAATCCCTATAGATCTTTTTGAGATTTATTCCTGGAATTTTAGAGCTCAAAAGTATAACCAGAACTCATATCAGAGCTCTTTCTTCCCATAACTAATATGTGGGTAATACATATAGCAGTATGTCCACATTGTCAAAATATTGAAAGAGTTTCCTGTTGTTTGGTAAAAGTCACTGCCCCTACCTGTTGAAATGTCTTATAATCCAAGATCTAAGTGTTAATATCTAGCCACCAAGGACCCAGTTCTTACCCAGAATCCGTTCTGTTGATGGCTTTTTTTTTTTCTTTTGAATATCACATGTGGTTTTTCTGCAGTCTTTCTGCCATAACATGCAAAGATATGTAACCCAGGGGCCATGGTTCTTTCCTGCTCTTGCTAATCTGATTACTGGTTTTTTAATATTCTTTCACAGACTTTGTTCTAATTTAAAATCAGTAATGTAGTCTTCCAAGTGGTAGATGTCATGATTTAAAAAATGCAATATATCTAGGCAAAAGTGAATGGAATAATGTTTGTTTTTGCTTTTTTGTCTTGTTGCTAGCATTATTTCACAAAGGAAAGCATTTAGGTTGATTGTGTGAAATATTTGTGGTGGTCACAGAGTTTTATGCTAGAGGTGTTTATAGGGGATTATAGGTTTGTAAACTGTGCGTGTAGACACAAATACCTTTTAGAGATTGCAGAAATGCTTTGACTCCAGGATTTATTAAAAGAAGACTAACTTGGTGGCTTCTGACAAATTATATTACCCTCTGTATTTTGTGTGACAGTAAAATGTCATACATCATTAATGAAACAAGATTAGATATAAATAAATATTCAGATGCACCCACTGCCTCATTTTATCTTCATAAAATCAATGAGAAGATGCTACTATATATATATTTTATAGAGATTACCTGACTTGATGGAAGCCACATACTTTTGAATGGTGGAGCTGTAGCCAAGGCTGTACAATATTTCAAATAAGGTACCTGTAAAGTTTAGGAGAGATTTCCAGGTTATGAAACAAAGCACAATGAAAGAAAAACATGTAAATGTGAAAAAGGGATGCCATATTCTTTGTTCCTACATCATTCATGGAATGAGAAGGGAGCAGGGTAACATTTTGAGCTGGTTATTTGAGCCTAGGAATAATTCTCTGGAGACTGCTAAACCATATATTTTTAAGTTATTGAAATAGGATTACCAATGCTAGCTTGTCTCATAGGAGATATTATTGACTGTTGAGTAACTTTTAAATTAGGAATATCAATGATGTGAATTAGCATGATGTGGAATGTGAGTTCATTAAGTTTTTCTGCTGAGAGAAGACTGTGGCTCTAACATCTGTCCCTTCATTGATGTCAGTAGTAGATTAGGCCCTTTGGCAAGTTGGTTTATGTGCCTTCTTCCTCTTCACTCTATGCATAACTGCTAGAATTATATATTTGGTTTTCTTGTGGAGTTAACTCTATTATCAATAATTTCATTTAGCATTTTCATGCTTAGGCATGAAGAATATGTAAAATATTATCTCTTAGACTTTTAGTTTCGCTACAGACAATGGAGAAATGAAAGTCATTTTTCCATTCTGAAAAGCATGCTATATTTTTTGAATATTTCACACTCTGAGAAGAGAAGCTGGCACATATTTGGTATGTTAGATAAAGGCTTGGATCTATCCTTAATATTGATAATAGAACATAGAAGTTTGAGATGCATAAGGACAGAGAAAATGAGAATTAATGTTTGTTTATCTTTGCTTTCAGGGAAGAAATTAAACTAATCTCATCAAAGATATTTAGGAAGTTTCTGACTGTACTCTTTAATCTTTGTTTCAGAAAACAGCAGACTGCATTATTAAAAAGATCATTGCATGTGGGAAGAACATTCAGCTGGTGTATGTTTTCAAATACAAAATTAAAGAATTTGAAGTTAATTTCAGAGCTTAAGAAACTGCTAGTCAAAACAGGGTAGGCCATTTGGGAAATTGTTATTACATTATTTAAAACATATCTATTCAAAAATATGTATGTATGCTGCTATACAATACCCTGTGGGTGTAATCACAAATGAAAACTTAACTGATGCTGAGATCTAGCTACATATTGGGCAAAGGTATTAATTTGGTCTCCTTTTTTGAGTTGGTACTAACTCAACTTTTCCTGAACTGAGAGAATTGAGAAGCCCTTCTCTGTCTTTATTGTCAGGAGGTGTGTGTGTGTGTGTGTGTGTGTGTGTGTGTGTGTGTGTGTGTGTGTGTGTGTGCGCGTGTGCGCGCATGTGTGCATGCACAATATTTTAACCTCATATTGTCAAGTTCTGTGGTTAGTAGGGAGGAGATTCATTAGTTTATGTGCATTTATGTTTTATATATGTTATAACAATTGGTTAAATCAACTTACAAGCTAACATCCTCCAAGAGACTTTAGCACTTTGATTACTGTTCTTTTCCATCACTTTTCCTAGATCTCCTTCCTTTGTCGGCCTCTGAGTGTTGGGTGCTCAGTTATTAGAGTACTCAGTTATTAGAGTACTTCTTTATCTAACTACAGTAACTCCTTAGGTGATTTTATCCAATTCCATGGCACTAAATGCCATCTATATGCTGAAGATATCCATATTTTTACTTCCAGCCCCAGAAGCTCCCGAGTTTCAGACTTTTGTGTTCATTTTCTACTGTAGAGCTCTCCTCGTATGTCTAAAGTCATCTCAAACTTAGTGTGCCTGAAATGCTAAATACTGATTCCTACCACACGTGTGCATGTTCACACACACACACACACACACACACACCACATACACACCTCTCCATCTGGCTCCCCTCCTGTCTTCCCCACCTCAGTAAATGACATTACCATTTACCCAGTTGCCCAGGTGGAAAAACCTAGGGATTAGCCTTGAACTTTCTCTTTCTCATCCATTTCACATTCAGTCCATTAGCAAGCCCTGAAGCTATGCTTTTAAGATAGATAACACGTATATTCCAAAGTAAATCACAGCAGTTCAACTGTTATCTTCCTACATTGGACTGGCTTGATCTTTTCAAAAGATCTCTGTTCCCTCTTAAGGCAATGGTGGTCACTATTCCACCTTCTGTATTCAGAGGATATCATAAAGAATACAAAACGAATCCTATCACTCCCTGTCTTCTAAAGGAAGACTCTTTGTCCTACCTGGGAATGAAATCTCACATCCTTACCATGGTCTGCAAGGTATTCCATGGTCTGGCCATTGCCTATCACTCTATTCATTTTCTTCCATTTTTCTTCTGTCTCCACCTCATTCATTCTGTTTTAGCTATAATGCCCTCCCTTTCTGACCCATCAACTGTCCACCTCAGAGCTTCTGTTCCCTTTGCTGTGCTTCCCCCAGATATGTGTATGGCTTACTCTTTCCTCTCATTCAGAACTCCTTTCTCTCCTCCACTTACCTGCAAGCCTTCTTTTCTCATCTCATTCAGGGTGATGTTCTTTGGCTACTCTAGTTAAAATAGCAATTCTGTTACTCTCTCCTGTTTCTTAATATTTTATCGCATTTTTCATTACCTGAAGAAATATTGGTTATTTCACTTGTTTATCTACCCAGAAAGCAGGGAAGCTCCATTTGGGTATGGCATTGTTTGTGTCTCTGCTGCTGTGTCTCCAGCAATGGTATCTGGCATATGATAAGGGGATGAGTACATGATATGTTTTTCTTCCTGATATCCTTACCTATTCTCTAGTTTTTGTCTTGTGATAATTTAAACTGTCTCTTTATATCCCATCCTATGCTGCTTTGAATGATGAACAATGTTATGGTCCCTTTAGAACAGAGGAGTATCTGATTTAAGAGGCAGTTGAAAGAACATAATGGGTCCAGGCTAAAGACTTGGAAAGAAACAGCTGTGAGTTTAATGTGGTCTAATTACTGACTTTATGATTTTTGGACAGTTTGATTCACTTCCCTTGACCTCATGTCTCATTTATAAACTCAGTGTAGTGACACCACATTCATATGTTTGTTTTACTGTATGTACAGCTTCTAGTATAGAGTTAATGCTCACTGTGGTACCTCTTCTTATGACCTTTGGTGCTAAAGAATGTATAAACAAATTTCTGCTGATCAAATAATCAAATTTGTCGATCTTTTTTTGTTTGATGACCTAGATATGATTCTGGTTTTACTTAGGATCTGCTTTCTTGGGAGAGGGAAGAAGGAAAGGCAGGTTGTTTGACCATTCATAAATGAGAAGTTTGGGCTCAGACAGAAGGGCGGACAATTCCCCTTTTATCACTTACATATACAGTAGAGTTGATATTTAAACTAATACAAATGAAACTTGTTGTGCATTTCCTATAACTGATCTTATTTAGCTTGTTAGTCTCCCTCCATCAAGTATCTGGGTTTAGAGAAACATAAACTTGCTAATTAAAGGTATACTAGGTTCTTCTCATTGAAAAAAAGAAAAAAAGTAGGGCTCATATTTTAGTCATTAAAGTTATTTTTTGTGGCTAAATACCCAGCTTTCCTGAGTTTCTCCCTTTTTCCTGATTTCCTTCCCAAGATTGGGTCTATGTGTCAGGAGAGGATTGTGAGCCTGGCACACTGACTTCTGGGCAGTTGTCAGAGTCTGGGGGGGCTGTGGCCATTTTGTTCAGGTCCTGGGCCTCTGGCATTATGCCTGCAAGGTAAGACCAACCTGACCTGAATTTTGTAGGTACTCTACCAGTATTCACTGATGAAATTTTTTTTTTTATTATAAAATCTCAGTTTCCTTCATGGTGTCTCCACCAGCCTTGTCCTGTAGTACATGTTTCTTCAGGTTCTTGGCACCTGCAGAGCCTGGGTCGTGGGAAGAATATCAGGATCTCATTCACCATGCTGGACTCCCAGAATCCTGCAAGAGAGCACTTTCGCCCTAGAAACCTTTGCCATCTATTTCTACACTACTTTTGGGATACTGTCATGTCACTCTCATGCCATATTGAACAAAGGAGCTGACAGAGGAGCTTGCAGATGTCCTACACGATGCTCTTGGGCACAAAGACCAAGCAGCACTTGCAGGGGAGCTTCTTCATAAACTTGGACATTTCTGTCACACCTCCCTCTTCTCCACTCCCTAAGGTTTATTTGTAGCTGGGAGGATACTCCTTCTACTTCTTGCTTTTTCTTCTCTCTCTTTCGCTAGTCCCTGCTAATGAGAATCAGAGGAAGAATTATCCTTCTGTTTCCTGTCAGGTGGGAGCTTCCTGTATCATCTCTTCCACCACTAATTCCCCATGGCTTATAGTAAAACTCCATGATTTGAATTCAACAATAATGATAATAATAATGAAATGATAATAATAAGGAAAACTCAAACTTTTAATTTTGCTATAAACCTTGACCTTTGGAATTATTGTCTCACTATGGACTCATTAATTTAAGCTTGAGACTTAGTGTCTAGCGTTGACTTTCTTCCTCTAGGCAGAGTCCTCCTTCCTCTTCTCAGGAGATACTTGACCTTCAAACTGGAAAGTATAGAGGGAAAAGACTTTCAAAGAAATGATCAATGCTTCTCCTTAATGTCTTGATAATATTATTTCATTAAAGTGCTTTGTAATCCCCATTTTCTCTTTATTCTGCGGGGCTTGATGAGTGTCTAGATCTCACTTGTCTCTCATGGTCCTGCTAATTTCATGATATCCATCAAATAAATCAAGCAGATCTGGACAAATGCATCTACCTGACTAGAGTCAATGAGATTTAAAATGACATCTCTTATATACATGCCTTATTTCAAGAACATGTGTTTAATAAGCATTTATGGAGTGCTGTGTACCTGATATTGTATTATGGTCTCAGGGGATATACATTGCAAAGACATGGGTTTTAGCTTTTTTTAAAAAAATTAAATGTTTTTATTTATTTTTGAGAGACAGAGAGAGCATGAATGGAGGAGGATCAGAGAGAGAGGGAGACATAGAATCTGAAGCAGGCTCCAGGTGCTGAGCTTTCAGCACAGAGCCTGATGTGGGGCTTGAACTCGTGAACCACAAGATGACGACCTGAGCTGAAGTCGGACGCTTAACCAACTGAGCTACCGAGGCACCCCCAAGCTTTGACTTTAAGGAGAACACAGTTTAGTAAGGGAAATAGGCAGATAAAAGAATAAGTACAAGACAAATTGATAGCACACATTGTAGAGATATGAATGAGAAGCCATACAGAGGACAGAACAAGGAATTGCCAGTTCTGTTGGGTAGTTGCAGGTCAGGTTAGGGAAGGCTGTCTGAAGAGGTTACCCCTGAGTTGGAGGTTGAAGAACAGCTTGTCAGGTAGGCAGGAGAGTTATGCAGACAAAGGCATTGCGACAAACATGCTGAGTTTAGAGTTTCAGGGACTCTAAATAAATTTATTTTGGTTGAGAACATAGGAATTTTGAGGGATTGGCAAGAAATGATGTTGTCAGTCAACAGGGTCAGATCACCAAAGGCCTTGGATATCTTACAAGAGAATTTGAACTTTACCCTAAAAATGGTGTTGGGGTGGGGTATTGCATTTAAACTCAGGAAGGGTATGATCTGACTTGTGTCCCAGGGAACTTTCTCTGAGTATTAGGTGGAGAATCAACTGTAAGGGAATAAGCCCACTGGGAAACCAGATAGGAAAGGGCAAAAGATGATAGAGGAAAAGGGAAAAGCAGAGAGTCATAGGTATGCGGTAAGTGGCCATACAGGAGATTAGAGCTATGGAAAATAAGAGGGAAAATATGGAATGAATCCAGAGATTTGGGGTTGTTTGATTGTTAGTAGGTTGTGTTACTGTAGAAGATGAAAGTAGCGAAAAGAGCTTCCTATGTTGTTATCAGTGCAGTTGGCATTTATTGAGCATGTACTATGTGTCATGCCTTTTGCATCTGTACTCTTAGTTAATTCTTCCAACAGCCCTAAGAGAGAAGGATCAATACTGTTCCTCACTTTATGAACTCCAGAGAGATTAGATGCCTTGGCCAAAGTCACAAAATTAGAAGTCAGAGCCAGGATTTGAACCCAATCTGACTGACTCCATAATTTGCCTAAAAAATATTTTAGATTTATATATTTAATGTTTGCTATCATTCCCCTTTAAAGGCAATGAGCATTCATTATATAAGTGAGAACATACTAAAAGCAAGAACAGGAAAAAGTCATTCAGGGTCTTGCCACACAAAAAGCCAATTCTTGGCTTTATTGTTCTGGGTGAGTTTTCACAGGAGGAGATGAGTTTGAGATGTCTACAGGTTACACAGCTAAGATATCTTGTAGGTGGTTGAATATTTGAGTATGGATTTTAGACTAGAAATCAGTCAGAGAAACATATTTGGAAATCATCACTGGGCAGGTAGTAGGTGAGCCATAAAACTGGAGAAAATATGTTCAAGAAAAATACCAACCGTCTTCACTTTTACAACTGTATGGACCCTGACCTTCTACAAATATATATATTTAGATTTTGTCTGAAGAAATGAAAAGATTAGTTCATGTAACTAGATTTATATGGAATCTCATACTATCATGACAAAGTTTTTCTCAACGATTCTGGAGATTTCTAGATTTTTCCCGTGTTAGTCCGTTGTGAATTTGTCAGTGTCTCCTGTTTCACCAATGATGGGACCTAAGTCCTCCTAGCAGGCTAAATGAACTATAAAAATGACACTCTGAGACAGCTAAGTCTGTGGAAGCATGAATTTGTCAAATAAAAGGATTTAAAGACAATTGTTTTTAAAGAATAGCTTGCACTCTTGCATTATCGCTTACTTTTTCATCCAAATGATTTCTGTGTTCTTGGGAAAATATCAGTATTCATCATTGTTAAGTTGGAGAAAAAAAACTGCACCGGGTTATTTTATGGATGTCAAAAGCTACACAGAAACTGAAGAACACCACGAGGTACTAACCATGTGAAACAGTCTGTGTTCCTTGTACCTTGTCCAAAAATAATTGACTCATTAATTTCAAGTATATCAATCTGGTCCCATTATGAGGGTCAAAGATAGGTTAATTCTAATAAGTGGATGAATATCAGTTCACAAATAGGCATGCGTTTAACAGATATTATCTTTCCAAGAAAGCAATAATTAGAAAAAAATATTTATTGAGGTGATTTCATGGGAAAATGCCATAAATGAAACCCCCAGTTTCTATCTTAGGATTATTAGGAGAACAAAAACTGAGCTGTGTTCCTAAAAATGACATTTGAAAGTGGTGTGCAAAGTAAATTTCTCTTCTCTATGGGAAAGCATTTCCAAAAATAATAAACAAAATGTTTTCACTATGGGAGCAATACTTTTACCGAAATCACAGAATACTGTGGGTAAGAAATACGGGGATTTTACACCAGATTGGCTTAAAGCCAAAGCACCCCACCCTATCACTTTACTACTTGACTTCAGACAAGTAATTTAATCTTGACAGGTGTCTGTTTCTTTCTCCATGAAGTTGAGCAATAATGTATTTTACAGACTTATTTTAGGGATGGAACAAGAAAATATATGTGTAAGCATCAAGCACAGCCTTTCATGTACAGGGATTGTTCAGTAAGTTTTTTATTTCTCTTCCTGAATAATGGAGTCCAGTCAGGTACTTATTGGCAAGGTCTCCTTTTTCAAAACCAAATGTTGTTATAATTTTGAGGCTGAAAAAGTAACTATTCACTCATACCAAGAGGTTTCTTTCTTTTTGCTTTTTCTTTTGCTTCCTACTAAGACATGGCATTCTTTTCTTTCATTTAACTTAACATATTTAAAAGCACTGTTTATACTTCTATTGCCAAGGGTAATCATTTATTGGAAGTAAGGCAATGTCCCATTGTTATAGTTATTGATGCCTGTTGGGGGGAATGTTAGAATTTTAGCGTATCTGTTTAAAGATTGCATTTCTTACATTTCCCAAGAGGAATCCTAGCTTCATCTAAAGTTCTCTATGATCATACTTATATTTGTATGCTTATCCCTCATAATGAAATCAGATTTATGAATGTCCCATTGTCCTCTTCTCCTGCATCCTAACCATCCCACATGCATAGGTAAAACCATAAAAATGGAAACAAATAATTTTTAAGCATTCAAAGACAATTAATGAGAATTGACTATATTCCATGTACTTTCTTATGAGCAGACTTTGATAAATAAGACAGAATTATTGCCATACTCCAATGGACGAGACAGATGTGTGAAGAGCCAATGGCAGACACAATGCCATAATGGAGGCATTGCACCTATTATTATAGGTATCTAAACATGACCTATTTTCGGTAACTTACCACCTGGTTGCAGATAAAAGGCACATGTGGTAGAGTGTTTCTCTGTACTGGGTTGGCGAAGAGGTTTCTAAACAAGGCAACTGACAGTTCTGAGTGGGTTCTATGTGGGTATTATCGTATAGTCGGGTGCTAGAACACTCCTTGCTGCCCTAGGAGCACTCAGTGACCTTTGAGTTCTGGGGATTCACTCCAGGTTGCAGGATTCTGTGACCCAACAGCCAGGTACTGTCCCCAGCTGTGGGAGCAATGTGTAAAGTAGTAATTGAGGACCCTCCATGCGAGTTACCAACTGTGTTATGAGAGCTCGGAGGTTTTTCTGGGGCAGAGAGCACCGTGCTCCCCTTTTGGCCAGAGCTCCATGACTTTAATCTTTCATAGATGTTGAGCTTCTGAATATGGTTTTGTTTCTGAGAAAATTGTATTAGATAAGGCTCAGTCATGCAAACACAAATTATTCTCGATATTTTAAGCACAGAGTTTAACATAGGGATTTGGTAACATAGGTGATGAAAGAGCTGAGAAGCCAAACATCGGGCTATGTGGTAGCTATAAGGAGGCAGCTGGAAGCTACTACCTTTCCTAAGTCTGGAGAAATAAGAGGATGTAGAGGTATGGCCAAAGCCCAGGAGCTACGGGTACTTGGTGGAGACTGCAGTTGTGGCTGGCCTGCCTGTTGGTTGCTACAGAAGGCAGGATTTTCAGGCAGGAGCTGGAATCAGGGAGGAAAGCCCACCCATCAGCGAGGCAGAGATAGAAATACACTGGTTTCCCCTTTTCTGCTGCTCTCCACATGCTACCTATTGTAACCTAGTAAGGGAACTGGGCACTTGTAGAAGATAGTTCATAGGAGAAAGGTCAGGATTGCATCTGAGCTTGAACAGGTGACTGCAGACATGGAGGTGAGCCCTCTATTGGGCAACAACCAGCTGCAGGAAGTGTGGTTGTACTTAGCTACAAAGAGCCTGCCTGCCTGAAGTCATTTGGTGCTTGAGCTAGGAAAATGAGCCTATGGTGGGCTGGTTGTCAGGTCTCCAGGTGGTACAACTCTACCAATGGTATTCTTTCTAAGGCTCCAAGGTGGGTGACCAGGTCTTTGTCAAGCATGAATTTCAGTTTGACCACTTCTTTCTTCTTTCTTTCACAGGTGTTGATATCTAGTACATTTTTTGTAGCTCAACTCTATTTCAGTATCTGCTTTTAGATCACTTGACCTTGAACATGGATGTACTTATTAACTCAAACTTTCAGATGCGATCCAGGCCAGAGGGAGAAAAGAATAAGTTTTAGATGCAAGAGGGGGAAACAAGATCATACAGATCAGAGAATCACCAGAAAAGGGAGAGTTCCTTGCACACTGGAGAACTTGGGCATACCATTTTGGAGAAGGTAAAAGGGTTAAGAGATTTAAATAGGTGAGTAGCAAGGAAAGGAGGTTTCTGGAAGACATGAAGAGCTCAGTGGAAGGTGTAACAGTGGGAATTATTATGTTTAGTTAGAGAGGTACTGCAATAATTTAGGACCAAGGCCATGTCCTAATTCTGTCTAGGGAAGGACTAGAAGCCATGATAAGAGCAAGAGGTTCTTGTTTTAAACTTTGCAGCATCTGGGGAAACATACTTCACAGTGTGGCAGGAAGAGATGTGCAGAAGGCACAGATGTGCCTTAAATAGGCTTTTTAAACAAGATTTTGTATACTTGTTCATTTTGGTTTCTGCCCCATGAAAACCTTTAATCACAAAAGCATAATTGAGCCAGGTAGAAAAGTCATTGTTTAGATACAGATTTTTTTATTTTCTGGGATTTCATATTAGAAAGAAGAAAATCAGAAAGGCACTATTATAAGCTATTATATAATGGAATGATGTGCTAACCTATTATAAACTTTGGTTTAGGAAAGGAGTTGTATAGTGTACATACACAAAAGCAAGATGTGCTTTTGTGTTTCTTCCAGAGCAGTAGGTAGTCTTCAAGCATGAATTTATCATGCTTCTGAAGATAACTATCCTAAACATGCAAATATTATCTTGTGGCTATGGTGAGGAAGAGATAGGGGTCATCAGAAATTATTCTGAACATTTGGGAGCTTAAATTGAAAGTTCCTACTGATTTCTTGGGATTTTAGACAATCCTACAATATGTTGTATACACAAAAAGAGTATATGGACCATCCCTGATACTGGCTGTGGTGTGGGTAGCCTGGTGAGGGAACTGTGGTGCGTGCAGGAGGTAGTCAAACTTCTTCCTATCACTGCCCTTGATGTTGGTCCTGGTAATACTCAGTAGATTCCTGAGACCAGCTTGAGATTTTCTCTTTTTACTAATGATGGATGCTTATCACCAGGGGTCAAATCAAGTGTATAGAGTGTTTCTGATAAAATGAGGCCTTCCTTGCCGTGTATATGCACATTGAGAGTGATTTGGGCTTGAGAGAGTGAATGCCCCAAGCCATTGCCTCTTCTAATAGCAATCTAAATATAGTGACAAAGGAGATACCAGGTACTGAGACAAATGTCTGAAAGCCACACTTAGGATTCTTTTATGCGTAACGTCATGTAGGAAAGGAGCCATAACCAGGAAGTGCGATCATGTTGCTCATTAAAGAAATGAATACATTTTCTGCTGCAGTAATTTGATAATGAAATTTATATATTACAAGTAGCAGGAGTAACATCCCAGTACCTGCCTGATTTTTCTTTACTTATGAAGCTGATGCTAAATAATCAACATGAAAATAGTTTATAAATACCCTTGTTTTATTAAAAAGCACTTCATGATTCCATTTTAACCTTACTCAGTAATTCATACAGAGTACAAGAAACAAAGACATCATCATGATTATACATTGAAAATTGCCCTACTGGGATATAACTTTTTTATTCATATGATGTAGAATTCAGCAAGAATATGATCAGAGCTTGGTATGTGGAGAAGAAAATCACATGGTAAAGCACAGTGTGGGGTTACTGATACACAGATTCTCGTATTAACTTTAGGACAGCATTAGAATTTACCAGCAACTCTCTTTCCTAGGACTCTATTGACGGACAATAAATATCAATAATGAAAATAATGGTAAAAAGTGAGATTCCAATTTCTATACGTCCTGCTGGATATATATATAACCAGATAGCTTACTTAGAGTTTATGCAAAGTTTAACTCTGGTCACAGGAGACACCTGTGAAAAGCTTTCATTTATGACAGTTTTCCTATAGCACTCTTCCCCTCCTCACACACACCACAAGAAAGACTTTTATTGCTGAATTAAAGGTGGGAATGAAGATGTATTGTGAACACATGTTAGTTTGGATGGAAATAAATGGAATTACTTTGATTTGGAATCAGCCTTCTGGCAAGGAAGCCTGCTGCCCTATTTAGAAAAGGACTCTGCTGCTGACCAGTGTGACAATAGGCTAATAAAGTCATGGAGAAACAAGAATAGTCACAGGATGAAAGTCAAATTTGGCCAGTGGAATCTGAAAGTGGGTCTTCCATGAAGAATATGAGTATGCATTGAGGCTTGCTTGACTTTAGTTCCATCTAGAACTGTCTAGAAGGTAAACTTTGGAATTCTGGAAGCCTCATTTTATTGGATACAGACAATAAGCTGAAAGGGAGAAGAATATCTGGGGGACTTTGGAGATGTTTCATTCTCTTGGAGCAAAGGGAATGCATATTCCTGGGAGGGGCACCATGCCTTTCAGAGTCTTTAGTGGCCAGTTTAGAGACAGTTGAATGTATGTTTGTAGTTAGCATTAACTTTGAAATGGTAAAATATGCAGGTTTTCATATATAGTATATTCATGTTCCTTTAAGAGATTTCTCTGTAGTAAACCTGAATATGAGATACATGGATATGATTGTCAGTTGATTCTCAATAAGAGCACAGAATCCTTGAGCTTAATCAGGAATTTTTGTCATTGTCCACATGAGGGTGTCTACCAAAGTCTCACCTGTCAAAACCATATCAAAGAGGATATAAGGAGATCATTGGCTTTTGAGATTCTTGAACAGGTCTTTGATTTTTACCTTAGACCCTGGCAGGATCTTTTCTGCTTTAGGCTTTTATTTAGTTTGAATGAATACTTCAGAAGTAAACATTTGGAATTCTAAAACCATGCAGCCCAACTTGGTCTTATTCATTAGTTCTTATGGGAAAATATTTGCCAAGATTATGATGTGCATCTGAACATTCTCATGACATTCTGGGTTTCTTTCATGAGAGTTTGGCCTGGAAGGGTCATCATCTATAACCTCCTTGTCTGTGATCTGAAGAACTTTTTTTGAGTACAGACTCCATTATTTATAGCATTAAAGATGTAAGGGCCCTTAGAGGTCTTCTAATCCATGCTGAGGCCAGTGTGCCTATTTGGACAACATTATGTCTGGCAGGTATGGTCAGGGCAGTACATTGGGCCGTTCTTCTTGAAATTTGGAGCCTTGGGATCTCCTATTATGTACCCCGGTGTTTCTCAGCATGAGCCCACATTAGAATCACCTGGAAGGCTTATGAAACACAGATAGCTTGTTTCTTCAGTATTTGGGGGGTGAGGCCCTAAAACTTGCATTTCTAACATGTTTCCAGGAGCTGCTTGTCCAGAAACCATATTTTGAGAACAAAAATACAATCTGTAGTTTTGGGTGGTTCTTGAGATTTGAAAAATAACAAAACAATGTGTAATAAAAAGACAGATACTAAATTAGGTATACAGTAGAAATTCTAATAACTTTTTCAAGAATGTTTCTTATTTTAAAATCTTAATTTTAGATATTATTATGCTCCTTTGAATTTATTTGTTGAGAGCAATGAGGACTTAAGACCTAAGCATTTATTGTATCTTTCTATTCACTTTTTGCCAAGAAGTAAGTCTGCCAGTCATTTTGAGAAAGCTGTAGGTGTTTTCATTATGCAAAGTTTTGTTGGGGATGAAATGTTCTTATTCTCTTCAAAATTTGTGCAGAGACACATTAGATCGAACAAGATTTTTAGTGGTTTTAAAATTCATAATTAATGTCTCACTCTGTGATCACACATTCCCAATTTCTTTTTTTTCTCTCTCAGTTTTTAGAGAATAATATTAACAGCAGCAATAGCAATAGCAGCTACTGTTTATTGAGTGAATACATACTTATGCCCAACACTCTCTGAGTCTCCCAGTAACTCTGTAAGTTAAATTTTTTTGCTCTTGTTTCCTAGCTGGGGAGATTGATACTGAGATCATTATATAATGTATGTGGTTTGTATCCTAGGTTGCAAAGACTTGCATTTTTTTCATTATAAAACACATCCTCCCAACCCCCAGATGATATATCTGGTTCCTGAAGCATTTTGGGTTTGTTTACATCAGTTAGTCAAAGAAAGGTTAAGATACACTGAGTGCCTACTAGATGCTATCTATTTTGTATGCGTGATTTTATTTACTCCTCGCTGTATCCTGAAGGGGAGTAATGTGTTAACCTTATTTTGAGGATGAGAATTCTAGAGGTTCAAAGAAGAGAAAGGGAGTTAGATAAATAATTTGGGGAGCAGCCTTTGAACCTGAGTCTTTCTAGCCCCTAAACGTGTACTGTCTTCAAGACACAACAGTGCTTCCCTAAGCCTTGAAATAAATGGTCTTAGTTTAATTGCTACTAAAGTTGATCATTGTTGTGTTGAGTTCACCTAACCATGGTCAGGCTTAACAATGGACAGAACAGGAAGTCTTCTTGCTAGAGAGATTTGTGGAGTGTGGGTAAGTCATGTCCCCACCCTGCCTTTCTGGTAAACTATGCCAGGACTAGGGATCCTGATAGTTATCCATTAGTGTTTTATGGCTATAAATGTAGCCTTGCTCTCTGCAGTTGTCTTCTGCAAACGCATCCATCCTTGGGAGGGCTAATGCACTAAAATGCTCTCCAAGATTGCATTTCATTCTCTACTGAAATAAGCCAAATGGTCTTTCTTTAGAAAAAATGTTCAGGTACTTTTGTTACAGAGTATTAGAGAACTACAGAAAGGTAAAAGAAATAATATAGCATTTGCATATATACTACTAAGCTTTATCAGATCTTCATAATTTTCCGTATATATTTCAGTTTTTTTAAATACTATGACACTTTTTTTTTTACATTGGAAAACTCTTAGATTCTTTGTTTCAAACCCATTTTTCTTCATCCCTTTGCTGAGTTAAACACTAGCCTCTTTAATTTGATGTTTGTAATTCCAGTATGTATTTTTGTGCTACTCATATATATGCATTTAGGAAAATATACTGTGTGATGTTTTTAAACTTTACATAAATGACTTCATACTTTGTGGATCATTCTACAACTTGCTTTTCACTCAGCCTTATGTTTTTTGAGATCTATCCATGTTGATAAATGTAATTTTAGTTCATTGATTTTTGCAGCTATATAAAGCTGTATTGTCTGACTACACTAAAGATGATTTATCCATTTTCTTTTGAATGGCTATTTAGGTTGTTTCCATATTTTGCTATTAAAATAGTGATATTGTGATCGTTTTGGGGTACTTTTCTCTGTGAGTACATTTGAAAGAGTTCTCTAACATGCCTAAGAAAAAAGTAAAGCAAACAGTGTAAAATACTTAGAGGTGAGATTGCAGGGACACAGGGCGTTCTGCCTTTTCGATTTTTATGTATGATGCCTGTTTTCGAAAAGGGTTGTACCAGTGGACACTACCACTGGCAGTGGTAAGAATTCTCTATTGCAAAACTATAACATCAGATAATTACAATTTTTTTCAGTCTGAGAAGTATAAAACTGGTCTGTTAACGTGGTTTTAATTTTCATTTCCCTAATTAGTGATGTTGAACATTTTTTCTATGTTGCTTGGCAATGAATAAAAGGTGGCTTTATTTTTAGGCATAAAAATAAATATGTTATAGCTAATATTTTATTGTATTTTAATTTACTGATTCATTTTCATCAGGATTTTGTGCCCACTATGACTTCTTATATCCTAGCCCTTTATTTTCAGTTTTTTTTTTCTTTCTGAGTGTATTCTCTAAAGCTTTGTTAAAATTTCCTCGTATTTGTATGCCTAAACTATACTGAACTCAGGAGTGATAATTTATCTAGTTATAAATTGGAGATATAAATTTATTTTTTTCCTGAACTATTTAAAGATGGGGCTAAATTTTTTTGTTGTTGTCGCTGGTGAGATCTCTGTTGTCAGAATAATTGTGTGATTAGAGATCATCTTTTCATTCTGAAAATACAAAGTCATGTTTCTCTAGTCTGTTCTGTGTTTTTTTTTATGATATATCCAGATATGAATTCATTTTTTATTTCTCCCTTGATACTCAACATATCCTTTGCATCTGAAGATTCATAACTTTCTAAATTATGCCAAATTCTCATCTCTTTTCTCTAAGCATTCCTGTCCATTATTCCCTGTATTCTTTTTTCAGTAACCACTGTCAGTTGCATGTGATATAGCCCTTCATTCTACCCTCTGTGTCTCTCATCTGCACCTTGTTGCTGTTTCCCCCCTTGTCTTTGCTGGATTCCTTATAATACCTTCTGATTATTTAATTCTTTGATTACATGTGGACTAGCATTTATCTCCATCATATTGTTAGCTATTGTTCCTCCAAATCATCTTCCAGTTCAGTGACTTAAAACAGCTATCTCTTATTATTGCTCATCTGTCTGTAGGTGAGCTGGAAATCAGCTTATCTTGGCTGTACTTCACTGGGGTGGCTTTTTTTCCAATGTTTGTTTATTTTTGAGAGAGACAGACAGAGCGTGAGTGAGGGAGGGGGAGAGAGAGAGGGAGACACAGAATCTGAAGCAGGCTCCAGGTGCTGAGCTGTCAGCACAGAGCCCGATGTGGGCCTTGAACTCACAAAGTGAGATCATAACCTGAGACGAAGTCAGATGCTTAACTGACTGAGCCACCTAGACACCCCTGGGGTGGCTTTTTAACGTGTCTTTCATCTTCGTTGAACCAGGGCACTAGAGAGAGATGTTTTCACGGTGAATGTAGAGGTATCAGATGGCAAATGGAATCAGTTAAAATTTCTTAAGGGTTAATCTTGTATCATTTCTACTTCTTTCTTTTGGACATAGTGATTCATATTGGCTGAGCCAAAAGTCAAGGGGTGTGGAGATATATTCTGGTTTTATGGGAGGAATTCCGAAGATGATGACATATAACCCCAAGAATAGATGGGATCTATCTATATAGGGATATAACCCTAGGGAAATAAACCCAGGAAAAATGAAGAATTGAGGCCAATAATGCAATACATAGTGCCTGTATTTTAAATTTTTTTTCTGTCATAGAAAAATAATGGCCCCTAAAAGATGTTCACACTCTTATCCCTAAGGATATATTTTATGGCAAAAGGGAATTTTGTAGATTTAATCAATGTATAGCCCTTAAAATAGGGAGACAACCCTATGTTATCCAAGGGTCCCAATTCAGTCACATGAGCCATTACTAACATGGAATGATGTGACAGAAGAGGAAGGCATAAGAGATGTAAGAGATGGGGCATCAGAGAGTCCAAATTTTAGAATGGTTCTGATCTGCATGGGCACATAGATATGGAATAAAGAGAGGAGCTAAGGACAGTGGCCCTGAGCTGATCACCAGCAAGGAAACAGGGACTTCAGTCTTAATGCAAGGAACTGAATTCTGTGAACAGTCTGAATAAGCTTAGAGTGGAGTCTTTCCCAGAGCCTCCGGAAAGGAACTCAGCCACACTGACACCTGGATTTCAGTCTTATGACATGTGGAGCCCCGAACTCAGTTGAGCCATGCTGTGCCTAGAATTCTGACCAAAATAAACTGTTAGATGACTGTTAGGTGTTGTTTTAAGCTGCTAAGCTTGTAGTAACATTTTATGGCAGTAATCTCCATGGTTTTGATTTTGTCCTTTCCTGTAATATCTTTTTTTTAATAGTTTATTTATTTTTGAGACAGAGAAAGACAGAGCATGAGTGGGGGAGGGGCAGAGAGAGAGAGGGAGACACAGAATCCAAAACAGGCTCCAGGCTCTGAGCTGTCAGCATAGAGCCTGATGCTGGGCTCAATCGCATGAACCGTGAGATCTGACCTGAGCCGAAGTTGGAAACTTAACGGACTGAGCCTCCCAGGAGCCTCCCTGTAATATCTTTTAATGTGTAACTTATGCCTGTCTTTGTTTCACAGTTTATTTCCATTTTTACTAAAAGTTATTTTTATTTCATAATAAAAGGTCATCCTAGATATTTTTATAATTTTACACAAAATTGATTTTATTTTAAGCAAATTCTTTTATTTGCTGAGGTATTTGCTTGTCTTTCATACCATGAAATTTTTTAGGGAACTTTGTTAGAAAATGTTAATAGTAATTGAAACAATTTCAAAATTGTTTCAAATGTATAGAAAAGTTAAAAGAACAGTGAAACAACTCCTGCATCTCTTTAAGTCAGTTTTCTTAACTCTGAATATTTTGTTTTATTTTCCCTTTTCCCCTTGCAACTCTCTGTGTGTCTATATATGTGTGTGTGTGTGTGTGTGCGTGTGTGTGTGTGTGTGTGTGTGTGTGTGTGTGTCTATAGTCTTTTCCTGACATGATGCTCATCATCCCTAAATACTCCAGTGTGTACCTGCACCCAAACAAGGGCATTCTCTTTATTAAAAGCGTGCATCCCTCCTAATCAGGAAGACAGCATGGATAAAATACTGTTATTCATCTTACTGTCTTCACTCAAATTTCTCCCATTTGTCCCATCAAGATCTCTTTGTCCTATGTGGCCCAGATGCAAGCTAGGATTGTGTATTACATTTAGTTGCTAGGTATTAATATTCTCCTTCAGTCTGGAACCCTTCTGCCATCTTTTTCTCTCTTATATCTTTGAGAAGCTTAAAGAATGCAGGCCTTAGTTCTGTAGGATAATCCTTACCATGGATCCATCCAGTGTTGTCCTGTGACAGACTCAGACCATGTATTCTTGGCAGGGTACCATAGAAATGATTTTATGTTCTGAGGCACCTGGGTGATTCAGCCGGTTAAGCATCCGACTTCAGCTCAGGTCATGATCTTGCCATTTGTCAGTTTGAGCCCCACGTAGGGCTCCGTGCTGACAGCTCAGAGCCTGGAACATGCTTCGGATTCTGTGTCTCCCTTCCTGCCTCTCCCTCAATCACCACCCCTTCTCAAAAATAAAATAAAACATTAATTTAAAAAAAAATAAGAAAAATAGGGGGAGGCAAGATGGCGGAGAAGTAAGGAGCTCCGTACCTGCACTCGCGCCCATACATCACACAGAAAAGATCTGAAGCCATTGGAAACCTTACAAAACCTGAGAGACTGGGAGAAAAAGGACGCAGAATCCACTGAGAAAGCCTTCTAACGTGAGTGCGAACCGGGGAAGGTAAAATCGGGCCGGGATCGGAGCCTCCAGGGTGGGAGGCGATCCCCCTCTACCCTCTACAGGGAGTGAGAGGGGAAAAGGAGAGAGTCCGAGATAGAAAAACCTCCACTCATGGGGGAAAAACCTCCGCTCCGTGCATAGAAAGACCGTACTTGCCAAATACTTGCACACCAGGTCCCCTTGCGACAACTGGTCCTGGGGAAGGCTGAGCACACAAACTGCTTCTTTGTGCCGCTCCTGGAGGTTGGGTTTTAAAGCGGCGGTGGAGCGCCTGCCGCCATTGTAGCTCCAGGGCGGCTGGGACCCTTGAGAGACTCGCAGACACCGGGCGTCCGCACTCCTGGCTGGCTGGAACTCGAGAGGGAAGGCAAAGAGCTAAAAACTGGGAAATTTGCCTGTGAGTTCGTGTTCCGGGTGATGAGCCATAGAGAGACCCGGTTTTCCTCACTCCAGCGGGCTCAGGCTACGCGGACCCGGCAGGCAAGCTCCCGCGCATGCGCGCCAGCCTGACCCAGAGAAGGAAGAAGCGATTCTGACTCCGCCCCCAGAGCTCAGCAGGGAGCCTGGAATAGCCCGAGGGGGTTGTCTGGGAAGCTGAGTCTAAGGCAACTTCAGCGGGGCGCGCGGACTGGGATTTGGAGATTGGAACTGGCCTGGGTTGAAGAGTGCAACCAACTTCGGCTGCGTCCCCGGAACGGGGAGTTGACACGCCAAAAAAAAAAAAAAGCGAGCTGCAGAGGGGTTCAAGAAGGGACTGGAGCACCATCACTCTCCTCTCCACAATCGCCAAGGCAGAACCCCCGCCTGAGGCATCGGATCACGCCACGCCCATCCCTGCCTGAGAGGTGCCCTCCTCCCTTTTTTTTTCTTTTTTCTTTTTTTTTCCTTTTTTTGTTTTTTTCCCTTTTTTTCTTCTTTCTTTTTTTCCCCTTTCTTTTCTCTTTTTTTCTTCTTCTTTCTCTTTTCTCGCTTTTTTCCCCAAAACACTGACCTGATTAACTCTGGTCGCCAGCTTGCTTAAACAATCACAAGTCCATTCTGTAAATGTAAATTCTACACCTACCGACTTTTTCAGCTATTTCTCTCAGGAGTAATTAGACTATATAGTTTCTCTGGATAATTCCAGCATCCTTCTCTCACCTATCCAACCATATTCTACCCTTTACCTCTTTGAAAAAAGTTTCTTATCCCTTCTGCCTGTTCATTCTATTTCCAAATCTGCCTTGTCTCGCCCTGCCTTCTCTCTTTTTCTCTATGCTCTTCAACCAGCACTGCATACACACGGCTATTTAACTGTAGCTGGGAAATCCAGGTATATGCTTTAAACCGTTCTTTGTCCATCGGTTTTCTTCTTTTTTCCTTTTCTTTTCCCCTTTTTGACCCTTTTATGTATTTTATGCTCCCTATTATTCGCCCTCCCTCCTCCGTCTTTTCTATTAACTTTTTCGTTTTCCCTCTCGCTTTGCATGTTAGTTGAATCAGCCTGTGCGTTTGTGTACTCCTGCTCCCTGTGTGTTTGTCTGTCTGTTTTTCTTTTCTTTTCTTATCAGCAGCATAAGTGAACAAGATTTTAGAATGATAATGGTAAAATTAATAGCAGGGCTTGAAGAAAACATAGGGGACATCAAAGAAACTATGGCTACAGACAGAATGGAAAATAAAAATAGGCATGAAGAATTAAAAAATGCGATAAATGAGATCCATAATAAACTAGAGGCCTCCAATGCACGGCTTGAAGAGGCAGAAAGGAGAATAAGTGATTTAGAAGACACCATTATAGAAAAACAAGAAGCTGACAAAAAAAGAGACAAACTGATCCAGGAACAGGAAAGAAGAATTCGAGAGCTCAGCGACACAGTCAAACGCAACAATATCCGTATCATAGGAATCCCAGAAGAGGAAGAGAGAGGGAAAGGTGCTGAAGGAGTCCTGGAACAAATTATAGCAGAGAACTTCCCGACCTGGGGAAGGAAGTAAATGTGGAAATACAAGAGGCTCAGAGGACTCCCCTCAGACGTAACTTGAATCGATCTTCTGCACGACATATCATGGTAAAAATGGCAAAATACAAGGACAAAGAGAGAATTTTGAAAGCAGCTAGGGAGAAAAGGGCCCTCACATACAAAGGGAAACCTATCAGAGTGGTGACAGACCTATCTACTGAAACGTGGCAGGCCAGAAAGGAATGGCAAGGAGATCTTCAATGTGATGAACAGTAAAAACATGCAGCCAAGAATCCTCTATCCAGCAAGCCTGTCATTCAAAATAGAAGGAGAGATAAAAACCTTTCCAAACAAACAGAAATTGTAAGAATTTGTCACCACGAAGCCAGCCCTACAGGAAATCCTGAGGGGGATGCTCTGAAGGAAAGGTTGCAAGGAACAAAGATTCCAGAGACACCACCACAAACATGAACCCTACAAAAGATACAAAGACTCTAAACCCACATATTTCAATAATAACACTGAATGTAAATGGGCTGAATGCTCCAATCAAAAGACATAGGGTAGCAGAATGGATTAAAAAACAAAATCCATCTATATGCTGTCTACAAGAAACTCATCTTAGACGGGAAGATACCTTCAGATTAAAAGTAAGGGGATGGAGAAATATATATCATGCTACAGGAAATCAAAAGAAAGCCGGAGTAGCGATACTTATATAAGACAAACTGGACTTTAAATTAAAGACAATCACAAGAGATGAAGAAGGGCACTACATAATAATTACAGGGTCCATCCATCAGGAAGAACTAACAATCATAAATGTCTACGCACCGAATATGGGAGCACCTAAATATCTAAAACAATTAATCACAAACAGAAACAAGCTTATAGATAAGAATGTGCTAATAGCAGGGGACTTTAATACTCTGCTTACAGCAATGGATAGGTCAACCAGACAGAAAATCACTAAAGAAATAATGGACTTGAAAGATACATTGGACCAGATGGACCTGACGGATATATTTAGAACTTTACATCCTGAGGCCAGGGAATTTACTTTCTTCTCAAGTGTGCATGGCACATTCTCCAAGATAGATCCCATACTGGGACATAAAGCAGCCCTCAATAAATATAAAAGAATAGAGATCATACCATGCACACTGTCAGATCACAATGCTTTGAAACTTGAAATCAATTACAGGAAGAAGTCTGGAAAACTTCCAAAAACATGGAAGTTAAAGAACACCCTTCTAAAAAATGAATGGGCCAATCAGGCAATTAGAGATGAAATTAAAAAATATATGGAAACAAATGAAAATGAAAACACAACAATTCAAAATCTATGGGATGCGGCAAAGGCAGTCCTAAGAGGAAAGTACATTGCTCTCCAGGCCTATTTCAAGAGATTAGAAAAAGCGCAAGTCCAAAATCTAACAGCTCACCTAAAGGAACTAGAGGCAGAGCAACAAGAACGCCCTAAACCCAGTAGAAGAAGAGAAATAGTAAAAATTAGAGCAGAAATAAACAACATAGAGACCAAAGAAACAATTGAACAGATCAATGAAACCAAGAGTTGGTTTTTGAAAAAGTAAACAAAATTGACAAACCTCTAGCCAGACTTATCAAAAAGAAAAGAGAGAGCACCCAAATAGACAAAATTATGAATGAAAAAGGACTTATTACAACCAACCCCTCAGAAATACAAGCAATTATCAGGGAATACTATGAAAAATTATATGCCAACAAATTGGACAACTTAGAAGAAATGGACAAATTCCTAAACACACACTCACTACCAAAATTCACACGGGAAGAAATAGAAAACCTGAACAGACCCATAACGAGTGAAGAAATTGAATCACTGATCAAAAATCTCCCACAAATAAGAGCCCTGGACCTGATGGCTTCCCTGGAGAATTCTACCAGACATTTCAAACAGAATTAATCCCAATTCTTCTCAAGTTATTCCAAAAAATAGAAAGCGAAGGAAAACTCCCGGACTCATTTTATGAAGCCAGCATCACAGTGATTCCCAAGGCAGACAGAGATCCAGCATAAAAAGAGAACTACAGGCCAATATCCTTGATGAATACGGATGCAAAAATTCTCAACAAGATCCTTGCAAATCGAATCCAGCAGCATATAAAAAGAATCATCCACCAAGATCAAGTGGGATTCATTCCTGGGTTACAGGGCTGGTTCAATATTCGCAAATCAATCAATGTGATACATCATATCAATAAAAGAAAAGATAAAAACCATATGATCCTGTCAATAGATGCAGAAAAAGCATTTGACAAAATACAGCATCCCTTCTTAATAAAGACTCTCGAGAAAGTTGGGATAGAAGGAACCTACTTAAACATCATCAAAGCCATCTATGAGAAGCCTTCAGCTAACATCATCCTCAACGGGGAAAAACTCAGAGCTTTCCCCCTGAGATCAGGAACACGACAGGGATGCCCACTCTCACCACTGCTGTTTAACATAGTGCTGGAAGTCCTAGCATCAGCCATCAGACACCAAAAGGAAATCAAAGGCATCAGAATTGGCAAAGAGGAAGTCAAACTTTCCCTCTTCGCAGATGACATGATACTCTACATAGAAAACCCGACAGACTCCACCAGAAGCCTATTAGAACTGATCCAAGAATTCAGCCAAGTTGCAGGGTACAAAATCAACGTACAGAAATCGGTTGCATTTTTATACACCAACAATCAAGCAACAGAGAAATCAAGAAACGGATCCCATTCACAATTGCACAAAAAACCATAAAATACCTCGGAATAAACCTAACCAAGGATACAAGAGATCTGTGTGATGAAAACTATAGAAAACTTATGAAGGAAATTGAAGAAGACACAAAGAAATGGAAAAACATTCCATGCTCATGGATAGGAAGAATAAATATAGTTAAGATGTCATTACTACCTAAGGCACTCTACACATTCAATGCAATTCCAATCAAAATTGCACCAGCATACTTCTCAAAACTAGAACAAACTATCCAAAAATTTGTATGGAACCACAAAAGACCCCGAATAGCCAAAGTAATCCTGAAAAATAAAACCAAAACGGGAGGGATCACCATCCCAGACTTCAGCCTCTACTACAAAGCTGTCATCATCAAGACAGTATGGTATTGGCACAAAAACAGACACATAGACCAATGGAACAGAATTGAGAACTCAGAAGTGGACCCAAAAGTATACAGCCAACTAATCTTTGACAAAGCAGGAAAGAATATCCGATGGAAAAAAGACAGCCTTTTTAACAGATGGTGTTGGGAGAACTGGACAGCAACATGCAGAAGAATGAAACTCGATCATTTTCTCAAACCATGCACAAAAATAAACTCAAAATGGATCAAGGACCTGAACGTGAGACAGGAAACTATCAACACCCTAGCGGAGAAAGCAGGAAACAACCTCCTTGACCTCCACCGCAGCAACTTCTTACTTGACACATCCCCAAAAGCAAGGGAATCAAGAGCAAAAATAAACTGTTGGGACCTCCTCAAGATTAAAAGCTTCTGCACAGCCAAGGAAACAACCCAGAAAATTAATAGACAACCAACGGAATGGGAAAAGATAGTTGCAAATGACATATCAGATAAAGGGTTATTATCCAGAATCTACAAGGAACTCACCAAACTACACGCCCGAAAAACAAACAACCCAGTGAAGAAATGGGCAGAAGACATGAACAGACACTTCTCCAAAGAGGACATCCAGATGGCCAACAGACACATGAAACGATGCTCAGCATCCTCCTCATCAGGGAAATACAAATCAAAACCACACTGAGATACCACCTCACGCCAGTCAGAGTGGCTAAAATGAGCCAATCAGAGAACTCTAGATGCTGGCGAGGATGTGGAGAAACGGGCACCCTCCTACACTGTTGGTGGGAATGTAAACTGGTACAGCTCCTCTGGAAAACACAGCCCCTCTGGAAAACAGTGTGGAGGTTCCTAAGGAAACTACAATAGAACTCCCCTATGACCCAGCAATAGCACTGCTAGGAATTTACCCAAGGGATACAGAAATGCTGATGCATAGGAGCACATGTACCCCAATGTTCATAGCAGCACTCTCCACAATAGCTAAAACCTGGAAAGAGCCTAAGTGTCCATCAACAGATGAATGGATCAAGAAGATGTGGTTTATCTATACCATGGAATACTACATGGCAATGAGAAACAATGAAATCTGGCCATGTGTAGCAACATGGATGGACCTTGAGGGTGTTATGCTGAGCGAAATAAGTCAGGCAGAGAAGGACAAATATCATATGTGTGCACGTATAGGAGGATTAGGAGGAACTTAACAGAGGACCAAGGGGGAGAAGAAGGGCGGAAATGGTGGGGGAAAGGGAGAGAGGCAAACCATGAGAGACTCTTGAATGCTGACAAAAACTGAGGACTGATGGATGTGGGGGAGGAGGGGTGGGCATGGAGGAGGACACTTGTGGGGATGAGCACTGGGTGTTATGTGGAAACTAATTTGACAATAAACTATTTGTAAAATAAAAAATAAATAAATTAATTAATTAAAAAAATAAGAAAAATAAACGATTCTATGTTCTTCTCAGTGCATGAAATCAGGAATAAATCATGTTGAATCACAAAATCACTGCTGATACTAGCTTCTACTGTCTGATCAAGATGGTGTCTGCTAGATTTCTTACTTTACCCTTTTGTGTTTGATTAGCATTTTATGGGCAGATACTCCTATTTGATGCCCAATTTTCCCTGATCAGGCCTGGCATTCCTTGATGCTCCTGCTTGCATTAACTATCACTGTCATGCTTGCCAAATGGTGACTGTCTCGTTCCATCATCCTTTTTACATTTGTGCAGCAGCATTTGCTGTGAGAAAGATTTTCTCTTCTCTACCATTTATGTATTTATTAATCTTTTAAAATTATATCAGCAAGGACTCATGGATTCCTATTTTATTCAAAAGGGTGTAATTCTGTACTCTATTTATTTTCTCAGATTGTCCTAGATTTGGCCCATGGTAGCTCTTCAAGCTTGTTCGTAACCTTTTGATATATCCCCCTCGTTCATTGAGTACTTCCTTACTATCTGGCATATATGGATGTTCTAGGCTCATCTTATCATCTTGTACTTTTTCTGACCCCTCCTGTAATCAGCTCTCTTTCCTGGAGGATGGTATTTCAAAGCCAGGTCAGGGTACTCAGTGTGCTCAGGGCCACTGGAATGTCTTTTCTCTTAGGGTGACTGACTGGATGTCATTGCTTAAGAGGCATGTCATTTTGTCTTAGTTGACAGAGCTATGAAGAAAGAAAAAACCCAAATACACAATAAATTCATATGTGTGTAATTATATATTTATATTTATGTATATTTACTTGTGTTTATTTATGTAAATTATTTATTTATTTAAATTCTAGTTGAATATCTGACAATTCTTCTCTGTCTTCCCTCTGTCCATATTTGTAAATCTCTTCTTAGATAGTAAGAAATGACTCCTGTTATCTTTAATATATTTACTTCTTTGCTGTCTCAGGTAATGTATTTGCTCATAACCCCAATCTCACACCACTTCTTTCACCAGCTTCCTGTTTCTGTTGATGCCCTCGCCTGCTTCACCCCACTTTCTGTCTGCACATTACCACGGGCTTGCTCTTCCTTGTTGTCTTGCTTCCACATGCTTCCAGGATGCTCTGTTTGCCAAGCCTAGAAAGAGAAAGGAAGGAAAAAATGACAAGGGAAATTTGGAAGTGAACGTATGAAAAGGCAGCTGGGTCATTTTTAATAAGAACTGGTTCAGTAATGTCTTTCTCTCTCTTAACTTACCCATCTCTGTTCAGAGTTTTGTGGTAGCATTTTGTGCTCCTGACTTGGACTGATATTGGGGATGTGAGAGATCCAGTCATGGAAGGGGATGTGGGAGTTCCAGCTACCTTGGTTCAGTTCCTGGTTGCTAGTATCTGTTTCGTTCCCCTTACCAACCTTTTCTATAAGCCATCGCCCTAGTGATGGTCAGCAAAGGTTTTATGTTTTTATTGTCTTTTCTAAATATGGGAAATGCTGTTCCAGGTATCGGCTTCAAGTAATTAGATTTAGTTTGGTCTCTTATATTACAGAAAGCATTTTTAGTTTCCTTTGTGCATCAGTAGATGAAAGTTTTGCCACTTCTGCTACTTCTAAACATGGAGATCAGCATTTTATGGCCATTGCTTTACTTACTGCTTATCTATAGTGAAATATCTCTTTGATTTTCTGTATGTTTACGTATGTATTTTTTTAACCTATTGGGGTTTTATTCCGATATATATACAGTGAAGAGTGAGTATATCTTGAGTAAAATTTGAACATCTCTTTCCCAATATATATATCAGATCATATCACCCACCCACCCAGTGCTTTAAACCTTACACTCACTCCCTATTATCTTAGAATAAATCCAAACTACTTATCAGGACTTTAAAGCCACTTGTGAGCTTCCTGTTTCCTCATCTTTTCTCTCATCACTGTCTCCTTCATTCAGTATCATCCAATCTCAGTGAGCACCTTTTTACCCTCAAATATATCAACCTCACCCCCTCCCTGTGGTCTTGCAATAACTCTCCCTCTGCCTACTGCTATGCTTCCCTTCCCCAGAACCATGGACGTTTCTTCTTACCGTTCAGATGTCAGTTTGAATGCCACTTTCTCAAGGCACCTTTTCCCGGGTGCCACCCAGTCGTTACTCCCATCATTACACCCTGTTTTGTTTGCTTCCTAGCACTTATCACTCTGAGAAAGAATTTTGCACAAGTGTTTCTTTACTTCTTAATTTCCTTAGTATCAATGGAGGGCAGGGCACTGCTATTTTTACCGCAGTTACTGGCATGTAGACTCTTAACTGCTTGTTAAATGAATGGATGAACTGTGCCCACCTTCCTAATGTGCATCTGGGCATTTAAGGAGCTGGTAGATTTTAAATATAGGGAGAGGTTGAGGGATCTTCTAAAGCACACACTGATTACCTTTTTTTCAATTAAATAATTTTTTTAATGTTTTATTTATTTTTGAGACAGGAGAGACAGAGCATAAGAGGGGGAGGGGCAGAAAAACAGGGAGATGCAGAATCTGAAGCAGGCTCCAGGCTCTGAGATGTCAGCACAGAGCCTGACATGGGGCTCAAACCCACGAATGTGAGATTATGACCTGGGCCAAAGTCAGACGCTTAACCAACTGAGCCACCCAGGCTGATTACCTTCTTAATGGGTTGATGCCAGCTCTTGCTTGTTACCTTTCATGCAAAGGCTCTTATTATTGCACTCAGTGTGATGATTCTATTCCAAATTTTCTTTAAAATTACTTTTAATGTCAGTACTAAATCCTCTCTTGAACCTATGTCAATTTACTTAGCTCTTGAAGAGATAGATCACTCAATTATAATGAACTCCGTGTTTGAGTGATGTTCAGAATTCCTGTTAATTTGTTTTCCTTCATTCTTAATTTTAATATTTTTTTCTAGTCAGAGACAGAGAGGATGAAAGAGACAGACAGAAAGGAAAGGAGCAGAGAAGCAAAGGAGAGAGACAAGGAAGAAAGGAAGGAGGGAGGGGGGAAGGGAGAGAGGGCAGGCCCAAGATTTCAGGTACTACTTTCCTAATATGTTCAATTGTCATTCTATTAGAATAGAGACATAGATTGGTTTTTTGATGAGATGTTACTCTGTTTTGAGCTGATTCATTTCAACAGTCACCAGAAGTGTGGCTTATCTTCTCTGAAAACATCATTTGATGTATAAGCATTAAATTAAAATTTTAATTGACTATATTGATTTAAAATTGTCACTAATTTGAAAATGTGGGCTCATGAAATTATGTGACCAAGCTTAAATGTTTAACAACAAACAAAATGACAAGTTCTTAAGTTGCCAGTGTCAGAGTCTCCATGTGACATGGTATGTCCATTCTGAGCTCAGGCTGTGGGGTGGAAGTGCTCTGATGCCACACAGCCCATGCTTGCATGACAAACCACATGTCTCCATTTCCATTAGATGAACAATAAGTGACTGAAATCAGAAGCAACTTGTGCTGCTCTGTTCCTTACCCCTGAAAGAGTTAAAGCCGATGTTGCTTTTTCAAGTTATTCTAGGCACCCTGTGTTTTTCCCCTTGTTTAATTTTCCACTCAGATCTACCCTATTTAGTGTCTGTGAAATGTTTCTATGACTATGTGAAGTTTTCTGGCATAATTGTCAAGTAGAGACAGAATCACATATCTGGAGGAATGATTTGAGGGTCCACCAGCTCTGGGTTGCTAAATTCACCCAAGACAACTCCAACAAAATTTCACACGGTAATCAAATAGTTTTACAACAATTTGAGGAAAAGAATGTAGTCATGTCCTTCATGATAATGGTTCTCCTTTGTTGAACATTGATAGATCATCTTTACTCTGCTCAAAATGAATCCTGTCTCCTCACCTGCAGTTTAAGTCCATTTCTTGCTGTGCTAGCATCTGTAGAGAATAGCGGTTTGCCTCCCCCGTCTGTCTACTACCCATTGTATTGCTTGAAGGCAATTGTATTTATTCACTGGCTGTCTTCTTTTTTATTCTGAAATGCTTGTGGTTCCTGTAGCCTTTTTTCTTAAGCCTAATATCTCAACTTTTAATTCTGGATGGAAGTAGCATTACAAACAGATGTCTTAAAAACATAATTGAGCACAGCATTTGAGGAAAATAATTAACGATTTAAATGAATAGAGATTTGTTATTTAGATATGATAATTAAAGCAATTTTAAAGTGATGATTATTAAGCAAATGGTTATGTAGGCTTGGGTAGCAGATTTTCACTGTCTTTGGAATCTTTTCTTTTGAGGATTGAAATTATCTAGTTTGGAGAAATCAACAAATAATGATCACTTGAAATGAATCTATAGGTCTTTCCAATGATAACTGGGTCTAATTTGGGAATTTTAGACATGCAGAGATGTAGCTCACTCCAGTCTCTTCTTAAGTTGCAATTGTCATTCTCCATTCATTCTACACAATATAAGGCTAATGGTCCTTCATGTTTTCATCTATTTTGAGATCATCCTTGGGCAGCCTGTGAAATGCTTAAACTGTATATCAAAAATATATTCTTTTATACCATACACACTATTTAGATAGTGATACTTTGCTTGATAGCAGCTTCTGCCAACAGTATATTTTATTTATATGATCTAAAATGGTGATGCCATTGTGATCATGTAGCTTCATGACTCCAATCCATTTTTGTTATTATCTTTATATTCCTTTCAAATATGTGGTGGAATGCTACACTTGGAAATTGACCTAATATTTCCAGGTGATGAAGTACCCTTCTTTGTTTCATTATCTGAATTACTCTTGCCACCCACTGTCAAAATGGAAAAAAAAAAAAGAAACAGGCTGACATCCTGTCATGTTTTCCCATGGTGCACCCTCATTGAATTATTTCCAGGTGGACGCAACAGATGTTCATCAAGTCGCTCACGGCTTCTACTGTTAATTGAACCATAATGAGAGTGACAGCAGGGAAGGACAAATTATAGGAGTAGATATACAGTTTGAACTTTGCATTCTTATGACCTTCCTGGAAACTTGAGTTGGGATGGCAGACCCTGTTAACAGGTTACTAAACCAGGAGTCCTAACTATGAATCATGGCTTTAGAGAAGTCACTTAATCTTGTTTAACTATACTTTCATCATTTCTTCAGTACCATTTTCATAAGGAAAAAAATTACCTGTTTCAAAGCATCTGAAATAAGAACTTCACATGCTTGTGAAGAATTTTTTAAGGAGGTAAGTATTATATATGTGCCTGTTTTAAAAGTATTTTAACCAGAATTAAAAATTCTCCACTTAAATAGTTGGATTTGGTACAGAAGGTAGACTCTCAGTTGGTCAGGCTTGAGAAACACTCTGTCAGTGTGCTAATGGATGATTACTATAGCAACCAGTAGTTGGAGAAGACACTACACTGAGAATAGAATTCACAGAGTTCAGAGGGGGAAGTTCAGAGGAAGGATGAGAGGCAGTCACCAATAAGATGAAAAATAAAAAGATTGATTAGAGATTGGTATGCTGTGAATGCACTGCTTGTGGGTGGCATTCAAGGGAGAAGACTGAAAGGTCAGAAAGCATTTGCTGCCATGGGATTTCTTTTTTATTTATTTTTGGGGGCGGGGAGAGAGAGAGGGAGGGAGAAAGCGAGCGAGCAAGCATAAGCAGGGGAGGGGCAGAAAGAGGGAGACACAAAACTAAAAGCAGGCTCCAGGCTCCATGCTGTCAGCACAGGGCCCAACATGGGGTTCAAACTCACGAACTGTGAGCTGATCCGAAGTCATCAGCTGATCATGAGCTAAGTCAGAGGCTTAACTGACTGAGCCACCCAGGCACCCCTGCCATGGAATGTTTTTAGTGTCCATTAGAAAGAGCCTTCCTACAAGCCTTTGATGTTTTTGTTTGTTTGTTTTGTTAGTTTTTTTTTTGTTTGTTTGTTTTTTTAAGAGGGGTGGTATGACCCTAAAAGAAAAGCCCAGAACTCCGTGTCAGGAAACAGGAGAAGGAAGAATTCAAATCCGTTAGTTGAACTGCACTGGGAATGATAGCATGGATTGATAACCAGTTCTCCCATTGTTTGTCAGTGGATGAAGAGAACAGTGAGAGAAACCAAATCATTCCAGAAATTGGAAGAGTTAAGTGTGGATCTTAGTTAATATGAGAGTGGATTGGAGAAGATCTTTCTTTATTTATTTGAGCACTGTGAGGCAGTATTTTAGGAGGCCAGAAAAGTGAAATAAGGGAGGACTCAGAAGAAATAGAGATGTGAATGGAAGGAGCACATTATTGTTGATGGTAAACTTCGTGCATCCCTTGGTCTTCTTTATCCTCACTCACATATCCTTGGTGACCACACCCAACCTCACACTATTTGTAGCTACGTCTTCTGAATATCACTGCCCCAGAACTCTCCCCTGAACTATGGATTTATGGATGCAATTTCCTGTCCGTCATCACTACTTGGATATATAATAAGGATTTCTATCTTAACATCTGAAACCAAGCTCCTGATACCCCTCTTCCTTCACATCTGCTCCTCTTACCTCACATCTTATGAGTTGCAATTCATTCTTTCAGTAGTTTATGTCTAAAATCTTGGAGTTGTCCTTGATTCTTCTCTTTTACTACCTTCTAATCCATCAAGAAATCCTGTTCTCACTTCCTTCAAAATATTTCTAGAAGTTGACTCATTCTTACCATTATGACTCATAACTGCCTTGCATATAGTCTTCCTGTTTCTTTATGTTCTCTTCTTGCAACCCATTCCCAACACAGCAGCTAGACAGATCCTGCTAAAAGGTAAGTCACATCCTGTCACTCTTCTATTCAGAGCACTCTAGTGGCTCCCCATCTCACTCATAGTAAACATCATATTATTATAGTGGTCTATAAGGTCCTATACTCTGCTGTTTCTGACATCATCTTTTCTACTTCTACTCACGCTAACTTTACTCCAACTTCACAGTGCCTCAGAACCCTGGTGCTTAGTGTTCCTTCTGCTTGGAACACTGTTTCCCAGATACCTGTATAGCTTAGCCTTGTCTGCTTTAAGTTTTTTGTTTGTTTGTTTGTTTGTTTGTTTGTTTACCATTGTACTCTCAGCGTAAAAAGAACAATATGTGGCACACAGTAGACACTCACTAAATGTATACTGATAGAATTAATTATTTTGAGTTAAAATATGTGCCTCAAGGCTTAGTGATTTGGGTAGCATGGGGAAGGATACACTGAAGGCTTGAGATAGAACTATTTTGGCACATATAGGAGACGAGATTTGGCATAGAAATGCTTTGTGTCATACAGAAGTCTAATTTTAAGATCTCATTATTTTGTGGTTCACCTTCTATAATAGTTTCTTTCACTTATTTCTTAGTCTTTTAAGCTGACTTCTTTTTGAATTGTCTTTATATTTTTATGTAGTTCAGATTTGTTGAACACCTGCCATGTGCTAGATCATGTAATAATGTGTCCTCAAGAAATTATATCTAATATAATCCCACAATAACCGTATGTTGTGGGTATCATTATTCTCAGTTTGTTGAACAGGTGGAAATAGAGATTCAAAAGGATGAAGGGACCTGATCATAGTCACAGAGCAAGCCAGTGACAAAATGAGGACTTTAATTTGGTTCTCCTGGTTTTGAGTCAGCTGCACTCCACTTTGCAGTCTCTATCAGCAGAATCATCAAGTGTCTACTCTGTAAGAGTAATTATCATTTACCATTCCTTAACATCTTCTTCCTTTATTTAGAGATCTAGAGAAATGGAAAGAACCTTAGTTTTTTTAGTTATTTATTGCTGTGTAACCTGTTGCTCCAAAATTTAATAGCCTGAAACAACAAGAAACATTTATAATCTCATACAGTCTCTATAGGTCAGGAATCTGGCCCTAGGTCTTTCATGAGGATGCAGTAAGACATCAACTGGGGCTACAGTCGTCTGAAGGCTTGATTGGGGCTGGGGGATTCACTTCCAAAGGGACTGACATGCATGCCTCCCACATTTTGAGGAATTTTCTATTCAGTGCGGAAGGGGATGTGAAGGTGTGAATGCCAGGTGGTGAGAATCATCAGAGTCCATCTTGGGGGCTGACTTTCAGAGTCTGTCCCATGTATACCCATGATCCCCATCTTTTCCAAATGCAGACTGCATTTTCCTCCTTCCCAGGCCCCCCAGTGTCTCTTAGCATCAGCTCAGTGTCCAGAATCCCATCATTTTAAGTCAGGTTCATGTATTGTCATTATTATTCCACAAAATTTTGCTGTTTTTGGTACCCTCTTAATGGTCATGTCATTTTATTCTCAACTTTTGCACACTGAGCATTTAACAAACCTTGGTAAAACATTTTACTGTGCCAGACACTGTGTTAGAAATGTAAAAAATAATAAGGCGCATTTTTATCTCTGTGGAGTTCAGTCTAATGGATGAAAGTGATGTATAAATGATTATTGTACAACATACTTTAGAATTATAAATTGGGTAGTGAGGAACTCTGCCCAGATGAGCCGGAGAAGATTCTGCAGATAAGATGCCATTTGTACTAGCTGTTGAGTGGTGCAGACAAGTTCATAAAGCTGTCAAGGAGAAAGGAACATTTTTCCTAGAAGTGAAAGCATGAACAAAAACTGCTTCTTCTTCCTCCTGAATATGAGCAAACTGAAGGGCTTAGCCCTTAGCTTCCTGTTCTCTCAGTACTGCATTCTCTCACTTGGAGAGCCTGCCCAATTTTCTACTTTTGTGGACTGCACTAACAACTTAATGGACCCGATTTTCCAAATTATGTCTCTGACTCTGACCCCTTTCAGTTCCATTTCTCCACCTCTCTAATAGACATTGTTTTTTTAAATTCTTTTTTAATGTTTTATTTATTTCTAAGAGAGAGAAAAAGAGTGTGAGCAGGGGAGGGTCATAGCGAGAAGGAGACACAGAATCTGAAGCAGACTCCAGGTTCTGAGCTGGCTGTCAGCACAGAGCACGATGCGGGGCTCGAACCCACAAACCATGAGATCATGACCTGAGCCGAAGTCGGATGCTTAACCGACTGTGCCACCCAGGCGCCCTTCTAATAGACATTGTTACTTGAATATTACATTATTATCTCAAATAAACAAAGAAACAAAGAAACAATCATCACTTTCCTTAACTGGTTCCTCCATCCAACTGTTTCTTAGCTGAGACCTCATTGTTAGCTATGACCACCATCTCCTTTCTTCCTCTGCTTTGTACTTCCTTTGTTATAGCTCTTGCTGCCTTTCCATTTTTCCATTTCCAAAATGGTCACTCTATCTGTAGCATGTTTTTACATGTAAATTACTGCTCCAATCTTCTACTTTGACCTTATCTTCTTTAATGTGCCCTATATGCTACTGTTTCATTAATTACATCTGTTACTTATTGTATGTCCAGTAATTACAGTTAGTTGGCAATCTCTGAAAAAGAGGTGCTAAGCCCGATCTTTTTTGATTTTACCTTAGTGTAGCACTCTGCTTTGTCTCTTCATTTTGGTGTTCATTAAATATAAATATTTGGTGCTGACAGTATTTGTTATGAAATATTGTGTTAGAGTAGGAGCAGAATTATAGGATTCTGTTCATTGTGTTTCTAGGACATAATATCATGGAGATAGGTGTATGTTTGGTTTTAATAGCATTTAAGGGACCATCTAGATTCTTCTGCACTAGAAGTTCATATAATACTAAATGAAATTGGCTAGCAGTTGGCTGGGGCATTGACTATCACTTCATAGTGCTGGGCCTCAGTTCTCAGAATGGACAGCAAGTAGAGCAGAGAATGTTGAGAAAAGATTTTATAATGGATTTCAGTTGGCATTGGGGCCTAGGAAGAGGGTCTCATGGCTTGTATAACTCTGAGGAGTTGGAAAGAAAAACGGAAGGAGCAGACATCTTGATCTCTGATTTTAAGCTTTCATTATCGAACACAGGACCAGCTTCAACAGAAATAAGTCAAACTGAGATTACTTTCTTGAAAGAGGCAAATTGTTTACATTCATTTTAATTTTCATGATAAAAGATAGAAAATTACCCTGCAAACAGCTTTAATAATTTATGCAGTACCATGAAACCCAAGGGTCTGCTTCCTCTCTTGCTCCAGGCATTTCCACTAAAAGTTGGTGGCAATTCTGTGTTTAGATGGATTTTGCAGAGCACAAAAGAGTGGGGAAGCTCATCCCATTTTTACTACTTGGGGAAGAATGGCTACATGGGGAAACAACACTATTTTAAAGTAGTTAAAACATTAAAATTTTGAGGAAACATTAAAGTTTCTTTTGTAGCAGATTATTTTCCTTCCTGGGAAAAAATCTTTCACTGACAGATTGCCAAAATCCACATAGTGCACTGAAATGGCCTTGCTGAGTTGGCTTCTTCGAGCAGGTAGCAGATGCTTATTAAGCACTCAGTATGTGTTGTATGATATTTGGTGTTAGGTACATACAGTGTGTTCTCTGGATTTTCTTAAGAAAATCTGCAGCAGCATTCTAAAACTGAACAAAGATAAAACTAGTAAAGAAAATTATAGGCTAAGACCCCCGATGAATACAGAGGCAATAATTCTCAGTACAATACTAGCAAACCAAACTTAACAACACACTTATAGGATCATTCACCATGCTCAAGTGGGATTTATCACTGGGATGCAAGAATGGTTTAACATATGTAAATCAATCAATGTAATACAACACATTAATAAAATGAAAGAAAAGAATCCTATGATCATCTCAATAGACACAGAAGAAAAACAGTTGACAAAATTCAATATCCATTCATGATTAAAAACTCTTAACAAATTAGGCACAGAGGGAATATATCTCAACATAATAAAGGCCATATGTACCAAGCCCACAGCTAATACTCGTTCATGAAAAGTTGGAAACTGTATCTAATATCTGGAATCACAAAGGTGTTCACTTTCACCACTCCTATTCAGCATAGTACTGGAAGTCTCAGCTAGAGCAATCAATCAAGAAAAAAAAAATGGGTCAGAACTGTAAAGAAAGAAATAAAATTATTTCTACTTACAGAGGATAGAATTTTATATATAGAAGATACTAAAGACTCAACCAAAACTGTTAGATCTAATCAACAAATTGAGTAAAGTTGCAAGATATAAACTGAACATACAAAAATCAGTAACATGTCTATTCACTAACAACAAATTTTCTGAAAAAGAAATAAGTAAATATCATTTGTAATAGCATGGAAAACAATATAATACTTAGAAATTTCACCAAGAAGGTGAAATGTCTATACTATGAAAACTACAAGATGTTGATGGAAAAAAATTGAAGACAATGCAAATAAATAGATATCCTATGTTTGTAGACTGGAAGAATTAATATTATTAGAATATCAATCCTGCCAAAAGCCATCTGTAGATTTAGTGCTATCCTTATCAACATTCCAATGACATTTTTTATAGAAGTAGAAAGAAACATTCCTAAAATGTATGTGAATCCACAAAAGACCCACAAATAACTTTACACTACAAGGCTCTAGTTATCAAAAACATATGGTACTGGTATAAAAACAAATAGACCAGTGGAACAGAATTAAGAGCGCAGAAGTAAGCCCAAGAATACAGTCAGCTAATATGTATAAAGGGAACCAAGAATGCTGAGTAGAAAAAAGGCAGTCTCTTTAATAAATGTGCTGGGATAATTGGATATTCACATGTAAAGGATGAAGCTGGACCCATATCTTACATCAGTCACAAAAAAATAAATCAAAATGAATTAAAGACTTTAATGTTAGACCTGAAATCATGAAACTCCTTGAAGAAAACATGGGAGTAAAAGCCCCTTGCCATGGGTCTTGGTAAGAATTTTGGAGGTGACACCTAAAATACAACCAACACAATAAAAAATAAACAAGTAAGACTACATTAAACTAAAAGTCCTTGATACAACAAAAGAAATCACCAATACAGTGAAAAGACAACCTATAGAATGGGAAAACATGTTTGTTAATCCAGGTATCTGATAAGGAGTTAATATCCAAAAGATATTAAAAACTTATACAACTCTGTAATGAAAAAACAAATAACCCATTAAAAATGGGCAAAGGACTTGAATAGGCATTTCTCCTAATAAAATATACAAGAGACCAACAGAGATAGGAAAAGATGTTTAACATCACTAGTCATTAGGGAAATGCAACTTAAAACCATAAAGAGATGTCACCTCATGCCTCTTTGAATGGCTATCATCAAAATAACAAGAGATGGTTAATGGGGAAAAGGGAATCCTTGTAAACTGTTGGTCGGAATGTAAATTGGTACAGCCACTATGGAAAATAGCATGGAAGATTTTCAAAAACTTGAAAATAGGACTACAGTACGCTCCAGCAATTCCATTTCTGAGAATATATCCAAAGAAAATGAAAACACTAACTTAAAAGGACATCTGCAACTTCTGTATTCACAGCAGCATTATTTACAGTAGCCAAAATGTGGAACCAACTTAAATGTCCATAGGTGGATGAATGGATAATGAAGTTGTGGTATATATACATAATGGAATATTATTTAGGCACACACACAACAACAAGGAAATCCTGCTATTAGTGACAGTATGGGGGGGGCACTGAAGTCATTATTAAATAAGTCAGGCACACAAAGATAAATACTATGTGATGTCACTTATAGGTGGAATCTAAAAAACAAAAAAACAAAAACAAACTCATAGAAACAGAGATCAGACTTATGGTTACCAGAGACAGAGAGTAGGGGACAGGGGTAATTGGAAGAAGGTAATCAAAAGGTACAAAAGTCTAGTAGTTAAGCAAGTACCAGGAGTGTAATGTATAACATAGTGACTATAGCTAAAACTTCTGTATGTTATATAGGGAAGTTGTTAAGAAAGTAAATCCTGTGAATCTTTTCACAAGGAGAGTTTTTCCCCTTCTTTTTTTTATTTCTTTTTATTGTGTCCATATGAGAAGATAGATGTTAGCTGAACCTATTGTGGTAATCATTTAACAATTTTTTGTTCACCAAACCATTATACTGTGTGTCTTAAACTTATACAGTGACATATATTATTTATTAATAAAACTGGAAAAAATCTGTGAAAAAAAGGCATTATGAATTACTCATCCTAATATAACTTTTTTTAAGCTTGGATAAATGAGAAGACAAGAATAAAAACAATCTCTCATGTTTATACCATGTTAATGTGACTAAAATTCTTAGTATGTATTTTTCCCCAAAAAACTTAATGCCTAGATTTTTCCCACATAATTTTAGTCAAATATAATATAATATTGAGGTGTTTTCAACTTATCCTATACACATATTCCATATTTTTGTACTCCTTATAACTATAATATGGCTACACAGTACTCCATTGAGAAGATATAATAAAGTTAATTAATCATTTCCCTATAGTAGACATTTAGGTTACTGTCTTTCTAATTAACATTACCATGTTTCTAATTAACGTTAATAATAAGCCCTGATATGAATACTTCTCTGCACAGGTTATTTTTACCTGTACTTATGATTGTTTCTGGGACAGTTCTTTCCCCATCAAAAGCCCTTTTACATGACTGTTACTGTGAATTTGGCTACTAATAGCTCACAGCCTTTCCTTCCCCAAGAGTTGTCTTTCACCTTCTGGAGGTATGTTTAGAGAAAAGGACACTTTGGTGAAGGATGTAGACACCAATAATCATGAATAATCGTGGATGAAGTAAACATGTTTAGCCTAGAAAGGAGGAAGTTTGGAGTTTTGTTATGTGGCAGACAGCTGAGACATACTTTAACTTTAAGTGCAAAGGCCTTAAATAAGAAACTAACAACTGGGTTGACATGTTTGTCCTGACAACTGAAGTTATCACAAAACAACTTTGGGATAGGCCACTTTGTGGGGCACTGAGTTAATTTTTTGTCATTGTGAATATTCCATTACTACCAAGCGAATGAGGGAAATTAAGATACGGAGATTTAACATTCTTTAAATTCCTTGATCCTTTAAGTGTTCATGTTAGTGCCATCAATAACCTCTTCTATGTTTCAATGCTTACTTCAACATTTATTTCTTCTTACGTTTGGGAGCTAGAAGGTGCAAGAGGAATTGCTGTATAAGAAGAGTAAGATCAGGTTTAGAATAATGATGGCATTGTTGGAAATTGTTAAGGGAATATAGCATTGCCATTTCAAAATTGATACCGATTTTTTTCAAGCTTTTGTTCTCACAGACATCTCCTCCTGACCTTAAGATTTCTGAGCATCATTCCTCTCCCCCTAGCTGACAGATGTCATGTCTTTGTTGCTGTTAATATTACTTATCTATATTACAAATATCAGATGTGTGCAAAGTTATACTTTGCATCTTAATAAAAAAATTACTACACTAAAACAGTGTTTTTAAAGGCTGAGTTCCTTTGAAAGCTTCCTGAAATTCACTATTAACTCTAAAAATGAGTGATGATTTCTAGAAATTATAAGGCATCTGACAGTTCAAGACGGTCAATCCAGGGGACATGAATCATTTAATCTTCTGTAAGAACGCTACCTAATTATTTTTTAGTGTTTATTTTTGAGAGAAAGAGTGCAAGCAGGGGAGGGATGGAAAGAGAGAGGACAGATGATTCGAAGCATGTCTGTGCTGATAGCAGAGAGCCCGATGTGGGTCTCAAACTCACGAACTGTGAGAAGTTGACCTGAGTTGAAGTCAAATGCTTAACTGACTGACCCACCCAGGTGCCCCAGAACATTACCTAATTATTAATGAATATTTACTTGTTTTATTCAAATATCCACGTGACATTTCATTTTCTATGCACTGTTAAACTCAGAAAGGTTTCCTCTTTGGGGTCTTAGAGTTCCTCCAACACTGGATCTACTGATCCTTATTCCAACTTGTAACTGGCAACAGTTTAGAAAGTGTGTGTTAGAAAACGTGTAATGTTGATAGGATGAATAGCAAATGGCGGGTCTAAGGAAGTCGTTCAGAATGGAACTCTGCAGTGTTTTGTGGGGGGCATGTTGGAATCAATTTTTTGTTTGTTTTTGAGGTTGCTGGTTTTCCTAGTCTGATTCTTTCTGTTCACTATAATTTTATTAGATTATGATATACCCTATTGTACCAATTCACTTCATTTGTCTTTCACAAATGAACATACGGTGTCTAGTTGTTAGGCTACAGGTTAGGAATACAAAATGAATAAAAGATGGCTTCTAACTTCAAGAAGAAAACCTTTTGGTAGGACTTTAAGAGGCTGGGCTATGCATGTCTTTAACAACCTAGTATACCAAGTAAATAACTGAATCCTTGCTGAGAATAAAGTATAGACACATGACATTGAACACTCATCTTAGCCATCTACTTGGCTATCCCAAATGGATCACTGATAGAATTCAGTGGACATTTTGGTGGTCCCTGTTGGCTCTTTTGCCTTCTTCTGAAGCCCATGGGTCTCCATGAAGTGTGGAGCTACTTCAGGCATGGCTCCCCAAGGACACACAGCAAACAGAGAAATGGTTGAGAAATGGCTTTTAATTCTCACATTTTACCCATAGATCTTTCACCTCCTCCTTGCCCACAGTTTTCTGCCCTCATAACTGAGAATGAAAGGTTTAAACATACTTTCCAGACTCAAATGGTTTCAATGAATATATTATACAGTAAATAGTTTTAATGAACTGTGGGTAACAGTAGTATCATTTCACAGAAAAGATCCATCCTATTGCTGTTTAATTAAAATATTTCTGCTGATGGAAAGTTCTCTCTCTAGTGTTTTCTTTAATGCATTCATGATGCATCTGTCTGGGCTCCCTTACTAGAGATATCTTTCATTATAATCCACTTATCTAAGTTTGTAATTAAACTTCTAAATGTAAAATTTCCAGTGGCAAATTGCCAGGGTACCCAGTGAACTTGTTTTCTTTCTCTGAGAGAAATCACTCTTTGAAAGTCTCATTTTTGTGTTTTGATCATTTAATAATTTTAAAAGTATGTGTGTGTATGCATACACATAAGCTGATGAACATTAATAGTATAATATAGCACATGAAGATGAAGAATGGCTTTTTATTTAGTGTCATCAATTTCTGCCTGTTTCTGTGAAATTGAAGGTAGATAGTACTGATAAATGAAAGCATTGCATTTTTAAGGTAAGTGAAGTATATTTCAAGGCATCTGCTTTCAGACTTTGTTGATACATTTAAAACACCCAGAGACAATAAAATTAAAAAACAACAACTTTAGAATTGCTACTAGAGGGAACATAATCTGTTTTGTACTGGTTAAGCATGTTCTTACAACTTTCTTTGTGGCTTATGCAATCAAAAAAGAATCTAAAAGGACCTTTTGCATTTCCACTTAAATTAAAATGTTCTCTTTCAGATATTACTCCATTCTTTTGGGAAGAATGAGATGAAAAAGGATGAGAGTAAATGCTATCAAATCTTCTGAATCTAATGAGCAACTTAATGGTCAATGCCAAATCATAATAAATGAAAACTTATAAAAGATAATGGGAGGGACTGTTTGAAATTTTTACAGGCTTATAAATACATTACTACTTTTATGTCAACTGTGAACACATATTTCAGTAAGTTCTTTTGCAACAGTAGATGCATAATTAATGAAAAGAACACAAAACTATGTTTACAGTTTAACTAGATAATTCTCCTGACATTAAATATTTAGAATCTTACATTGCAGAAAATATTAATGAGTAATTAAGTATTTTTTAAAATTTCTAAGGTCAATAGCATTTGAGAAGATGATGTTGTCTTTTTTCACATTCTAGTTATGCTGGATTCATATAAAGCTCATTAGAGTAACTCTCCCTTTTGCATTCATGTATGTATATACACATACATATATATTATATGTATATATACATACACATATATTAAAATATATATTTAGTTATTTATAAAATTTGGTAAAAAGAGATTATCAAATTATTTCCTACACCTTTAAGCATAATGGATTGTAGACAAGTAACGTTTGATTCCTGTTTTATTCCTTAAAATATCTATAGAACTGTGTACTAACTTTGTTATTCTTTCTAGAATGTAATGCTTTCAAATTGAATGCATTTTCCTTTTGTAATTAACCTAAACTCCTCCAAACAAATTTTATAGATTTTATTTTTTCTTCAGTGAATATCATATGCTTTTTCATATTGTTTCTATTAAACTATTTAACTTTCACTTTTTCCTACTCTATATAAAAAAGAGTGTTCCACCTGTGGACTTAAATACAGGCAATATAGAATTTTTTCTATTCTCCTGATCTTTTGGGTGTGTGGAATAAGGTGTTTGTAATTTATTTATAAAGTGAGAGGAACTTTTCAGCTATTTTACATAGTGCATGTGATTTTCATGGTTTCACAATTACTAAATTGACTCTACTGGGCACAGAAGAGAGAATTCAAAAACTCAAACCAAGAGAAATTCATAACATTATACAGTTTACCATTGGCCTGTTGAATATCTGATGAACGTTATTTCAGAGATAAGCTCTTGTTCTAAATTTAAATATTTTCCATTTGTCTCTAACCTGATAGTAGTCATTACAATTAAAATGACAAGTATACATTTTAATCAAAGTTTTTTTTTTTTTTTTTTTTTTTTTTTTTTTTAAATGCAAGGGTTAGGAACCTGACAACCTCATTTATTGAAGCAGAACAGCATGCAGTAGTGATTGTAGTTGTTGAATAATCATGCAGGGAAGTGCCTATGATGACAAATAGGAAACTATACATTTTTAGAAACCATTCCTTTCAGGTAAATTTTGCTCCCAGAGGGGCCATTTTGTCCTTAAAAAAAGTAAATGATAATTTTTCATCTAAAAACATGGAAATATTCTTTTAAAAATGAGAGTCAGCACTTTTATATATGCATTTTAAAAATTTATTTATTTAAGTAGTCTCTACACACAATGTGGGGCTTGAACTCATGACCTTGAGATGAAGAGTTGCATGTTCTAACGATTGCAACCTGTCAGACACCCCAAGACTCAGCACTTCTAGTTCTTTCTTAAGTTTGCAGCAGATATTTCTGTGTGTTGGATAAACCCCCCTTACCTAGTTATTTAGACATTCAACATATGCTCCAAATGTTGGGATTTTAGAAATAATTTAAATGTATTTGAGTTGGCTAATTTTTCAGGCAGGTGGGCTTCTCTAGCTGTCCATTTGCCCTTATATGCTAAAACTTCTTCGCCAAAATTATGGTCCATAATGAAGAAAACTTAACCAGAAAAAAATTTACAAATGTAGACTCATTCCTTCCTTCCTTCATTCATTTAGTGAATATTTGTCGAACATCTACCTTCCCAGACAATATACTAGGTATTAGGCATATAACAGTGAACAAGATAAAGTATGCAGGTGGTACTAGAGGAAGTGAAAATAAAAAAAATAAATAAATAAACCAATATATACTAGATTCTCAGGTATTGATCTTTTCTAAGTGTTACAAACAAAAAACAAACAAATGTCAAGAGATTGATTGCAAGTGTGCTGAACAGATGGTGGTCTGGGAGGGCCTTTGAGAATATGAAGAAGCAAGCCATGTAGATATCTACTGTAAGGACCTTGAGAAGATGCATTCTTGAGGAACAAGAAAGAGGCCAGCATGCCTGGGCTAGAGGGCTGAATGGATGTTAGAGAGAGAGGAAGCAGAGTCCAACCAGCAGAATCTTTAGGTTCATGATGAGAAGTCCTGAGAGGATTTTAAGGAGGACAGCATATTTTTCTTTTCTGAGTGTTATCCTGGATTTTTTTTAATGGAGAATGCATAGAAGGCAGTCAAGAGTGACAGCACTCCACCAGCTAGGAGACTGATAGTGTAACTCAGGTGAGAAATGGTGGTGGCTTGTACAAGGAAGGTAGAGGCGAAGAAGATGGGAAGTCACCTGATACTGGACAGACTGTGGAAGTGTTGCCAGCTTGGTTTGCTAATGGATTGTTTTTCAGATGTGAGAAAAAGGAAGGATCTCAGGGTGACTCCTGGGTGAAGTGTGATTGCCATTTTGGAGACAACACTGGGGGAGGAGAATTGCAGGCTACATAAGGGAATCACAAGCTTCGCTTTGTATGTTGTATGTGAGTCACCTATCAGACACCTCTGGAGATGTTCGGCATTTATTTGAATGCCTGAGTTCAGGGAACAAGTCAGGACTAGAGCTATGGGGATGGATATGGGGAAATGGGAACATGAAGCATGCATGGTATTAAATGCTGGGGGCTAAATAAGATGACTTGGGATGTGAGGAAAGAAAAGGTTCTGAGGACAGAGTCAGAGATATGTCAATTCAGAGGTCAAAATGAGAGGATATGCTAGAAAAGGAGGTTGAAGTGGCCAGTGAGAAATAAAAAAGTTTGGTATCTCTGACCCAAGTGAAAAAAGTGATTAGGAGGAAGTGGAAGAGTTGTACAGTAACCAAGAACACTAGGAGTAATGAGCATGTGATTCCGTGAGGTAATAGGTGGCTTTCCCTTTGGTGATGATAAGGTACTTCTCAAATTATAAAATGTGTCCATAATGCCTTCAGAATTAGGGAGGGGTCTTGGCAACAGCATGGGGGATAGCTACATAAATATGTTCTTAAATTAGAGTATGTATGAGTGGATTTGTTCTCACTGGGGAGCTTGTAGAAGCTTACCAGATCACTGCTCTTCTCTTTTATTTATAGTTTATCATACATAATGCTCCCTCTCTTCACTTTAATAACTCTTAGGAAAAAAATGATAACAGATACAGTGTCTTTTCTTTGAATAGTGTGTCTATTACCTGAAGTAGCCAGTATGGAAACTAAACCAACCTCACCTGTTTAGAAACAGGGACATCCATGATCTGGTTTACAGAGAATTTCAATGTGCTGATTGAGTCACATGAGACATTGTGTTTCAATCTGGAGAAGTCATAGAGGCACACACATACAAATAGGTATATCTATTAACAGACCCACTGTATGTAGGGACATGGATACCATAGGGGTTAGAGTTGCTTTCAGCTCATGTAGCAGAAAACACACAAAAAAGTGGATCGAAACAAAGTGATTTGTTTTCCAAACAAGATGGAAAGTCCAGAGGGTGACAATTTAGGACAGTTGCTGTGGCTCTACGATGACATCTGAGTCTCAGGATCCTTCTGCATCCCCACTCCATCATTCGTAGTAGTAGTGGCCAGTGTTCCTTGTCATGGGCTTGAGATGGCTCTGGTGTATGTATGTTCCAGGCAGGGATGATGCTAATGGCAGGAGGTAATGGCAAAGAACCACACTTTCACGTTTTGTCCTTTGGGATTTTATATTTCTGTTGGGGAGTAAAAATATATTTGACACTCAAACCATTGGTCAGAACTGTTGCGTCGTCACTGTAACTGAAAGAAAATCTGACAATGTGAGATATAGATATATGGAATAGGTATATAGATGTAGATATAGATACAGTGTCTGCTATAGCTACCACAATGTAGTTTTGAAGGTTTTGACAAATCTGTTTCAAGTCCTCTTTCTATTGTTCCTGTGGCAATAGTTTGTTCAGAGATATGTAAAATACTGTGTGGACTTTGTGCAGAATTTTCTGTGGCCTTAGTACATGATGCAAACCTCTTGAAATTATTGCTATAGAATACCAGAGACCACGTGATTGTGTATTATTTGGTATGATTGCGGATACCTCATATGTTGACGTAATTTAGGCTTCTGCAGAGTGAGGTGTGTGGAGGAAGAGGCTGGTGGTTAAAAAGCTTGAGGAAGTTACTAAACATCATGTCATTGTGAGGCCAGAGGTTACTTTCTCATAAAATAGAGATGATAATACCTGTTTTCTCCTTCACAGGGTCAGTGTGAATCTTTAATGGGGCTCTTGGTACAGAGTGCTTTTAGCTCTTCAGAAATAAAGCACAAAGTCACAAGCTTGGGTGGTTGGAAAAAAAAATCATCTCTCATTCCTTTGCTGCTGGGCAGGATAGCATTCACACTGTTCTTTAAATATCTCTAGACTAAGAGTTTTCTGAATTTTGAGAGAATAATAACAATATTAGCAATGGTGATCCTTTATTTAGCAAACGCTCATTTTCTGGCTGGCCCCCATCTAAGTAGTTTCCACCCATTATTTTATCCCATCCTAAAGGTTATAAGATGACTGTCCTCCTCGTTTTATAGATGAGGACCCTGAGGCTCCAAGGCTAGGTGACCTGTCGGGGTCACTACGTGTGATGCAATAAACAGATCGGGGCTATGGTGTCAGGCCCATTATGTAATCCAGCTTTGACATTTTCTGGCTGAGATAACCTTGGAATAATTATTTAACAGCCATAATGATCAGTCTCTTTTATATCTGAAAAATAGGAATAATTGCACATAATATTAAGTAAGGATTGAGTGAAATGATATGTAAATTGCCATGCATAAGCTGCTAAGAGACCCTACTTAGGGCTATAAAGGATCTCCATTTTCAGGGTTATAAAAAATGCTTGCATTGATACAAGCTACTCTCTCTTGTTTCAGAGGAAGGCCACTGAGATCACTTGCAAATGACTTACTACCTCTGTGACCTTGGGCTTGTCACTTAACTCTCTATGCCTTCTCTCTGAAATGAGGGGGAATAGGAATAACTGCTTTGTAGGGCTTTGCTGAGAGTTAGAGTATTTAGGTCAATATTTTGTATATTGACAGATTATGAAAGATGAAATGGATTTCACAATATTGCAACCAGAAATCAGGCAGATAACTGTGAGAAAGCAAGTGCTCCTGTGGTGTCTCAAGGGGTATTTAGTTAACAATCACTTGTAATAGGCGTCTGTCTGGAGTGGCCATCAGCTGAATCAGCTGAGCCAGTCAGTTGGGTGGGTCTCAACCTTGGGCGTCCTCTCCTCCAGCTCCTGCTACTCGGCCATTTTTATCGAACCATCTTGCCCATAGGTTGCCATAAGATGGCACTTTGAGGATATGCGTGGTCACGTTTGCTTTTCCCTCCCTTTCACTCTTGTTCCTGCAGGCTGAAAGCAAAGTGGGACAGCTTTTATTTTATTTTATTTTATTTTATTTTATTTTATTTTATTTTATTTTATTTATTTAATTTTTAAGTTTTTTTGCCTTTTAAATATTAAAGGACATCAATGATAAGAATACATTTCAAGGGAAATGAAATGCGTGTAAAGTGTAAGACACATTTTTCATAGTTTGAATGGTCTTTAAATGATTAGAAAATGGAGGCTAAAGGGAGAAATGGCACTTTTTATTTCTCTTAGTATTTATCAGTTTAGAGCTAACCTTGCATATATATTTTGGATGCTAAGATATATAGTAAATAAGTTGATATGGAAGCTGAACAATGGTCATGATGTAAATTATTCATGCCACTGTTGGTAGTACATGCTTCTTGCATAGTATATTTTTTATTCTAGTTACAGCATTTTTCCATTTATGTTATACAAATAGAGGAGTGGAATCTCTAATTGTTCCTTGCCCCCTTCTTTTTTAAATTGTGAATACTTGGGTGGCTTTTCATGTAATGGATACAAGAATGACTCCCAGTGTCTTTGAAGGAATAATTGAGTAAAGTTTCAGCCATTTGGAAGAAAGAGAGATGACACAGCTCAGTGGAGTAAGGCAAACCTGGGGTCACATTCCATCCTGTGCTGTCCATCAACCCAGCAGAAATTCTCACTTTACTTATATATTTAAAGCACAGAGCATGGCAAGTGGTGGAAGCGTCACCAAATCTAGTTTCCCATCCTCTGTCCCTCAGCTTCTTGGGGAAGCGAGATAATGATGTATAGGATTATCAATAATACCGATACTAAAAATGTGTAGGTATTTCCAGAAGTAAGATTGCTGTGGCATCCCAACTTGAAATTGTTTTGTTGGTTCTCTAACATCATTCTCTAAGATCTGTATTTCAGATTTTTTTTGTTTTGGTTTGGTTTTTGTTTTGTCAAGATCAGACTAAAGTTTCTACTGGCACTCTTCCCATTAGTCAGTAATAGCCAGAAGATATGGTGACTGTAGGCATCTAGGAGACTCCCAAGCCATGCTGCTCAGAGATCTACTACTGGCTTAGGCGAACACAAAGGGAACCTTCAAGATATTGGGTCCCTTTGAAGAGTCAGCACAGGGTTCTAGAATGATAAGAAAGCCTAAAATGAGATCAGCGCTCATAGCACCTCTATTCAGGGAATTGTAGTGGTATTGTGATTACTTTATTTTCAATTAAATACAAAGATTGATACAAAATTCAAGATGTTTAAATATTAATTTTTGACTAATCATTCCAGCTCACTGGAACTCTTAACTCTTTTAAATCTTTTATGGCTTTCCACCTATAGCCATTTGGAGTGTAGCATATATAGTTTGGGTCTTCCTTCTCTTTAGTTTACATATTAATGATATGAATATACTTTTAGATATGTTGGATATGTGTCTAAATGATGAGGATGAACAAAGTCCCCTCCTATACCCTGGTGATTTCCTGCATAAAAGAAGTTGTCTTAGTAAAAAGCTGGTCCTGTTAGTGAATTACTTTGTTAATAGTAGTAATAATAGCTTAGGATCAAATACACAATCATTTTCATCAAAAATTCTATCCTTAGAGTAAACTAAAATTAATACCCATGCTGCCCAGCTGATACCAAAAACATAGTTGTAGTAAATCATACTCTTGAATGTTTGCTACAAAGAAATATGGCCAGTTCAGTTCTCTAGGCCTGAGGATTTTGAATCATGTCCAGCAATGCCACAAAGGTTCTGTGAGATAGTTTAACAGGCCAGTCTTGGGGGCAGTCAACAAGAGAGCTCTATGTTATTTCAGCCAGATGATTCCAGTTTGATGTTTCTCCATATTGGTATGCAATACAGAAATTTGAAGAAAAGGTTTTGGTTGCTTATCCATGTACTGTCTTCATCCCTGGATCCAGGCAGGCTGTCAGAGAGCTGTGCACTTGAACTTCATTGCTTGAGCCTTGGTAGAATCTTGTTTCACTGATTTTGTACTTTTCCAGTGTCTCTTTGGTGTGTGCCGGGAGTGTCACAAAATGGTTTGCCATGTTTCTTCTATATATGATCTCTAATCTCCTTAGCTCCAGATAGACTGTTCTTATTATCCTTTGGGAAACTACTTGGATATCCTGTAGACACATCAGACTTAATATTCCCTAAAGGAAACTCTTCTTATCTTCCTTTTTATTTTTTTTAACTTTTTTAACTTTTTTAAAATTTTTTAATGTTTTATTTATTTCTAGGAGAGAGAGAGACAGCGTGAGCAGGGGAGGGTCAGAGAGAGAGGGAGTCACAGACTGAAACAGGCTCCAAGCTCTGAGCTGGCAGTCAGCACAGAGCCCGACGCGGGGCTCGAACCCACAAACCACGAGATCATGACCTAAGCGAAAGTCGGACGCTTAACCGACTAAGCCACTCAGGAGCCCCCGTATCTTCCTTTTTAAACCTTCCCCTCTTCACCTTTCCTCCTTTGGTAAGGGGTCCTATCTGTTCGATGATATAAGTTGGCAGTCTTGCTGTCTTTTTTATTTTCTCTCTCATAGTCCATCAGTTTGGTAACTGAATCTGGCCTCTGCACTGCATTTGACGTTTACCCAGATCCTTTCAGTTGTCAGTTCTTGCCTGGACTATTTTCCTAGTTTCCTAACTGGTCTCACCCGCTGTGAATCCATTATGCACACTGATTTCAATTATTGAAAAGTCATTTCCTTGCCTATAATTCTTATTGTTATTATTTATAGAATGAGGCCCAAATCACTCGTATGACATTCAAGGCTCTTCATAATTTGCTCCCCAACTTGTGTTCTAAATCTCTTTTCCATCGATTCCTCCCTCCCCTTGACAGCAGCCACCAATCCACTCGCCAGCCCCTGAACACAAAACACATGTCAGTACTCAGTTCTCATGGCCTGAAATGCACCTCCCCCCATCCCTGACTCCCTCAAGCCCTTGTTTTCCTAAGGCTCCTCTCAGACCTTACCTTGTGTGAGACTTTCCTCTCTTTTTTTTCTCACAACAGAAGATCTAATTGCTACCGCCTCAATTTTTCCATTTCGCTTTCTTAATACTACTGTTAGAGTATTCTTTGCCCTGTGTTGGACTTTGCTGTGTGTGCATGTTTCTTCCCAAATGGTGAGCTCCTCAAGGAATTTGGCTAAGTTGAAGGACAGAGGAGACCAGGTATCTGCCAACTCTTCTCTCACAAACAAAGGTCAACTATAAGGAGACTTGGAGTCCTAGAATTGATAGTCTCTTTAATGGGTAAGAATTGAAAGCATGGCTAATTAACCTTTGATCTTAAAATGTTTGATTGTATGCACTCGCTTTATGGTAGTGGGAAATTCGTAATGTCATCATGATTAAGGTTCTAGCAGTCAATGTGAGTTTTTATAATTTCTACAAAAAAGAAACTTACCTGGTTTTCTTTTTTTTTCTCAATTTTTTTTTTTTTTTTTTTAGGAATAGGAAAGTCAAGAGGCTGAAAATCTGAAGAATGTTTTCAACGAGTAATCTGGCTGCCACTTGCTGGTTATGGAGGAGCATGAGGAAGCTGTTTCTATTACTTTCTCTCTTGCTGTCCCAGGCAGCTCATTTGGAAGGCAAAAAGGATAATCAGTTCATCTGGAAACCAGGTAGGAATGTTCTGGCTGTTCCTTTGTCCCATTTTCATTAATGAGAAGGCTATTCTTTCCATCCTTGTTCTTATTTGTGGAACAGTAGAGAATATTCAGAGAGGAAAAACAGATTCTTCTTTTTTACAATAAAGCTTACAGTTAATTTTTATTTCTGCATAAAATTGCTGCATAAAATACCCGTGATCCTTGTTATCCTTCTGAATTTTATGTTGTTGTCAATTAAAGTTATGATTTCCATAGTTACATCTGCTTCTTTTTTGTCAAATATACCATCACTGTGCAGCACATTGTAGCAAAAATGACATCTGAATTCAACTGATATCCTCAGCTATAAATGCTTTTGACCACTTTTGTATGTTTCTTCCTTTCAGCTAACCAACTAGTTAGCTATTTATTATTAAATATTTTCTAGCATAAATCCTGTATGTCTAATTTGGGAGCATGAAGAATGTCCTAACATTTTTGCTCATTATTTGTGATGCTATAGTCTCCTTAATGTGTTTTCAGATCCTCAGATACCTTATACACAAGTTTATGAATAAGTTGACTTGAAATTTGGAGCCTTGTGTATAACTCATGTTATTTTTTAAGAATTTCCTTAATTTGAGTATAGAAAGACCTGTTAAATTAGTTTTAATGGCTAATGTTTTATTATCTTAAATGATGAACCCTAAATATTTTGACTCTTTGTATCACTGATGTGTCTCTTTGCTCTAGATTTTAATTTTCTTAAACTTTCATAATCAGGTCATTTAAAATATTTATTACTGTTTCCAGAGTCCATTCTTGCAAGTACAGATAACTTATACACTTAATATCTTAGAATAGGAAAATGTGATGTTGTAGAAGATATATGGCCCTTGAAGAATTTTCATTTTAGTTTCATCAGTCATAAATTAAATAGACTGCAAATGTATTGTGTCACCATGGAAATATGTACAAAAGTGATATTTGTAATATTTAAGTGACTTTGCAAAAATGAAGGTAAATTGTGCTTTAAAGTATATTAAGTAAAAAGAAAAAAACAGCTCCATTAGAGATAGAGTCTGGAGGAAATTTAATTGCACTAAAGCCCCTATAAATTAGTTTAATTGTGGATGCTAATACTACATCAGTGATTTGTATTTTTTTTTTTTTTTTACCTCAGAGTAGGTTTAGTAAGCTTTGGAAATAGGTCTAAAAGTCAGTCTTGCAATTCTGTGAAAGGGGCTATTTTATTCTAATCACAAAAGGCTAAACATTTTATCAAATCTAAATGAGCACATTCATATGACTCTACTCTGTCTAAAGTTCTCAAAAAAGTACAATTAAGATGGAAAGTAGCAAATCTGAACCACAGATGAGATGTGTGAAGAAAAAGGGCTTATTTTGAAATAAATTTTAAAAATAAGACTGCTTTTCTAAAAGCAGGTCATTGGAATAAGAGTGTACAGACCCAGACTGCGGTGGATAAATTCTCTCATAACTGTCAGACTTCAGTTTCAGAGATGGAAGCCTTCCATTCAGACACATTGCACTGTTCACATGAAGCTCTCTGTCATCACTCATATTTTCCCTGATATTTATTACTTCTTTCCCTCTTTAATGTGCTATCAAAGTGGCAATAAATATATTTCCTGTTTGGATTTGCTTTGAAATTATAAATTTATTACTTGTATATGACCAGATATTTAAAAGTAGAAAAAAATTAAAAGCTACAAAATGAAGAGCAGAAGTCCAGACCTTGTATCCCATTTCCCAATCTCTTATGTATCCTTCAGAGATTTTCTTTGCACATGTAGGTACCTCTCTATGCATATTTGTGTATATAAACCACATAAGATACACGCATACACACATAAAAAATCACTAGTATTATTTATAAAGGTTCTGCCAATAAAGGAACGGTACATGCAAAGAAGGTCATTGGGAGAAGTTTAATAAAAGTTTACAGAAGTAGGAAAGTGTGAACACTGTTTAAGAACAGCGACAAAGAATTATGGAGTGCCCGTGAGCTAGTGTCAATCTTTATGACTTCTGGATCTGCAGAGGCAACGAAAGGAAGTGGTTTCTGGAATCTGGAGAGAAAACTTCATGGAGAGGATGCCTGATAGATGCTGTGGCCTTTAGAGGGATATAACCAGCCTGCAGAGAGGAGGAGGAAAGGAAATGAAGGGCCCTTGCCCTCGCATCTCCTGCCTGGCCTCTCGTTGCCTGAATCCAACCAGAAGTCAAGAGGCAAGGGACCTCACTGACTTATCTATACAGGCCAGCCTCCTGGGCAGGGAGTAGAGTGGAGAATGGTGGAGAATGTGATTCTGAAAATATCTAATCCATGCATACATATATGTACAGATGTACACACACTTCGCTTCCTGTAATCAGAATCATACCATGCGCCCTTTTTTGCAGCTTGATTTTATCACATAATTGTGTCTTGAGGAACATGACATAATAGTGCACGTGGGACAGTTTCATCTTTTAATGGTTACACAGTGTTCTTTTGTGTTTCATTTAATAGTTTATTTATCCAGTGTCTTGCTTGGCATTTCAGCAGTTTTTAGTGTTTTGCTACTATAAACTATAGTTACAGGAATACAACATTATTTTAAAGGTAAGCTACATCATTTTTGAGGAGTCATTGTGCGTGAGAGCAATTCTGGGTCATTACCTTCAAAGGCAACTTCAGCATCTTAGAATATGTTAATCTACTTACATCTGAGTGTATTATATTTCAATTTGGTTTTAAAGGGCAAGTATTACAGGTAACATTAGTTGCATTTTTGGAGTATGTCATCAAATCTGACAACTCAGGTCCAGTGTATTCTGAAATGTGAACAGCTTTCCCAAGAAACCTAGAAAAATGTACTTTAGAAACCTAGAAACTCTTTCCTGGGTTTGGATTGTAGGATCCACAATTTAAACTTTTTGTTGGTGTCTGTTGTTTTCCCTTGAGTCCATGGATTGGCTGTTAGTCAACCTCATCCAAACTGGAAGCATTTCTAAGTGTTTCCTTATTTTGGACAATGGATTGATGAATAATAAGTGAGTGGTACATTATGTTGCCAAGGATTTCTGTACTGAGAGAAAGTCTGGTGAGCTGTAGGCTGTGGAGGTCATTGATCTGGCAGGGCTGTTGAATGCCTGTCATCATTGTGATGAGATCCTCTAATCCTCTGATTGATATTTAATATTAAGCTATCTGCTACCCATGCCGAGGAAGGATTGTGTCAGCGAGAGTACTAGATAAGGAGTGATGTTGCTTGTTGTTTTAAGTAAATGTATAACTATTCATGTCTGCATGGTTTGTAGGGATGGACAGATCATGGTTTCTGAAACAGTAGTAATGAGTGGTTTCAAAAAATTTCTCAGTATTGGTGCTAAGAGGTTCATTCATTGCGGAAACTCTTGTCGAGTTCTTATTGTGTGTCAGGCACTGTTACAAGCATGGGAGGTAAATTGAGAATAAAACAGGCAAAGGAATGGCGTAATGAACATGAACAAGAAGTTAAATAAAAAGTACATTAGATGGTAAGTGTTTAGAAGGAAAGAGAAGGCATGAAAGAGGGATATGCAATATTAGGTGAGAGGCAGAAATCTTCAGCAGGTGGGCTATGGGACGCCTCAAGAAGGAGGCAAATTAAAAAAAAAATAACGTTTATTTGTTTTTGAGAAACAGAGCATGGGCAGGGGAGGGGCGGATTGAGAGGGAGACACAGAATCTGAAGCCAGATCCAGAGTCTGAGCTGTCACCACAGAGCCTGACTTGGTGCATGAACTTGTGAACCGCAAGATCATGACGTGAGCCAAAGTCACACAACTGACTGAGCCATCCAGGTGCTTCAGGAGGCAAATTTGAATGAAGACCTAAATGAAGAAGGGAGCCAGCCATGGGTGAAAGAGTTTTCCAGATAAAGGCAGCAGCAAAGGCAAAAGGCCCTGAGGCAGGACCATGTGTGACGCGTCTAGAGATCAGAGAAGAGGCCAGCGTGCTGGAACAGAGTGAGCATGGGGTTAGAGACGGAGCAGGACCCAAATAAAGTGTGTCCTTGTAAGTCACATGCAATTTGACTTTTGCTCTGGGTGACAAAGAAAGACACTGGGAGTTTTGAGAGAGTGGTGACATGATCTGACTTCATTTTAATGAAATTTTAGAACAGTCGTTGTGAGTGGTCAGTTGAGAACGGTGGAAGCGGGGAGGCCAGTTAGGAGGCTTCTGCAGAAGTAGTGAAGAATGATGCTAATAGCTTGATCTAAAGTCACGGCAGTGAAGGTGGTGAGAAGAGACTGGGTTTCGGCTATATTTCAGGCCATCCTTTTCAACCAGAAATGATATTGAACAGCAGACGATTTTTCTGGTTGTCACAACTGGGCTGAGTTACTGATAGCTGTGGGTACAAGACACAGGATGGCCCCCACAACAGTGACCAGGACCCCAAGTATCAATAGTGTCATTGTTGATTGAGAAACATTGATTTATGGTAAAACATCATGACTGACTTATGTGAGGGGGTAGGGAAGGAAAAGATTCAGTGGTGGCACTGAGGCTTTGCCCTGAACAGCTAGATCAGCCAGGCTGTCATGGAGGGACCATTAGCAGGGTGGTATTGGACATGTTACATTTTGGGTTTTTTTTTGTTTGTGTGTTTTTGTTTTTTTTTACAAATAGTTTATTGTCAAATTAGTTTCCACATAACACTCAGTGCTCATCCCCACAAGTGTCCTCCTCCATGCTCATTGGACATGTTACATTTTGAACCCGTTAGAAATTCATTGGATATGCTGACCAGGAAGTGGGATGTGTGGGTCTGAATTCAGAGGAAAGTCTGTGGCAAAGGTATAAATTTGAAAGCAAAGAGGTAGAATTTAAATGTATAGCTTTAGAAATGAAGAGGTGACCTTGAAATTTGTGATCTTGTCTATGTAGAAGATACACCTGTGCTTCCTTTGGGCCAAATCACATTAAAAATTGTAGTGGTAAAATACACATAATATGAACTTTACCAATGTAACCATTTTAAAGTTTACAATTCAGCGACATTTATATTCACAGTTGGTGAAGATATCACCACTATCTAGCGCCAGATCACTCCAAAAGATGTTTTACAAGTGAGTTTATAAAAAGACTGGGAAACAAGTTTTGCTATGAATCATAATGTATGAAAGGAGGAAAAAAAAAAGTGCCGCCTTTGTCTCTTTGTGAGAAGCTCTTTTAATAGCCTTAAGTCATCCTGTGAGATCCTTTGAGTCTACTAGAAAGAGCTTGAGCTTCATATACAGGCAGACCCACGTTCAAATTCTAAGTATCTAAAGAGGAAAAAGTTCTTTAACTTCTCTCCACTCTATCCATCCAAAAATGAAGATGATAAATACTTCATGGAGCTATTCTGAACATTAGATAAAATAGTATATTGAAATATCTGTTTATGGTATACCTATTCAATAAATGTTAGCTCTTGTGTTTAGCATTATTATGTAACCATTTAGTGCTTACAATATCTTTGTGTTTATATTCTCCAACTTTTACATATTTTTCTCCTTAAACGCACAAAAAAGGGGAAGCTCTTTTGACAGCTAAATATATTTTATTAATAAATGGTCAAAAGTAATTTCAGTAACTTTTTACGTCTAAAAGTTTCTATATGACAGACCCTTAGATTTAATTTTAATAGCTCCTTCCCAGTGAACAAAAAGGGTATGAATAATGAAACACATTCTAAGAACTAAGTAGATAAGTTGGAGTCAGTCTTTTTGGGGAAATAAAAAGGACTATGAAAATGATATGGCATAAGGAGAAAGGATCTTACATAGGGTAATATATAATTATAATTTCAGTAATAATGTTTTCAGTGCTGAAAGTACTTTAAGAAAAAAATTACATATATATGTTTTTTTACAGTTTAGGAATTCTAGAGAAAATAAAATGTTCTTAGGAGAGAGCTAATTTTTTTTACTATGTCCATGAAATATTTCCTTTGGGAAGTTTATTAAATTGAAATCATTTTAATTACTTCTATGGATATCAATTTGTCTTAGAGATATGTGCATAATATGCTCTCAGTGGTGTGATTTCTGTGATATCAAGAGGCATAGACATATATGGAATGGGACTCTCTGCTAAAATTTCTAATTACTTTTCTTTGGAGGCCACAGGTACTGATTTTGCAATGTTCCCAATGAGTCAGAGAAAGTCTATATTATTTAAATAATATAAAATAAATTATTCTACTTTTTGTTTGTAAATAACACTATAATGCACTCCCTGAAGACAGGGAATTTTCCAGTTTTATTCATTGATATATTCCAGGTAACTAGAACATAAATAACTGTTGCATGAAATATTCTGAAGTACTTACAGAATGAGGGGAACTATCTTTGGGGTTTGTGTGTGTGTTCTGTGTATATTTGAGAGGGTTGAAAAGTGATGAGTCTGGAAAAATATAAAGTATAAGGATTTATCTTATTCTAAAATTCGAAATAAATATTGAGGAGAGGATCTAAAATTAATAAAATCCAGAGTCAAACTTATGAATCAGTTAGCTGTGAAAATAAATGATTCCTATTTCCTTGTTGCTTAGCTTCAGGACCCTATCTGATCATCTCTGGAAAAAGATTTTGAAGATATGTTTTTATGATGGGGAACAGATGCATATTTAGAAGTTTAACTGTTGCTCTAATTCTTATGATGATGTATTACATATGGTTGCATGTCACTTCCTGATTCATTTTCACAGAGGCAGCCACTTACAACTCTTTTTTCTGTTTATTCTAATGTTCACCTCCATTTTTCTAAGTAATATGCGTATTATTGACCGTTCTTGGTTTATACATATTAGATTTCCTGTTGACTCTCTGTTATGTTAGTGGAGAATGTATCTCTCACCTACTTACCACTTTCCTTCTTTATGACCCCACTCCAAAATGGTGAGATCAAAATATTTAAATTCATGAGCATATTTTTTCTTTGGGATATTTTTCCATATCTTTCCACAGTTGTTTTCTTTGGAATGTTCCTTCATTTTCTCATCTGGAGCCCTGTGGTCCCTGTTTTGTTTCTCTTCTTTACCTTTATATTTTTATTTTCTAGAACAGCCAAACTTATCCTGTAAAACTCCTAAAACAAGGTATATCTGAAGTAGCTTTTCATGTCTGAAAGGGTTTCTACAGTTGGCATGTACTTGTCTGGTAACTTGGGTGTGGAGTTCAAGGTTAAATAGCACTTTTTCTTCAGAATTTTTGAAGGTTTTGCCTCACTGTATTCTAGTTTCCAGTGTGGTTACTAAAAAGTTTGATGTCATTCTGTTCTCATTTTTTTGTATATTACCTGTTTTTTTTTTTCTTTCTGGAATCTTATTTTTATGCAGGAAGTTCTGAAATTGTATGAATCTTGTGGTTTGGGGTATTTTCTCCTTATTGTGCTAAATGTTAGGAGGATATTTTAATTAACGTGCTCGTGTTCTACGGTTCTGAGATTTATTTTGTAGGTGCTTTCCTCCCTCCTTAAAGTCCTTAGATATTTCAGCCCTCTTGCTGATCTTCAATTTTCAGGTATTCTCCCCACTTTTTCTTTTGCTTTCTTTTGTTTGTATTTTTATTTTAATTCCTAAAAAAATTATTCTACTTAATCTTTCAGCCTTTCCTTTGAACACTTTTTTATTTCAGTATCACGTTAAAGGAAATTAAGACCTCTTACTTCTTCTCTGATTATATTTTTAGTGCATCTTATTTAATAAATGCAGGGTCTTTTTTCATTTAGAAAATGTTAATAATAATTTAATTTTTTCCCCTTTCATCCTTTGTTCTATTTAGGATTCCTCTAAATTTCTTCTATTTTTATCCATGTGTTCGTTTTTTGATCATGGCCCTTGATGCAGGGAGCTTTATTTTAATGTCTATTGATTATTATCTATCTCCTTAGTCTTTCCCAAGAATGGAACACTAAAACCTGATGGGCCATTCTGTGTACTTGACTCAGCTGGGCGCTTCCTTGCCAGTCTTCTCTGAGTGATGAGTTGACTTTTTTATTGAAGAATGGATTCCTCAGAAGGCTGTCTCCCTCAATCCTAAAGGGCTTTACTCTGAGGCCTAATATGGGTATTATTTAAGGAGAAGGCAAAGCTGTTGTCACAAAGATACTCTCAAGTACAGTGGCATAAGAATGATAGAGCTTCCTGTCTCTCTTACAGGAAGGTCTCATAAACTTAGTGGTTCATATTGATCTGCAACATGTGGTCCTTCAACCATGTGTTTTGTTTTGTTTTGTTTCAGCTTTGTGGAAGGATATTATCCTTTTCTGCCCCTCCAGGCCAGATCACAGGCATTTCTATGTTCTAGTTGATCAAAAGGGCACAGAGCTGAAGTCTCAAATAAGGGATTTCAACAAGTGACATGGAAGTCCCATGTGTGTTTCATTTCTCTCGTTCTGTGCAACAGCCTACTCCCGCATTTCACATAAATTCCTCTCTTTTGAATCCAAAATAATGGTTTCAAACAATAACAGTCATCAAATTGGCTCCCCCATCTGGGGTTGATGGTCCAGTGAGGTGTTCTCACTTGGGGTCTCATGCTCTTACAGTCTGTGGGTGGCAGGGCCTGAGTCATGTGGGAGGCCTCTTCACTCACATATCTGGCACCCAGGCTGGAAAGTCTCACATGGTTGGGGTCGGAATAGCTGGGCCTCTAGTTTCTCTTTCTCTTTCTCTATATGGTCCGGGTGCATGGTCTCTCCGTATTGAGGCTGTAGAGCAGCCAGACTTCTTACATGATAGCTAAGGACTCCTAAAGCAAACTTCCAAAGAGAAATAGGCCGGAGGTGTGTGGCTTTTCCTAAGCTAGCCTAGGATCCATGTATAGTCACTTCTGCCACATTCTGTTGGTTGCAAGAGAGTCTCTAAGGAGGGAGTTGAGGTTCTATCTTTTGATGAGAAGATTGTCAGATCATTTCCAGATATGCTTTAAATTGGCCACCTCTGTTGATAGTCTATTGGTGAGACTGTAGTCTCATGGTCACTTGTAGCCACAAGGGAAGATGGAAAATGTAGCCTGTGGTTTGGCAGCCATGTAAGAAAGGAAAACAGATTTTGTCATGATTAGTAGTCTTCATCACAGGGGCTATTTAGTGTCTGCATTACTCAGGGTTCGCCAGAAAAAAAAGGGCGTGCGTGTGTGTGTGTGTGTGTGTGTGCGCATGTGTGCACGCGCATGTGCAGAAAGAGAAAAGAGAGAAGGAGAGAAATGATATATTATTTGTCTGTCTATCTATTGTAAGTATTGAGTCCTGTTATTATGGAGACTAAGAAGTCTCATGATCTGTCACCCAAGGCCCCAGAAAACCATGCTACAGTTCCAGTTCAAGCCCAAAGCCTGAGAGCAGGGAGGCCAGTGGTATAAATACCATTTCAAAGGCAGAAGAATAATGTCTCAGCTCAAGAAGTCTGGCAAAGAGTAACTTTTTCCTTCCTCTCTCTTTTCATTCTGTTTAGGCCCTCAATGCATTGGACAATGCCTGCCTAAACCGGGGAGGAAAGTCTGCTTTACTCACTTTACTAGTTCAAATGCCAACCTCCTCAGGAAGCATCCACACAGACACACCAGTAATCATACCTTCATTTCCTAAAATAAACTTCTCCTTGACTGCCTACACTAGACTCTTAAAGTGACCAGGGCAGAAATTGTGGTAGAAATGGCTCAACACTGAGTCCTCAGCATTTTGCCTAAATTCCTCTTTTGAGTAGCGTACCTCATCATGGTCCTCCACGTTGTGTGCTGTCCCCAAAAATGTTCTCTTGAGGAGGTGAATTTTGCTATCTGTTTTCCTGCAAAGACTGGGGAAGGAGCAGACAGAGGCATATGGGGGGAGAGGCTAATTAATTCTATTTATAGACATGTAATTATTCCCCATTTCAAGCCACAAGCCTTACTCCTTTCTGGTGTCCCTAGGTCCCAAGTCTTCCCAGTATTCTGCAAGTATAAATTGGCTTTTACTGATGCTCTTCCCATACTCTTATGTAAGTGCCTAATCTTCAGCTTCCTTTACATTGTCAGGTTGCCTATTGCTCCTCTGTCTACTGGCCAAGTTCAAAAATATATCGCTAGCTGTTCTCCACCTCTCACTCCATGTTTTTGACCCTCATTTAGTTATGTCTTTTAATGCCTTGTTGTTTTTTCAGTGGGGTATTAGGAGGAGTGAAAATATATATGTGTGTCATGTTCCCTAAGTTAATGGGAAGTCTTCTCACTTACTTTTCTGCCAGTTTTACTGTAGGCTAATTATTCTAGAATGTAAAGGATGTCAAAATGTTAATTTTTTTTGTGGTGATTGACTCATTTATTCTCTTTGAACATTTGTTATCAAATATGGCTCTTTATAAAGTTAACTGGCCAACCAAATTGTGCCCAGGTTAAAATTTTTAAAAATTTAATTTAAATACTCATTGACTTTGTATGATTTGGGTTGGACTGAGCTCTTGTACTGGTGATGAATCTGGGCACAGTTTCTCTCTGGAGGTCAGATTATCAATAGAAAACTCCTTTACGGTCACCTGGAAATATCTCCCTTCAACTTTTTTTCCATGGTAGAATTTTGATATTGAACATATGTCCGAATTATTCTTAGCTATGGAATTTTTGACAAAAGTCAAAAATGAAAACAAGTAAGGCTGGTCAAAGTAGGATTGAAACATGAATTAAAGGCTAAAAGATAGTATTGTAAATTCATAAAGCTACCTTAAAAGCTTATTTTCTTTAATATTTTTATTATTTATTTTTGAGAAAGAGAGAGAACATGAGTGGAGGAGAGGCAGAGAGAGAGACACACACACAGAATCTGAAGCAGGCTCCAGGCTCCAAGCTGTTAGAACAGGGCCTGACACAGGGCTTGAACTCATGAACTGTGAGATCATGACCTGAGCTGAAGTCAGATGCTTAACTGACTGAGCCATCCAGGTGCCCCTAAAAGCTTATTTTATAAACAGCTTCTTGCTCATATCCTTAGATACCATAAAGCCTAGTAAATCTTGATTAGAAATAAATAAGAAAAAAAGTCTGTCTTTTTGTAAGTTGATTATAGATTTACTCAATTCATACAATTATTTTGATATATCAATGAAGTTCTCTGAACTTTATAGCCACAGGTGACATCTGTACTACAGACTCAGAGACTCAGAGAAATAACTCAGAAGGTATACATTTATTTTCATTGCCAAGTAGCACTCCATTGTATATATATAAGACCACATCTTCTTTATTCATTCATCAGTTGATGGTCATTTGGGCTCTTTCCATAATTTGGCTATTGTTGCTAGCACTGCTTTAAACATTGGGTGTGCATGTGCCCCTTCAAATCAGCATCAGTGTGTCCTTTGGATAAATTCCTAGTAGTGTAATTGCTGAGTCATGGCAGCTACACTTGCAGTCAGCAGAATATAATGTAGAAACTTATCAAATCACTATGTTGTTTTATACCTGAAACTAATGTAATATGTATGTCAACTACCCTGAAATAAAAATTGTATTAAAAAGTTATATATTTAACACCATTCATACTCATTACTCTCTTTAATGCTGTGTAGTTTTAAAGCTTATTTTCACAGCAAAAGTATGAATATGAATTAACTATCTCAGTCTCATTCTTTTGTTTCTTTTCTTCTTTGGAGTTACTATAGTAACCAAACTGTGGTTCATGTAGAAAGTCTGTGATATTATTATTCCCTTACATTGATCATTTTCCCCCCAAAAGAGGAAAATAATAAGTTAATGTGGGAATAAGTAGTTTTATCATCCATTGGTACATTTCACTCATGAATACACTTTACTCCAAAAGTAACATAAGAAATGATAAGAATAGCATATGGATATATTTTGAGTGTGTGTGTGTGTGTGTGTGTGTGTGTGTGTGTGTATGTGTGTGTTTCTTCAGGGTTGATGATTTTTTAATTAAATAGAGCTGTTCAAATATTTTTGTTGCTAAGTATATGCACTGTGTTGAAAAAGAGTGGCTACATTTTAACTCTTTATTTTAGAAAACCATTTTGAGGTTTAATTACTTAGCTGTATTTGTAGTGAACCTGTAAACAAGAAAGATGCCCCAGTACATGCTAGGCAGGCTGATGGAGTGGTCCAGAACATGAACACCATAGTCAGATTGGGTGCTAGGCCAAGCTGTGTGTAACCTCAAGTTTATTCCTTTGCTTTCTCATCAGTAAATGGGGAATAAATGAGAAAATCTTTGTAGAATCTAGTTCATATTTGATAATACATACTCAGAGAACATTTTCTATACTCAAAGTTGCAGAGCCTGAGACTTGAGGGCATCATGTGAACCTGACCAAATGAATGACTTGTTGATAAGGTAGGAGCTGTTGATAACAGCCAAAGGGGTCTTCCCAGGGCCTAAGCCCCTAAGATGGGTCCATTCATTCTTCCAAAAAAGAACAGCTCCAATTGGCCTCACTCGTCTTCTTAACCACTGTAATCAGTGAAAATTAAGTTCATTTTACAAAAAGTGTTTATTCTTGCCACCCGAATTTAAAAAATGTCTTAAAAACCAAATTAAATAATAGGAGAAGGAATAAATTGAAAAACAACAACAAAGTAAATATTACATGATCAAAGTCATGTTAACTACTCAATGTTACTCTTCCATTGCTATTAAATGGATGCTACTTTGAGAGTTAATGCCCTTTTCCTCCCACCTCCCACAATTTAATTTGAATTTACAGACATGAAGGTATAATGAATATCATTTCACTCAAGAGGTAATTGGATATTCTTTTTCTCCACTTAAAGTTTATTTTCTAATTGTTATTTTACTGTTTACTTTTAGTGCCATTTGTGCATCTTAGCTGTTTCAAATATTGGACCTTCAATAAATATTGTCTCCTGACATGTCCATTCATAAAACTCTATTTTATTGTTTTCAAAGCAAGAGCTATGGGATGCTATACAAACAATTACCAGGAGGAATACAGTCTTCAAGCTTTCTTAAGGCAAGAATGTATGGCCTGTTTGACCAAAGCTGATATGAATACACTTTATTACAAAAGTTCAAAAGTTTGAACTTAGATGGATTCATCTGCTTGACTTCTTCTGCCTTAAGCCTCAATTTAAGACAAAAACAAGGTGCAAGAACACCTTGATATCTGGAAACAGGATAACCAAGTAATTATATTATAATCCTTTTCTTTTATTCATCTTACACTGTTCTCACAACAGCCTGAGGTGGTATAGGCAGGTTAAGGAGAAAAACAAGATTGAATAGCATAGGTTGTAAATGATGGCATTATGGCGAGCCCCTTGTTTTTCATTACTTGAATTTTCGTTATGCAGAAGTCTTCTCTTTGACACTTTTAACTTAGAACTGCTTATGATGTTGCCATTCTCATTTGAGATAAGAAATTACCACCTTCTTTATTTCCTCAGATTTCATGTTAATTGCTTATCATTTTGGTGGTTGATGATCCAAATAAACAGATGTTTTATGCCCAGTGGAGGCTTTTCTTTATAGCATTCTATGCTGTTGTGATACTCGTGGTTATTAGCATGAAAGATTATTTTTAACAACTTTAAAAAGTATAATTTATATACCAAAATTTTAACCATTTAAAATGTATATCTTAAGTTATTTTTACTACATTTACCAAGTTACACAGCCATCACCACAGTCTGTTTACCATAAATCTCCATTCACATCCCCAGCCCTAGGTAACTGCTGATCTACTTTTGGTCTCTGTAGATTTGCCTTTTCTGGATATTTTGAATAAATGGAATGATACAGAATGTAGTCTTTTGTGACTTCTTTCATGTAGCATAATGTTTCTGAATTTCATTCATATTAAGTATGTATTAATATTTCAGTCTTGTATTGCTGAATAAGCTAATATTGTATTAATACAACATGTTTTAATTTATTTACAAGTTGGTGGGCATTTGGGATGTTTCCACTTTTTTTGCTACTATATATAGTGCTGCTGTAAATGTATCTGTGTAAGTGTTGGTGTGGACATATATTTGCATTTTTCTTGGGAGTGGAAGTATTGAGTTGTATGGCAAATAGATGCTTAACTCTTGAAGAAATGACACACCCTTTTTCAAAGTGGCCATGCCTTTTACATTCCCACCAGCCATATATGAGGGCTCCTCTTTCTCTGTATCTGAGCTAACATTTGTTATTGTCTATATTTTTGATTAAATGCATTATTGTGGGTATGCAGAGCTTCGTTATGGTTTTGATTTGAATTTCATTAATGATTAATGATATTGTCTTTATATATATTTATTAGCTATTTGTATGTTTGCTTGGTCAGATGTCTATTCACATCCTTTTTGCATTTTGAAAGGTTTATAACTAATCTATAGACTTGTTGGTGAGTTTCAAAAGTTCTTTTTATGTTTTGGATACAACTCCTTTATTGGACAGGTGTTTTGAAAATGCTTTTTTTAGTCATTTTCCAAAGTGGTCATGCCTTTTACATTCTTACCAGCAACATATGAGGTTTCCTCTTTTTCTACATCTGAGCTAACATTTGTTATTGTCTATATTTTTTTATTAAATTCATTATTGTGAAGGTGAAATAGAATTTCATGATGGTTTTGATTTGAATTTCATTAATGATTAATCACATTATCTTTACATATATGTATTAGCTATTTGTATATTTGCTTTGCTGAAATGTCTCATCAAACCCTTTTTGCATTTCAAAATTGGGTTATAGTGTTTTTAGTGAGTTTCAAAAGTTCTTTTTATGTTTTGGATACAACTCCTTTATTGGACAGGTGTTTTGAAAATGATTTCTTTCAGTCTGTGGTTTGCCTTCTTGGTTTTTAATGGTGTCTTTGAAGTGCAAACATTTTGAATCTTGAAGCCCAATTTATTATATCTTGTATAGATTGCACTTTTGCCCCCATAGCTAAAAAATCTTTGCCTTACTCAGTTACTCAAAGATTTTCTCCTAAATTTTCATCTAAAATTTTTATAGTTTTAGCTCTTATGTTTTAGCTCCATGGTACATTCTAACTTACTCTTCTATGTGGTGGGTATAAAGATCTAAGTCCAATTTATTGCGTGTGGCTGTCCACTTGTATCAGTACCATTTGTTGAAAGGCTATACTTTCCTCATTGAACTACATTGGCATTTTTGTGAACATCAGTTGACCATAAATAAAAGGGCTTATTTCTGGGCTTTGAGCTCTGTTCCATTAATCCCGATACATCTGTCCTTATGCCAGCACATTGTCTTGATAACTGCAGCTTATCTTGATAACTTTATAACAAGTTCAGAAATTGGAAAGTGAAAACCTTCCAAATTTGTTCTTTTTAAAAATTGCTTTAGCTATTCTGAGTCTCTTATGTTTCTATTTCCATTTGAGGATCAGTTTGTCAACCTCCACATGAAAGCCTGCTAGAATTTTGGTAGGGTTTATACCTAATCTATCGATCAATTTAGAAAGAATTGCCATTTTTACAATATTGAATTTTCCAATCCATGAACAGAGAGTGTTTATACATTTGTTTTATTTCCCCTAGTAATATTTTTAAATTTTCAGGTTATAAGCTTTTACTTCCTTTAAATTTAGTCATACGTATTTTATTCATTTTGAATAAAGTTCTCTTAATTTCATTTTAAGATTGTTTATTAGTAGTACAAGGAAATGCAGTTGATTTTTTACATAGATCTTGTATCTTGCCATGACTGGTTATTGAAACTGTTATTTAGTTATTAAGGTATTCCATGATTTAAAATGGATGAAACCCATGGGGTCTGTGTAGAATTTTCTGGACTTTCTACATATTAAATATAGCAGTAAAATTTACTTGCAATGTATTTGGCTGATAGAAGCTTCTTGCCTAACAGACGTATTAAAACTCACTTGAGATATAATAGTAGGAAACTAAGCCTTTTAATGATTACTGCTACGTCTCACATCCAGAAGGCTACTCCTCACACTGTATTATGGCAAGAACCTTTGTTCTAACAAACACATCAATAAAAGCAAATATCCTTTAAAACACCAATAAACAATATTAAGAAAAATATCCTCAGTTAAATGAACAGACTATTAAGACATAGCCGAACTTGGGCCAGTGTATTTAGCTTATGTTATTGAGAGTTCCTATTTTGAAACAGAAAAAGATACTGTTTTCCGTTTCCTGAAACTAGTTAAAGATCAGTCCTCCAGTCTATGTCTGGTGCTCTATAATTCTAGCCTCTTGGGAGTGAAATGTCCTCTTTTTGTTTTAATGTATTTTTACATTGTGTATTGTTATATGCTTCAAGCAATTACTATTTATCATACAGTTATATGATGCAAAGATGTTTATGCATTCTTAAATGTGATTTTAAAACTGTATTTTGACACTGTAACTTTTCTTTTGGGAACACGTCCAATTTTATAAGGTGAGCCAATTGGACAATCCATTTCAATTAAGGTAAATCAGTTTTTTACAAGAACTTGAGTATAGTTTCCAGTGAAGCCCAGCTATATTTACTGTTCTGAAAGAGAGGGAGGTGTTTAAAGGTTTAACAAGTAACAACTAGGTGAGAATCTTATGGATTGCACTTAGGTGGGGATTTTTCCCCCATATTTATTTATTTATTTTGAGAGAGAGAGAAGGACCAACTGTGAGTAGGGGAAGGATAGTGAGAGGGGGTTGGAGAGAGAATCCCAAGCAGGCTCCACAATGTCAGCACAGAGACAGATATGGGGCTTGAACTCACAGACCATACATAAATCATGACCTGAGCTGAAATCAAGAATCAGACACTTAACTGACTGATCCACCCAGGTGCCCTGCATTTCAGTGGGTTTATGTTACAGTTGTAAGTGGGTTTCCTGGAATTGCTGGTGAAGAAATTGAAGGCTTATGAGTAACTAGACATTAATGTGTTTGATACTTAGCAAAATTGACTTTAAGTTCAGAGAAGCAGACGGATTCTGATATTCCCACCTTGGATATTACATGTTGAGTATTATAAGTTCATCATAAGATTCAGTCACTGAATAATTTACAAAAAGCGTAAGCTCCATAGTTGTTAACATGTTGATAATATGCTGGTGGATACTTAGCTGACAGCTTTGGTAGTGCAGCCTCCTGGACAGGGTATGTCTTGTATGGCTAGTCATGAAAAATCACTTTTCAAATTAGAACTTAATAAAAACTTTCCTGGTCTGAACACTAAGTTCTACTCCCTGTGCGATTAGTGGTTTCATTTCTTTCTCAGCAGTTGGGTAATGATTATGGCTCCAGATGCAGTGAGAGTGATAAAGAGATTGATTAATTTCACTTGAAAGGGCATATGTTCAAAGAGAATCCAATCGGAACACCATGAATGAAGATCTGACATCTTTGCCGCTTAGAGTTGTACCCTTACTTGGTGTCCCACTGATGCTGAGAATAGGACCTTGAAACCCATGTTACTTATCCACTTGGTCCATTAAATGTTAGGTGTTACTCCTAACGTAGTACATATGTGTGCAAGTGTGTCTGTTCTTACTGCCTTTCTCTGTCTTTGTAATAAGCTATTTGTGACAGTTAAAAAAGGTTCTTTGATTCTCTTACCCTAGGGATGCCTTTGAGTCATGTATTGTTATTGATCAGTAGAACCAAGGTTGCCTCTGAACCATGGCTTAATTTAGAACACACACACACACACATACACACACACACTCACACACACACACACACAGCACAACAAAACCCTCTGTATTTCAGTGTGGAAAACATTTTCAGTATTACAGCAGTGTGACCATAGAGAAAAGCCTTTTGTTACACTTTATGAAAAACAAAAACAAAAAAGCATCCATTTATCTAATGCTTTATCAGCTTACATTTATTTGGTACCTCATATTTTCAAAGAACACTTTTTATTATAAATATATCGTTTATATACTGCTGCCTTTTATTTTCATGCATTGTGAAACATTTAAAATAAATATGACAATTTAAAAGTGATTCAAAACTTAATTTTTGGGGCGCCTGGGTGGCTCAGTTGGTTGAGCGTCCGACTTCAGCTCAGGTCATGATCTCACAGTTCGTGGGTTGGAGCCCTGCGTCGGGCGCTGTGCTGACAGCCAGCTCAGAGCCTGGAGGCTGTTTCAGATTCTGTGTCTCCCTCTCTCTCTGACCTTACCCTGCTCACACTGTCTCTCTCTCTCTCAGAAATAAATAAAAATTTTTTAAAAAACTTATGTTTTAAGAGAAAAAATATTAACATCCATGAAAGATGGTGGGCTCAAATTTTGATGAAAATAAGATAAGGCTTTACAGCTGTGATTTCACATGGAGCTTGAACTTCGTGAGTTTTGTTTCTGAGTCTGTGAATGAGTGGAGTGTGTTCCTGAATAAACAAAATGCATGCATCTTCTTTTTGGAGAGGGTCTCATCTATAAGTCTCTGTTGTAAGGGTCGAGAGGAGAGAATAATATAAATTCATGACAGTAAATCAGGAAAGTGTTCTCTTTCCTATGATTGTTATGATAGAGACATTTTGATCTGAAATGACTTGTTTTTTTGTTTTTTTTTTTATGCTTGAAAGTTAAGATTCTATTCAAGCAACAAAGAGTTCTTGGTCTTTCTTCTACGTCAGGTGCTGTGTTGTGAAAGTTACAAAGTGGAACAAGACACAGTTCCTGTTTTCAAATAGGAGGGTGTCAGGGTGGGTGCCACTTACTCATGTCAACATGGAACAAGTAGGCCATGGCCCTCGAAGATCCATTCTGAAAGAATGGCTAGGTTTTCTCTCTAAGTTATATTGATGAACAACTTTGGATGCTTTAAGAATATACCATTTCCTCAGGGCTTCTCATTTTTATTTTAAAACTCTGGAATATTATCTGAGAAAGCCCTAGTGCTTCCTAATGATTAAATTCTGAAGTAGACAATAAAGTCAGTAAAGGATGGTAAAAATATGACTGGAAAGGGGATGCTTGAGAAGAATTTCATTGATATTTAAATCCCTCTCAGTACTTAGGTTAAATTTTTAACAATTACTGGAGAAGTGGCTTTAGCTCTTTAAGTCCTTTTGATATTTAAAAAAAACATTTCCATTAGGGTGAACTTTGAAAAGGAGAGGTTCCCCAGAGAGTTTTATTTATATACTCAAGAAACTGTGTGTTCACCAGGATTTCTACAAAGCAAAGATAGTTTTTTAGGTTTCGAGGCATTCGGCATTCAGTATGAAAACCAGTGATGCATCAAAAGGTAGGCTTTGCCATCTCTTATTCCATCGTTGTTAGACTGTCTGATTTGTTTGCCCTTGATTGATTTTGAAATAGATGAGCCAGCTTTCAGCGCAGGGGAATGATTTAATTATTATAGAACCCAAAGCCCAAAATCAGATTTGAAGGTATGTTGAAACAGTGTTCAAAATGAATTAATGAACAGATGTAGTGTATATGTCACTGATATCTGATACCCCTATGCTGACCGAAGGGTAGCGCATTTCTCTTCGGGTCTTCAATTGTAGTTAAAGGGTCCCTCTTAATCTGAGATAAATTCACTTAAGTTGCATAATGGAAATTCTAGGTCCATTAAAGAATATGGAGTTTAAACAACGGAGGAGAGGACAGAAGTAGGAGATACTGAATTCATTGACCATATGATCAGGGACCATATTTTAGGGTGATTAAATTAGCAGTCTGAACACTGATGTTGGTACTGACACCAGAGATCAGCTAAAGTTCAAATTTATTGTTTAGTAGTTTATATAAAGCAGATATTTAAATTTCTTGGTTAGTAGTTCATTATAAAGCAGATATTTAAGTAATGTTTTTCTAGAATTTTAGATCTAGAAGGGATATCGAGGTCATCAAATCTGGCTGCCTTACTACTACTAGTGAGCAATCTGAGACCCAGGAAGATAGTTTGGAGCGGCAGAGACAGAGTTGGGACATGAGTCCAACACCCTTCCCAACTTCAAGTGCAGTTCACTTTCTTCTACCACATGGGCTTATGGTGGAAGGGACCGGAACCCTCACTGTGAGGGGATGGATGGTGGACCTTAGTGGTACACATCCCCCTTCTTACAGTCAAAATAGTAGGTAGCCATTAAAAATGGGAGCTAAAATCAATAAATCCAGATGATAGTTCTTAGGAGAAAGGGCGGATGAAAAATTATACTGGAGATGTTCCCAGTGACTTGACAGCAGATCATTATTTCCCTCTCGTCTTTGGACAAATAAGAACCTTTGTTCTCCTGAGAGAGGGAACTGGAGTCAGCAGCTGTGGTATGTGGCAAAAAGAGGCAGCTACTTCAAATATTTACATGGGAGTAAACATTATCCTATCTTATCTTATCTTTTAAATTTGTTATTTATTTTGAGAGAGAGTGTGTGTGTGAGCAGGGGTGGAGTGGGCAGAGAGGGAGGGAAAGGACAATCTGACAGTGCAGAGCCCCAATTGAGATTGAACTCCTGAAACTCTGAGATCATGACCTGAGCTGAAATCAAAAGTTGAAAGCTTAACTGTTTGAGCCACCCAGACACCTCTTTTTTTAAGTTTTTTTTTTTTTTTGGAAACGTTATTTTAAACAGAATGCCAAAAATGGCATGACAGTTTAGTCCAGCATAGAAGCATTTTGAGGTTGGATGAATCTGGTTTGTGTCCTTGCCTGCGTGTGAGTTTGGGCCAGTCTTGCATGCATTCCATGCCTCAGTATTCTCTCAGCAGTTCATTTCTTCCCACATTCACTTGTAAACACTTACGGAACATTTTTTATGGACCCTGTCATGTCTTGTAAAATAAGGTTATTGATATCCATCCCAGAATTTTTTTAAATATGAAATTAGATAATTAATAAAATGTTTAGCACTGAACCTGTCATATAGTAAATGCTCCATGGGAGAAAAAATTACTCATAGTGCTGATCAGTTGGCCTAGGAAAAACCAGGTTTCTGGGTGGGAAAGACGGGATAAAGAATTTAGGGTGAAAATGATCAAAAAGATGGTTATGGGGAGATGACATGGTTTTGAAGCTAATCTTTTCTTGATACTAGGGAGTGACTTAGTCTTGTTTTGTTTTTGTTGCTGTGTGCTGGTTTATTTTCAAATGCTTTTTTCTTTTTTAATTACAGCAGACAATAAAGCATTTAAGATATGTTTGTTTTTTTATGTACATTTCAAAGGTGGTGCTGATTGGCTCCTACAAAGCTGGAACATGGACAGGGTGGAGGTCTTTCACCCCACTCTGCTGCAGCTCTCTGTTCTGGGTGACAGAGACAGGCAGAGGACCAGAACCTCCTCAGACCCAAAGGACCAATGGTTCTGAGTTGCCCAAATGGGAGCTCAGCCTCAAGCTCTTATCACAGTGATGGAGCACAGGATTGATGGCTCCAGCACAGTGTGCATTTTCTGTGAAGCTCTGCGTTTCCTTCTTGAGTCTGAGGGGATGGGCAGCAGAAAAATCAGAACTTTTAAAGGAGCAATTAGACAATGTGGTGTCTCCATGGGGGGTTCTCTTAGCTGAGCCAGAAGCATGATTTTTGGAAGCCTTAAAGCAAAGATCAAAATGTAGCCTTAGTTGTGTCCCCACCTGCTCCCAAGAGAAGGAGAAGGTGAGGATAGGCATTTATTTGTGGGAGAAAAAGCACGGCTAATCTACACTCCCCCCCCCAATTTGATACTGTTTGGTGAGGGATGAGAGTACCAGGCGACCCCAGCAGAGGTGAGGAGGGGTGGGAAGGGGTGTCACTGACTCATGGGACATTCTCTGGGAATCCTGGGCAGTGGTGGAGAGGTGTGATTGAGCAGAGTGATTGAGCAATCATGATCCTAGAATTGGTGACAGGCACAGAGAAGTACAGGCAGTGGCCAAATTCATAGGGTCAAAGGTAGTGTGTAGTGATGGGGGCTCTTTATCACTCTGGCTCCTGGAAGAGTTCCCATGTAGAGTCCCTTCCAGGGCTGGTTCCTGGGGAAAGTGGGGCATGTTCTGTGTGGCCACCAAAAGGACTCCCCCTTCGGCTCCTCTGATAGGCTACAGATATGTGATGAGCTAAGTAGAGGACCCTATGCTCGCTCATCAGGATTAGAAAGGAGGTCCTTAGCACCTGGCTAAGGCTTTCTGCTCTATGACAGGGGCCATATCTGACCTGGTTAGGGCAGTCAGGTGGGACAGCTGGTGTTGAGGTGATGGTGGTGCATCTCCACTGGAGAGAAGCAATAAGTGGTCTAGAGACACCCTCCCCCTGCCTCCACCCCCCCCACCCCCCCCCGGCTGGTACCTTCAGTGACTGGCTCCAGGATCTCACTGGGAGGTAGTTTGGATCAAGTGAATTAATTTGGACAGAGAAGTTAGAGAAAACTGAGAGTAAAGAAAGAAAAAAATGGGGGCGCCTGGGTGGCTCAGTCGGTTAAGCGTCTGACTTTAGCTCAGGTCATGATCTCACAGTTCGTGGGTTTGAGCCCCACGTCAGGCTCTGTGCTGACAGCTAGCTCAGAGCCTGGAGCCTGTTTCAGATTCTGTGTCTCCCTCTCTCTCTGACCCTCCCCTGCTCACACTGTCTCTCTTTCTCAGGAATAAATAAAACATTAAAAAAATTAAAAAAAAAAAGAAAGAAAGAAAAAAATGTTTTCAGCAATGCATGTTCCATTTGATGTGGATTTTAAATTCTTATCCATCTGAGAACTTCTTTGGTGTAGTCGATCTAGAGATTCCTCACATTCATACAGTGTTGAAGCTGGTACTGCGTTTCATTTTTCAGCCCAGGATACTGTATCCTTTGGGAGGGAAGTGACTCTTTGATTCAGTACATTCTTGGCCTTTATCTTCATGTTTACGATCAAATGCAGTCCTCATAGCAACCCTAGGATCTTTGTAGGTTAAGTCTTACTCTCTGCACATGGGTCGCCTAAGATGATGCAGAGAATCATTGGTAGAGGTGAAATTAAAATCCGGCTTTCCAGAGAAGTGGCTGAGTTCTGTTATCATCATCCTACTTATTGTAGTAGTGAAATTTCATAACACTTAATTTTATCTTCATTTCTTTATTTGGCTGTCGGATATTTATGAGGCATTTTCCATGGTATATACCACATTCTAGGCCCTGAGGATACAGTGATGATTTCCTTTCCTCCAGTCCTGGGGAGTTTATCATCCAGTTGGTGACTTAGCACATAAACAGACAATTATAGAAAGAAAATCTAGCAGAGATACATCAAAAGCATTATGAGAATATAAAGATTACATAAGAAACATTGCTTTGAACAGTGGAAAGGAGCTATAATAGTCTGTAAACCAGGCACTGGGCCAAGTGCTTTGCTTGAATTATGTTGTTTATGTATTAGACCGTTTCATTGGTCTTCAATTAATAGCTAGGTATATAGTCATCCTACCTTATTAGGATAGTGCTTGTTCTCTTCACTAAACTTCAATAGAATATTCCGATATTTCTCATATAATATTTAAGATAATTACAATCTTTTTTTTTAATATTTTTTTATTTATTTCTAGGAGAGAGAGAGAGGGAGAGACAGCGTGAGCAGGGGAGGGTCAGAGAGAGAGGGAGACACAGACTCTGAAACAGTCTCCAGGCTCTGAGCTGGCAGTCAGCCCAGAGCCCGACGCTGGGCTCGAACCCACAAACCGCGAGATCATGACCTAAGCGAAAGTCGGACGCTCAACCGAGTAAGCCACCCAGGCGCCCCAAGACAATTACAATCTTATACAATATTGTATATCAGGAATAATGTATCACTTTTGGTTGTAGGTAGATAAACCAATGATAACCAATAATGTGAAACATATTCATCATTACACATTGAGAAAAATTTTCATTATGGATAACCTAAAATTGAGGGAGCATGCAGTCTCATGCAAAGACAGACAACCAGTGAAAGTCCAGTGGAAGAGAACAGTTTGGGCTAGCATTGGAGCCTCTGCCACTGGAGATGGGAGGAAGGCATGCAGATGGCTCTGGATGTTGAATACCATTGGGAGATGCTCACAGCTACCAGCAGAATCCAGTGGTGGCACTTTCTTCTCTGGGCAGCTCTATGGGAATAGACTGAGGCTCCCACTCAATCACTGGTGGAATGTCTTAACATTCTAATGAATTTAACCTGGCTCCCCCACCTTTGGCCTCTGCTCTGCTTTTTGTGATCCTTTTGCTTATTTTCTCTCTGTTTCTTCATAGAGGTCTTTAAAAATACTCTTTATTTCCTCTTTTATCCTATTTCCCTTTGTTGGAGTGAATTCCCAGGAGGATCTAAGGTTTGGTGTGAACTCCATATACAGCTGCAGTCAGAAAACCCTATGAGAATCTCCTAACTTAAGATCTTGTCTTTCAGGGGTGCCTGGGTGGCTCAGTTGGTTAAGCGTCCCACTTCGGCTCAGGTCAGATCTCATGGTTCATGGGTTCAAGCCCCGCATCAGGCTCTGTGCTGACAGCTCAGAGCCTGGAGCCTGTTTCAGATTATGTGTCTCCCTCTCTCTCTGCCCCTCCCCCACTCATGCTGTGCCTCTCTCTGTCTCAAAAATAAAAAAAACTATACAAAAAATTTAAAAAATTCTTGTCTTTCAAAGTGTTCTGCATGTTGGTTAGAAAGCATGTGTATGCATGTGTATGTATATATATTATGGAATATATATATATATATATATATCACACACATGCACACACACATACACACACACATATGGAGAGGGAAAGAGAGAGACAGGGAGAGTTGTGTGTAGGTGGAGAAAGTGTACACACTAATTTAAAAAAAATATTTTTTAATGTTTATTTATTTATTTATTTATTATTTCTTTTAATTTTTTGTTTATTGAGACAGAGAGAAACAGAACATGAGTGTGGGAGGGGCAGAGGGAGGGAGACACAGAATCTGAAGCAGGCTCCAGGCTCTGAGCTGTCAACATAGAGCCCAACATGGGGCTCGAACCCACAAACTGTGAGATCATGACCTGAGCCAAAGTTGGACGTTTAATCGACTCAGCTACTCAGGTGACCCACACTAATTTTTTGTACTTACAGGGCATTTTCTAGTATAAAAAGAGGATGTATTGGGAGCAGGGAGAGTAACATAAGGGAAACCTGAGCTTTTTGTGGTCATTTTTATATTTTTGAATTTGTTAACTATGGTAAAAGGAAAGCAAGGGTATGGATACTTCCAAATAGTAATGTAGACTATAATGTATATTTGCCTTGGAAGTTCTGATTAACTTTTGCAGAGTCCTCCTCTATTTCTTGTTTAGAGAATACATATTTGAATGGTGACTTTGTATATAGAGTAGAACAGAAGAAGAAGCATGGCATAAATAATAGTGGTCTTTCTTTAAGTGACCTTTTTAGTTTTTCTATAAAATCTCTGCAAAAGTAGTCTGTGGCAATATCCATTTTAAAATAAATATATAATAATGTGAAAATATTATTAGAGTTTCTGGAGAACAAGTTGAACAAAATGTTGTTTGCCATTAAAAGTCAATAAAATGTTAGGGCACCTGAGTGGCTCAGTTGATTAAGTCTCTGACTTTAGCTCAGGTCACAATTTCACAGTTTGTGGGTTTGAGTCCCGCGATGGGCTCTACACTGATAGTGCAGAGCCCGGAGCCTGCTTCAGATTCTGTGTCTCCCTCTTTCTCTCTTCCTCCCCTGCTCACACTCTGTCTGTGTCTCTCTCTCAAAAATAAATAAACATTAAACATTGTTTTAAAAAAGTCAATAAATTGTTTATAGTTCCCTTACATTTCAAGATCTTTTCACAGAAGATATAATTGATATATAACACTGTATACATAATCAGTACAGCTATTATGGAAACCACTATGAAGATTTCTCACAAAATTAAAACTGTATCTACCATTTGCTCCAGTAATTTCACTTGTATATATCCAAAGGCATTGAAAGAGCTATATCAAGGCGGTGTCTACACCTCAATGTTTATTTATTTTTTAATGTTTTATTTATATCTGAGAGAGAGAGAGAGACAGTGTGAGCAGGGGAGGGTCAGAGAGAGAGGGAGACACAGAATCTGAAACAGGCTCCAGGCTCTGAGCTGGCTGTCAGCACAGAGCCTGACGCGGGGCTTGAACCCAAGAACTGTGAGATCGTGACCTGAGCCGAAGTTGGACACTTAACCAACTGAGCCACCCAGGCGCCCCTACACCTCCATGTTTATAATACTACTATAAAGTATCTGTTGACAGATGAATAAAGAGGTTGTGATTATATATAATTTATACTATATATTATTATATGTTTATATATTATATAAATTATATATATTATTTATATGTATAAATTGGATTACTATTCATCTATAGAAAGAAGGGAATTCTGTCATTTGTGACAACATGGATGGATCTTGAAGGACTTATACTAAATGAAATAAATCAGATGGAGAAAGATAAACACTGCATGATCTCATCCCCCAAAATAAATTTTTCTTGAAGCATTTGGGTGGTGCAGTTGGTTGAGCATCAGATTCTTGATTTCAGCTCAGGTCATGATTATAGGTTCGTGGGATTGAGCCTTGCGGTGGGCTCTGTGCTGAGCGTGAAACCTGCTTAGGGTTCTCTCATTCTCTCCCTCCACCTCTCTCCCCTACTTGTGCTCTCCCTGTGTCTCTAAAAATGATTTTTAAATAATAAATAATTTTCCTAAAAAAAGTTTTCTATGTGAGAAATGTGAAAAAGATTTCAATATATTTGTCATTAAAATGAACAAAATTAGCGAATTAAGTAGTCTTCAAAGTTCTTTCACTGAATCAGTCATAAAAGTATAAAATACCAATTTTTTAAATAATTGTAAATGAAATTTAAAAAAAATATGTATACATGAGTACATTTCAACCCATTTGTTTATTCACTTACATTGGGTTAAAACAATGTTTGATAACCAATAGAGAAAATAGAAAACAAAGCAAGAAAATACTAAAATGTCAAATAGGGACCATGAAATAACTGAAGTTCATTTAATGTCCAAACAATTGAAACAGTTACTGTCTTAATTATTTTTACACCTAGAAGTAAACGACAATTTAGTTTGATGAAGCATTTTAGCAATTTACTATTTAGTGAAAATCTACTTCTTAAAATGTGAGAATTTTTATTGTGTTTTTTAAAAGAAAAACTGAAGTAACAATTATGGTCTCAAAAATTGAAAAATTGTCCTTTTCTTCTTTTCTTGATAAGACAACTGCCGTATTTCACTGGCCCACACAGATTTCAGTTTAGAGGTTTGTGTTTTTCCTTCTCAAGCTGAAAAATAAATGTCACCAACATTAAGCAGCAGGATGTCTCCTCTGGTGCAGTATTTTTGGTGATAGAGACGACACTAATAGTAGAGGAAATTTGACATTGGCGGCTATAGCAGATTAAAAAAATATTCATCTGAAGTTTTTGTATTTGCCTGAAAATTTAGTATCTTAAACTTCTCAAAATTCAGTGATTCAGTCTTCATTTAATCTTTTCAGGGAATTTATTTGACAACTTTGATTTAAAATACTTTTTGTTTGTTAATAGTTTTAATTTTTTGCAGAGAAATGTTGAGTATGGCTGTCAAAATTTGCTTCCTTGGCTCATTTCAGAATCTCTTGAGCTACATAAGATGCAGAAGATAAGATGCACAAAATTAGGGGCACCTGGGTGGCTCAGTCAGTTAAGCATCCAACGTTGGCTCAGGTCATGATCTCATGGTTTGTGGGTTTGAACCCCGCATCAGGCTCTGTGCTGACAGCTAGCTCGGAGCCTGGAGCCTGCTTCGGATTCTGTGTCTTGCTCTCTTTCTGACCCTCCCCTGCTCACGCTGTCTCTCTTTCTCTCAGAAAGAAATAAAGCATTTAAAATTTTTTAAAAAATAGATGTATAAAATTAATAATATATAAGAAAAATTTTGTGAAAAATCTCACAAAACGTGCTAGAAATAATAACAGCAATGATAATATTTATCTTGACTGACCGTTATAAGATGCCTGATTGCTTTCACATACTTTATTTTACTGAATCTTTATAAAACTCCTATGGTATTATTATTATTCCCATATTGCATCTGATGAAATTGACTCAAAACATTGACGTGAGTAGCAGAGTTGGATCTGAACAAGAATATTCTTGATAATAGACTTGTGCTTCTAAACAGTTGTTTTAATAAACACAATGCCGAGACTCCAGGTCAGAGTCTATCAGGAACCTTGGATTCTCAGTTGGAAGAGACAACCTTCCCAGTGAGCTCTAAGTCTGGAACTCATCTACTGAGGAAACAGTATGCACACAATAGCTCATAATGCATACTTATTGAAGGGACAAATAAAGGAGAAAATAGTTTTGAATGAATGGCATCACGCCTTAGTTAATTGTATTAACTGCATCAAGGACTGACTGTAAAGACTGAGTGAATTAGTTTTCTATATGGGAGAGAAAGGACATTTTGGGGCTTGGATATCGAGGATTATGGTTTTTGAATACATACAAATAGAACATCACTTAAGTAAACTAATGGGGACATTAGGGCAAATATAATTAAAAGTGAGACTATACTAGAAAGTACATTTGTGTCGTCCCTTTCAGCTTATGGCACTCACCCACTGTAGGAAAGGACAGGAATAGACTCTGATGCTCTAGATGCCTGAAAAATGGCAAGCTAGGAAATAGGTTGGAGAGCAATGGTGAAGTGTGAGAAATGAGGCTGAGGGAAAGAAGGGCAGGACAGGGAGAGAACTTTCCTTGTTTTGTCCATCACTAGTGATGGCCAAATCACCACTGTTTTCACTACTAGAATAGAAACACTTTGAGAACAATACCATTTTTTTTTTTTACTCATCTTTGAATCCCTCACAATTTTGATTTCAGAATCTTGCTCAGTTTTAAGTACAATAAATGTGTACACAAGAGAATGAATGCATGACAAATACACACATGACTTTGGAAAATCCAGTTTGAGCTTCTTTTTATCTGAGAAATCTCAAATACTCTTCAGATTGTGTCTGGCATATAATCCACAATTGTACCGGAAATAAAAATAGTAGATGACATTGTTAAGTGAGGAGTTGTGAACATGCCCTAACAGGCATGTTCAAAATAGCATGTTAAAATAAATATATTGGTGGACTCTCCATGATACTTTAGTAATTGTGGTATGGCCAAACTACTTAAGTCCTTTTCTATTATTGTTTCTCTTGTTCTGGTTTTGGTTATTGTTTGCTTGTTTGTTTGTTTTTAGAACTGAATTATTATATTTATTTTTTAAGTTTTTATTTAAATTCCAATTAATTAACATACAGAGTAATATTAGATTCAAGTGTACAATATGATTTATCGCTTCCGTACAATACCTGGTGCTCATCACAAGTGTCCTCCTTAATCCCATCACTGATTTAACCCATCCCCCCCCCACTTTCCTTTGGTAACCATCATCTCTCTATAGTTAAGAGTCTGTTTCTTGGTTTGTCCCTGCCCCCTCATTTTTACCCCTTTGTTAGTTTGTTTCTTAAGTTCCACATGTGAATGAAATCACATGGTATTTGTTTTTCTCTGACTGATTGATTTTGTTGAGCATTATACTCTTCAGCTCCATCCTCCATGTTGTTGCAAATGGCAAGATTTCATTCTTTCTATGTCTGAGTAATACTCTACATCTTCTTTATCCATTCATCAGTCAACAGACACTGAGGCTGTTCCCGTAATTTATCTATTATAGATGATGCTTTTATGAACATTGGTGGTACATTATCCCTTTGAGTTAGTATTTTCAGTATCTTTGGGTAAATACCTAGTAGTGAAGTTGCTGGATTATACAGTAGCTCTAATTTTAACTTTTTGAGGAAACTCCATACTGTTTTCCAAGTGGCTGCACCAGTTTGCATTCCCACTAACAATGCAAGAGGGTTCCTCTTTCTCCACATCCTTGCCAACACCTGTTGTTTTTTGTGTTGTTGATCATATCTCACTGTAGTTTTGAGTTGTATTTCCCTGAGTGATGTTGAACATCTTTTCATGTGTCCGTTGGCCATCTATATGTCTTCTTGGAAAAATGTCTATTCATGTCTTCTGCCCATTTTTGCTTGAATTATTATTATTTTTTTTTACTATCCATTCTTCTGCATGATTTCCTTGGGGTGAATACAAATTACTGATGTAATGGGATGACTTTCTGGGAACTCTGAGAGTAGAATAGCAGCATAGGAAGGAGGGTTGTGGGCAGGCAGAAACAACAATCCTGTTGTTAGATATTTATTTACAGCAGGGGCCCCTCTAGAGTCTGTGGGATGGTGTTTCCCTTGGTTTGAACTACTTTCAATAACAGAATCTTGGTTCTAGGAATACTGGAACAGTTTCCCATGGAGAGAATTGAGTAGTACATCATCAGTCTATTGAGGAGCTCTGTCAGGAGGGAGAAAACAGCTCGAACCACAAACATCTAGAACTGAGTAGAGACTATTCAAAGTGCTAAGTAAGAGGTGCAGAGCAAGAGAGCTATCAAAGAAGAAGATCTGAGAAAAGTCAATATGCAGATGGTTCTGCAACTAGTCATGTCTGTGGTGGGACCATATATTTTTTTTCCATTTATTTATTTTTGAGAAAGAGAGAGAGATAAAGAGGGAGAGATAGACAGACAGACAGGCAAAGAGGGAGACTGAATCTTAAACAGGCTCCAGGCTGCCAGGACAGAGCCTGATGAGGAGCTCCAACTCATGAACTTAGTCAGTCAGATGCTCAATCAACTGAGCCACCCAGGCAACCCTGGTGGGATCATTCTTGAATGTGGTGCACTTTTAGGAATAAGGGACTGTGTTCTCAGAGGGACTTAATCATCTGCATTTGGGGTTTTTATGGGTTTGAGGATCTAAAGTAAGTTGAACCTCAAGAATGTTTTTGTATTTTAAAAATACCTTGTTTTCTAACATGCACATGGGTCTTGTGGTTATTGATGTTGTACAGACATAATTTAGTCTAAAAATGTCTGATTCTGAAGCATTAATGTGTGTTACGAAAATATTCACTAATTTGAGGGCTTTTTTATATATGGAAGAGAATCAAAGTGCTTTGCATACACAAACTATTCATGGATTAGGATGTGTGTTTTGGAAGTAAACAAACATGAGTTTGAATGTAGGCTCTGCTGTTTGGTAATTACATAGTTTGGGGCAAGTTTCTTAAATTCTCTCTGCCTTTATGTATGTATTTGGGTACCTGAGTTATAAGAGCAAATGAGATGATACATATATGGTTCATGCTTTGTTCAATAATTAGTCCATAATAAGGGGGATATGGAAAGAATTTGGAGAAGTAGTATTTTTGGTCAGCAAAGTCACTTTTAAAGCCAGCTTTTAGAGAAGTCACATATTGCTCTTTCCTGTAAGGGCAGGGAAATTTATGTTTTGTTCATGAAAATCTTTAATGTTTATTATACCTACTGAGAACATTTAGAGTGATGATTATGTTGATATGACCCATATTCACATTGAAACTGCTTTTTAAATGCCATTCATTACTAATTCTTTGATCATCTTTGTGTTTAACAAAATTGATAAAATTGCTTTCACTGTTTCTTTGTAATAAAAACCTTTTGGCGTTCCTCTGGACATTTTATTGATAAACTCTCCCTTAAGCATACATCCAAATTAAATGTGAGAACCTGCCGCTAAAAGAAATTGCTCCAAGGCAATGATTCACTAGGAAGAAAAATCAATGGCAGTTTCATTAAGGAAGGAAAGATAGTTTAGACATACTCCTACCTAGCTTTCTTCCAACGGAAAGGAAAGGAACAATTGTTGATTATGTCTTTCCTTTTAGATATAGTGTTCATATCTGAGTAACATGGCTGCTGTATAGAAAGACTGTACGTGTTCTTTCAAATATGCTAGGTTTCTTGAATAGAGCCAGTCTTTACATTTTGAAAAATTGACACTCATTTAAAGCAGTGTTTCTTTAATAATGCATGTCATGCTGAGCCTACTACAAGAGAGATCTTTACAGCCAACAAATCCTACTGATACATTTGAATTAGTTAAATTCCAGATTTCTTTCTAAGTTTATGCTTTAATTCCATCTTCCTCCCATTCAGTTTTTAGCTGATAGCTAGTTAGGGAAATGGGCAGAACGATGAAAGGACATCTGCATGATGGTGAATGGACAGATGGAGGTGGAAGGCAGGAAGGGAAGGAGGGAAGCAGGAAGGAAGGAAGGAACTAGGGGATAGTATCTTGGTATGTGTGCTTCTAACTCTGTTTCCCAGCTGTATGACCTTGGGCAATTGACTCAAGCTCTGTCTGCCTGAGTTTTACCACCTGTGAAAAGGTCATAATAATAGCACTTGGTAGGACTGTGAGGACAAAAATGAATTATGTGAAGTGTTGCAGTCAGTGTCTGTTGCGTGGTAGGTACTATATGGCTATATAATTTTGAGCTCTATCATTAGTAATGCTGAAAAAGCTTAAAGGGATAGGTAAGACAAATACACTGACATTTTTAAGATGCCATTTTGTACTACTACAATTCAAGTTAAAAACAGTATTTTAGCTACAAGGACCACAAAATGGCTTCTGAGTAATCTCAGATGGTAGTTGGACAGTTTGGGCAATAAAATATCCCAAAAGAAGATGTTTTTACCTACGGGGTGGGATATTAGGTGGTGTGGAACCACATCCATGCAGTAGATGAGTACCAGTCTTTTTCAAGACATTTCAGTATTGAGGAAACATTCATATGGGGACCACACTGTGCTCTGAACTGAGTGAAGGGGCTTAAGTAAACTGTTTTCTAAAGCAAAATGAAATGCTTAGTTTTTCGTAGTGTAAAATGAATCAGGACACTCATTCCAAAGAGAGAGAGAGAACTTTATCATAAACTGCTGCATGTCCCATGTCAGGTGTAAATGTAGTGATAGGATGTTGTTTCTTCTGTGATAGCAGCAGGCAACATAAGTGTCCATGAGTTTTTTAGCGACTTTACTATAACATGCTATTTCAAACTCTCAAGAGTTTAACTAGCCCAGGCAGTCTTTGCTTATCCTATTTCTTTGAAGACCTGTGAGATTTCACTCAGTAATAACTAAGCATAAGTGCTAGCATTTACTACTTTTTCTTAACAGTCAGGCACTGTTCCAGTTACTTTGCATGGATTTTATATTCTTTTGCCTCATCTAGATTGTTAGGAGGTTGGTACTATTTCGATTTTGTAGATCTGGAGACTGTGGCACAGAGAGGTTAGGTAACCAGCCTAAGGTCACACAGCAAATCAGTACCAGAACCAACATTCAAACTCCTTGTGATTCCAGAGCCTGGGTCTTAAACTAATTCTTTATATAAGTGCCTAATATTTTTGAATGGTTATTGACAGGTTGCCACAGTTATAATAATAATACCTGGTGTTAAAAATAGAAACAAAAAGATTTCTGCTCAACATGAAGGCACTCCCAGGTTTGTGGGTTTGTGTCAAGTATGTATACTTGAAGGGCATTTTGAAGTTTCAGAAATAAACCTCTTTTTTCCCTTCCAGTATGAGAGGAAACAAAGAACCTCTCTTAACTTTGCCTAATTGTTTAATTGCTTTCTTTTTGGTCTAAATTTTGCTAAAAGGAAGAAGACTTTTTTTCCCCTTAATCCACTTCTACCTACCAAAAGGAAAATGCCATAAGAGCAAATTTCATTGTGCCTGTTTGTTCTGAGATTGTTTTGATTGCCTGTGACCTGTAGGAAAAAGCATGTACTAACGTCTGCCTATAATGCCCAATATTTGTTCTACTGGTTCAGATTGAACTTTGTGGCCTTGATAGGACTTGGTGGCTGCTTGTAGCAGGTGCTATTAATGAGAAAGAACGAAATCATGCCATTTGCAGCAACGTGGATGGCACTGGAGGGTATTATGCTGAGTGAAATAAGTCAGGCAGAGAAAGACAGATACCATATGTTTTCACACATATGTGGATCTGGAGAAACTTATCAGAAAACCATGAGGGAGGGGAAGGGGAAAAAATAGTTACAAACAGGGAGGGAGGCAATCCATAAGAGATTTTTAAATACAGATAACAAACTGAAGGTGACTGGTGGGGGGTGGGGAATGGATGATGGGCATTGAGGAGGGCACTTGTTGAGATGAGCACTGAGTGTTGTATGTAAATGATGAACCAGGGGAATCTACTTCAGAAACCAAAAGCACACTTTACACACTGTATGTTAGCCAAGCTGGTAATAAATTACATTTAAAAATAATAAAAATTATTATAAAAAAAACAAAGGTGCTATTAATGGAATGCCTACCATGCAAGGTAGACTAATTTACATTCATTGACTCATTTCCATACAGCAACGATGCAGAGGTCTCGTTATCCCTTTAATACAGGTAAGAAGAGAGACATACAGAAATTCTGAAATTTGCTCCAGGTTACATAGCCCATGAGCAACAGAATTCAGTTCTGAATTCAGATCTCTGGGATTCCTGCCCACTCTCCACCTTTCTATAGTGCCTTTTATTATTGTTCAAGCATGTGATCTAGAAAATGCTTTCTCCATTGCTTCTCACTGGCCATGAAGCATAGCTTCTAGCTGGTATGATTTTTCTGGAGTCTCTCACCTTCCTTTGCCTCCTTTTTAATCCAGATTGTTCAGCCATGTGGAGACTGCTTTCCCTGCATCTGGCTTGGCTCCCTGCTCACAGATAGGAACAGACAGCACTTAGCACTTTATAGAGTTGAAGGACCTGAATCCAGATAATGGTTATCATGAATCAGTCGTTTCATTCTTCAGTCATGGCACTGCACTTCGTTGAATACACTTTAGGGCCCCTATCTATAAAATGGATAATTAGAGTTATTGAGCCTCTGGTTACAGACAGCATTATTATGAGTCTCTAAAAAAGAAAATTTGTAGAAACCCCCCCAAAATTAGCAAACGAATCAACACTTGTTTTATCAGTCTCATATAGGAGGTAATTAGGATAGATAATAAATTACTTTCATGAAGTAGATGTCTGACTATGGTATGATTTTTAGAAATGATAAAATTATCCAGTCTCAAACTTTGGGACTACAACTTTGAATTTGTATGAAATCTGCAGTTTGGATTATTGGTATTATCATTCCTCATTTGTTCCTGTCCTCCTAGTTCCCGTTAGTAAACAGAAGTCTATCTGCACTGCCACAGTGTTGGTAGCTTATTGAAATCACATACTTCCCTCGGTTCTTTCAGTAGGAATGGACAAAACTGATATGCATGGTGTCTATGGACTCCCAGAGCCAGCTCTGGTCTAATTGAGTCAGTGAGTCAGCTTACATTTACCGAGCTCTCAGCTGGGGGTGGGGTGGAACCAGGCATTTTAACCAGAATTGAACATCTGCTCAGTGCTTAAGTAGCATGAGCCTCCAGACTCGGGCTAGCCTAATGGACTCGTCATCGCATCTCTGCTATTGAACAGTGATTAGTATACAGATTGGGACATATTTGGTTTCAGTTCAGTCTGTTCCCACAGATGAGGCCTGAGTATGATCATATCATATAAAATATTTAAGGTGCAGCGTCTATGTAATCTGAGCCATAAGTAAAAGTTGGCGTACCGTCTGTTCTGTCACCCTGGAGGACTCTTTATTTTTCAAAGGAAATAGTCCATCTTGTGAACTGACATCATTAGAGTCATAAAAATTCAAATGTGCCTTGAGCGATTTCTTTACTTTGGCATAAAGTCTCAAGTACAATATCCAAAAACTTAGCATTCTCTAACTGTTGGCTTAGGGTTAGATGGGAGAAATTTCTAGAACACTAATTGCAATTCCAAAATGGTGTTACTAGTTGTAGTCTGAAGAAATTTGAGTCTGTAAATTCCATTCATTTTTCACTGATTCTGAAAAGTTAAAAGTGTTTTTTTTTTAAATTTGTGAATCTAGTTTAATTAGAAATAAATTTAGTCATGGATTTTCTGGATGGTGAAATAGGCTATAGAGATTATTCTTATTATTTAGTCTGTGAAGAACTACTGGGTCTAGAAACAGAATTGACTTGTTGAAGGTCGCATGGCCAGAACCAGAACCCAAGTGACCTGACTTCTGGAGGACCTTTTTGGTTATATCATCTCCCATCCACATCTCTCTATTTTAGTGAAGAATCACAGCCTAGGTCTCTTTCATGTTTATTTCCCTGCTCTGGTTTCAGTGAGTTGGAAATAGAAAAGTAAAGGGGATCTAAATCTATCTCCCCTTTCCTCTCCTTGAATCACCTTGCCAAATATAGTTGCTACATTCTATCTATTCTTATCCTTTCTGGATAAGACCTGCTCCTTGAGCCTGTCGTTTTTTTTTTTTTTTCTTTCTTCTTTTTCTTTTCACCTGAATGCATGTAATGAAGACTTTGGGGTACATCGTGGCAAGTGACCGGATCCTTGAAGTTACAAGGTCCAGTAGTTACAGACCCACTGTGAAAGGGTTTATAGCACACTCCTTAGAGGGAAGGATAACAACACAAAGCATCCAGAGCTTTTGTTATTTTCTTCTGTGACAGTGATTGTGAACTGGAGCTGCCAGGACCAGACTGGGGAACCTGGCCTCTTTAGTCACTTTCCAGATATGCAACTTTCAGTTGTGTAAATCAATTAACTGGATTCAAACAATGGAGTTTAAAGGGATATCAGTTTCTTCCTTTTGGTATCTTTCCTTTCTCTCCCTGCATGCACTGTACTGGTCTTCAGAACTGGGAAAATAAAGTAGTCAATACCTTGTAACATTGTGAAGCCTCAGGGCATGACTCCCGTGGGTACTGGTACTGGTGGTGACCTGACATTCTCTTCATGGAGGCATTTATGCCTCAAGTCTTCCTTGTTAGGCACTCAATTTAGAACTCCTTTAAAAAGTGCCTTTAATTCCGCTTCTTTAAAGTAGTTCTTCCTAAGCCCAAAAGCGAAACAATTTCCCAAATGATGAATTCCTTAAAAATGCATGCAGTTTAGGACAGCAGTAGTAAATAATTGGCAATTCAATAGCTTTAGTCCTTTTTACTCTCTGAAAGCTCTTGACTAAAGATGGCACGCACATAAAACAACCAGAAAGGACATAGTTGCTTAAAACACTAATGTCTTGGAGTACATTTTCTCTGCTGCCAAAATATATGCTTTGATTATTTCCTGGTAATTAGGACTAGCCTCTAGCAGAACCGAAGGAGGTGATTTCCCCTGCGGCACTGCCCCTCCCTTTCTGAGCCACACTTGGAACCTTGCTGCAGCCTTCTTCTTAGAGGCCTGGCTTCCTTCCTTCTGTTGACCCAGATCAGATTATGTTAATGTCTGTCTATAATAGCAGCTGCTTCTCCTAGGAATTCACACCTCCCCATAGGTTCATTTTAAATATGTGATATCTTAGCCCAAAGGACTAACTCTATCAGGTGGCAGGCAGGCTTGTCTAAAGTGAAATCCAGGGGACGTTTCAGGCCTGACCCACAATGAGCACCCCATAGGCAATCATCTTACACTGTTTATGTGCAAGGCCATGTTTTTATTTTTGCATATACTGGATTTTACTTTTCTTATAAAGTCAGGCCATGGTGTAGGTAAGATGTATTAAGCTAAGGAAGGTAGAAAGCAAAGTTTTAGTTATGAAGAAGTTAGAATGTTACCAATGACTGACAAACAGTACTGTCTTAAGAGCTAGATGGAAATTTCAATTCAGCATTTCCTTGATTTTCTGTTTTTAAGGTTCTTAACATTTTCTTAATTATAGAATTAATTAGCATGTTAATGGAAAAATCATTAGATGGCAGCATTCATAAAGCCTCTGTTTTTACAAACCATTATTTGCACAACAGAGCACTGCAGTTTTAATTACAGTCAATAGAGCAATTGGGCCAAATTGCACTCTGTTCCTAGACTGTGAGAGCTCACATGTCTCTTATCTTTTTGGCTGGTTATCTTTTTGCACAGAGATGCCTATTTCCCTTAGAAATTTCCCAAGCTGTAGAGATAGGTTGGAGAATTTGGAGCCTGGGGTTGCTTTGGTCTTTTTCAGTATTCTTTTCTCCTTAGTTTTTCCTACCTAATCTCAGACGTGCTTTTGTACATATTAGCAAAGGAATCAAAAGCCCTAATATTCTCTGTAGTATCCTTTTCCTTCTCCTTTACTGTTCGGATTCTTCGTTGTTGAGCACCTGCCGCTACCTCCGGTGGATATGAGCAAGCACGTCCCAAGGTGACCGTGTCACCTTTATTTACACTTGGCTCTCTGGTTTGCTGTGCAAACTTGGTTCGCTGCTACTACAGCCCTTCTCTGACCAGAGGGGATTATTGCCATCCAGTGTTGTAAGACATCATATAATTATGTATCACAATTTCTGCCTTTTTTTCCTACGTGGTTCTACTGAAATTATGCCTACCTCCTCCCCCCCATAATCAAGTTCTCTTGGCTAGAACTAGCCAAGTTCCTTGTACTAGCCGAGTACCTTGGCTAGGGGCAGGTACTCAACAACATTTCCAGCCTTCTGAACATGGTGGAGAGGAGAAGGGAAGTGTGTCTAATAAAGCTACATTATTTGAAGAGGAGCATTCCTTTAGTTGGCCATGATATAATTTCCAGTTGATAATCTTTTCAACCTATCAACCAGAAATTAAAACTGAAAAATGCAATAAGCTTTCTTATCTCTATATGTTTCAATTTTCAGCTTCCCCAGTGAGCTGGAGATATAGCTAGGAAGCACACATTCTGTTTGTTATACTTGATTGATGAACCCTTGTTTGCTGAATTTAACTTTTAAAGTAGATAACCTTGGGTTCTACATTTTTCTACATTTTTCTAAATTTAAACTCCATAATACATTCTTTCCCATGACTAGTCTCTATTTTTATCAAGGTAGCCTATTGCCCCCCTTGCCATTAAAATGACTAAGGGAACTGTTAATTCCCTTATTTATATGTCAGCATGTGGATCTACAACTATTCTGTTTTGTTTTTAATTTTTTCCAATATCTTTTTTATTGTGGTAAAAGACACATGCTCTAAAATTTACTATCTTAACCAGCTTTAAGTCTGTGGCTTAGTGGTAAGTATAGTCACATTGTTTTCCAACAGATCTCCAGATATTTTCCTCTAGCAACCTTGAAGATCTGTACCTACTAAACATTAATTACCTGACCTCCTCTCGTTAGTCCCTGGTGACCAATCACCTTTCAGCTTGCCATTTCTATCATTTTGGCTATTTTATGTATTTCATCTAAGTGGACACAGTATTTATCTTTTTGTGACAGGCTTATTTCACTTAGTAAAATGTCCATGCTGTAGAATGTGACAGGGTTTCCTTCTTTTATAAAGCTTAGTATTCCATTATATGTAGATAGTACATTTTCTTTATCCACTCAAAAATCAGTGGATAGTTATTAGTTACTGTGAAAAATGCTGGGATGAACATAGATATGCAGACATCTCTTCAAGATCTTGTTTTGAATTCTTTTGGTTGTATACCCAGGAGTGGGCTCACTAGGATACAGGGTAGTTCTATTTTAATTTTTTTGAGGAATTCCTTTACTATTTTCCATAATAGCTGCTTCATTTTACATTCCCACAAACATTGTACAAGGGCTCCAATTTATCCACATTCTCACTAACACTTGTTATTTTTTGTTCTTGGGTATGGACTGATATATTGTAGTGTTTTTTTTTTTTTAAATTTTTAATATTTTTGAGAGAGACAGAGACAGAGCATGAGTGGAGAAGGGGAAGAGAGAGAAGGCATCACAGAATCCAAAGCAGGCTCCAGGCTCTGAGTTGTTAGCACAGAGCCTGATGTAGGGCTCAAATCCACCAACCATGAGATCACGGCCTGAGCTGAAGCTGGACGCTTAACTGGCTGAGCCACCCAGGCGCCCCTCATATTGTAGTTTTGACTTGCATTTATTTTATGATTAGTGATGTAGAACAGTCTTTTCATATGCTTATTGGTTATTCATACATCATTTTTGGGGAGGATTGTTTATTCAAGTCTTTTGCTTTTTTTTTAACAAGTTATTTGATTTGTTGTTGTTGAGTTGTAGTAATTCCTTAAAATATTCTGCATATTAACTTCATATTGCATATATGATTTGTAAATATTTTCTATTATTCTGTAGATTGATTGCCTTTTTACTCTAGTGTTTCCTTGGATGCATAGAAGTTTTTAGTTTGCTTTTTGCTTTTGTTGCCTGTTTTTTTGATGTCATGTCTAATAAATCATTGTAAAATCCAATGTCTTGAAGCTTTCCCTATATGTTTTCTTCTAGGAGTTTTATAGCTTTAGTGCTTACATTTAGACCTTTAATCCATTTTGAATTAATTTTTATATATATGTAAGATGAGGGTCCAACTTCATGTTATATCCAGTTTTCCCAACACTGTTGATTTTGTAGACGTTCTGCATGTGTAGTCTTAACATTATCTATTTGGAGTCCTTTGCAATTCCTTTTGAATTTTAGGTAATTTTTCTATTTCTGCAAAAAAAAAAAATGTTATTATTGGGGCGCCTGGATGGCTTAGTCGGTTAAGCGTCCGACTTTCGCTTGGGTCATGATCTTGCGGTTCGTGGGTTCGAGCCCCGCATCGGGCTCTGTGCTGACTGCCAGCTCAGAGCCTGGAGCCTGTTTCAGTCTGTGACTCCCTCTCTCTCTGACCCTCCCCTGTTCATGCTGTCTCTCTCTCTCTCTCTCTCTCTCCTAGAAATTAAAAAAAAAATGTTATTAGGATTTAGACAGGGATTGCTTTGAATCTCTAGATTGCTTTGGGTAGCATGGACATTTTAACAGTGTTAAGTCCTCCACCCCATGGGTATGGGATATCTTTCCATTTACTTTACATTTCTTTAAGTGCTGTTTTGTGGTTTTCAGTGTATGAGCCTCTCACCTCCTCACTGAAGTATATTCCTAAGCATCTTACCTTTTTTGATGTCTTATAGTAAATTAATTTCTTAATTCCCGTTTTGGATTGCTCCTTATTAGCATACAGAAACACAGCTGAATTTTGTATATTGATTTTGTATCCTGCATCTCTGCTCAAATTGTTTATTAGTTGTAACAGTCCCTACAAGTGGAATCTTGATTTTTCTGCATATAAGATCATGTCATCTATTAACAGAGATAATTTCACTTCTTCTTTTCCAATTTGAAAGCCAGAAAAATTAGGTAAGAAAAAAAAATGGTTTCCAAATAATAGCGGTAACGGTGGGCATTCTTGCCTTGCTACTAATTTTAGAGGAAGAGTTTTGGTTTTTTACCATTGAGTATGATGTTATCTGTGAACTTTTTATGTATGGATTTTATTATGTTGATATAGTTTCCTTTAATTCCTAGTTTTCTGAGTATTTTTATCATGAAAGGATGTTGAATTTTGTCACATGCATTTTCTGTATCATTTGAGATGATCATGTGTTTTTCATATTTTATCTTCTTTATATAGTGTATTACACTGATTAGTTTTTCTATGTTGAAACATCCTTGCACTCCACATATAAATTCCAGTTGGTCATGGTGTAAAATCATTTTATTGTGCCATTGAATTAGGCTTACTAGGATTTTGTTGTGGATTTTTGCATCACTGTTCATCAAGGATACTGATATATTGTTTTCTTATCGTGTCTTTGTCTGGTTTTGGTGTCAGAGTAATACTGGCCTCATAGAATGAGTTTTGAAATGTTCTCTTCATTTCTTTGGAAGACTTTGAGGAGGATTGGTGTCAATTCTTCTTTAAATGTTTAGTTGAATTCTCCAGAGAAGCCATCTTGTCCTGGGCTTTTATTTCTTAGGAATTTTTGATTGCTGTTTCAATCTGCTTAACCATCTGCACATTTCTTTAAATTTAGTGACACAATTATCTTTATTTCTCCTCCCTCCTAAGCAACACACATATTGTGTTGATATTGCTGGTGAAGGAAAAGAATATGACACTACTCCATTAAAAACGTATGAGTGTAGGGCCACCTGGGTGGCTCAGTAGGTTATATATCCAACTTCGGCTCAAGTCATGATCATGATCTCACAGTTTGTGAGTTCAAGAGCTATATCAGTCTCTGTGCTGACAGCTCAGAGCTTGGAGCCTGTTTCAGATTCTATGTCTCTTGCTCTCTGCTCTTCCCCAACTCACGCTCTGTCTCTCTGTCTCTTTCTCTCTCAAAAATTATAAACATGTAAAAAAATGTAAGAGTGTGAGATGATTTAGGAATGCTAGGCAGAATATCATGTTTCTTCTAATACTCTCAAGTCTCATTCCTTTCTGCAAATAGCTTCTGATCAACTTTACCAAGAAAACAAACAAGCAAACTACAACAACAGCAACAAAATCAGGGAAAATATCTCTCCACTTTCGGTCTCCTTGCCACTGCATTTGCTTGTGTACATGTTATTCCTTCCTTCCTGCCATGTCTGAGGCAGGTAGATCCCTTCTACTATTGCTCTCATCTTTTCGCCTTTTCTGACAATCTTTCTCCATTAACTTTCTTTATAATAAGTAGTGCTTCTGTCTCCTTATGTTGGCTCTGTTTCCCTGTCCATTTCTCTCCATCTCTTAAAAAAATGCTTTTCTCTTCACCCTTGTTTCACTGGAAACCTTTATTCACTGAAGGTTTATTTCTACCATCAAATTGGAAAAGACTGTGGTAAAAAGAACAGGATTGGGATATGGTACTAGAACAGTATGGATTCAAAATTCTGTTTCACCACTCACTTGTCGGGTTACACAAACCAGCTACATAAACCATGTGAGCCTTTATTTTCTTCATTTAAAATAAAGAAAACAACAACAATAATATGTCCCTTAAGTAGTTGGAATTGCAAAGGTTATCACACACATATGTGTTGTTCTTGACTTTCCTAGATATCTCTGATTTGGAGTATTTTCTTCCTGGAAATTGTTTTCTCCCTTGAAAACTTTTTTTTTTCCATTTTCTTTTTTTTTTTAATATTTTTTATTTATTTCTGAGAGACAGAGAGAGATAGCATGAGCACGGGAGGGTCAGAGAGAGAGGGAGACACAGAATCCAAAACAGGCTCCAGGCTCTGAGCTGTCAGCACAGAGCCCAACGGGGGGCTCGAACCCACGAACTGTGAGATCATGACCTGAGCTGAAGTGGGACACTTAACCGACAGCCACCCAGGCGCCCCTCCATTTTCATCCTACATCTCTGGGCATTTCTTTTTTCTTCTTGGTAAGTTCATTTCCTTCACTTGCCTTTTAGTCTTTATTCCTCAAGGGTCTGCCTTCAGCTCTCGTGTCCCTGTGCTCTGTCTGAGCTCCTGTACTCAGAATCATATGTACATTTTAATATTCATTTGGAGTACAGAATATATACATGGGAGATATACATACACATTTCCAAATTTCTTCCAAAATCCAGACGTGCTTATGGTCTACAGATCTCCCTGGATGCTACATAGTCCCTTCAGACTCATTTGGTCCAAACTGGTGCTCATCAGCAGCTCTGAGAACCTCTAATGTCCATTTCTATGAATTTCTGTGAGATCTTCTTGGCGGCCGTACTTTTTATGTTAATAAAAGTGCCCTTATCCCAGCCCACCACTCACTAATTCCCTTTCCCTTGTCTGTGTCTTAAATGTTCCTATTTTTCTCCTTGTTTCTCAAATGCATTGCTCTCTTACTGTTCTTAAATGGTCTCCTTATCTCCAGCTTTTGAATTGGTTCCAAGTTACCATTATAAAATACAAACAAAAATACTTCTGAAACTTTGCTGTTTAAAATCCTCTACCACCTTTAGGATAAAAGGATAAACTATGAATTCCTTTGTATACCAGAGAGATTCTTTGTGATTTGCCTTCTGCCTTGGTTTTATATGCTGTCTTCTATCACATACATTTTTATAATTTTTAAAATCGAAGTATCATTAATATACTGTGCTGTACTAATTTCAAGTGCACAATGTAATGATTCAACAATTCTCTTCATTTCTCAGTGCTCATCAAGATAAGTGTGCTCTTAACCTCCTTTATCTATTTCACCTGAGTGCTACCTACCGCTCTCCTGGCAACTACCCATTTGTTCTCTGGATTTAAGAATCTGTTTTTGGGGGCGCCTGGGTGGCTCAGTCGGTTAAGTGTCTGACTTCGGCTCAGGTCATGATCTCACAGCTCATGGGTTCGAGCCCCGTGTCGGGCTCTGTGCTGACTGCCAGCTTAGAGCCTGGAGCCTGTTTCAGATTCTGTATCTCCCTCTCTCTCTGACCCTCCCCTGCTTACTCTGTTTGTGTGTGTCTCTCTCTCATTCTCAGAAATAAATAAAAACATTTAAAAAATTTAAAAAAAAAAAGAATCTGTTTTTATTTGCTTGTTTGTCTCTGTTTTTCTTTGTTTATTTATCTTGTTCCTTAAATTCCAAATACTAGTGAAATCATATGGTATTTGTCTTTCTCTGGCTGACTAATTTCGTTGAGCATTAAACACTCTATGTCCACCCATGTTGTTATAGTTGGTAAGACTTCATTCTTTTTATGGCTTAATAATATTCTGTTGTCTTTATCCAGTTATTTGTTGATGGATACTTGGGTTGCAACATTATTTACAATAGCTAAGATATGGAAAAAAGCCATCACATACAGTTTTGAGCAATATGGGACTAAAATTTGTCCTTCAGCAAAGTGCATTTCTCTTACTTACTAGTTTTTTTCTCCCTCCCTCTCATCTGTCCTTCTTCCCCTTATTCTTTCTCTCCCTTCTCCTCCCCCTTCTGACTTTGTGACTTTTTTTTCTGACTTTATTTCTTTTGTCTACATAATTAACTTGTTTTAACCTTTTAAAAACAGCAGAAACCCCCCTGGCTCTGTGAGCTCTGTCCTGATCATCATCACCTCACATGCCTAGACACTTGGTTAGAAAAGGCCTGCCTCCACTGGGCACCCAGGTGTGCTGCCTTCAGGGGGAGTTGTCTTCTCATTGTTATGCTGCCGAGGACATGGTTCCAGTTTCAGGCAAATTAACTTCTGGAAACTAACCAGAGGATTTTCTTCTATTGCTACTCAACTAGAACATACATCTTTTGACATTTAGATAATGTTGTGGGAGCCTTATTAAATAATTGGCTTCAGGGATGAAGCCCTTGTTCAAAGTGTTGAACAGATAAAGTTAGTCTTGTAAGTAGCAAAGGGCTTTAGTTTGTCAAACTGTAGGGCATTTCATTAGCATTTCTGAGGAACAGGTGTTTCTTTTTGAGAAAGGTTGACCTGATCATAGTAAATTTTGCCTCTAGAGATAGAAGTCCCCCTTGGGTCAAAGAAGTAGAGTGTAAATAGTCAGGACTGACTGTTGGCAGACACTGATAGGGGACACCCAGTGCTTAGAAATGTAAGAATGTTGATAGGAGTAGAGGTTTTCCAGATTAATTTTTGACACCAGTTGTTTCAGTGTCATTGTTTCTTTTCTTAAGGGGTGGTCATCAAGTTAAAGCCCTTCTAATTGTTTGTTAAGATACATTGGATTAGATCCATTCTTATCATGTGCATCCTCTTTAGGCCAAGAGGTTGGGAGAGAGAGGAAGACAGGAGTTTTGTACATGTTGTTTCTTCTGGAAGTCAGTCTCAATTTGATTTTTCAGTTTATTGCTTATAATTATATAGTTTTTAATATTTTGAAAGCATTTGAATAGCATTTTTTTTCAGTATAACCCATTGCATTGTATTTTTGGCATTATTATAAATTGATTTACAATTCTCTGTTAACAAGATTATGTGACTATATCCCTGGCATATACCAAAGAATATATATTTAATAATCTAGGTTTGAAGAGGCATTCTTGATAAGAAAAAGGCACCCATTTCTTTTGTTAAAGATTCGTACAGAAAATAACCATGTTTTCCATATAAATTTAAATCCCCAGAAATTGTCATTGAATCATATGCTTCTTATTTTAATTTGAGAAAATCTAGTAATAAGATTCATTCAGGTAAAAGACAAATATTTTTTAAAGAAATAAATAACAAGTTTATTACAGATTTTGAGGAGCCCAACTCAAATATATTTAGAGTAGGTTGATAGAAAAGTCATAAAATAAATGCATGCAAAAAGAAAAATGAGTTATTGAAAAAAATCACACTTCTCTTTTTTATCCTTTATTACAATCAGAAAAAAAAATCATGAAAATTGTTCTATAAACATGAGTGAGCTAAAAAATATTACCAGAGTATTAGTTACTAGAGAAACAGAAATGAAATTTGGAAATGAGATTTATCATGTTCTCACTTTAATTTGTACTCCTGCTGTACTGTAAATGTAATAACCATCAACATGAAAAATGTAACAGATTGATAATACCATTGAGTTTTAATTAAACCACTGAAATGAAAAAGACCCAGATGGATAACTGGGAAATGTAGTTATCTTTTATGAAATGTGCTGGATTGCCCGTTTATTCTGTTTTCTTATAAATTAATGCTCTGCCAAAAATAGTGCCCCATCAGAAGATTTAGTAAACATTAATCATTTAAGTTTATAAAACATATGGTTACTTTGGTTTTTTCTATTTAGTTTTGAAACACTTATCACTCCAAATCAGCAATTGTTCGCTTTCCTGATTCCTTCCTGCTGTGACTTCCAGTTTCTGCAAATTTCTACATAAACAGAACCATAGAACTGCAGTATGTATAGCTTGTTTTTCTAAAAATCATTGGTGTGATCTCTTTGCTTGAGAATGACAGATTTGTGGCGTGCCTGGGTGGTTCAGTTGGTTAAGTGTCTGACTTTGGCTCAGGTCATGATGTCAAAGTCGGTGAGTTCCAGCCCCAAGTTAGGATCTCTGCTGTCAGCACACATCCTGCTTTGAATCCTCTATCTTCCTCTTTCCCTGCCCCTCCCCGGCTTTTGTGCTCTCTTGTGCTCTCTCTCTCTCTCACAAATAAGTAAACATTTAATAACAATAATAAAAAGAATGCCAGATTTGTAAATCTAAGTTTTAGGACATTTTAGTTTCTATGAATTCATGAGTTAAAAAAGAAGAAAGGACACCGTAAGAAGCCACTCCTTTGGGAAGTTTTCAGCACTCCTGAAAATAGCAGCCACTGACAGTGGTTCACTTCAGACATGAAGCAGTGGTGTCTTTCTTACCAGCTTGATGTAAGGATTAATTGGCTACTTAGGATTCAGGAGTATCCGATGTTTTCAGAAAATGGTCCCTGGAGTGCACAATGCCAGACCACTGACTTTTTTGCAAACAAAAGCACCAGGTCACCCCTGTGGGAGAGTTCTGGTTGTAAATGTGCAGATTCCCAGTTTCTGAGCCCCTCTGTGTCACGTGACCATCTGAAGATGACCTTTATCCAGTAGCAGAACTGGACTTAAATGTTGAATTGGAAACCTAACATTTTCATGACAGCTACAGAGAAGTGAGATGGATGAGTTTAATCAAAGAGCAATTCTGTGTGTTTTTTTATCTTAGGGTTAACTATGTAGGGTATCCAAGTATTCTATTTGCAAAGGGCATGAAAATCAAGTGTTTGTTGTTGAGTGCCCATTATGCGTGGCATTGTGAGGACAGTGTCCCTAAGGAAGATGTCTGGGAGGAAGATGGCTCTTCGATGTGCCTGTGCTCACAAGCACTTACAGCCGAAGTGTAGAGATAGCAAAATGAATAGGAAATAGGAAATTATTATGTAATTGATTCCACCTGAATGCTATAAGAATTCAAGGACAGGTGGGATCAGTATGAATTGCTTATAAAAAATAGGACAACATTAGGACATTAGTTTGTAATAGATTATTGGAATTTGAAAATGGGATAGTAGACCATTTTAACTAATGAGCTTAACATAATGGGAGGCCTGGGGGAAAAAGGATTGTGATGAGACAGGGAATGTTAAGTATCCCAGAAGAATTGCTCATCTTAAGGAACAGATGTAGATAAGGTTGGCTGGAAAAGGGAGGTCCAGGCATTGCTGTGCTTTAAAGCTAAGTGGCAGAGGTTAGATCTTTTATGGCAGGACGCAAAAAACCAGTGCTGATTCTTGAGTTGGGAAGTAATCTGAAAGGACAATGGTGGAAAGATGAATCTGAAAGTGGTACCAAGCTAGGAAAATAAGATGGTTGATTTATTTGAGGAATGAATAATGATTAGGGACTTAAAAAAAATTAACTCTGGAGAGTGAAGAAACCAGTATGTGGACATAGTCTTTATATAGTACAGCCCCTCTATCTGCTTAGGATGCCTGCCCAGCCTCTTTTGGCTGAGGCCTCTGGCCCCTGCTCAAATTGGTTCAATATAATACTATATCCCCCAGGGCAGAGTGATTTGTCTTACAACGGCCATTTAACTCATTGTAGGCCAGTAAAAGTGTCTTCCAGAAATTTTCTGATTTTTCTAGTTAGAGGAAGCACTATTTTCCCTTCTGTCATGAAGCCATAAAGGTATAAGACCAAATCTGCCTGCCAGTATTGTTACAGCTTCATGCAACAACAAGCCTGAGAGAGTGAAGCCAGCATGCAGAAGGACACAGTGATAGGACAGATGACTAGGGGGCTGGAGGGAAATTATGCTCTGTGTGTGAATGTATATGCATGTATATATATATATATGTCCATGTGCATACATATATGTGTACATCAGTACAGCCCTAGAGTGTAAGCCTTACTAGCTGCCTTTTGCAGATGAGGAAAATCATAGCTCAGAATCCCTAGCCATTTGGTCAAAATTAAATAGTAGATGGTAGATTGCCAGTCAAAGCCTAAAGTTCATCTGGTTCCGAACTCACTAGTGTTCTTTTCTCTTTATGAGGCTGCCTCTTGTCATGGCCTTAGGGGCTCATGTCCAGATTAAATGCTAATTATATTAATTGTATTTACCTGGTCTTTTATGCTGCAAGCATCTGTTCTCAGCAAACATTGTACCTCTTCTCTGTCCTATAGGAGGGAGACATGTTCTCCACATCTCCGTAATCCTCAGGTGTGTGAAACACAGGGAACTTTTATGTCTAGGAAGTGTCATAAAGACTGTTTAGTCAAACATTAGCCAATAAAATCTGTATTATCCATATTATAGTCTATAAAATGTTCCAGGTTAATAGTGAAAAAAAAATATGTTTTTTGTTGCCCGAAACAAAAATAAGCAAAATTAAACTAGGACTATTTTTAATGTATAACCCTTGTAATATATATGGATATTTATTTAAAGGATTTAATAGATGGAGAGAACAGTTGTAGAGATTCCAAATGATATTTTGGACACCTATCAAATAATGTAGACACTAATACTCCTGATATTTTTCCAATTACATTTAATCTAGATTTACTGAATCTAACATTTTTAAAGATTACACTTAATATTGATACTACTGGTTCTGATATTTGTTTTAATTACATTTGTGACTTTCCTTTTTGTTGATATAGTTATATCTCATTTATGCCTCTGGTATAATTTTATAAAGTCCTGTCATTAGAAATAATACAATTATTAGTGATGATTTACCTGAATCCTCAGCTCTTAATCCATTTTTAAGTCATTATAGGGATCAAAGAATGAGATAGAAGGATATGGAGAGAAAAAGTTGTTTTCCTAAAGGAAGTTACTAAAAGCTAGAAGAGATACAGAAACTGACACATGGAGAGTTAGATATGTGGATGAATCTGAAAACTGATTCTTTGGGTCAGGCAGGAAGATATGCAAACAGTGAATATTCACTGTGATTTTGTGGAGCTGGGGGAGAAATAAGATTGTAAGGAGGCAAAGGGGAGCAGGAGTTTCTTGTTCCAACCACCAGGGGGTGGTAATGTCACAGAGACGTTTGCACCCAAGCCAGTAGGGCTGCCCCTGTAGAGCAAGCCTTCGTAGCAGTGAGAATGGTTAAAAAGAAGGGAAACATGATTGATGTATGTCATTCTAGTTTCTATTACTCAGGGAATATCGTAGTATCAGATTTTATTCAGGTGATAACTACTTCATTTATAAATGATCTTTTTTTTTCCTGTTAAACATTTGAGTATTTTGTTATTTTTTAAAATACATTCTCAAGTTGGTTGATACAGAAAATAAAAGTTAACCTCAGATCTACATAATCACTAGTATATAATTATTACTTGCTAGCTTTCATAGAAAATTATTGATTAGTTAAGATACTTTAACTGGATTTCGTATTATTGATAAATTTTAATTACATTACTCTCATTTCTATAATCAGTTTCTTTCTCTCATTCTCTTTCTTTGGCTTTCTACACTCTGTCCCTCCCATCCTTTAGCATTATCACCGAAATGAAGTGTCTTACTCTCTTTTCATATTCTAATGCTGAATTGTATTGACCTAGTTGATGGTGAACCTAATTGAAAATTTAACCAGTTTCTAATCTCTTCTGATCTAAAGTGGCAAGTAAATAAGGAACAAGTGTGAAACGATATAGATCTTCCAAATCCATAGCTATTCAGGTTATGCTATTAACTGAGGTTCCCAAGCTAGAAGTGTAGGAATTTCCCCATCTTTGGAGTTATATCAATTCAGAAATTCAGACAGTTTGTCAAGCAGCTTTTCTCTACAAGCCATGTTCATGCAAAAGGCATTAATCTAAAATCCACAAATTAGCATACAAAGTTAGGAAAATCAATCCAGTATTCCCCTTATCCTCAAGGGATATGTTCCAAGACCCTGTGGATGCCTGAAACCACAAATAATGCTGAACTTTATATACTATGTTTTTTCTATACATGCATGCCTATGATAAACTCTAATTTATAAATTAGCACAGAAAGAGACTAACAATAATCAATAAATAATAAAACAGAACAATGTTGACAATATACCGTAATAAAATTATGTGAAATAAAATTATTTCTCTCAAAATAACTTATGTGCCAAATTCTTCCTCTTCTTGTGATGATGTGAGATGATAAAATGCTTATGGAATGAGATGAAATGAGGTGAATGACATGGGTGGCACTGTGATGTCGTGTTGGGCTACTGCTGACCTTCTGACCACATGTTAGAAGGATCATCTGCTTCTCAACTGAGGTTGACCTTGGGGAACCGGAATTGTGGAAACGAAACCATAGATAAGGGAGGCTACTGTGTTTTATTGGTTTCAAAACCTTTGATCGAATTCCTCTTGATTTTTTTTCAGAAACGTGTGTAGTAAACATTGATTTAAAGCTTTCCAAACATTGGTGATCGATAATTGTTTTCTAGTCACTGAAAAATTCATTAACTTCTATACTTCCTGCACTGCCACATATTCTTATTGAATTCTCTTCTAATCGCCACATTATTCTTGGCTGAAAACACATTAGCTATAAAAATTCATGAAATGAGAAACATAACATTATAAAGACTTTGTTTAGGTATAGTAGTTAATGGATTGTGCAGAACAGTGGAACTCTCTCATTTCGAGTAAAACTAAATTTATATCTTCCATTGTTTTACACTTAAACATGGGTAACTTCACTGCTTTATCATTGCGTAAACAAATTATTTCCAAATGAATTTGTGGACCTACACAACTGTTACTTGTCTGGCAAGATGTAGGAATATCAGCACCTTCTGTAGATGAAGACAGCAGTTGTTATATGCATCAGGGGTTATTTACTTTTTAATAAAGATTATTGGTCAGCATTAACTTGAGAAAGTAAATGTAGTATACCAAAAAGAAATTTGGCATAGCTAGGTCATTTTATTCTCTTAGCATATAATTTCCCTTTTCTTCTGGGTGCATGTTAAATCGTAATCATTTTAGCCTATCGCAAAATTTCTACCATTTCATTCTATAAAAATGCTAAGTCATGTGGCACCTGGGTGACTCAGTTGGTTAAGCCTCCGACTTTGGCTGAGGTCATGATCTCACAGCTTGTGGATTTGAGCCCCGTGTCAGGCCCTGTGCTGACAGCTCAGAGCCTGAAACCTGCTTCAGATTCTGTGTCTCCCTCTCTCTTCCCCTCTCCTACTCATGCTCTCTTTCTCTCTCTGTCTCAAAAATAACTAAACATTTTAAAAGATGCTAAGTCATTTGTATTTGTATTTTTGTTACTAAATCACATCATGAGTTTTGTTAGTACGTAGAAAAGATGATACTAACATACAATTCATTATCTAGAGCATTCAAAAAACTTTAAAAATTAATGGGGCACCTGGGTGGCTTAGTCGGTTAAGCATCTGACTTTCGCTTAGGTCATGATCTCGCAGTTCGTGGGTTCGAGCCCCGCGTCGGGCTGTGTGCTGACTGCCAGCTCAGAGCCTGGAGCCTGTTTCAGTCTGTGACTCCCTCTCTCTGACCCTCCCCTGCTCACGCTGTCTCTCTCTCTCTCTCCTAGAAATAAATAAAAAAACATTAAAAAGAAAAGAAAAAAAAAGAAACTTTAAAAATTAAGATGAAGGTACAAGATGTTTGCATACTTCCAATAAAACAACAGCATTTATGCAGAATATGATCATGAGAATAGGCTTATGGATCAGGAGGCAATTAGAGGTACACATTCAGACTTAGAAGCATCCAAAGACTTTTAAGGAATGATTCAGGTATAAAACTGCCTTCTTTTCCACCTTCAAGTGCTGTTTGTACTTACACACAACTCTGCTCATTCTCCCTTTGGAACATTTCTTGCTAGGCTTGGGTCAGATAGACCTGGTTGAACATTGATTTCACTACCTCCTAGTGATGAGGAACATTACTACACTTTCCTGAGCCTCAGCTTTTTCATCTACTTGATGGGGATCATTAAACCTGCATCATGGCATTGTGGTGGGGATTTAACGAGTGTCTGTAGAAAGTGTTCAGCACATGCCAGTAGTAATAACAGTGTAGTTAAGCTATTTTTATTGTGCCATTTTTATTCTTTATAATGTAAGGGATAGAGCTAGATGGAATATATTGGGTCTATCCTGAAATCCATCAATAACTAGCTTACTTTAAGCCATTCTTGTATCAACAGAATGGATGGGTTTAGGGACAAGTGTTTTTAACTTGATGGGAAATTTCTGTGGACAAAAGACAGCAGCCTCTTGAGATTCAGATACATTGTGAACTCAGTGTCATTTCTTTCATAGAGGAAATCAGATGTAACTAATATCATTTACTCTTCCCAAAGATGTGATGAATACTAAGTGTGTCATACCTTAGAGTAAATAAGAACACAAGTAAAGAGAAGGAAAGGCTGTACTCTATGAAGATTGCCAGGGGAAAGTGTGAAAAGGATAACAGTCATGTATTTTTTTTTTTTTTTGTATATACAGAAACATTTGTTAGATTTTGAAATACTTATGTAAGAAATAATTGTGAAGACCTTTTAGTGACACTGATTGTCAAGGCATCTCCCCTCTCTTTTTTAAACAGCTTTATTGAGATAGAATTCATATACCATTACAAGTACCCATTTAAAATATTCAGTTCAGTTGTTTTTAGTATATATATTCACAAAGTTGTCCAATCATATTCTAATTTTAAAGTTTTTATCATTCCCAAAAGAAGAAATTCCTGGTCTATTAGTAGTCACCCCCTACCCACCCCAAGCCATGGGTAATCAATACCCTATGTTCTATCTCTTCCCTCATTTTTGAGCCTTTCTCGTACATGTCCTCTGATTGGAATTTCTACTCTAGTTTATTCATGTTCTCTGGTACATGGTTTTGGCTTTTCCATCTCCTCATTTTTGTCCGTCATCTGCTTTCCTTGCCTTGTGAAACCTGTCCCTCTCCTGTTCTTCCCATGCAGATGCTATTACTCTTAGTCCAAATTCCATCTCCTCTGTAAACCTTTGCTGATATCTCAGCCTCTCTAAACCTGCAGTGCTTGAATTGGCCAGAATATTTTATACGGTTATTTGTCAAATCTTCTGTTTTAAGCCAAAAACTTCTCTTAATTGCTCACATGTTGGCAATATTTTCCCAAATTAACTACAGGACACTTGGCTTACATGTATCCTACAGACCTTTAATGGTTCCTTGTATAGAGTTTATATCCAATAAATATTAACTCTCATCTCTGTTCACTTATCTGCTTGACACGATTGCTCAAATTGGGCTGTAAGTTATCTTTACCTACTTCTAATCGGAGAGGTCTTCTTCTTGAGCCTATGGTGAATACTTCTTGTTCAGAAAAAGCTATGACTCCACTTGCTCCACTTGCAAGTTGAAGAAGTCTTGAGCTTAACCAGCTGAGTAAACATAGCTGCATAGAAGAGTTGCTTAATTTTGTGATTGAATAAATAAAATCCTTGGCGTAGCTGAGCACAGGGCCTCAGGTAGATGTGTCCCCCATGGCAGGGCTTGTGTCAAGACATACATTGCTTTTCTCCAATTTTATACAAGCTGAATTAGGATAAAAGTAAAAATAAAAGAAGACTTTGAGACACAGAGGAAGTTCACAAGAGAGGAGAAGCGCAGGAAGGGGTGAGAAGTCCAACTCATTTTGACTTAGGCTGTGCTTTGGACTCCACATTTTACCTACACTAGCAGTTTGCTGATGTAGGCGGTCTGTGAGTCACGCCCAGAGACCCAGGGCTCGGAGAGGATGAAGTGCCCATCCCTCTAACAAGTGGGGTGTGGGATTTTGAGGAGTTGAGCTTGAATAGAAAAAAAAATAGGCCTGGGTCACCAAATGACAGAAAAGGCTAAGGCAGGAGGGGAGAAGGAACAGGAAGAGGAAAAACCCAGACACTGAAGAACTGAAGGGAAAAAAAAGAGCCTAATTCAATTCGAAGTTTTCCTATAGTAAGGACAGAGGTTTATTTTTTCTTTTCCTTCATTTGAAACACTAAGACTTTAATATTGACCCCATCCCATTTCTCCTCAACTATGATAATTTTTACTCATTACATATATGTGTGTGTGTGATATGTATATAATATCTATTCTTCATACATTTTGTGTGTTTGGCTTTTATTTAGGCACTTGTGGTATGCAAGATCTGAAATAACTGTTCTTTCCTTTAGATAATATAATATTCTCTGCTGTTGTTGTAGCAAAGATTAGACTTTGTATTGAGTCACATGTTTCCTTTTTTGTAGCATAGTGCATCACTGGGAAGATTGTTATTTAATGCTGCAATGTGTGGATAGAGCTTCTGAAAAGAAAAATAAGATGAAGAACCAGACTGATGAGGCTCCCATTGTGTCCGTGTCTGTAACAGAGTGATTTGATGAATAAACCAATCTGATTTTGTGTGGCATAACAGAGGAGACTGTCAAAACAGAATATTTGTTATTTTGTAGACTCTCATCACTAGAAAAGTAATCGATCACAAAAAAAAAAGGAAATAATATAGCCCACACTGCCATAGAAATCAAGATATGTATATGTGATTTTTTTTTTAATGTTTTTTATTTATTTCTAGGAGAGAGAGACAGCGTGAGCAGGGGAGGGTCAGAGAGAGAGGGAGACACAGACTGAAACAGGCTCCAAGCTCTGAGCTGACAGTCAGCACAGAGCCCGACGTGGGGCTCGAACCCACGAACCGTGAGATCATGGTAAGCGAAAGTCGGATGCTTAACCGACTAAGCCACCCAGGCGCCCCATGTGATTTGTAAGTAGTAATAGAAAAGATCTTATCTAACTTTTTTTGCTCCTTGTTGACTCCCTTTTGGCCATTAGCCTAGCTGGCCATGCAACTCAAGATTCCGTGGCATCTTTCCTAAGTTTCCCCATTTCAAACAGATTTCAATAAAAATGAATTTCTTACCCCTTTCATTGGCTGCATCATTTGTCTGGTTACCTGAGCTTGTCCTTCTGTAGCTGGTCTTGACTTCGTTCCCTCATTCACCTCCCAAGTCCAGTTAATCAAGTTATGCGGAGAATTTCTCCAGATTACCTTTGCATTTCTGTTGCCACTCCTGTAACTGCAATCAGTGACTCTCCTGATCGTCCTTTTCTAATCAGTGGAAGATATTGGATTCATGATCTCCAAATACAGATGCTAATATGTTATCGTGCTTCTGGGATTTTTAACTTTCCCCCCCTTTACCTGTAGTTAATAGCTCCATTCACCTTCATCTGTCATACTGGCCCTTACAGCTTTATCCCCTAATATGCTGTGATTTTCTAAGGTAATCCCTGCCAAGTTGGATCTTTCCTTTCACTGTGAATAGGGTATAGACATCCCCAATTACCAGCTATTCCCTGAGCCTTGGCTCATCTGTTTCTTCCATAAAGCCTTCTTTTCTTTCTGACCAATGGCAATGACCTTTCTCTTCTCTGAGCCGTTGTGTACATACTGTCTCTCTATTATAACATTTACTATTGTGTTTTGTATACATGTCACCATCCCACCTTTGACCACTTTGTTTCACAGACACAAATTCTACTCCTAAGTCTGTGGAGCCATCTTGTCAAAGTATAGCATCTATTACACTGGATCCCTAAGCAAGAGCGTTTAGATTATTTAGTAGTACCCATCGCCATTGCCACCAGCTCATCCTGAGGCACCCAGGGGTGACACAGAGCTTTTGTTTTTGTGTAAAAAGGGCAGCATGCTTTGCTATCATTCTAGCCAGAAAAATCCTCCCTTCTGTATAAAATACATGGGGTCTACAAAAACTAACCCTCACATAGGTTCTTCTTGGTATAATCTTCATGTTTGTAATTATAGGCAGCTAAGAGAGGGTCTTTCTTCTCGAAGTGGCGCAGGCATGGGCAGATGAAATATTTGATTAATGGAGATAATTGCACCCTGTGCAAAGTCAGATTGGCACAGTATGCTGTCTGTGATATGTTAGGTATTCCTTTTACCTTTTTTTAAGGAATTAAAAGAAAAATAAGGATTTGTGTTAACAGCTCGTCATTGAATAATTATCCAATTTGTAGAATATTTTGATTTATCTCTTTCTTCCTTCTTTCTGTCTCCTCCTCAGTCATTTCCTTACAAAGACAGATTTCCATTAAATGGCAGGTGAGGGAACAAAAGAGGTGAAATCCTACCTTGGTTATTAGTTCTATGATGTACTCATTAGATTGAACTATTATACTGAACTATTAATATCTATAGACATGTTGGATTTCTTTAGATCACTTTTTACATGATTTTGACTCTGCATTTAATAATTGCACATTTTTCTCTATTTTTTTTTCTGTCTTAAAAAGGTGACACCCTAGTTTAGGCCTTCTCCTAAGTATGTCCCTCTCTGCTATGTGCTGACCTACTCAGCAGGCAGCTGCTGAGAATGTCCTGCAGGCACATCACACTGATGTGTCCAAGATGGATTCTGTCACCTCCACCCACCGCCTTGCAATCCTGCCTCTTTGTGTGAATGGGGCCACCATCAGCTCTCTGAGTTGACATGAATACCTTCCTCTTCCTTGTAAATGACATCTTATCACTTAAGTCCTGCTCCTTCTAACTCTGTAACAGTTACTTGTTTTTAAAGACTCAACCTAGCATGGTGTGGGTCATAAAATAGAAAGAGAGTGGACATTTGCTGACTAAGTCCATGAACAAACCCATCATTCCTGTCTCCTATATCACAGATTGACTTTCTTAGAAATGTAAGTAGCTTACACTGTGTCCAGCTCACAAACCTTCAGGAACTCTCTATTGTCTTTAGAAACAGCTAGATTCCTGAGCCTGAAGGCAAGCTTCTTACCTTCTAGATACAGCCTATTGTAGTATTCTTATATCTCATTACTTTCCAAGTAGACAATCCTGACTTCTCAAGGTTGACCAAAGAGCACCACAGCTGCCATACTTCTTTCTCCTACCTCCTGCTGCTGTCTCCCCGCAGACGCCACACTTCAAAATGCCAGGATTTTCCCCACCACTATTTCCTGATATAAATGCTCTGTCACTTAGGACACTCCCCTAGTTTCAGCCAACTTGAAATAGTGTTTTCTTTGCCTTGTTTTCTATAGTAGTTTCCTTCAACTTTTAAAGGAAATATACCCCCCCATATATATTTATATATTCATATATATGTATGTACATATATGAAGGCATACATGTAATATATAATTATGTATGATGATATGTATTTATTTTTTAAATTTTTAATGTTTATTTTTGACAAAGAGAGAGACACAGAGTATGAGTGGGGGAGGGGCAGAGGAAGAGGGAGACACAGAATGGGAAGCAGGCTCCAGGCTCCCAGATGTCCACACAGAGCCTGACATGGGGCTTAAACCCATGAACCATGAAATCATGACCTGAGTCGAAGTCGAAGTTGGACGCTTAACCAACTGAGCCACCCAGGTATCCCATATGTGTATATTTAACAACATTCTTATATTCTTACATAGAAGATATACATATACTGTATATTCATAGATATGTGCGTATGTAAATATATAAATCTGTAAGAAATTGAGAGCAATTCAGGCTAGAAAATCATTATTTCCAGTTGAGTGAAAATCAGGAAATTAACTAAGGGACACTAGCCTTTGCATATGATAATTAAGCTTTAGTTTGTGCACAGTGCTAAGAATTGTACAGGCATTTTTTCTTATTTAGTCATCAAAAGGACTCTAGCATATAGGCAACATATGGTTCATTTTTTATGTGAAATTCTTTTTTTTTTAAATCTAATTTATTGTCAAATTGGCTAACATACAGTGTGTAAAGTGTGCTCTTGGTTTTTGGGGTAGATTCCCATGGTTGAGCACTTATATACAACATCCAGTGCTCATCCCAGCAAGTGTCCTCCTCAGTGCCCATTACTCATTTCCCTTCACCCCAAACCCCCATCCACCTTCAGTTTGTTCTCTGTATTTAAGAGCGTCTTGTGGTTTGCCTCACTCTCTCTATGTTTGTAACTACTTTCCCCTTTTCCCTTTCCCCATGGTCTTCTGTTAAGTTTTTCAAGATGTACATATGAGTGAAAACATGATATCTGTCCTCTGATTGATTTCTATGCTATTTCACTCAGCATAATACCTTCCAGTTCCATTCACATTTCTGCAAATGACAGGATTTCATTCTTTCTCTTGCCAAGTAGTATTCCATTGTATATAGAAACCACATCTTTATCCATTCATCAGCTGATGGACATTTAGGCTTTTTCCATAATTTGGCTATTGTTGAAAGTGCTGCTGTAAACATTGGAGTACATGTTGTTGTGCCCAAATTGTGAATCCCCAGAGTCCTCCAAGGAGCCGACACCGATGCTAGTACATAAGGGTCTTTATTACAAGCTCGAGCAGGGGTTCACCCATCTACCAGCACAGCGGCAGCAGGGTGAAGCCCCGAACATTAGTGAGCAGGGTTTTTATGGGGTAAGGGATGGGGGTGTTACAGAGCACAAACTGTACGTATAGCATCATCACATAAGCACCAGTCATAATTGTACAGCACCCATGGTAACAATTTTGACCATTCAGTATCTGTGAGGCGTTTGTTACTTTTGGTGGGACCCAATCATGACCTTTGGGAATCCTTTGAAAATGACCAATTATGAGGTGAGTTTAAAGGGCCCACGTGGGGTTCAGGCAAGCAGTGAGTGATTGGCTAGTTTGTACACAGTAACTACCTGCAGTTCCCAGCCCTGACTCAGGCCACAGGAATGTTACACATTTCTTTTGATTGGCTGATCCGCGGGTGGTCCGAGGGTGGCTTCAGCTGAAGCTTTTCCTGGAATTGGGGCTACGTGCAGCCCAAGGTTGCTCTTAATGGAGGACTTAATTTCAGGCTCCTCAGTGTGCTCTTATGTATCAGCACTCCTGTATCCCTTGGGTAAATTCCTAGCAGTGCTATTGCTGGGCCGTAGGGGAATTGTATTTTTAATTTTTTGAGGAACCTCCACATTGTTTTCCAGAGTGGCTGCACCAGTTTGCATTCCCACCAACAGTGTAGGAGGGTGCCTGTTTCTCCACATTCTTGCCGGCAGTTGTAGTTTCCTGAGTTGTTCATTTTAGCCACTCTGACTGGTGTGAGGTGGTATCTAAGAGTGGTTTTGATTTGTTATTTACTGATGATGATGATGACTTCAAGCATCTTTTCATGTGTCTGTTTGCCATCTGGATGTCTTCTTTGGAAAAGTGTCTATTCATGTCTTATACCCATTTCTTCAGTGGATTATTTGTTTTTTGAGTGTTGAGTTTGGTAAGTTCTTTATAGATTTTAGATACTAGCCCTTTATCTGATATGTCATTTGCAAATATCTCTTCCCATTCCACCAGTCGCCTTTTAGTTTTGTTGTTTCCTTTGCAATGCAGAAGCTTTTTTTCTTGATGAAGTCCCAATAGTTCAGTTTTGCTTTTAATTCCTGCACCTTTGGAGATGTGTCAAGCAAGAAATCGCACAGGTGAGGTCAAAAAGGTTGTTTCCTGCTTTATCCTCTAGAGTTTTGATGGTTTCCTCTCTGTGAGAGAAATTCTTGACCTAGCATAGTAGAAAAGTTGCAGACTTTGAGACTGACCCCAAGAAGTTTTGGGTTTTGTTATTATGTGGTAATGATATAGATACAATTTACAATTCACAGGCTTAGAAATCATTCAGTTTTGCTAATTGAAAAGAAAGTTTGGATGATTTACATTATTTCTGACATTTCAGATATTTTGGGACTTTATAATACTCTCTTATTTACATAGCTTAACTTTGCACAAATGCCCAATATACAGAACTGTAGGATTAATTGAATATAATTTGAACGGGCATAAAAGAGTAAGAAGCACATCCTCTAACGTGTTATAGAAACATAGGGAAGTTGCATCATGTGTGCATTTAGTTTATGCCAGTTCAACTGTACAACAATCTTAGAACAATTTTTATAGGGAGAATAACAGCGTGAGGAGTATATAAAATTCTGCCCACTTTTCCTTCAATGATCATATATCCTGGACTAAACTTGAGATAGATAATTTGATTCTGCTCTCTGCTCACTCATTGGCCTCCAGCATTTTGCCTCTCTGGGTGATATTTTTGTGTTAAAAGATAACATACTTCTGTTTAACAAGGCCCCAGAATGAGAATCAACGATTTCATTTGTTGCTTAGTTGAAGAAACCGAGATCTGCTCTTAACACAGGTAAAAGCTAGCTATATTGGACTTAACTGAGAACTACTGTGTCAATAATGTGTCAGCATGAGAACTTTCAAATTCATTTTCCAAGTTGCTTTTTGCTAGACATGACTTCTACCTTATGCACTAATTTTGAACCTAATTCCTTCATAAGATGCAATATCTGTGGCTGCATGTCTGATTGTGAGAAGATTTGGCCTGCAAGCATTTCTGAGGGGCTTCCCAAACCTTGTGTCTTCTAAGTCTGTATGGCCTATGGAAGGCTGAAGTCATTCGGTGAGCTACAGTGGTGAACATAAGCAGTGATCACCAAAGATTTCTGGATCTATCCTCCTTCCCTTTTGTCAAGTAGTATAGTCATACTTCCTTGTCCTTTATGGAAGTGCTCCTGAGACCTACCTTCTCCACAAATGCAAGTCTTAAGTGGAGGAAAGCTTTCTGGCATTTAAAAAAAAAAGTAATTTAATTTAATTATTTTGAGAGCTGCAGAGAGCGAAAGAGAAAGAGAGTGGGGGATGGGCAGAGAGAGTCAGAGAGAGAATCCCAAGTAGGCTGTTTGCTGGCAGCGCAGAGCCCAATGCAAGGCTCGATCTCATGAGCCATGAAATCATGACCTGAGCTGAAGGGTCAGACGTTTAACTGACTGAGCGACCCAGGCACTCCTGGAAGAAAGCTTTAAAAGCAGCTGTGAGATTCTCTGTATACATTATTCTCCTGCTTTAGCTTTGTATGTGAATGGATATTGAGTTCTCCTCAGCCCGATTCCCTTACTAAGAATGATGTTAGGGAAACCTGCATTTCTGTCTAAGAGTCTGTATCTAAGAGACATGCATTTTAAACTACCTCGCTTGCTGTTTGAAGCCGCTGAGGTTTGGTGCTTGTTGGTTGCTGAAATTGTGTTCTGCGGTGGCCATTCCAGTGATTAGGCTGCGGTGGTCTGTGTATCACACTTTGCTGAAGAAGAAAAAAAAAAAAAAAGAGAGAATCTCAGCATAGCAGCAAAATCCAAGGGGGTCCTGGTAATAATAGTAGACCAGAGGTTCTCAACCCTGGCTTGTGTTAGAATCATGACTGAGACTGAAAAAATATCATTCAAGGGACAACAGTCTCAGAGTTTCTGGTTATAATTAGCCTGTGATGAGGCTTGAACATATACATTTTAAAAATCTCCCCAGATGATTTTAATATTCTGCCAGAGTTGTGCTCCACTGGTCCAGAAGTAAGCTGCTGACTCTCAGACTTTATTCCTTACTGTCTATCCTTGTGATCAAAGTGGCTTTCTGTGTGATTCTATTTTTTCTTTTTTTAACTTTTATTAATTTTTGATAACCAGGGACAGAGTACAAGTGAGAGAGGGAGAGAGGGAGACACAAAATCTCTGGGCTGTCAACACAGAGGTCAATGAGTGCTTGAACCCAGGAACAGCAAGATTATGACCTAAGCCAAAGTTGGACACTTAACTGATGGAGCCACCCAGGTACCACAAAATGAAATAAATAATTTTTAAAATAAGTAATTTTGTAAAAATATTAAAGTGGATTTGGGTCTCTTAAGGTTAAGCTCAGATGAGGTGAATTTACCCTTAATGATGTCTGAATTATTTGATTAACCAGTAAAATGGCTTATGGAAGTTGTTACCCTCACCCCAAAATCACCATTGTGAAAATCAAACAAAAACAAACAAATAAACAAACAGAAAGGTGAATGGTTTCCTAGGATTCAAGCACAAATGGTGGTATTCACTATTGTTTTGCAATTGCCCCATCAAATTGTTCCATAATTCTTTTGAGGACACTAAAGAAAGGCTGATGGTTATGCATTGCATTCTCTTGATGTTGAAGAAACAAGCAAATGCCTTCCTCCTTTGTTTCTACTCAGATTATGCTGTGTTTGGGGTGATTTTGGGGGGAGATGCAAATAAGTGGTATTTGTGGTGTAGACTACCATATTCAGTGGTTTGAGACTGAAAATACTTAGAAAAATTATGTGCTTAGATGATGGAGAGGGTTCTACCATTGATTCATTCCCAGTGCTGGCATCTGCAGGGTCGGGGAGGGTGAAGTACAGAAAGAAGGCCTGGTGACATCCCTAATTATAGCAAGCATCATGGACCCTACTGAGAATCAGTCTACCTGGGGATGAAACACACATTTGAGGGTTAGCTTTTAGGAGATGCATTTATTGAGTAACATAAAACAGGGAGACAACACAAAACATTCTTTCTTTCTTTCCTGCCATGCGTCATCTCCTTTTTATTGTCTCTTCCTGCCCCAGTTGCCATGGAAGCTCAATTTAAGTAGTTTGCTGATTAATGTGCTTTGTAAGTTTATTTAGATAAAAATGCAAATATAATTCTAATATAGTGAACTCCACATGGTAATATCTATTTTTTCTTTTTCTTTCTTTTTCTTTTCTTTTTTCTTTCTTTTTTTTTTTTTGACAAGAAATACTGTTAGAATCCATTATTCATGTATTCATGTATACATGAATTTCATTCCTGGCCAGTAGGACTTGGAAGAAAACACAGCTAAAGTTCATCTAGTTCTGTAGTGAATAAACTAGAGGAAAAAAATGTGGCATGAATCCAGAAGGAGAGAGTAATTATTCCAACTTCCTCTATGATTACTGTCCTTCATCCTTTGCTTTTTGTACCAGAGCTTCAGAGTGGTATTTTATTATGGGGGAGGGGGGTGTTTGTAGCCATGATGGTTTTTTGAATTCACATAATTTAGATCAGCTAGTCACCAACATAATCATTGCTCCTTAGTGGTCAAAAAAAAGGAACTGTGAACATTTCAACCTAAATCGTGAATCAGCTTTTCTCTCTCATTACAAATAGAGGTAACTCATCATCAAGATTTTTTTTAAATACCCAACACATTGTAAATAAAAAGGGACCAGGAAAAAAATTGCACTTATAATGAACTCATTGAAACTGCATCAACTAAACATATTTCACTGGGTCATGATATGGAAATAACTTTGGGATTTAGATTGCTCTTTGTCAAGTTAATTGTTTTAATGAGATTTTTCCTGCACTTGATTATGTGCACTGTAGCTTCCATTTCTCAGTTTCGGTAAAAAATATAAATGCACTGAAAGACTTAGTCTGGGCAGACGGCTTTCTTATGTGTGAGTATTGTTTTCTTGTTAGTGTAAGTTATTGAATCTTCTTTCCTAGAAATATCTGAGATGATTTAAGTACAGGCTTGTTCAGTGGCAGAGGACTAAGCTTTGTAGGGTTTTTTCATCGAGTAAGACAGTAAATCATCTAAGAGACCCAAGTCCACTTTAATATGTTTACTCTTTGTGCATTACTATGTCAAATATATGATTTACCAGCACCTCAAAAGAGGTTCTCAAGGAACCTAAAATTCTTCATATATTTTATATTGAGTGTGGTAACAAAGAGATACTATTCTTTTGTTGTCTTGACCAAGTTCTCTAGAATCAGACATGAAGACCTTGAGCCCATTTCATTTTTGACCTTAGAAAGAGCATGGCATTTGCCTCTCTAGAGATAATCGTGCAGAACATAAAGATAGTGGGTTACCTTCTCCCTTGTGTATATCTGAGATTTGCTATTAGTGGGAATAAAAAATTCATAAACCACTTAGAATTATAGTTTCATATGGATTCTTCCAAAGCAAATGTTTAAGGTAATTTATAACTTTAGCCAAATAAGATAAATCATATATCATTTTGCTAAAGTAATACATTCCTCAAGGGGAAAAAAAAGACCAAGGTAAATAAATAAGTAAGTAAGTAAGCAATATTGTGTTGGTAACATGGCAAGGGGTGTTGTTACTGATCCAATAAAAAGTGACAGAATATTAAAATTTTTAAAAAGTATATGGAGAGGAGAAATAGAGAAAGAAACATGGTTAAGATCTGTCTTTTATGGTTTTTAACTTGTACTCTGAGAGCAAAGGAATAGACAGCTGCAGGCCCCTCTGTATAAATGAAAATGTACTCTTAGATTAATTTTTCAAGGAAGACAAACTTCTTTATTGAGTTTCAAGGCTGGCTCACTCCTTCAAAGACACTACTGCTTAATCCGATTACTGGTTTTGAACAACACATTAAGCTATTTTAAAGAACTACTATTTGCAGCCTGGGGAACTTCTTTTCATATTAGGCTACAGTGTTTACTACCCAAGGAATGAGGGACTCCAGCAGAGAAACAGTAAGAAAGAATTGTATATCCTTTTACTTCTGCTTTTCGTGTACATGTAGAGAGTTATTTCTAAAGTTATTTCACTATTAAGCCACTTATGTACAAATGTATAAAAGTCATTAGTAAGAGTTCACATGCATCAAGATTAAATGGAGCACCATAGTAGAAAGACAAATGAACCCCAGAGCCACTTCAACATCTTTGCACATTAACTGAACGTCACTTTCCTCATAAATGAATCTCATCAATCCCAAAACATGTGCATAATAAAGCCTGCAAATAAGCATCTCTTCGTAAAGCTCTAATAATTCCTAATCCTTAACTAGTTTTTATATACTCCTCTGAGCCTCATATGGACATCATCTTGTTTACTCTGTTTACTTTTCTCTAAGTTACTGAGGATTGTCAAAATCATAGACAGTTCTAGAGTTCAAATTGCAGACATATTAGAGATTTGTTGAATGACAAATGTGTTAGATATACAGCCTTACCCTGTCATTGAAGTAGTGATGTACTTTAGGATTTTGTTTTAGAGTCAAATTTTCAGGAATGAGAGAGTTAGATGGTTCATTCAGCATTTACTCACAAATTACTTATTGGATTATTTATTGACACTGGGAACATGGGCATGATCTCTTTAGTTGTTGAATTTGTAATGTAGTAATCAGATATTTAAAAAAATTACAATCTTCATTATGTAGTCTCAATTTTGAAATGTCTGCAAAAGAGAAAAATGGGCTGCTGTAGGAGTTGTAAAGGAGGCAGGCTAATCTGGAGTCAGGGAGACTCTCTGAGGAGGTGATATTTAAACTGAGATTGGAAGGAACCCATCAAAGCCAATTGGAAAAAAAGGTAGTGTTCTGCAAACCTTCCTTTGTCAGCTTATCTCATCGTGATTTTCCTCTTCATTTGCACCATTATTGTGCCTCTACATATTACCCCATTATTGAATGTCTTACTTATAAGACCTCGCATAAGAAATTTCCTATTCTTTGACTTTTGTTGTTTCTCTTGCTTCTTCTACTAGACTATAAAGGAATGCATTTCCGGGGAAGCCTGCAGTATTCAGATGTTTTGTATTTCATTATTCATTTGCATATGATTTTTTGTAGTAATTTCTTTGTGTTGTTTTTTTTTTTTTTTAATTTTTAATGTTTTATTTATTTCTAGGAGAGAGATAGAGACAGCATGAGCAGGGGAGGGTCAGAGAGAGAGGGAGTCACAGACTGAAACAGGCTCCAGGCTCTGAGCTGGCAGTCAGCACAGAGCTCGACGTGGGGCTCGAAGCCACAAACCGCGAGATCATGACCTAAGTGAAAGTCGGACGCTTAACCGACTAAGCCACCCAGGCGCCCCAATTTCTTTGTGTTTTTTAATAGTCTCAAGGGTTAATCCATTTTCCCTTTTATCACTACATTGTAATTTTACTTTCTTAGTTATTATTATCCTTCAAATCCACATATTTGTATTGACTTTTATTGTAGGGACTCTAGGACAGTCATAAAGAGTGAAGGGAAGACCAATCATACAAACAGTGTAGATATGAGGACAACCCACTGGTGAACCCGAGTTACAGCTTGGGGGAACTCTGTCCTTGTTTGACACCAAAGACTTAGCAGTAGAATTGTGAGCAATTTAAGGTGATTTTCAAATAGCTGGATCCTATTGGGTCACCTTGATAGAGCTGATATATAAATGGAAATTTAGAGAACTATTATTTACCTAGATCTTTAACTGAGCAAGTTTCAGCCTATAACATCAAATTGTTTTAACTTAATTTAGAAAATCACCTTGCTGAATTAGCCTCACTCCAGAAGGGAATTGGATTTGATATGACCAACATAATCTACTCTCTGTAGATCCTTCCTATGTGTTAATAATGGTTTCCCATGCTCCTTAAAAAGGAAACTCTCAGAGAAACAAATATGCCACCTCTAGAAATTTAGTCACAGAATTAACCCACAGTTCCTTTAAAGTTGCAGTCTCCTTAAGCATTTTTTATATCAATTAGGCTTACGATGTGAAGTTTCTTTTTTAATCAGATTTGTCATCGGTATAAATATGTTTAGGTTGTTGTATATGAAGGATGCGAATGTAAAAGCAGAGTAAAAGTGAGGGCATTTCATTCATCGGAGACAGGAGAGAGGGATATAAAACAGCATGCTTTCTTGCACATAAAAAACATTAAATGTCTTACTCTTAGGCAGTAGAAATTTAATAAATAAATCAGGCATAGAGTAAGATTAAATTTACCCTAAATTTTTTAAATATGTAATGAAGTCAGCTTCATGAATCTTGAACTAAATCTTTGATCTCAGAGGTACTTTGCAAGGCAGACATGACTGGTTTTTAACTTCATGTCAGTGAAATAAATTATTTAGCAGCATACAATGCCAGCTTGGCCCTGAGTGAGAATGAGTCTCACACTGGAAGTGGAAAATGTGGTTGCATGTTTTGCAAATCTGGGAGAGATGGCTTGACCGCTTGCACCTGGGAACCTGAGTTTGCCTACTAGTCTGACCCATAGCAGCCCCACCTCCTTCTTTAATGTGGCCAAGTGTTCTTCTGTGGATAGTGTACCATGAGAAATTGGTTAGGCCATTTGAAGTTTGGGCCCATCCAACAACCATTGTACCTTCCGCTGGTGACAGTAGCTCGAATTCCTGCTGCCTTCCTCACAGTGTTTAAAAGGGCTTCCCTTCAGGGTCTAGATGGGAGCATGTGACTTGGCCTAGCCAGTGAGTGTCATTTGGTCTCAACCTTGGCTCGTTTAGTTATTCTTGGGTCTTGAGCTGGTGTTATCATTCAAGAATTAACTCTCAGAGGCCATAGGGTAGAAGCTGCTGGCAGCCGTCTTGCTACCTTGTACAGCCAACATGGAGGAGAGCAAAGCCGAGAGATAGACAGCTAGGTCCCAGCAGCATGCTCTGAGCCCAGCGTCCTGCTGTCACTACCGTAGACTTTTCAGTTACATGGATGAACACAATTTATTTTTTGCCTTGAGCAGTTCATTATTAGTAGTCATTGTTATTAATATTTTCTTTTTCTTTTTTCTTTTTTTTATTTTTTAATTTTTTTTAAATGTTTTATTTATTTCTAGGAGAGAGAGAGGCAGCATGAGCAGGGGAGGGTCACAGAGAGAGGGAGTCACAGACTGAAACAGGCTCCAGGCTCCGAGCTGGCAGTCAGCACAGAGCCCGATGTGGGGCTCGAACCCACGAACCGCGAGATCATGACCCAAGTGAAAGTCAGACGCTTAACTGACTAAGCCACCCAGGCGCCCCAGTAATATTTTCTTTTCAAAACTGACAGCAGAGTCCTGGTAAATATAGTTTCATTGGTCTAAAGCATTTCATTATCTTTGTTATTATGATGTAAAGAGCCTCCTGAGTTTTGTGTTTTATGTCTGGATTCAAGCTCTCTACATCTGAATTAAGGTAGTCAAGTACATTTGAACCAAATGATAGTCCAAAGCTAGAGGGACCTTGGACTTATGGAAACACTATACTAGGATTGTGATGAGTAAAGTGAATGATATTTACTCGTTGCTAACAGTGTACCTTAGGGCTGTTGGTCACTTCAGTCTGGTCACTTATTTTTCTTAGTGTCTTGAAATTAGCCATTAGTGGAGATATCTATCAGTTGGCTATACAACTGAAAGTGAGGAGTCTTTAAATCAGGATACACAAAGATCTTCAATAATTGAAATAATTGTTTGTAACTAACAAGATGAAATTTAACAGCTACAATTTTGTATAATAGTATACAATAGTAAGACTTATCAAGCCTATATTTCTTATTAATTACAACATTTTATTTTATTTTATTATTATTTTTTTTTTATTTCTAGGAGAGAGAGAGAGACAGCGTGAGCAGGGGAGGGTCAGAGAGAGAGGGAGTCACAGACTGAACAGGCTCCAGGCTCTGAGCTGGCAGTCAGCACAGAGCCCGACGCGGGGCTCGAACCCACGAACCGCGAGATCATGACCTGAGCGAAAGTCGGACACTTAACCGACTAAGCCACCCGGGCGCCCCTAATTACAACATTTTAAATACATTTACCAAGAAAATAATATTTTCGTTTTAATATACTTTGTGGAAACAATTTCAAATGTAATGAATGAAGAGATAAGATAAAGACATTTTGAAATTTATTAAAATGCAAGTAGTGGATACTCAATTTTTTTAATCAAAAAGCAAAAGTATCTCTAATGATTTCTATAAGTAAAGATCTATAGTGTGTCCTTCAAATAAACCGCAGACTACAGGAGGAGCACAGGATGAAGGAGATGTGTGATTTATCAGCAGTACTGTGAAAATGATTTAGTGGTTTCAGTTGATTGCAAACACAATATGGTTTAACAACGTGGTGTACTGGTCAAAGTGGTTAATTTGGATGCATTGATTCATTTGTAGACTGGTGTCACCTAGATACAAAACCCCCATACTCAGGAGGTGATAGTCATGTTTATCCAGGGGTAAGGAGGCCACCTCTGAAGAGTCCATTGTTTTTGGCATTGTGCTTGAGTGTATTGACAAAAGGGTGGGGCTCAGAATAAAGGCGGAATCTGGGGAGAGCACTTGCCACTATTCTGAGGGATGTTTGCCTTGGAGGCATGAAGACTCATGGCAAATGAAATTGTCTTTAAATATTTGAATGATATTATGTGGGAGAGTGAGTGAATTTATTCTGAGTGGCATCAGAGAGCAAAACTGGGCCTACTGTTTGGAGGCCAGTTTCAAGTTACTCTAAGACAGAAGAGCCTAAAAGAGTTGCCCCAAAGTGGGCTGAACTTTCTCCAGTATGGATTTCAGATAGATAAGACTCAGAGAGTGTGGTAATAATACTGGTAGAGGTGGTTGACAGAGGGGACAGTGCGCCTGCCTTTTACATTCCCTCCAATCTGGGATTCTGGCAAATTCTTTCAGAAGTGGAATTGGTTTCAAGTGGCATCAGTGACAGAATCTCAAGGAAACCATAGGAATCAGACATTGGGCAGGATTGGGGGTGGTGCCTGGATGGCTCAGTCGGTTAAGCTTCCAACTTCAGCTCAGGTCATGATCTCATGGTTTGGGAATTCAAGCCCTACATCAAGATCTGTGCTGACAGCTGGGAGCCTGGAGCCTGCTTCGGATTCCTTCTCTCTCTCTCTCTCTCTCTCTCTCTCTCTCTTTCTCTGCCCCTCCCCTGTTCACATGCTCTCTCTCTCACTCTCTCTCAAAAATAAAACATTAAAAAAAAATCAGGCATTAGGATCCTTAGTACATCCTAGAGCCAGGAGCTACTTTAATATCATATATTTTCAGCTCAATTACTTCAGTCATTATGCACCTTTTTAAATAATCCCCTGCTTCTCTGATAGTATTGCATTCTTCCCCAACTTCTACTTGTGGTTGCTTAGGGAAATAGACACTGAAACACCTAAGCTGCTGCTCTGTCTTGACCAGCAGCTTTGCATCCTTCAGTCCAATTTATAGCATTTGTCCCAGTGAATTACTGAAACTGTGCTCTGATGTCCTACCTTTGCTTGTCATAGAACTTCTCTTTCTCTGAATTCACTGCTTCACTTTGCCCCTAAACACAGGTTTGGTAAAAACCTTCTACTTTCCACTTCTCTTAAAATTACCTGGTTGTCAAAACATTCCCTTTGTGAACTTTTTCGAATAACACATTCTATTTGGTCAGAAAAATCATCTTCAGTTTCCTTGTTGATTTTCTGGCAGCATATGAACTTAAAGTTACTTAAAGCCATTATTTCTCCTTAGCCAAGTGTTTTTCAGCCTGAAGTCTGGGTGATCAGAAATAGAATACCTATCTAAGGAGAGCAAGGTGTTCACATCCCAACCAATTACCTCCATAAATGTATTGCAAAAATGGTGAGATGTTCTTTTGTGCTAATTCAGTTAAAATAATTTTGACATTTATCCCTATCTGGAATTGATGACTGACTGGCAAGAGAGAAACTCTGGAGGGGGGCTTCAGAGGCAGGAATCAGGTATTAAATTGAAGGAAAGAGCCAGCACAACTAGAGGAAGGCATACTTGATTCAGAGTTTATCACACAGAGTTAGAACTAAGAGCTGAAGTCTAACCATTCTGAGTTAGTGACTCCTGGGTTGTTTGTATGTGAAGTGATATTGTACCAGATTGTGACCTGTGGATACTTATTTGAGGGCATTCAATGGAATTTATTTTCCAAATACAGAGTTTCCATGGTGTTTGTCACTGCTGGTGACAACAGCTTTTACAACAGGGTAGATGTGGGACAGGAATGCCTTTAGACTTAATGTGAGTTCCTTTGGCTTCACTCCCCCATTCTTTGAAATGGATACTTTCAATGCCTTTTCTGAGAAGTAGTTTTCAAACAACAGCTTTAATGCATAGCCCCCCGTGTCAGGCCTTCCCTATCCAAGTTTCCTACCTTGAGTCTTTGATGGAGAGAAGTCTTTCAGCTGTAATTATCACTTATCATTGCACAAACAGAAGAGTGAAGATGAAATGTAGACTTCCAGGGAGAATAAAAACCAATGACATATTTGAAAACGTAAAACCAGGAAACTTAGCATGTTCTCAGGTTACAGTTAAGATTTCTGCTTCTGATGGAGATCATTATTGGTATTTAGGCAAATAATTTTCAATATAAATAGTAAAACTTAGAGGAGATGCCCAGAATGGATCATTCTTGGCAAAACTTCGTGTCTTTTACTATGGAAGTCTTCAAATATATGCATGTGCAACTTGAAACAAGGTCGGCTGTTCTTATTGTGGATTTATTCTGCCTTTAAGTTTATATTTAAGGAAGATAAGTGGTCAAGGAAGAGGGGAGTCCATGTGGGCTGTTCATGAAAGTGCATTGTGATAAATTCCATCTTCTATAATAATTGAAGAGAATAGAAGTCTCCTGTAACTTTCAGTTACTTACTGTATTATCAAGGGAATCGAGACCCAGGAAAGGATTTTGAAAACTTAAAAAAAAAAAAAGTTCTTAGATTTTGCAATGTCTGTATCTGTGATAGACAGAATAATGCACTATCCCTCCACCTCCAAGACAGCCATGACCTAATCTCCTGAACCTGGAATACATTATGTTACACAGCAAGTGCAATTCAGGCCGCAGCTGGAACTAATGTTGCTGATCGGCTGAACTTGAGATGGAGAGATAATTCTGGATTTTCTGGCTGGGCCTAAGGTAATTACCAGGGTCCTTATACATGAAAGAGAGAGAGGCAGAAGAGTGAGTGTCAGAGTGGTATGCATGAAGAGTAGGCCCGCAATTGCTGGCTTTGAAGATGGAGCACGGCCGTGAGACAGGATCCCAGGAAGCCTCTGGTTGTCAAAGGCAAGGACATGGATTCATCTCTAGAGCCTTCAGAAGATGTAAAGGCCTTCGGACACCTTGATTTTAGCCTAGTGAGACCACTTCACACACCTGACCTTCAGAACTGTTAAGATACTAAATCTGTGTTGATTTAAGCCACTTAGTCTGTGGTCATTCATTGCACCAGCAATAGGAAACAGACTATCTGTATTTATGAAAGTCTGTTATCTGTTTCTTCACAGTATGTGGCAACAAAAACCTTAAAACATGGAGAAGACCTTGCTTTTGGAAACAGCAGAGTTATGGAGAGCTGGGTGTGCTGTGCCCTTCTCCACAGTCAGTCTGATGCAAAAAGGAGGAGCTGCAAGGCCTCCACAGGAGAGTCTGTCAGGTTAGCCTCTGAAGACAAAGGAGCAGAGTCTCTGGGTACAGAGGAACAGAAGACAGGGAGGGCAGAGGAGTTCCTGGGCTTGCGAAGCCCCTTTAGGACCTTAGTGTAGAAATACTCCCAAGACAGTCGAGGAGAAATCCTGAGTGAAATGATGTGAAAGTGCTATAGAAACTACGATGTATTTTTGCTGAGGAATGTAACTTAATAAAGGTAAGTGATCTATTACTTTTCTTAGGGAAATAACACATTTGGGGGGATCTTTTTTTGCCAGCTATAAAAATACATAGTTTGCACAAAGGAACACAGGAGCTAGTACTTTGGGTTTGACCATAAAATATTCATTTTGAAATCTAGGTTTTTGTTGTGTTATTCTTTTGTTGTTTCAACAGGGGGTCAGAGTAGAGGTTCTAATAGAATGGTAAGTGGAGATTAAATTACTGGTTCTGAATATTATACATGTTTCAGAGATGGAGGCAGTGGGTCAAAATACTGCTTTTTGGAGTCAGAATTACATAATTAAAGCTATGTAACAGGGATAAATGCATCAGTATTCACCACTGCTTCCTGTTCCTACTCTCTAAGGAAGACTTTGGATCAGCTTGTTTGGCATTAAACTCTCCTTCACTCACATCCCTCCCACCCCACGCCTTCATTTATTTTGCAGATCAGAGTAATTAGGAAGAAAGGAGAGGAGAAGAAAAGATAGTCAATTTTACTAGAAAGGTCTATGATTTGCTTGAGAGAAGTTGAAGAGAATGAAGGTAAAGGACAGGGAAATTAGAAGGAAAGAGCAGAGTCCATGCCAACCCTGTGTCACAGAGGTTTTGATCGGAAGAGGCAGAAGGCTCTATCACAACTCCTTTGTCCATTCATTGGTCATGCTCAAGATAACTGTCTCATGTCTTCTTCAGGAAACTCAGTTCTCCTTCTACCAAGAGAGAAATTAGAATTCTTTCATCTTGTGTCAAACTGCTCCTGTGCTAGGCCTTGCTCTCTTCCCAGCAGGGTAACTCTCTATACTTCTGTCTAGGGCTGTCCCCAAAGATGCCCCACAATCCACCCCCTCCTGACTTCTCAAAGGTATGATTTTACTAACTATTCCTCTTATTTTGCATTAGTAACTTTTCCCTATTCTACGTGAACATCCTCATCCTTATACCAATATTCTGTAACACCCCCTATCTCCTAACCAAACAAAAACAAAGCCATCTCTCCTTTTCTCTATATAGCTAACTTCCTCCAGAGCATTGTTTATCCATGCTGGCTTTTCTTCTTCACTGGCCAATAATGCTTTTAGTCACTCCAATCACATGGTTTTCACAGTGCTCTTGAAATTGCCCTCACTAAGGTCATCTTCCAAAACCCTATTATCAGTTCTCTGGCCTCTTATTATCTGACCTTTGATGTAACACAGTTAATATGCTGTTCTCTTGACTTGATTTTGACATCCTCTGTGCAAGCACTGATCTCAGTGCTGGAGCTGTGAGCACTAGATATAAATCCTTGCTCTTATGGAGTCCATCTGGGTGGAGAGAGGTAAGAGAGATATATAGATAAGTAACATGCATGGTAATAAAAGCTCCAGTGCAAACAGTTTGGGGAGTACTGGGGGTATGGTTTGGAATAAGAGGTTCAAGAAAGGTCTCACTAAGAAGTGCATTTGGGCAAAGATTTAAAGGAGATGAAGGAGCAGCCATGAAGAAAATGCTTTGGGAGAGAGACACAGGCCGAACCCTCTCTTCCCAGCTGGCTTCTGTCTACTTCACTTTAATGAAACTGCTTTCCAGAAATTCACCCATGACTTAACAGTCAGTGGCCTTTCAAAGGTCCTTTCTCTGTTTGTTTGTTCTTGGCATATCTGTCATAGTCTTTTCTTCAACCACTTTTTTCTCTCTCTTCCTTTCTTTTCATTTCTTTTCGTTTCCTTTTGTTTCCTTTCATTTCCTTTCCTTTCCTTTCCTTTCCTTTCCTTTCCTTTCCTTTTCTTTTTTTTACTATCCTTTCACAATAATTTGGGTTTCATTTTGCTTCTGATTTTTATTTGTCTTTTATTTGTTGGACTATATCTTTTATTTTATTTTATTTTATTTTATTTTATTTTATTTTATTTTTTTTTTTATTTTATTTTATTTTAAATGTTTTATTTATTTCTAGGAGAGGAAGACAGCGTGAACATGGGAGGGTCAGAGAGAGAGGGAGTCACAGACTGAAACAGGCTCCAGGCTCCGAGCTGGCAGTCAGCACGGAGCCCGACGCGGGGCTCGAACCCACGAACCGCGAGATCATGACCTAAGCGAAAGTCGGACGCTGAACCGACTAAGCCACCCAGGCGCCCCTGGACTATATCTTTTAAAAACATTTATTGTGACAATAACATTTAACATAAGATTTATTCTCTTAAAAGAATTTTTTTTCTTTTTCTTTTTATTTACTTATTTTTTTTTACAAATAGTTTTATTGTCAAATTAGTTTCCACATAACACCCAGTGCTCATCCCCACAAGTGCCCTCCTCCATGCCCACCCCTCCTCCCCCCCACATCCACCAGTCCTCAGTTTTTGTCAACATTCAAGAGTCTCTCATGGTTTGCCTCTCTCCCTTTCCCCCACCATTTCCGCCCTTCTTCTCCCCCTTGGTCCTCTGTTAAGTTCCTCCTAATCCTCCTATACATGCACACATATGATATTTGTCCTTCTCTGCCTGACTTATTTCGCTCCATAACACCCTCAAGGTCCATCCATGTTGCTACACATGGCCAGATTTCATTGTTTCTCATTGCCATGTAGTATTCCATGGTATAGATAAACCACATCTTCTTGATTCATTCATCTGTTGATGGACACTTAGGCTCTTTCCATGTTTTAGCTATTGTGGAGAGTGCTGGTATGAACATTGGGGTACATGTGCTCCTATGCATCAGCATTTCTGTATCCCTTGGGTAAATTCCTAGCAGTGCTATTGCTGGGTCATAGGGGAGTTCTATTGTTAGTTTCCTGAGGAACCTCCACACTGTTTTCCAGAGGGGCTGTACCAGTTTACATTCCCACCAACAGTGTAGGAGGGTGCCCGTTTCTCCACATCCTCGCCAGCATCTAGAGTTCTCTGATTGGCTCATTTTAGCCACTCTGACTGGCGTGAGGTGGTATCACAGTGTGGTTTTGATTTGTATTTCCCTGATGAGGAGCGATGCTGAGCATCGTTTCATGTGTCTGTTGGCCATCTGGATGTCCTCTTTGGAGAAGTGTCTGTTCATATCTTCTGCCCATTTCTTCACTGGGTTGTTTGTTTTTCGGGCGTGTAGTTTGGTGAGTTCCTTGTAGATTCTGGATATCAACCCTTTATCTGATATGTCATTTGCAACTATCTTTTCCCATTCCGTTGGTTGCCTATTAATTTTCTGGGTTGTTTCCTTGGCTGTGCAGAAGCTTTTAATCTTGATGAGGTCCCAACAGTTTATTTTTGCTCTTAATTCCCTTGCTTTTGGGGATGTGTCAAGTAAGAAGTTGCTGCGGTGGAGGTCAAGGAGGTTGTTTCCTGCTTTCTCCTCTAGGGTGTTGATAGTTTCCTGTCTCACGTTCAGGTCCTTGATCCATTTTGAGTTTGTTTTTGTGCATGGTGTGAGAAAATGATCTAGTTTCATTCTTCTGCATGTTGCTGTCCAGTTCTCCCAACACCATCTGTTAAAAAGGCTGTCTTTTTTCCATCAGATTTCTTTCCTGCTTTGTCTAAGATGAGTTGGCTGTACACTTTTGGGTCTACTTCTGAGTTCTCGATTCTGTTCCATTGGCCTATGTGTCTGTTTTTGTACCAATACCATACTGTCTTGATGATGACAGCTTTGTAGTAGAGGCTAAAGTCTGGGATGGGGATCCCTTCCGTTTTGGTTTTATTTTTCAGTATTACTTTGGCTATTCGGGGTCTTTTGTGGTTCCATACAAATTTTTGGATCGTTTGTTCTAGTTTTGAGAAGTATGCTGGTGCAATTTTGATTGGAATTGCATTGAATGTGTAGAGTGCCTTAGGTAGTAATGATATCTTAATTATATTTCTTCTTCCTATCCATGAAATGGTTTTTCATTTCTTTGTGTCTTCTTCAATTTCCTTCATAAGTTTTCTATAGTTTTCATCATACAGATCTCTTGTATCCTTGGTTAGGTTTATTCCGAGGTATTTTATGGTTTTTTGTGCAATTGTGAATGGGATCCGTTTCTTGATTTCTCTTTCTGTTGCTTCCTTGTTGGTGTATAAAAATGCAAACGATTTCTGTACGTTGATTTTGTACCCTGCAACTTGGCTGAATTCTTGAATCAGTTCTAGTAGGCTTCTGGTGGAGTCTGTTGGGTTTTCTATGTAGAGTATCATGTCATCTGCGAAGAGTGAAAGTTTGACTTCCTCTTTGCCAATTCTGATGCCTTTGATTTCCTTTTGGTGTCTGATGGCTGATGCTAGGACTTCCAGCACTATGTTAAACAACAGTGGTGAGAGTGGGCATCCCTGTCGTGTTCCTGATCTCAGGGGGAAAGCTCTGAGTTTTTCCCCGTTGAGGATGATGTTAGCTGAAGGCTTCTCATAGATGGCTTTGATGATGTTTAAGTAGGTTCCTTCTATCCCAACTTTCTCGAGAGTCTTTATTAAGAAGGGATGCTGTATTTTGTCAAATGCTTTTTCTGCATCTATTGACAGGATCATATGGTTTTCATCTTTTCTTTTATTGATATGATGTATCACATTGATTGATTTGCGAATGTTGAACCAGCTCTGTAACCCAGGAATGAATCCCACTTGATCTTGGTGGATGATTCTTTTTATATGCTGCTGGATTCGATTTGCAAGGATCTTGTTGAGAATTTTTGCATCCGTATTCATCAAGGATATTGGCCTGTAGTTCTCTTTTTTTGCTGGATCTCTGTCTGGCTTGGGAATCAGTGTGATGCTGGCTTCATAAAATGAGTCCGGGAGTTTTCCTTCGCTTTCTATTTTTTGGAATAGCTTGAGAAGAATTGGGATTAATTCTGTTTTAAATGTCTGGTAGAATTTCCCAGGGAAGCCATCAGGTCCAGGGCTCTTATTTGTTGGGAGATTTTTGATCACTGATTCAATTTCTTCACTCGTTATGGGTCTGTTCAGGTTTTCTGTTTCTTCCCGTGTGAATTTTGGTAGTGAGTGTGTGTTTAGGAATTTGTCCATTTCTTCTAAGTTGTCCAATTTGTTGACATATAATTTTTCATAGTATTCCGTGATAATTGCTTGTATTTCTGAGGGGTTGGTTGTAATAAGTCCTTTTTCATTCATAATTTTGTCTATTTGGGTGCTCTCTCTTTTCTTTTGGATAAGTCTGGCTAGAGGTTTGTCAATTTTGTTTACTTTTTCAAAAACCAACTCTTGGTTTCATGGATCTGTTCAATTGTTTCTTTGGTCTCTATGTTGTTTATTTCTGCTCTAATTTTTACTATTTCTCTTCTTCTACTGGGTTTAGGGCGTTCTTGTTGCTCTGCCTCTAGTTCCTTTAGGTGAGCTGTTAGATTTTGCACTTGCGCTTTTTCTAATCTCTTGAAATAGGCCTGGAGAGCAATGTACTTTCCTCTTAGGACTGCCTTTGCGCATCCCATAGATTTTGAATTGTTGTGTTTTCATTTTCATTTGTTTCCATATATTTTTTAATTTCATCTCTAATTGCCTGATTGGCCCATTCATTCTTTAGAAGGGTGTTCTTTAACCTCCATGTTTTTGGAAGTTTTCCAGACTTCTTCCTGTAATTGATTTCAAGTTTCAAAGCATTGTGATCTGACAGTGTGCATGGTATGATCTCTATTCTTTTATATTTATTGAGGGCTGCTTTATGTCCCAGTATGTGATCTATCTTGGAGAATGTGCCATGCGCACTTGAGAAGAAAGTAAATTCTCTGGCCTCAGGATGTAAAATTCTAAATATATCCGTCAGATCCATCTGGTCCAATGTGTCTTTCAAGTCCATTATTTCTTTAGTGATTTTCTGTCTGGTTGACCTATCCATTGCTGTAAGCAGAGTATTAAAGTCCCCTGCTATTAGCACATTCTTATCTATAAGCTTGTTTCTGTTTGTGATTAATTGTTTTAGATATTTAGGTGCTCCCATATTCGGTGCATAGACATTTATGATTGTTAGTTCTTCCTGATGGATGGACCCTGTAATTATTATGTAGTGCCCTACTTCATCTCTTGTGATTGTCTTTAATTTAAAGTCCAGTTTGTCTGATATAAGTATCGCTACTCCGGCTTTCTTTTGATTTCCTGTAGCATGATATATATTTCTCCATCCCCTTACTTTTAATCTAAAGGTATCTTTCCGTATAAAATGAGTTTCTTGTAGACAGCATATAGATGGATTTTGTTTTTTAATCCATTCTGCTACCCTATGTCTTTTGATTGGAGCATTCAGCCCATTTACATTCAGTGTTATTATTGAAATATGTGGGTTTAGAGTCTTTGTATCTTTTGTAGGGTTCCTGTTTGTGGTGGTGTCTCTGGAATCTTTGTTCCTTGCAACCTTCCCTTCAGAGCATCCCCCTCAGGATTTCTTGTAGGGCTGGCTTCGTGGTGACAAATTCTTTCAATTTCTGTTTGTTTGGAAAGGTTTTTATCTCTCCTTCTATTTTGAATGACAGGCTTGCTGGATAGAGGATTCTTGGCTGCATATTTTTACTGTTCATCACATTGAAGATCTCCTGCCATTCCTTTCTGGCCTGCCACGTTTCAGTAGATAGGTCTGTCACCACTCTGATGGGTTTCCCTTTGTATGTGAGGGCCCTTTTCTCCCTAGCTGCTTTCAAAATTCTCTATTTGTCCTTGTATTTTGCCATTTTTACGATGATATGTCGTGCAGAAGATCGATTCAAGTTACGTCTGAGAGGAGTCCTCTGAGCCTCTTGTATTTCCACATTGACTTCCTTCCCCAGGTCGGGGAAGTTCTCTGCTATAATTTGTTCCAGGACTCCTTCAGCACCTTTCCCTCTCTCTTCCTCTTCTGGGATTCCTATGATACGGATATTGTTGCGTTTGACTGTGTCGCTGAGCTCTCGAATTCTTCTTTCCTGTTCCTGGATCAGTTTGTCTCTTTTTTTGTCAGCTTCTTGTTTTTCTAGAATGGTGTCTTCTAAATCACTTATTCTCCTTTCTGCCTCTTCAATCTGTGCATTGGAGGCCTCTAATTTATTATGTATCTCATTGATCGCATTTTTTAATTCTTCATGCCTATTTTTATTTTCCATTCTGTCTAGCCATAGTTTCTTTGATGTCCCCTATGTTTTTTTCAAGCCCAGCTATTAATTTTACCATTATTATTCTAAAATCTTGTTCACTTATGCTGCTGATATCTGTTTTGAGCAGTTCATTAGCTGTCATTTCTTCTTGGAGTTTCTTTGGAGGAGAGCTCTTTCGTTTCGTCATTTTAGTTAGCTTTCCGACTCTTGTTGGTTTTAAAGACCTGTTATGCTCTCTGTTTCTATGGGTACTGCTATAGCCAAGAAGACTCTTTGACTTTCCAGGGCCTATCCTTTCAGAGATTGTTTTTTGAATGGTATCCCTCGGTCACTCTTGTTGGGACGTTAGTTATTTTATTTTCCTATTCGTAGTGATTTTTGGGACTCTTCACCTTGTGTACTCTAGCTTGTTTCTTGAGGTAGCCCTGGAAAAGAAAACAGACAGACAAACACACAGGGAGCAGGAGTACACAAATGCACAGGCTGATTCAACTAACATGCAAAGCGAGAGGGAAAATGAAAAAGTTAATAGAAAAGATGGAGGAGGGAGGGCAAATAATAGGGAGCATAAAATACATAAAAGGGTCAAAAAGGGGAAAAGAAAAGGAAAAAAGAAGAAAACCAATGGACAAAGAACGGTTTAAAGCATATACCTGGATTTCCCAGCTACAGTTAAATAGCCGTGTGTATGCAGTGCTGGTTGAAGAGCATAGAGAAAAAGAGAGAAGGCAGGGCGAGACGAGGAAGATTTGGAAATAGAATGAACAGGCAGAAGGGATAAGAAGCTTTTTTCAAAGAGGTAAAGGGTAGAATATGGTTGGATAGGTGCGAGAAGGATGCTGGAATTATCCAGAGAAACTATATAGTCTAATTACTCCTGAGAGAAATAGCTGAAAAAGTCGGTAGTTGTAGAATTTACATTTACAGAATGGACTTGTTTTGATTGTTTAAGCAAGCTGGTGACCAGAGTTAATCAGGTCAGTGTTTTGGGGAAAAAAGCGAGAAAAGAGAAAGAAGATGAAAAAAAAGAGAAAAGAAAGGGAAAAAAAAAAGAAAAAAAAAGGAAAAAAAAACAAAAAAAAGGGAAAAAAAAGGAAAAAAAAAGGAAAAAAGAAAGGGAAAAAAAAAAGGGAGGAGGGCACCTCTCAGGCAGGGATGGGCGTGGCGTGATCCGATGCCTCAGGCGGGGGTTCTGCCTTTGCGGTTGTGGGGAGGAGAGTGACGGTGCTCCAGTCCCTTCTTGAACCCCGCGCTGCAACTCGCTGTTTTGGGTGTGTCAACTGCCCGTTCCGGGGTCGCAGCCGAAGTGGGTTGCACTCTTCAACCCAGGCCCGTTCCAATCTCCAAATCCCAGTCCGCGCGCCCCGCTGAAGTTGCCTTAGACACAGCTTCCCAGACAACTCCCTCGGGCTATTCCAGGCTCCCTGCTGAGCTCTGGGGGCGGAGTCGGAATCGCTGCTTCCTTCTCTGGGTTGGGCTGGCGTGCATGGCCGGGGGCTTGCCTGCCGGGTCCGCGTAGCCTGAGCCCGCTGGAGTGAGGAAAACCGGGTGTCTCTATGGCTCGTCACCCAAAACACGAACTCACAGGCAAATTTCCCAGTTTTTAGCTCTTTGCCTTCCCTCTCAAGTTCCAGCCAGCCAGGAGCGCGGCGCCCGGTGTCAGTGCGGCTCTTTCAGGGGTCCCAGCCGCCCTGGAGCTATAATGGTGGCAGGCGCGCCGCCACTCTGAAATCGATCCTCCAGAAGCGGCACAAAGAAGCAGTTTGTGTGCTCAGCCTCCCCCAGGACCAGTTGGCGCGAGGGGACCTGGTGTGCAGGTATTTGGCAAGTACGGTCTTTCTATGCACCGAGCGGAGATTTTTCTGTCTCGGACTCTCTCCTTTTCCCCTCTCACTCCCCGTAGAGGGTAGAGGGGGATCGCCTCCCACCCTGGAGTCTCCGATCCCGGCCCGATTTTACCTTCCCCGGTTCGCACTCACGTTAGAAGGCTTTCTCAGTGGATTCTGCGTCCTTTTTCTCCTAGTCTCTCAGGTTTTGTAAGGTTTCCAATGGCTTCAGATCTTTTCTGTGTGATGTATGGGCGCGAGTGCAAGTACGGAGCTCCTTACTTCTCCGCCATCTTGCCCCACCTCCTCTCTTAAAAGAAATTTTAAGTATAAACACAACATTGTTAAATAGGCCCAAGATTGTACGGCACAGCTTTAAGAATTATTCATCTTGTGCAATAGAAATTTATACCCATGGTTGCTAGGGGGAAATGGGGAGTTGGCCATCATAGTCATTTTTTAATGGTTTCTTTTCTTCCTACCTGTTAAATTCATTTATTTATTTTACTTTATCTCTATAATTCTTTGTCTATCTTCTTTTAAAAAATATTTATTAACATTTAACCATTTTTGAGAAGCAGAGAGAGACAGAGCATAAGCAGGGAAGGAACAGAGAGAGGGAATCACAGAATGGGAATCAGGCTCCAGGCTCCCAGCTGTCAGCACAGAGCAGCCTGATGTGGGCTCGAACTCATGAACCACAGGATTATGACCTGAGGTGATGTTGGACGCTTAACTGACTCTGCCACCCAGACATCTCTTTTTCTGTCTTCTTAACTCAGAGTTCTTATGGGAGATTACATGTTATTGGTGCCCAATACATACTTTTTCAATAAATTCGTTAGGAATCTTTTTTACTGCTCTATCTTCAGTCTGCACTTCTCTGTGCATACAGCTTCATTCTTCTGCTGACATAACATTTTCCTGTGTAAATACTCTACTTTTCCAAGACAATACTGGGTATTTTTGCTTGATTAATGACCTGTTTAATTATCCAACCTGTGCTTAAAATTTAACTCCTCTCCCTCTCCAGAATCTCCTCCGCCTGTCTAACTGCTTTCTCACAGCGCTCTCAGGGATCTTGCTTTCTGGACTTCACACCTCAGAGCTGGCTTTAGCTTTTCTTCCTTCTCCAAATCGATTCTGTATTCATTCCTTCCAAACAACATTGCTGGAGTTTGTTCCTTTGCTTTCCCGTATACTGCCACATTTTAGCTTCGGTCTGTATCTTTTTGTCTTGACTGCTTTTGCGGCATTGTCTCTGCAGTGTGTTCTTTACTTTGTGTTTTTTGTATCTGCTATTTAGCTGATGAAAAAATTCCTCCTGTTCCCATGTTGTCTTTCCTGTTCCTCTGATTCTCCCTAGACTTGTCCTCTGAACATGTTAGTAAGCACCTTCCCTGTCTAGAAACACTTTCCTTCTTCCTAAGTCCTATCTATGTTTCAAGACATAGACCAATAAAAGCTTACTTATAAATGGTTCCCTCTTTCCCTCTCTTCTATCCACCTACTCATCCTTCTTTACTCTCTCCCTCCCCTGATGAACTCTCTGTCACTCATCATCTCAGCAACTCCCTTAGCCTTATCTTTTATTTAGCTGCTGTTCCCTTTATATGTGTCCTGTGTCCTTCGCTAAATTGTCAGCTTCCTGGGGAACAGAATGTTGCTTATGCTTTATTGTATCCTCCGCAGCACTCCGTATCGTACCTTGCGGGTGGGAGGTATTCAAAATAGCATTTCTTGGTTGGCTATTTGAAATACATTTTTGCAATGGAATAATATTCTAAATGAGCTTGTCAAAAGTAGTGGACTTCTCTACAGGACTGTCACACAGAGATGCAAAAATGACCAAACTCTTCGTGGCCCTGCCCCCTCTGTCTCCTGCGAACTTGCTCACTTTCCTCTATTGCCTCTACCAGTAACCTGAATACAATCATGAAGGTGTCCCCATTTCTTCTATTTCCCTTGTTATTATATACAACCATTCACCAAATTCTATTTCTTCCACCTCGTGACTCTGGTTCAAGACCCCAAGTGCTTTCCCTTCGTTGTTTAAATAGCCCATTCCTGGGCTTCTTTCTGATCATCTTTTCTGCCTTATTCATGAATTTCAAAATGTGTATGTGTTTATTTTCGTTAGCAGAGATTCTTAGAGAAAAATGCATATAAATGCAGGTTTAAAGAATAATTGTAAAGTGAGCCATGATACATCAACCCAGGTCAAGAAATAGAATATTGCCTGTAACTAGATGTGCCTCATCTGTATCATAATCTACTCCTCTCAGCTAGAGGGAAGCAGTTTCCTTGATATTTGTAATAATGTTTTCATATCTTTTCTTTAGAGTTACCACTGAAGATATGGATCTTCTGTGATTTGATTCTTACACTCTACTTGTGTTCCCGAGATTCATCCATTTTGTGTCATGTTACTGTCTGTTCTCCTTGTTGTATAGCTACAATTGAAAGAATATGGCTTATTTATCCATACTGTTATTAATGGACATTTAAGTGGGTTCCATTTTTACTATTAAAAATAGTACAGCTCTGAACATTTTATGAATGTATCATGATACACATGTACCTGAGTTTCTGCAGGATTTTTTCCAGGGGCAGGTTTGCTGGCCACGTATATTTTTATTAATGACAAACTCTTTTCCAAAATGATGAAACCAATTTACACTTGTTTTAGCATTATATGGACATCTGTATTATTGCGTATTCTAATGCTATATGGTATTATCAGGCTTTAAACGTTTGTGTGTGTGTGTGTGTGTGTGTGTGTGTGTGTATGAACAGATATGTGTTTAAAGGTATCTCTTTATAATTTTAATTTGCATTTTTGTTATTACTGTGAAGTTGAGATCTTTTCTTGTTTGTGGGTTATTTGGATTTCTTTTTGTTGTTGTTATTGTTAAATATCTGTTCAACTATTTTTACCCATTTGTCTATTTTGTTTTATCTTTATTTGTTATTGACTTTATGAATCCCTTAAATATTTCTGTGAAGAGACTTCTGTTGGCGATATATGATGCAAGAGACCTCTGTTGGCTCTAGATGATGCAAATGCATTTTTCTGCTATGTTTATATTTTCATTTTCTTTGTGGTATTTTAAAAAACAGAAGTTCTTAATTTTAATGTAGATAAACTTATCAACACTTATGGCTAGAATATTTAGAACCTTGTTTAAGAAATTATTTCCTACCCTGAGCTTATGCTGTAATGTGCATATATATTATTTTATGGAAATGTTTAATATTTAGATCTTATTATTTCATCTTAGGATGATTTTTGTTTTAGCGCTTAAGGAGATGGTGATAACCTTTTGTTTTGTTGTTTTTTTTTTTTGTAAGTTTATTTATTTATTTTGAGAGAGACAGAGATGGTGCAAGTGGAGGAAGGACAGAAAGAGAGAGAGGGAGAATCCCAAGCAGACTCTGCACTGCCAGCACAGAGCCTGATATGGGGCTTAAACCCATGAAGTCATGAGATGACCTGAGCCAAACCAAGAGTCAGATGCTTAACTGACTGAGCCATTCATGCACCCCAGATGGTGATAGCCTTTGAACTGTTTTTGGTTTGCCCTCTGTTTTCTTCCCCTCTCATCTATCTCATACTTGGCAGCCAGACCTACATGTCTAAAACAACAGCTTGAATAGTTTGTGTGTGAAAAGTACACAGCATGTTACCCCAAACACAGTAAGAATTAAGTAAATAAATATTAATACTGTTAACTTATGCAGAGAAAACAATCCAGCTTTTTACCCTAAAATTTAAGGTACTACTTGGGTGACCTCCGTCTCCATGTACAACTTTTCACTCACATCTTGAGTTCATTCATGTAACTATGCCAGCCACTGATCTGCTTTCTGTTCCAGTAACAATTCTTTTTTTTTTTAAGTTTTTATTTATTTATTTTGAGAGAGTCATAGACAGTGCAAGTAGGGGAAAGGCAGAGAAAGGGAGAGAGAGAATCCCAAGCAGGCTCTGCACTATCAGCAGAGCCCAAACAGGGCTTGAACTCACAAAACTATGAGATCATAACCTGAGCTGAAATGAAAAGTCTGACACTTAACAGACTGATTCACCCAGGCACCCCTCTAGTAACAATTCTTGCCTTGATTTCCCTACCTCTGTGTTTGGACTTTCCCCTGTCAGCTCTCCATTACCTTCTGTCTATCTGATTTCAACCCTCTAAAGTTCTTTATACATTGTAAATCCTCACCCACTCTCAAAACCTTCCCAGGCTCCTTTAGTGAGAAACGTCTGCTCCACCTTTAGGCCACTGCATTTTGCCTCTCAGGATGAGTTAGGGAATATTCCTATTCCACACTTACCTCTGTGTAACACCGTGAAACACAGATCTTATTCTAAAGTTAGTTTTGTCAATGACATTCTATATAGTAGATTGTGAACTGTTTTAGAGAAAATATTTAAGCTTAATTTTTTTTTTAATTTTGGAGAGCTTCAAACATATGTCTTACATGTTGTAGGATTTCAAATATATATATATTTGAAATAATTTGTTCTTCAGTTCATCCTGTTTTCCTTTCTTATGAGTTTATAACTATTATCTAATTATAAGACTAATTTTTTTGCAAAGATATTTTGTGAAAACAAGTGACAGTATAAAGGAAGGAATAAATATAGACCTCCAGCCCTCATTTGCTTCCCTGTTTCCAGAACACATCAGGTAGGAAGGACATAGAGGGGTGTTCCTTATAGAGACTGAATAACCTCAGAGGAAAGACATAGAAATACCTGTATTTGGGGAACAGAAACTCCTCTAAAAAAATAAAAGAAACACAATCTAATCTCTGTAAGTGAAGCTCACCATTTGATAAGCTTCTAATTAGCATTCTGGTGTTTCATGTTTGATATAATTGAACAGCCAAGATCACCATGCATTTGAGGGAGAACTCCAACACAAAGTTGAAAAACAAAGTTGTAACAAAACAACAAAAACAACCTCAATCGAAAGAACTTGTAGGATGCACAGCAATGCAGGAAAAAATAAAAATGTTTTTTAACAATCACTATCTTGAGAGAAATAGGGGAAAATATTGGACACGTACAATATCAGGATATTTAAGAAATGTATATCACCATGCTCTAGAAAGTTCAAAATAGGGGTGCTTGGGTGGCTCAGTTGAGCATCCAACTTTTGCTCAGGTCATAATCTCACAGGTTTGAGTTTGAGCCTTCCCTTGGGCTCTGTGCTGACAGCTCAGAACCTGGAGCCTGCTTCAGATCCTGTTTCTCCCTCTCTCTCTGCCACACCCCTGCTTGTGCTTTTTCTTTCTCTCTCAAAAATAAATAAACATTAAAAAAAATAACTTCAGGGGTCTAGCATTTGATAAACAATAATTTCAGAAAGACAAAGCTGATAAAGGGATGAGATAATGAAAAAAAAAATAATAAGAAATTTCCCAGAATTGAAATGTCCCAATGTCTATTTTGTAACATATTAATATCCAGCCCAGTAAGTGAGAAGAAAGAAATCTAGTCCAAAGTAAAAACTGAAATATAAAAATATCAGAAATAAAGAGAACATCCTAAAATTTTTCAAAGAGAAAAAGACAAAGAGAAAAACCCAGCTTATATACCAAATACTGGGAATGAAGATTGCTTTGGGTTCCTGGATGGGAACATTGGGACCTATAAGGTAATATATCAAAGCTTTTAATAGTTTAACTAAACTATTAATTAAGCTTAAATGTAGAATAAAAAGATTATTAATTTTTTTTACATTTTATTTATCTTGAGAGAGAGGGAAAGAGTAGAGAAAGGGCAGAGAAAGAGGGAGAGAGAATCCCAAGCAGATTCTGTGCTATCAGCACAGAGCTCGATCCCACAAACCATGAAATCATGACCCGAGCCAGTATCAAGAGTCAGACTGTTAACTGACTGAGCCACTCAGGTGTCCCATAGAATAAACAGAATTTTATACCTCTGTATTTAAGAAATGAAGTTTAAAAAATTATTTTAATTTATATTATTTCATTTTTTACTTTAGAGAGAGAGAGGGCAGGAGCTGGGGAGAGGGGCAGAGTGAGAGAGAAAGAGAGAGAATCCCAATCAGAGATTCTGATGAAGGGGTGGATCCCATGCCCCTGGGATCATGATCTGCACTGAAATCAAGACTGGGATGCTCAACAAACTGAGCCTCCCAGGCACCCCCAAAATTAACTCTTTTTTGAGTGCTTCATTCCTTTTTATTGCCCAATAGTATTAACTGTAACAACTTAATTTTTTTTTTTTGGTTGTGATTGTTGTCTACAGGAGACTCTATTTATTTATTTATTTATTTAATATAATTTATCGTCAAATTGGCGAACAGCATGTACAGTCTGCTCTTGGTTTTGAGGGTAGATTCCCGTGGTTCCGTGCTGAAATACAACACCCAGTGCTCATCCCAACAAATGCCTTCCTTAATGGTCATCACCCATTTTCCCCTTTCTCCCAACCCCCATCCACCCTCAGTTAGTTATTTGTATTTAAGAGTCTCTTATGGTTTGCCTCCCTTCCTCTCTTTTTGTTACTATTTTTTCCCCTTCCCTTCCCCCATGGACTTCTGTTAAGTTTCTCAAGATCCATATATGAGTGAAAACATGATACCTGTCCTCTGACTGACTTATTTCACTCAGCATAATACCTTCTATTTCCATCCATTTTGCTGCAAATAGCAGGATTTCTTTTTTCTCATTTCCAAGTAGTGTTCCATTGTATATATAAACCACATCTTTATCCATTCATCAGTTGATAGACATTTAGACTCTTTCCATAATTTGGCTATTGTTGAAAGCACTGGTATAAACATCAGGGTACATGTGCCCCTATGCATCAGGACTCCTGTATCCCTTGGGTAGATTCCTAATAGTACTATTGCTGGGTCATAGAGGAGTTGTATTTTTAATTTTTTGAGGAACCTCCACACTGTTTTCCAGAGTGGCTGCACCAGTTTGCATTTCCAACCAACAGTGTAGGAGGGTGCCTGTTTCTCCACATCCTTGCCAGCATCTATAGTTTCCTGAGTCATTCATTTTAGCCACTCTGTCCAGTGTGAGGTGATATCTAAGTGTGCTTTTGATTTGTATTTCTCTGATGATGGTGATGTTGAGGATCTTTTCATGTATCTGTTTGCCATCTGGATGTCTTCTTTGGAAAAGTGTCTATTCATGTCTTCTGCCCATTTCTTCACTGGATTATTTGTTTTTTGAGTGTTGAGTTTGGTAAATTCTTTATAGATTTTAGATACTAGCCCTTTATATGATATGTCATTTGCAAATATCTTTTCCCATTCCACCAGTTGCCTTTTAGTTTTGTTTACCGTTTCCTTTGCAGTGCAGAAGCTTTTTATATTGATGAGGTCCTAATAGTTGATTTTTTCTTTCTTTTCTTTTCTTTTTCTTTTTTCTTTTTAAGAGAGAACACATGGGATTTCGGGGAGAGGGACAGGGAGAAAGAGAATTTTTTTTTTTTAGCATTTATTCAGTTTTGAGAGACAGAGAATGAGTGGGGAGGGACAGAGAGAGAGGGAGACACAGAATCTGAAACAAGCTCTGAGCCGTCAGCACAGAGCCTGATGTGGGGCTCGAACCCACAAACCGTGAGATCATGACCTGAGCCGAAGTTGGATGTTTAACCGACTGAGCCACCCAGGCACCCCAAGAATCTTTTTTTTTTTAATTTTTTTAATGTTTTATTTATTTTTAGGAGAGAGAGAGAGACAGCGTGAGCAGGGGAAGGTCAGAGAGAGAGGGAGAGACACAGACTCCGAAACAGGCTCCAGGCTCTGAGCTGGCAGTCAGCACAGAGCCCGATGCGGGGCTCGAACCCATGAACTGCGAGATCATGACCTAGGCGAAAGTCGGACGCTTAACCGACTAAGCCACCCAGGTGCCCCAAGAATCTTAAGCAGTCTCCATGATGAGTGTGGACACATGGCTTGATCCCACAATCCTGGAATCATGACCTAGGCTGAAATAAAGGGTCAGACACTTAACCAATTGAGCCACACAGGGTCCCCAGTTCATTTTTGCTTTTAATTCCCTTGCCTTTGGAGATGTATCGAGCAAGAAATTGCTGTGGTTGAGGTCAAAGAAGTTGTTGGCCTGCTTTCTCCTCTAGGGTTTTGATGATTTCCTGTCTCACTTTTAGGTCTTTCATCCATTTTGAGTTTATTTTTGTGTATGGTCAAAGAAAGTGGTCTAGTTTCATTCTTCTGCATGTTGCTGTTCCTTTATTCTTCCAATCCATGAAAATGGAATGCTTTTCCATTTCTCTGTGTCTTCATTTTCTTTCATAAGTTTTCTATAGTTTTCAGCATACAGATCTTTTACATCTTTGGTTAGGTTTATTCCTAGGTATTTTATGGTTCTTGGTGCAGTTGTGATTGGGATCAGTTTCTTGATTTCTCTTTCTGTTGCTTCATTATTGATATATAAAAATACAACCTATTTCTGTACATTGTTTTTGTATTCTGCAACTTTGTTGATTTCATGTATCAGTTCTAGCAGTCTTTTGGGAGAGTCTTTCAAGGTTTTCATGTAGTATATTATTTCATCTGTGAAGTGAAAGTTTAACTTCATCTTTGTCAATTTTGATGCCTTTTATTTCATTTTGTTGCCTGATTGTTGATGCTAGGATTTCCAACACTATGTTAAACAACAGTGCTGAGAGTGGACATCCCGATCTCAGGGGGAAAGCTCTCAGTTTTTCCCCATTGAGAATGATATTAGCTATGGGCTTTTCATAAATGGCTTTTATGATGTTTAAGTAAGTTCCTTCTATCCCAACTTTCTCAAGGGTTTTTATTACGAAAGGATGCTGTATTTTTTCAAATGCTTTCTCTGCATTTATTGACAGGATCATATGGTTCTTATCCTTGCTTTTATTAATGTGATGTATCATACTGATTGATTTGCAAATATTGAATGAGCCCTGCAGCCCAGGAATGAATCCCACTTGATCATGGTGAATAATTCTTTTCATATGATGTTGAATTCTATTTGCTAGTATCTTATTGAGAATATTTGCATCCATGTTCATCAAGGATATTAGCCTGTAATTCTCCTTTTTTTTGTGGGGGGGTCTCTGGTTTGGGAATCAAGGTAATGCTGGCTTCATCGGATGAGTCTGGAAGTTTTCTTTCCATTTCTGTTTTTTGGAACATCTTGAGAAGGATAGGTATTAACTCTTGTTTAAATGTCTGGTAGAATTCTTCTATGAAGCCATCTGGCCTATGACTCTTATTTGTTGGGAATATTTGGATAACTGATTCAATTTTCACTTGTTATGGGTCTGTTAAAATTTTCTATTTTTTTCCTGTTTGAGTTTTGGTAGTGTGTGGGTGTTTAGGAATGTGTCCATTTCTTCCAGGTTGTCCAGTTTGTTGGCATATAATTTTTCATAGTATTCTCTGATAATTGCTTGCATCTCTTAGGGATTGTTGTGATTAATCCATTTTCATTTGTGATTTTATGTATTTGGGTCCTCTCTATTTTCTTTTTGAGATGTCTGGCTAGGGGTTTCTCAGTTGTTTTGTTTTCAAAAAAAAAAAAAACACTTTTAGTTTCATTGAGCTGTTCTACTATATTATTTCTGCTCTGATATTTATTATTGCTCTTCTCTGCCGGCCTTGGGGTTTCCTTGGTTTTTTTTGCTTCTAGTTCTTTTAGGTGTGCTGTTAGATTTTGTATTTGGGATTTTTCTTGTTTTTTTGATATAGACCTGGACTGCAATGCACTTTATTCTTAGGACTGCCTTTGCTGCTTCCCAAAGGGTTTGGACTTTTGTGTTTTCATTTTCATTTGTTTGCGCATATTTTTACTTCTTTAATATCCTGTTTGATCCATTCGTTCTTGAATACGATATTCTTTAACCTCTATACATTTGGAGGTTTTCCAGGCTTTTTCTAGTGGTTGATTTCAAGTTTCATAGCATTGTGATCTGGAAGTGTGCATGGTATGAGCTCAATTCTTTTACATTTTTTGAGGGCTGTTTTGTGACCCAGTATGTGATCTGTCTTGGAGAATGTTCCATGTGCACTCAAGAAGAATGTGTATTCTGCCACTTTAGGATGAAAAGTTCTAAATATATCTGTTAATCCCATCTGGTTCAGTGTATCATTCAGGGCCATTGTTTCTTTATTGATTTTCTGTCTAGATGATCTGTCCATTGCTATAAGTGGAGTATTAAAGTCCCCTGTTATTACCACATTTTTACAAATAAGATTGTTTATATTGTGATTAATTGCTATATATATTTGGGTGCTTCCGAGTTTGGCGCATAATAATTTATAATTGTTAGCTCTTCTTGATTGATAGTCCCTGTAATTATGATATAGTGTCATTCTTCATCTCTTGTTATACCCTTCAGTTTAAAATCTGGTTTGTCTTATATGAGTATGGCTACTCCAGCTTTCTTTTGAGTTCTAGTAGCATGATAGATGGTTCTCCATCCCCTCACTTTCAATTTGAAGGTGTCCTCAGGTCTAAAATGGGTGTCTTATAAGTAGGAAACAGATAGGTATTATTATTTTTTTATCCATTCTGATTCCCCATTTCTTTTGATAGGAGTATTTAGTCCATTTACATTCAGTGTTATTATTGAAAGATATGATTTAGAGTCATTGTATTACCTGTAGGTTTCACACTTGTAGTGATTTCTCTGCTCCTTTGTTGTCCTTGCAACATTCCACTCACAGAATTCCCCTTAGAGTTTCTTATAGGGCTGGTTTAGTGGTGATGAATTCCTTCAGTTTTTGCTTGGAAATACCTTTATCTCTCTTTCTATTCTGAATAACAGGCTTGCTGGATAAAGTGTTCTTGGCTGTATATTTTTCGTATTCAGCACATTGAAAAATTCCTGCCACTCCTTTCAGGCCTGCCACGTTTCAGTAGATTCATCTGCTATTCCTCTTATATGTGTCTGCTCTTGTAGGTTAAGACCTGTTTATCCCTAGCTGCTTTCAGAATTCTCTCTTGGTCTTTGTATTTTGCCAGTTTCACTATAATGTGTTGTGCAGAAGATCGATTCAAGTTATGTCTGAAGAGAGTTCTCTGTGCCTCTTGCAGTTCAGTGTCTGTTTCCTTCTCCAGATTGAGAAAGTTCTCTGCTATGATTTGTTCAGTACACCTTCGGCCCTTTTCTCTCTTCTTCTTCTAGAACTCCTATGATACGAGTATTGTTCCATTTCATTGAATTACTTAGTTCTTTAATTCTCATCTTGTGGTCCAGAATTTTTTTTATCTCTCTTTTTCTCAGCTTCATCTTTTTCCATAATTTTATCTTCTATTTCATTTAATCTCCCCTTTACCTCTTCAATCCTCATTTCACCACCTCTAGTTTATTTTGCATCTCATTTGCAGCATATTTTAATTCATCATGACTATTTTTTAGTTCTTTGATCCCTGTAACAATGATTCTCTGCTGTTTTCTATGCTTTTTTCAAGCCCAGGGATTAATCTTATGACTATTATTCTAAATTCTTCTTCAGTTATATTGTTTCTATCTGTTCTGATCAATTCTAGCTGTGATTTCTTCCTGTAATTTCTTTTGAGTGTAATTCTTCTGTTTCATCATTTTGGCTAGTTTTTTATCCTTTCAGTGTTCTAAAAGCTTGTTATGTGCCCTGCACTTGTGAGCACTACTGCACTAAACAGGGTTCATACACTATCTAGGGACTGGCCCTTCAGGAAGTGTTTTTTGGAGAGTGTTACTTGCTCTATGTTGTTGTGACTTTGGTTACTTTATACTGTAGTGATGTTTTGGACTCTCCAGCAGGTGTGCTTTGATTTGTTCATTGCAATAGCCCTAGAAAGGAAAACAAACAAACAGAAAACAAAAACAAACAAATATACTAGCAAAAAACAAAACAAAACAAACAAACCAAAGCCCCAGAAACACTAGCTACAAGTACACCACAGGGCAAAGGTGGTGCTGATGGAAGACGCCTTAACCCATACAAAGAGAGAAGTGACAGGGATGGGGAAAAAGAAAAGAATAAAAATTGACCAGACAGAGAAACTATATGGCTTAATCCTGAGAGAGAGAAAGGAAAATAAAGAAGGAGTTGTAGAACAGGTATCAGGAGAATAAATGAAATATGTCTGCTTAAACAAACCACCAACCGTTGTAACCAGACTAGAGGAGGGAAGAGATAAGGAGGAAAGGAAGGAAGAATATATCTATATAATAAGAATCATCTGAGAATTAAACCAGGTAATGCACAACAGTGCTGGTCTAGAGGAAGGCTGTCTGGTTGGTCAGTGTCAATCCCATCCCAGTAGATATTCAGATACCAGGCAGGAGGGGGTTGTTTGGTGCAGGCGGTCCTGCCTCCACTCTGAGCCCTGCTGTCCTTTCCCAGAAGCCCCACCTTGTTGGTAACAGGGAGCAAAATGGTGACACTGCAGTCTCTCCCTCCACGGACTGGGTCTCCCAAACCACTCTTCAAGTTGTCCTAACTATGCTGTGGATGCAAACAAGGCAGTTTGCCCTGCTCAGGCTATTCCCCCTCCCTGGCTCTTGTCTGGGACTTAAACCCTGATGTCTTTAAGGCTCTCACTCTGTCCACCCCAGTTTCGGGGAGGTGTCACTCCTTTGAGCGGATATATACCTTCTTCCCATAGCACTCCTGAGAGGGGATTGCTTTCTCTCACTGTGGACTGCACCTCTGACCTAGTTACTGAGCCTGGGGCTGGCTCCCCTCCTCTCTAGGTGCGTGATCCATGCAACTGGGCCTTGTCCAGAGAAAGCCTCACAATTAGATATCGGAGCTTTCTCCATCCAGATCCATGGTTTCTCTCTTTTCCAAATACAGTCCTATGTGTCTCCATTTGCTCTTTCTTATCTCTTTTTCTCTCCACAGAAGGGTATCCCTCCCCTCTGTTCATTTTATCTCCCCTAGTTTGCAGTCATGCACCCATGGCCTGTCAGGTTGCTCTGGTCGGTCCCTGAAGTGTCTGTGTCACCTTGCCACCTGGACTTCTGGAGTTCAAACTCCTTTGGCCTCAACAGTGCTGTGTTTGAGGGTCGAGGGAACTTCAGATCCCCTGACTTCTCTGCCATGTTAGCCTTTCCTCCTAAAATTAACTTTCTTTAAGAAGCTACTTACTTATGTGTTTCAACAGAACAATGGAGTAAATCAAGAAAGCAGAAACTACTGGAATATATTTTCTACATAAATAAAGAGAAAACATGAGAGCTAGACATAGGGTATCAAAAAGAAGAAAAGTAAGTAAAAGAAGACTGTCCAGAAAGTCTGTAATGGAAAGTCATAGAACTATGGCTTACTCACCTAAAAATAAACAAACAAAGCACAACTAGTCTTGTTTATAGCTGGAGAAAGAAAGACCCATAGAAACCTTAATTAAAAAGACCTTTAGTTTAAAAATACATTGATAGGTAATTAGGTATATTTATGAAAACTGCATGTTTTTGTTTTCTCAGTACAATCCTGATATATACCTGTTGTAATCATTGATAACACATACTTTCACTTTCAGAAATGAAGGATATTAAATTACATAGTCACTCTAGATGTGTTCTACCGTGTTGAACATTGCCTCAAAAGTCTCAGGTATGGTGTAGGAATAAAAAGTTCAGGAATAAAGCAAACTAAGCAAATGGAAATTTAGGCATGTTTTAAATTCTAAGAACATTAAATACTGCATAGAATATTTAATGTAACTTAAAGCAAATGTAGTTATTGTTTATCCCTGTTCAGAATGTACACAGATACAGAACACAAACATGGAATTATTGGTTTAACCAAAAAAATATAATAAGATTATATTGTATAATAGAACAACTGAGGAATTTTGATGTATATTTGAGCAGTAGTAGGGAAAGCTACTTCATTTCGGCTTCACCAAAATTTAAATTTAATATCTCACATAAAAAGAAATCTGAAGTAGGAAACTGCCATAGTGTTGGTAGGGCTTTGACTCCGCTTCTCATTGAATGCTTGCTTCTCCCCTTCCCTGTTTTATTTATGTCCTCAGGCAGATAATAAGATGGCTGTAGGAGTTCCAAGCATTACATTCAGTTATGAGAAAACCCAAAAACAGAAAAAGGATAATTTCTGCTGAGGTCTCTTTCTTAGGATCTAGGAAGACTTTCCCAGTAATTACTGAGAAGACTTTCTACCAAGTCTCTATGAGCAGGATTAGTTACATGCCCATACCTAAAACCAAATCACTGTCAAGGAGAATGGACCACCATGATGGGTTTAGAGTCTTGGACCAAGGGGTGAATGTTGGATAGGAAGTCAACATTTTCTGCTGAACCTGAAATAGGAGATGTTCAGGAGTAGTGAAATTATGTCCTTATCTTCCTTGGAAGTTTGTACGCAATGTCCTACATTGATGAATTAAAATATAGAAGTAAGTTACTGTTTTGAAATCTGGTGGTCTATATCAGCAGAAAGAAAAATAATTTGAAAGCAGTTACTCTGGAGAACAAGCAGGAGGGAGAGAACAGGTGTTTTTTTTTTTTTTTTTTAATACTTCATTGTTATGTTTTTCAGTGTTATCTGATATTTTAAACAACATACATGTATTTGATAAAATGCCACTTAAAAACAAAATAGTATTAGACCTAATACCAGAATTTTAAATAATAGTATAATATTCCCTACACAGTTTCCATAACATTTAATAAGCCCCCTATTGAAATGTTTTTATGTTGTTGAAATCTTTTGCTAATACAAACATGAAGGGTGAGCCTTGTTTTGTTTAAAGTACTTTGGACATACTTATAAGCAATAAATAAATATGATTTGAAGCAACTAATTATTAAGAAGAAAGGTCTAAAGATTCAAATGGTGGTTCTCAAATGTTGGAGCACATGGGAGTCACCTGCAGGGGTTTTAGAATATCTCCGTACTTGGGCTGCACCTCAAACCAACTGAACCAAAACATTTTTGGAGAATGGAGCAGCTATACAGATATGGGTTTCCTTTGAAAACTTCCAGTGATCTAGTGAGTTTACAAGTTTGAGAATGACTGGGTTTAGGGAAATTGTTTTCCCCTGCAAACAATTATCATTTAAAAACATTTGTGATGTCTACAATGCATAATGAACTGATATTATAATTCTGTAGTTTCTTATACCCATTACTTTCCTCTTCACATCTTGTCTCATCTCCAGACTTGACTTCCCTGTCACTCACCCTCCCATCCCCATGCCTCAAGGCAAGACATTTTAGGATTAGAGGCCAAAGGTTACAGTTGGGAGATATCATATTGTAACCTGTCTTGCCATTCTTCTGAAGGAGTAGAGGACGTCTTGTCTGTATTAGCCATTCTGAATTATGTGCTTCCTTAACCGGCATTATTCTCTTGTCTATTTTATATCCCGCACATTTGGTTTTTATACATTATCGAATGGCTATTGCTTTTCAATGGGAACACTTTGCTTCTACTTTTAAAGCCTCCTTTGGCCAATAAATTGAATTTAAAGACTAAACACCTTTGTTTTTATTTATTCTGCATTGTACTTTTTTTGTTATAATGGAGTGTTTTTTTTTAAAATCAATATTTGTCATTACAGAACAAGCAAAATTCATTATCTTTTAAAATTATTTGTGAAAATGGATTTCCAAGGCTTCAACATATTCATTCTATGACAGTAGCAGTAGGAAAGTGTTTTCAATTTACTTTTTTGATCAAAACCAAACTTGACAAATACATTGTACTGCTATGCCATCTGTAGCAAGCTATTGTAATTACGCATCTGTTTCAAATTGTTCCTTTGTTAGTACGATTTTGCACTCAGTGTTTTGCATAATTCATTTCATTAAAGTAACACCCTTGAGTTTTAATATTTAGGGTGATATTTTTGAACTGTGGCATTCTAGAGAGTACATGTTAGTATGTAGAATTTTGATAAAAGCAAATATTTTATTTCTTAATGATTTGTGTTGCTTTGGGAAGCAATATTTTAACATATCATGAGGTAATGTTTTGCATAACCACATATTTCAAAAGGATTTTGTAATTTAATGAGAATTAGACTAAATGGTAGTGATTAAGTAATGATTCAGATTATGGTTTTTCTCATTATAGTTTATATGAATTTAATGAATTTTCATCTGAACTTATGACATTTATTTTTATCCTGCTATTGACACTTATTTGCTCCTTGCATTGTATATTTTTATGCCTATAATATTTTGATATTCATATGATTCGAAATGCTTAATATGGTTTGTTTCAAAATGTATTGTTTTACTTTTATAAAAAGTTTCATATGTTACAGTTTATATTAAGATATGTGTAAAAAGGTGCGCATAACTTTTTTAGGTAAAGTTTGCTGATTAAGAAACTCAAGATACTGAAGTTCATTTTAAATTATTTGATTTTTTCAAATTGTTTATTATTTTTGTATGAGAGAGAGAGAGAAATCTTGATCAGGGGAGGGACAGAGAAGGAGAGAGACAGACAATCCCAAGCAGGCTACATGCTGTTGGCGCAGAGCCTGATGTGGGCTCACACTCGCAAACTCACAAACAATATGATGAACTGATATCCGAGAGTTGGACGCTTAATGAACTGAGCCACACAGGTGCCCTAATTCTTTTATTTTTTTTAGTATTTATTTATTTATGTTGCATGAGAGAGAGACAGAGACAGAGACAGAGAGAGAGAAGGGGGATGAGCAGAGAGAGAAGAGAGAATCCCAAATGGGCTCCATGCTGTTAGCTGATTGCATGGAGACTGATGTGGGGCTCAATCTCAAGAACTGTGAAATTATGACCTGAGCTGAAATCAGAAGTCAGACACTTAACTGACTGAACCACCCAGGTGTCCCCAAAGGTTTTTGATTTAAAAAAATATATATATATTTGGCAGAATGAACACAAGCTGGGGAGAAGTACAGAGGGAGAGACAGAGTGAATCTTAAGCAAGCTCCACACTCAGCTTGGAAATTGATTTGGGCTTGATCCCATGACTCTGGAAGCATGACCTGAGCTGAAATCTAGGGTTGGATGCTTAACTGACTGAGCCACCCAGGCACTGCTGAGGTTCACTTTAAGTTGGGATTTTATAGTTGGTATCTTTATAGTTGGTATCTAAAAGAACTAATGTAGACCATTGTCTTTCAGTGATGCTTTTATACAGGGTTTAGGTGATGTTTTTGGGCTTTTAGTGATGCTTTTGTATAGTTTTAGAGTTATGGCTTATTAGATTGATTATAGGGTCATTGTAGGTATATTTTGAAAGTATGCACAGTCACCTAGCAACATGGGTGGAATATTGCATTTGGTTAATAGAAATAATGATAACAACAAGTAAACATCTGTTATGTGCTTATCGCATAACAGAAACTATGTTGAAGGATTGCCCTCCATCATTTCTTTTAACCTCACCAAAACAAATAATTATAATGTCTTAACAGATATTACTATTATACTGAATTTACATATGAGTGAACAGAGTCTTAGAGGTTATATATGTATTTTTTTCAAATTTACCCAGGTCTTATGGCTAATATGATTTTGAACCAGAAGCTGGACTACTTTCTTGCAGAAAAATAAACTCAAAATGAATTGAAGACTTAAATATGAGGCTCCAAACCATAAAGTCCTAGAAGGAAACATAGGCAGTAATTTCTTTGACATCAGCCTTAGAAATGTTTTTCTAGATGTCTCCTCAGGCAAGGGAAACAAAAACAAAATTAAACTACTGGGACTATACCAAAATAAAAAGCCTTTGCACAGCAAAGGAAACCATGAACAAAACAAAAAGGCAACCTATGAAATGGGAAAATATATTTATAAATGATATATCTGATAAGGGGTTAATATCCAAAACATATAAAGAACACCTTCAACTTAACGTGAAACAAATAAAGAATATGATTAGAAATGGGCAAATGTCTATTTAGATAAACATTTTTCCAAAGAAGACAGCCACATGGCCAATAGACACATGAAAAAATGCTCAACATCACTCATCAGGGAAATGAAAATTAAAACCATAGTGAGATATCACTTTATACTGGTCAGAATGGCTAAAACAAGTAAACAACCCCCAGGAAATACCAAGTGTTGGCAAGGATGTGAAGAAAAGGAAGCTCTCATGGTGCATGCTTGATGGGAATATAAACTGGTGCTGCCACAGTGGAAAACAGTATGGAGGTTCCTCAAAAAAATTAAAAATAGAATTATCATTTGATCCATTAATTTCACTCTTGGTATTTATCCAAAGCAAACAAAATACTAATTCAAACAGATACATACATCCTAATGTTTGTAGCAGTGTTGCTTATAATAACCAAGATATGAAAGAACCCTAAGTATTCACCCAGAGATGAATAGGTAAGGAAGATGTGGTATACGTACACAGTTTAATATTACTCAGCCATAAAAAGAATGAGATTTTTCTATTTGTAACAACATTATACCTAGAGGGTGTAATGGTAAGTGAAGTAAGTCATTCAGAGAGAGACAAATATATAAATTCATTCATATGTAGAATTTAAGAAAGAAAGCAAATTAACAAACAAAAAATTCAAAAAGATAGACTCTTAAATTTAAAGAACAAACTGGTGGTTGCCAGAGGAGAGGTGGGTAGAGGCAATGAGTGAAATAAATAAATAAATAAATAAACAGGATAAAGAGGACACTTATCTTGATGAGCACTGAAATTTTTAAGAATTGTTGAATAATTTTGTATACCTGAAACTAATATAATTCTGTATGTTCATTATACTTCAGCTAAACAATACATTATATAGCATGTTAATCAGGCGTCACTCAAGAAGTAAAAGTACTGTAGGCATTTAAAACAGAATAGATTTAATTAGGTTTTGGGAAACTGATTGGTTATCATGTAGTCAAAGAGATGACCCAGAAATTGGTAACTGTAGAAACTGACTGTCACTCCTCTGGCTGGAATAACAAAGGGAGGAAATGATGTTATGAGAACCTAGGAGCTTGGAGAGTGACCATCAGGGGGCCAGAGGTGGTGACTGAGAGGCTCCATTAGGAGAGCAGGGCCTTTGGGAGAGTTTTTCAAGGCCGGTCTTGGTCCTGCGGGTGTGCCTTGGGGCTGCTGCTCAGATGTCACAGGGCAGGGAGGCTAGAACTGTGTAATGCTACTGGAGGGATAGTGTTAGGAGTTGGAGAGAGTGCCTTCTTCTGTCTCTTCTCTACTTCCTATCTCTCCCCTCTTCCACCAGTGCTTCCCAGCAGCAAAAGCTAACCAGAAGGCAGCTGTCAAGGGAATCTGAGAAATGTATGTAGCTTGCAAACTTCCAGGGCCAGGATCACAGTATAGAAGCTGTGGGCTTGGGCTGAAGGGTAATTGGTTAATAAATGGAACCTATACTCTGAAGTTTAAAAGACTATATTTCCAGGCTATCTCTGAATATACAGCATGCCAATTTATTTGGTGTTGGAGATTTAAAAAGTTAAATATTGAGCAGATGATCAGATTATTGTGCAATATGTATGATTTGTTAGGTTGATCAGAATAACTGAGTTTACACATCTTGATAACTTAGCATAGTGGCACGGATAGTAATCAATTTGCTTAGGAGTTGGCTACTTTTGCCAAAAGCCTAACTTGTCTGGAAAGTGATCAGCTTGAGTCTGTCATATTACTAAGGTCAAAAGCATAATGAGCTAGACAGATAAGTATATAATTAAATTTTAAAATAGCATTTTATATCATGTAATTTATCTATATACCTTAGGTTAATTTATTTCCATTGCTCAGTGTCACTATTTGTTGCATGTTTGAAGGTGCGCAGGTGCATATGGCAAAAGAGAAAAATAATGCTGTATAGGAATATGAGTGCATAACCTATAAAGGTTTAATTAGCATTGATTTAGTATTTTAAAAATACTGAGAAAAACAAAATAATTTTAAGCAATCATGTACAGTTTTGAAATGCTTCTTAAAGTTTTCCAGGCTGAGCAGTTATATCAATTAATATAAGCCCCTCTGTCTTGTTAGTTGGTCTCGTGAAAGATAGCTGTATATTTTTAAACTTGGTATACTCAAAACCAGAGGCACATGGATAAATGAATTATACTCTTATTAGACATAAGGGAATATAAATATGGTGATTTAAAAAATATTATCTTCCTATTGGAGGTACATACTTAGTTTGATGATAAAATGCCTCCTTTAATTAGAATAAAAAAGAAGTATGGTATGTGTTGGATCTCTTTTTGGGTGCAATTCAGAGAATTCATGAGTGATCCTCCAAAAATAGTTTTTACGGTAAAGCTTGAAGTATCACTTTTTTTCTTGGAACCCCAAAAGGAGGATTTGTATACGCAATAGATTAATGCTAAACTGAAAAACAAACTTAGATGATTTTAAATCTCTCTGTTATAGCAAAAAATCTCTTTGCAGAAATACAAATTATTGATTTTTATTTTTATTTTATTATTGATAAAGATATTTATCTTTCTCTGTAGCATACCTTATGAAATGTCTTTTAGAATCTTGACCTAGGAAGTTGCCAAAGTTGTTTCTATTTTCTTCCTGTGGGAGAATTGCCAAACAGTTGTAATATAGTTTAAAGACACCACTGTATCTCAGCTCTAAACAAAAACCAAAGTAATGTGTTGGTCTGCAAACAAGAGAGAACATGTAGCTGTCAGTGCTGAAGCTACATAGGACAAGAAGATGATCTCGGTGATCTTAGCCTTGAAAATTAATGTCAGTGCTTGAGAAAGAGTGAAGTGTTGGGTAAGAAGAAAGAAGCTGCCTGTCGATCTGGGCTCTGTGGTGTGTACATACATAGTTGTCAGAATCAACCTTCCCCTTAGATATCTGATTGTCCACCTTGGGTATATGAAAATTTAAATAATCTGCATGAGTGTTTTTCCTTCTTGCTTCATTATTAACTCTTTCAGCTTAATTCAAATAGAGTCATTTTTCTTTTGAGGGCAGCTCTGTTTCCTTTCTCTGATGAGCCCTTCCTCACCCTGTACTGTTACTTGCAGAGGCTTTTTTTTTTTAAATTTTTAAATTATTATTATTATCACCAATACCATGTCTCCATGCTGCTTCAATTCATAAGTCTAGAGTGAGTATGTTCTGTTTGTTCACTCAATCAGTTTCTTTTTCATTATCAGTTATCTGGAAATCCTTGCCTGAATCCCATTTGAGTAGAGGCCCTCTTTGCCCACCCAAGTTCAGGCCATCTAGGTTATAACACTTAATGTGCCATCTTTTAATCAGTGGTTTACCTAACTCTTCTTGGCCAGTGAGCTCTATGGCAGTGAGGACATTGTCTTACTCATTTGTCATTTGGATGTGACAGAGCTCATGGAGGAGGCAGTAGGTGAGGGTTTGGGGATATCAGGATGTATGTGACTTTATTTTGTTATCAAGGAACTCACAACCTGGCTAGGGAAATAGACACATGAACAACTAAATGTAACACAGTGTGAACTATCTGTTTAAAAGCTATGGCAGAGATATGGGGCGCCTGGGTGGCTTAGTCGGTTAAGCGTCCGACTTTCGCTTGGGTCATGATCTCACGGTTCGTGGGTTCGAGCCCCGAGTCAGGCTCTGTGCTGACTGCCAGCTCGGAGCCTGGAGCCTGTTTCAGATTCTGTGTCTCCCTCTCTCTCTGACCCTCCCCTGCTCGCGCTGTCTCTCTCTCTCCTAGAAATAAATAAAACATTTAAAAAAAAAATTAAAAAAAAAAAAAAGCTATGGCAGAGAAGTATGCTGTATTAGAATGAAAACATACCATGATAAATATGCTGTGCTGAATATAATGTGTTAAGTCCCTTCTTTCAGGAATGTGCAGTTTGCTAACCTGGATTTCATGACTGTGCTTAGTGTATAGTGCAGCCATGTTGAATGAGAAGTTTCTGGACAGTCCAAACACCTTAAGTCATGAAGGTTGATTGGGCACTAATTATGCAAGCTAAAGTGATTTGTAAGATGCAAAGAATAGCATATCTTTTCCCTTTGAGGCAATAGCCCTTGGGTAGAAAAATATGACATGAAAACCTGCAAGGTAAGATTTTTTTAAGCTTATTTATTTATTTTGAGAGAGAGGGAAAGAGAGAATCTGGGGAAGGGGCAGAAGAAGAAGGAGAGAGAGAATCCCAAGCAGGCTTTGTGCTGTCAGTGCAGAGCCCAACATATGGCTAGATCTCATGAACTGTGAGCTGAAATCAAGAGTCAGATGGTTAACCAACTGAGCCGCCCAGATGCCCTGGTAAGATTTTTTTTTTAAGAGAAGTTATTCTATAAGCACCAACAAGAGTGTTTGTGAGGAATTACCAGGTGAACAGTAAGTTCTCTGAACTTCATGTTCTTCCATTTCCATGGTTGGTATCTGCCCATCCCATTGTATAGAATAGCCTAGCTATGAACGATGTGAAATCAGCAGGTATGTAGAAGTGGATAACATAGGCTTCAAAATGTAGAGGGTTCTTCTCTTGAGTTTCTTAGGGAAATGTCAAACACTACTGGTGTTGCCATGATTTTTTCAGTCAAGTAAGTGCATATTATTTGAGAACATGAATCATGGGGTAGATAACCATTCCTGCCAATAGAAGCAAGTGTACTTTTGTGAACATCATCCCAGAAAGTTTATTTCTGTCACCTTGTCAGCTCCCACTGCTAAGAAACTATGACTGTAAGGACAGGTTATCATTTTGGAAACAGGACCAATGCTATTTCAGCACACTAAAGATCTGTCTAGGAGTTATTGAAGTGCCATCCCAGTGTTCAGAGATGGTGGTGGTGATAAAAGTATTGACTCATAAGTGATTTGGCCTTCTATATTCAGCACCTACTTTGTGACAGTGCCATAGTGTTATCTTACTATACCTGCCAGCAATCCAGAAAGGTAGTTATCCATACCTCCATTTCTCAATTGAGAATAGTTAGGTTCACAGTGGTTCAAATGCCATTTCAGTATGTTCCCTGTCTATATCTGTCCCATCTGACATTCAGAATATATGCCAGAGAGCAAACAAAGTGAGTACTTGTTTTGATTTTGCAAAGGCATTTAGCCAGAGCAGGTGACTGGCTGCTATGCTACACCTTTGCAAGTTCCGTGGTGGAGAACCACTGGGACTATTCTTTAATTTACTGCCTTGGTGGAAGGAGCATTTTTAAAATGTAAAAATTATGGCAAAAACAGAACCAAAAGTGAGCCCTAAAAGGAACAGAAGCAAGATAAGCAATATGGGTGTCAGGTATGTGGGGGATGGGATAAAGGTGTGAGATAGTGTCTGCATGTTCACGGCCTGAAGATAGGGATGAGGCAGCTGTAAAGAGTAAAAACATCAACTTGAGAGGCTGGGAAAGGCCTGGAAGCCCATCATTTCAGCTGATCCAGCACGCAACATAGGCTTATGACTTCAGCTTCGGACTTGTGTCATTTTAACTTGATTTGGATTATTCTCTCAACATTTCTTATATCTGGTCATTGTGTCCTTTCGTATTCGATCAAGCACAGGCATGTGCTTTACAACTGGTTGCTTTATATTTGCCCCAAATGGTTGAAGAAATGATACATTGTTTTTGGAATGGAAGCTACCTCTTCTAGGAACCTCTGGCAATACTATCAAGTGAAGACTTCTGCAGATAGTTACATTAAGTTGAGGAAAGAACAGAGAAAACATCGTTTTTACATGGAATAGAGAGTTATACTCTGGTTTCTCTTCAGATCGTATAAATCTTTCGCCTTTTACATGGAATAGAGACGTTGTCCCCCTTGAGATGGGAAGCCAGGGGAATCCAATTGCTTAAGTCTGATGACTTGATTTAAAAACAAAACAAAACAAAACAAAACCAGACTCTCTTGAGTTATCATTTACATTTCATAACTTAACAATTTTTGGTGAACTTACTTTGTTGTTCTGTAATCACAAAAGCCTAGTTTTATAAGACATTCTCCACCCTAGTGAGTTCCTTGGTGATGTTTTATTGTCACCTTCAGTCACAGGCAACCACTAATGTACTTTAGCTCCCTACAGATTTGCCAAAGGCTTTATTTTAAGGAAAGCAAGCTGATCCAGGAAGTTTAGGTTGGATTTTGGTGTCTCTGGCTGCAGAGGTGGGGTAGGGAGCCTAAATATGAGCTCAGGTACTGCAGTTTGAATTTTGTAAGTCTTTTGATTTTTACCCATTATATGAGAAAGTGGCCTTGGGCAGTGGAAACAAGAAGACCTAATCTGTATTTGCTTCCATATCTGTCAGAGTGAGTCGAGAAACTTCTTTAAAAAGTAGTTTGAGACTGTTTAAACCTTTCTCTGGACAGAGTGTGACCTTGGATGATCTCACTTGGAACGACTGGCCTCCACTGATATAGGAATAAACCAGTTCAGTGTGTGAGGAGCTTCCACTGAAGAATGTCATTGAGGTGGCTATAGGCGGGAGAGCTTTGTCCTCACCCTCTGAATATTTCCATTTCCCAAAGAAACTTGTTATAACCTTGAGAAGGCTTTCATGGATTTCCAGCTTTGGGTGTGTGGAGGCCAGTCTTCCCAAGTAAGATCGCCTGAAGTCACACTCTGACCAGAGAAAGGATTAAGTAATTTCAAATTACTTTTTTTTTTTTTACTTGTGATGAAATTTATTATAAGGAAACACAAAGTACCATATGAAAATTTGCAGAATGTGAATAACTGAAATTGTTAAAAACTTGTTTACATAGAAAAAAATCTGTTCTAATCTTTCTAAGGTATATAAAGTATTAACATTTTGTGATATCTTTTTTTTTTTTTACAAATAGTTTATTGTCAAATTAGTTTCCACATAACTCTCAGTGCTCATCCCCATAAGTGTCCTCCTCTATGCCCACCCCCCACCCCCACATCCATCAGTCCTCAGTTTTTGTTAGCATTCAAGAGTCTCTCATGGTTTGCCTCTCTCCCTTTCACCCACCATTTCCCCGCTTCTTCTCCCCCTTGTTCCTCAGTCAAGTTCCTCCTAATCCTCCTATATGCGCAAACATATGATATTTGTCCTTCTCTGCCTGACTTATTTCGCTCAGCATAACACCCTCAAGGTCCATCCATGTTGCTACACATGGCCAGATTTCATTGTTTCTCATTGCCATGTAGTATTCCATGGTATAGATAAACCACATCTTCTTGATCCACTCATCTGTTGATGGACACTTAGGCTCTTTCCAGGTTTTAGCTATTGTGGAGAGTGCTGCTATGAACATTGGGGTACATGTGCTCCTATGCCTCAGCATTTCTCTATCCCTTGGGTAAATTCCTAGCAGTGCTATTGCTGGGTCATAGGGAGTTCTATTGTTAGTTTCCTGAGGAACCTCCACACTGTTTTCCAGAGGGGCTGTACCAGTTTACATTCCCACCAACAGTGCAGGAGGGTGCCCGTTTCTCCACATCCTAGCCAGCATCTAGAGTTCTCTGATTGGCTCATTTTAGCCACTTTGACCGGCGTGAGGTGGTATCTCAGTGTGGTTTTGATTTGTATTTCCCTGATGAGGAGCGATGCTGAGCATCGTTTCATGTGTCTGTTGGCCACTTGGATGTCCTCTTTGGAGAAGTGTCTGTTCATATCTTCTGCCCATTTCTTCCCTGGGTTGTTTGTTTTTCGGGCGTGTAGTTTGGTGAGTTCCTTGTAGATTCTGGATATCAACCCTTTATCTGATATGTCATTTGCAACTATCTTTTCCCGTTCCGTTGGTTGCCTATTAATTTTCTGGGTTGTTTCCTTGGCTGTGCAGAAGCTTTTAATCTTGAGGAGGTCCTAACAGTTTATTTTTGCTCTTAATTCCCTTGCTTTTGGGGATGTGTCAAGTAAGAAGTTGCTGCGGTGGAGGTCTAGGAGGCTGTTTCCTTGACAAGGAGGTTTTTTTTTTTTTTTTTTTTAATTTTTGAAACTTCATTATTGAAGTACAATGGATATATGATGTGATATTAATTTCAGGTGCACAACATAGAAATTTAATAATTCTATATATTATGCAACATTCACTACAATAAGTATAATTACTATATGTCATCACACAATGCTTTTATATCATTGACTCTATTGCCTATGTCATACATTTCATCACCATAAATTATTTATTTTATAATGGGAAGTTTGTACCTCTCAATCCCTTCTAATTTGCCTATTCCTTCCCCTTCCTCCCCTCTGGCAACCAGTATGTTCTCTGGATTTATGAATCTGTTTCTGTTCTTGTTTGTGCATTTGTTTTAGATTCCACACATAAATGAAATTGTATGGTATTTGTCTTTCTCTGCCTCATTTCACTTAGCACAACACCCTCTAGGTCCATTTCTACTACCCAAATCTATCCAGCACTTTTGCTCCCCTTTCTTCCAGTAACAGACCCTAACCTCACCTCACTCCACTGCCATTGGTCTACGGAGGAGTTTCTGAAAAAGCTAGCCAATCAGCCTGTTTCTTCTGAGATTAGAAACTTAAGCAGATACTTCTTTTGAAAGGAGTCTGGTGCCATCATTTTATGGAAGCATCCCTGAGAAAAGAACCACATGCTCGACTGCCAAGGTCCTTCATAGGTCTTCCTTTTCTTTTTTCTAACATTCTTGTATAAATCAGTCTTTGCTTAAACTATCTAGAGGTACAGTAAGTTAAATAAAACCAAAAGAACATTAACCAGTCTGTACATAGGGACTCAAAACATTGAAATTGAGACCCACTCTCCTTTCTTTGGGATGTAAGGAAAGCATAAGGGATCTGTGTTAGTCATAAGCTGACAAGTAGATGAAGGGGTTCAGGTCAAATGACCTCAAACTTCTTTGTTTTTATTATTTTTTTTATTCTTATTTTTATTTTTTTTTTACAAATAGTTTATTGTCAAATTAGTTTCCACATAACACTCAGTGCTCAACCCCACAAGCGTCCTCCTCCATGCCCATCCCCCCCTCCCCCCACATCCATCAGTACTCAGTTTTTGTCAACATTCAAGAGTCCCTCATGGTTTGCCTCTCTTCCTTTCCCCCACCATTTCCGCCCTTCTTCTCCCCCTTGTTCCTCCGTCAAGTTCCTCCTAATCCTCCTATACATGCAAACATGATATTTGTCCTTCTCTGCCTGACTTATTTCGCTCAGCATAACACCCTCGAGGTCCACCCATGTTGCTACACATGGCCAGATTTCATTGTTTCTCATTGCCATGTAGTATTCCATGGTATAGATAAACCACATCTTCTTGATCCACTCATCTGTTGATGGACACTTAGGCTCTTTCCATGTTTTTTAGCTATTGTGGAGAGTGCTGCTAAGAACATTGGGGTCCATGTGCTCCTATGCCTCAGCATTTCTGTATCCCTTGGGTAAATTCCTAGCAGTGCTATTGCTGGGTCATAGGGGAGTTCTATTGTTAGTTTCCTGAGGAACCTCCACACTGTTTTCCAGAGGGGCTGTACCAGTTTACATTCCCACCAACAGTGTAGGAGGGTGCCCGTTTCTCCACATCCTCGCCAGCATCTAGAGTTCTCTGATTGGCTCATTTTAGCCACTCTGACTGGCGTGAGGTGGTATCTCAGTGTGGTTTTGATTTGTATTTCCCTGATGAGGAGGATGCTGAGCATCGTTTCATGTGTCTGTTGGCCATCTGGATGTCCTCTTTGGAGAAGTGTCTGTTCATATCTTCTGCCCATTCTTCCCTGGGTTGTTTGTTTTTCGGGCGTGTAGTTTGGTGAGTTCTGTATAGATTCTGGATATTAACCCTTTATCTGATATGTCATTTGCAACTATCTTTTCCCATTCCGTTGGTTGCCTATTAATTTTCAGGGTTGTTTCCTTGGCTGTGCAGAAGCTTTTAATCTTGATGAGGTCCCAATCGTTTATTTTTGCTCTTGATTCCCTTGCTTTTGGGGATGTGTCAAGTAAGAAGTTGCTGCGGTGGAGGTCAAGGAGGCTGTTTCCTGCTTTCTCCTCTAGGGTTTTGATAGTTTCCTGTCTCACATTCATGTCCTTTATCCATTTTGAGTTTACTTTTGTGCATGGTGTGAGAAAATGATCTAGTTTCATTCTTCTGCATGTTGCTGTCCAATTCTCCCAACACCATCTGTTAAAAAGGCTGTCTTTTTTCCATTGGATATTCTTTCCTGCTTTGTCAAAGATTAGTTGGCTGTATACTTTTGGGTCCACTTCTGAGTTCTCAATTCTGTTCCATTGGTCTATGTGTCTGTTTTTGTGCCAATACCATACTGTCTTGATGATGACAGCTTTGTAGTAGAGGCTAAAGTCTGGGATGGTGATCCTCCCGTTTTGGTTTCATTTTTCAGGATTACTTTGGCTATTCGGGGTCTTTTGTGATTCCATACAAATTTTTGGATAGTTTGTTCTAGTTTTGAGAAGTATGCTGGTGCAATTTTGATTGGAATTGCATTGAATGTGTAGAGTGCCTTAGGTAGTAATGACATCTTAACTATATTTATTTTTCCTATCCATGAGCATGGAATGGTTTTCCATTTCTTTGTGTCTTCTTCAATTTCCTTCATAAGTTTTCTATAGTTTTCATCATACAGATCTCTTGTATCCTTGGTTAGGTTTATTCCAAGGTATTTTATGGTTTTTTGTACAATTGTGAATGGGAGAAGTTTCTTGATTTCTCTTTCTGTTGCTTCATTGTTGGTGTATAAAAATGCAACCGATTTCTGTATGTTGATTTTGTACCCTGCAATTTGGCTGAATTCTTGAATCAGTTCTAGTAGGCTTCTGGTGGAGTCTGTCGGGTTTTCTATGTAGAGTATCATGTCATCTGCGAAGAGTGAAAGTTTGACTTCCTCTTTGCCAATTCTGATGCCTTTGATTTCCTTTTGTTGTCTGATGGCTGATGCTAGGACTTCCAGCACTATGTTAAACAACAGTGGTTAGAGTGGACATCCATGTCGTGTTCCAGATCTTAGGGGGAAAGCTCTCAGGTTTTCCCCGTTGAGGATGATGTTAGCTGCAGGCTTCTCATACATGGCTTTGATGATGTTTAAGTAGGTTCCTTCTATCCCAACTTTCTCTAGAGTCTTTATTAAGAAGGGATGCTGTATTTTGTCAAATGCTTTTTCTTCATCTATTGACAGGATCATATGGTTTTTATCTTTTCTTTTATTTATACCATGCACACTGTCAGATCACAATGCTTTGAAACTTGAAATCGATTACAGGAAGAAGTCTGGAAAACCTCCAAAAACATGGAGGTTAAAGAACATCCTTCTAAAGAATGAATGGGCCAATCAGGCAATTAGAGATAAAATTAAAAAATATATTGAAACAAATGAAAATGAAAACACAACAATTCAAAATCAATGGGATGTGGCAATGGCAGTGCTAAGAGGAAAGTACATTGCTCTCCAGGCCTATTTCAATAGATCAGAAAAAACGCAAGTCCAAAATCTAACAGCTCACCTAAAGGAACTAGAGGCAGAGCAACAAGAACGCCCTAAACCCAGTAGAAGATGAGAAATAGTAAAAATTAGAGCAGAAATAAACAACATAGAGACCAAAGAAACAATTGAACAGATCCATGAAACCAAGAGTTGGTTTTTTGAAAAAGTAAACAAAATTGACAAGCCTCTAGCCAGACTTATCCAAAAGAAAAGAGAGAGCACCCAAATAGACAAAATTATGAATGAAAATGGACTTATTACAACCAACCCCTCAGAAATACAAGCAATTATCAGGGAATACTATGAAAAATTATATGCCAACAAATTGGACAACTTAGAAGAAATGGACAAATTCCTAAACACACATCACTACCAAAATTCACACGGGAAGAAATAGAAAACCTGAACAGACCCATAACGAGTGAAGAAATTGAATCAGTGATCAAAAATCTCCCAACAAATAAGAGCCCTGGACCTGATGGCTTCCCTGGGGAATTCTACCAGACATTTAAAACAGAATTAATCCCAATTCTTCTCAAGCTATTCCAAAAAATAGAAATTGAAGGAAAACTCCCGGACTCATTTTATGAAGCCAGCATCACTCTGATTCCCAAGCCAGACAGAGATCCAGCAAAAAAAAGAGAACTACAGGCCAATATCCTTGGTGAATACGGATGCAAAAATTCTCAACAACATCCTTGCAAATCGAATCCAGCAGCATATAAAAAGAATCATCCACCAAGATCAAGTGGGATTCATTCCTGGGTTACAGGGCTGGTGCAACATTCAAATTACTTTTTGTAGAACTTTTTCCTCTCTCTCTGGTCAGTTTGGGAGAGAAGACACACTGTTTGTTTTCTATTCCGAATCTGTTTCACTCCTGCTCAATGCAAAATCAGTCCAGTCATTTAAAATCTCCAAGAAGGCTTCACTACCCTGGTGACTCTCCCTTCTCTCATTTATCCTTTAACGAAGAATTTGTTATTTTGAGCATTGTTCTAGATGATAGGGGCACAGGTATGAATAAGAAAACAACACCATTATTCCCCTGAAGTTTACATTCTAACAGATTTTTTCTTCAATACTTATTTTTGAGAGAGTGCGAGAGAAACAGAGCATGAGTGCGGGAGGACAGAGAGAGAGGGAGACACAGAATCGGAAGCAGGCTCCAGGCTTTGAGCTGTCAGCATAGAGCCCGATGCAGGGCTTGAACCCACAGACCATGAGATCATGACCTGAGTCTAAGTCGGATGCCCAACCAACTGAGCCACCCAGGTGCCCCTGAAGTTTACATTCTAGTAAGGGAAGAGGAACACTAAATAAATAAGGTATTTTTAGAAAGAAGACAGTGATAGAAATCAAAGAGGGGTGTTGTGGTAGGAGTGATTGGTGATGCAGGATGGTGGGGTTACTATAGGTGGGGTGATCAGGAGAAAGCCTCCATGAGGAGAAGTTCATTTCAACCGAGACTAGAGTCACAGGGGGAGCCAGTTATGTGAAGGTTTGTTTCCTATATAAGCATTCCCAGCAGAGCATGCAACAGTTGCCAGAAATAGTGGGCATGAAGTTGCTGTATTTGAAAGACCAAAATAAGGCCAGTGTGGCCGTAATTTTGAAAGAGAAAGAGTTACCCAAGATGAGGTCAGAGAGTCTGGGACTCACGGTAAGGCATTTGGTATTCATTCTAAGTGCAATAGGAAGTTGCAAGGGAGAAGGGGTAGTGATATGATCTGAATTACATATAATCCAGATTATTCTAAGTGCTGGACGTGAAATGGAATTCAGGAGTCATGGGAGGGAGCTGGGAGTAGCTTGGACTAGGGTCATAGTGCCATCTGGTAGTTTCACACATGTTGACTCTTTTTTTTTTTTTTAATTTATTTTTGAGAGACAGAGACAGAGCGTGAGTGGGGGAGGGACAGAGAGAGAGGAAGATACAGAATTCAAAGCAGTCTCTGGGCTCTGAGCTGTCAGCACATAGCCCGACACAGGGCTTGAACTCATGAACTGCAAGATCCTGACCTGAACTGAAGTTAGATGCTTAACTGACTGAGCCACACAGACACCCCACACATGTTAATTCTTAACATGATGCTTTCTCTCTTCATTCTTTGTGTGTCGGTCCTGTTAGTGACATCTTCTGCTTCTTTCCTTTTTTCTTTCTTTTTTTCTTTTTTTTTATGATGCTTGTTGAATTGACTAACCTAAGTGAGGATGGCTTTAAATCATTGAATAAAAATATTCTGTGAAGATAATATAGTGTAATCTTGCCATTTTAGAATTGAGGTGACAAGTCAGAGGGAAAATCCTCAGTGACTTGACCGAGTTTATTCATCTTGTTAATGATAGAGCCAAGAGTAGAACCCAAGCTCCAGATTCCTTACTGTTCCTTCCACTAATGTCCAGCCTGGGCACTATTCCCATGAAATGTACTCATTTTCCTATTCTGTGTTATGAGAGTCAGATGTATTGGTTCGTGGGCAGAAAGGCCTGAGTTCGGAGGACAAGCTAGCAAAGTGGATCATTGTGTCAACCCAAGGCGATCAAGGTGCCTCAGCAAGGGTGGTAGAGAGCCAGCAAATTGACAGGACTTTAAAAGGTCAGAGTGATGAAGACGACAGATGGACAGAGCTGTAGGGGGGTAATGCCAGGCGGGGAGCAGATGAACCTGAGACTGTCTGAGGGCATTACAGGACAGTCAGCAGATGGGCTGTGCCGGAACGTGGGGTGAGCAACACTGTTGTTGACACTAATTACTCGTGATGGAGGTGCTTTGCAAAACATGGGGGAAAATGGCCTTATTTCATAGAACATTTGCTGTAACAGTGGGCAAGTTCACAACAGCTTTCTACATTAAATGCACTAAATTGGGGAACTGGGGAAATATTTGCAGTTTGCTTTTCCCTCTGTAATACCATGTTTGAGATGGGGATACCGATTAGGACACGCCACAGTGCCTGGCCAATGGCCTTTCTTTTAAGCAGTGAGCATTTTCACAGAATAAAATTCCCTTAAAAGTAAAATATTCAGAAATGAAACAATGCATAACCCCACTGATGAGGTGATTTTTGTAACACAAATCAGCAAGTAAATCAGGAGAACCTGATGTGGGAAACACATCAAAACTGTCACATCTTCTCTGATGGCACAGTTTCATACCAAAAAAAAAAAAAAGTATAAAAAATAAAGCCGGTTATATGTTAAAAAGCCTGAACAAGTATGAACTTCAATAGAGAGGCTATCCTCTTTAGGTTATCAGAAAGTCCTCGGTATATAAATTAGCATTTTAACTCAAGAGATTTTTGGGGGTAGCAGTTATTAAGGGCCAAATCCAGTGCTAGGTTCTGGTGATGCAAAATTGAGCTAGACAGGATTCCATATCTCAAGCCGTTCACCATTTAGTGAGAACACACAAAAAATGATTCTAACATAACTGCTGTTAAGGAGATAAGTAAAAAACAATGCTTTGGTCACATGAATGATAAACCCCTATGATAATGAGAGTAAGAAATTGAAATATGAAGGTCAACCGTGATCTTGAGAAAGATGAGTTGGGTAAATGATATATTTGCAAGAATGTCTGTCCTTTGCATTGTTGGAGGTTATTCCACATGCCTGAGCTTGCAGTGGAGAGGTGGGCCTCTGCCCCCTTCACTTCTCTACTTGTATCACTTTGGCTCCAGAGTAACAACATGCTAAGTGGTGGCTGGGTGATCCCCAACTGCTGAGTAACTAGAAGGGATGGGCAGATTGAGTGCAGTGCATCAGTTTGTCTGTAAGCCCTTTGATTTTCTCTTCATTAACAAGGCTGTGAGGGGGCGCCTGGGTGGCTTAGTTGGTTAAGCGTCCGACTTTCGCTTGGGTCATGATCTCGCGGTTCGTGGGTTCGAGCCCTGCATCGGACTCTGTGCTGACTGCCAGCTCAGAGCCTGGAGCCTGTTTCAGTCTGTGACTCCCTCTCTCTCTGGCCCTCCCCTGCTCATGCTGTCTCTTTGTCTCTCTCCTAGAAATAAATAAAACATTAAAAAACAAAAAACAAAAAAACAAGGCTGTGAGTATTACAAATTCTACTTAGCCTTATTGTTTGCATTCTGTCCTCATAGCCAGCTCTTTCATCCCATTAATTTTTCTTCTGCCTCACTTCTTTCCTTAAAGTTCTCTTATTTCCTCACCACTGCCCCAAGGCCAAATTAAATTTGTCAAGACTATTTTAGAACTCAGATCCATAAACTTGGAATGCCAAACCACAACGGCTTGGTTTTTACAATTTTCAGAAGCTTGTCTGGCCCTAAAACAGGATTTCTTATTTGGCTACTGCCTTCTCCATTAGTCACTTTACCGTAATGAAAATTAGAGTCCTCTTCACCAGTCACATAAGCTATAAAGTCATGTTCATGAAAACAAATTAAAATTTTATCCTCATTGTCTCTCTTGCCCAACATACCAACATATAATTTTATTTCAGATTGGAAAAAATCGTTCATTTGATTGATATGGCAATAAAAAGACATGTTAGATCAACCAAGATAAAAAAAAAAAAAAAACCTTGACTAACTGTCTTTGTTTTGCAATAATCTTTTATCTCAAGTTACTAGGACCTTACTTAAATGACTGAAGTGTAGTATATAAAAGTTATTCTCTGACAAAACTTTTACTGACTAAAGGCTGTAACTTAAGGAATTTCTCTCTCTTAAAGTGTCATTTTAGTTCTGAGACAATCATGGGACCCAATTTAATGGTTTGTTCCTGGTGGTCTAGTTGTTGCTGATGCATATATGCATTACTGAGGGTGCTTTCAGCCACACATCTGAGATTGAACAAGGAAGAAGTTTACTTGGAAAGTGCAGGGAAACCCTGTAGAGAGTGAAGAAGTGAGGTGGGGAAGGGGAGGAAGACAAAAAAGGTGAGCTATTCCACGAGCATTACAGTAGGTGCCTGGAGCCTGACCCAGAGGGCAGACTCTGGGAAATAGTGTGAAACCCACAACTGAGGTGTGAGGAGATAATTGCATTACCAAGTCCAAGACATTGTTGAAGACTGCCCTGCTCCTGGGGGTATTAACTTCTTGGCACTTCTGGCCTGTCATTCAGTAGCACATCTGGGCAACCCATCTTTCCGTCATTCCAAAGGTCAGCTACTGGTAATTGAAAGTCAGCCTGATACCAGCACCCAAAATGGTCCCAGGACAACCATGGGCTATTGACAGTGTTGTGTCTCTAACTTTAGATTTCTCTGAAGAACAGAGAAATAGAGAGAACAAGTTAAGTCCTAAAAATCTTTGCTCTCTTTTTAAGTCCTTCCTTCTCTTCCCTCATTGATAGTCTAATCAAGAGATTCCATCTTGCTACTCATGCTTTTGCACTGGAGGAAATACTTCAAGGCAATTTGACAGTGGGCAAAATGAAGAGAAACAAAGCTACCTGAATGATTCATAAACTGGAGAAGTAGATCATGAATAATCAAGGGTTGTCAGAACAGTTCTTTGCAGCTAAGAGGGTGCTTTCGCTGTTTGAGCTGTACACAAGAACAAATCATCTAGAGCTTGTATCACTGCCATCATTAATGTCACATATTTAGTAGGCATCTCCTTTTGAATATGACATTTTTAGACAGCATAAAAAGCAAATCAAACCAATGTGCTCCTTTCCCCTTGGAATCTAAAATCTGAGCAAAACACTGAAATGGATATAAAGCAGAGTCCAGAGTGCACAAAATGAAATAAGGGCTGTGAAAGCAAAGTGAATGAGGAAAGCAAGCCAGGCGTAATATGATAAGTAGTAAGTAACTCTTAGCCTCATGGTCAGGAATAGAATAGTGACTAGTAGAGTCTTTAGTAAAGTGGTGAACTTGAGTTCCATCTAAAGGGGACAGGCTGTCATATAGAGATGCAGTCTTAGTGGTTATGGATGAACCAAACTCTCAGTAGTGGATATATGGATGTTCATGTGACATTGTCTAAAGTTTTAAATGAATAGGTAATTCACATACACTTAAAACACTGTGGGGCCCAAACATATCCAGCCAGGTGCCCAAACATATCCGGCCAGATAAAACACATTTGCTGACCAGATTCAGCCTATCTGTCAAATTTACTTGGAGACCTCTGACACAGAGAGATGTATAAATGCCATATGACTGTCATTGCTGAAAGTGGAAGAGGGTTTGTCTGTGTGTGTGTGTGTGTGTAAGAGAGAGAGACAGACAGAGACAAAGAGACAGAGACAGAAAGAATCACCTTGTATTTATGATGAACATATATACATATGAATTTATATGTGTATGAATAGATATATGCACTTTATTGAAAACAATGAGATAAGCATTTTTTTGAGATTATGAGTGAAGAGGTGGCAAAGGTATTTTCCACACTCTTCTGCCATTTCAATCATATTCTTACTTCAAGGCCATCTAAGGCATTGCTACATCACTGCCATATCTTTATCAGAAAAGATTTTTGCCAAGAGGGGTTTCTTGGTACATAGGTAGCTTTGCAGGGAAATCCATTGAATAAGTCTGGCATAAGGTAAGAGATTTAAATGGTTTGTTTTGTAAGAGAGGGAGAGCAGGGAGAAGTTCATAAGGACTTTGAATTGTGTCTTGAGATTAGGAACCTCATATATCGAGTTCCCAGGTGTTACAGGTTAAGGTATTTTGCCTCTGTTATTTTATTTAGTCCTAACAACAATCATGTATGGTGTTAAATTATTTTAGAGAAGGGAGAATATACCCCTTATACATATGTGTAAATGAAGATCTAGAGTTGTTTGGTTTTTTGTTTTTGTTTTTTTTTTTAATATTTATTTCTGAGAGAGAGAGAGAGCATGAGCAGGGGAGGGTCAGAGAGAGATGGAGATACAGAATCTGAAATAGGCTCCAGGCTTCTCAGCTAGCTGTCAGCACAGAGCCCGACTTGGGCCCGAACCCACAAACTGTGAGGTCATGACCTGAGCCGAAGCTGGATGCTTAACTGACTGAGCCACACAGGCAGCCCATAGAGATTTAATGGTTTGCTACAGATTATAGAAACAATACGCATCAGTCCCAAGGCTCATACACAGGTCACATTCCTTAAAAGATGCATACAATCCCACACATAAGGTTTTCTAAGCAGCAAGTAGTGTCCACATTTTTCAGAAAGTGGAAAAAAATATTCATTTATTTTATTTTCTGTAGTATTCCTTTTTGGAATATAGGTTGATAAGTTTTGGTTAATTTGGGGACTTTCAGATAGAACATGTGCCTCTCTTTATGCCAGAGCTAGCCCCACCCTGTGTTACTCCATAACCCATTTGTCTTCTAGAATCTTTTAACAGGTTAGCTAAATTTTTCAAAGGAGTGTTTTAATCTGTCAGCAAACATTTCAAGCAATTCAAAGCTTGTGCCTGCAGTAGAGGGAGAGGATCAATCCTACCTAACCTGGAACTTCATGGCTGAGAATGGCTGTCTCAGAACAAAGTCCAGTGGCTGCTGTGAGCAGGTGGGAAAGCGAATACATGGTAATGTAATGTGTCATCAGAACAACACAAGCAGAGATGGAGCCGAGGTGAGCACAGGGCAGATGAACAGATGGAGAGAAGTAATGTAAAAACTCAGAGAGGCAGGGACCTGCAAAACTGCAACCCTGAGAAATGAGAGAGCAACACTTCCTGACCTCTTCCTTATCCAAGAACAAGCTCTGCTTTCTGCCTGTATTTCTAGTCTGTTCTCTGGATTCTTCCAATAAATACCTATTTTTAATTTGAACTAGTCTGAATATGTATCTGATATGTGAAATGAAATGACCCCATCTAAGGGGACATTTTTGGGGGGAGAGTGATGTGAATTGTTATTGAAGCAGTTCTTTACTTGGGAAGAGAAGAATATGATTGGCAAGTAATTACTTCTCATGACTTCATCATCTTAAGGAGACAAAATATTATGCAGACCTCACTAAGAAGTAAGAAACGTGGTTGTTACCTGTTTTGTCTGTTTCATTTTAGAGAGGAAATTGAGAAAAGCTTGTTGAAGGTGGAATTCTACATGCTATATTGAGGCAATTTTCTCTGGGCTCTTCAGTTTTTAAAGTTAGGTCTTATTTATACAGACCATTTATACAACATTCTGGTTGGAATGGCAGAATACATGTCATTTTTGAGATCGTAGTTAACAGCGGTGTGTCCCACATTAGTTTTTTTTCATCCCTCACTCCTTGATCCATCAACTGATTTTTATCCCAAAGGTTCTGAGGAATCACCTTTACTTTTTGCTTATCTCATGTAGCAATTTGCTATCCCTGAATAGCAACATATAATTTAAAGATATAATAGCATGATTTGAAGTTATGCTCATTTTTAATAGATTAATTCTGTGTGTTGACACTTCTGCAGAGATGTTGCTGTCTCATTAATTTCTGTTTTCTCTGCTCTGTCTGCACGCAGGCTAGTGGATTAGAAGAAGCTACTTCACAATTCAGTAAGTAGTTAGAAAAGACATTAAAACTGTTTTAAATTATTAACAGAAAAGCAAGACTACATTTTAAACATGTGATTTAGAAACATACTAAGAACAGAAATTGGTGCTTTTGATAAGGTGATTTCATCATAAATCAATAAGTATTCATTGGCCATTCTTAGAATCAAATTTGTTGGATGCCAAAACAAATACATCTAATAAATGCTCAGAAATATAAAGAAATCATTGAGCACTATCTTTTAACAGTATTAGTGAAATGCTGTACGTTCTCTGATGTTGGACTGAATTGGAAACATTCATGATTAAATTTTTATGGACAGAGTGATGGGAGAGTGGATTATCTTTATTGAATGCATTTTCTAAGCAGTGATGGAAATTATTTTTTCTTATGTACTTATTCGTTGAAAGTCTGTAACACTACTCTTCAACCTTGGAAACACAGTCCCAATAATGTAATTGATAGCTCTTTGGGTTCAGGATGTTTTTAAGTACCACTAATTAGTCCTAGTAAGCATCGAGGGTTATTATAATGTTGAGGAATAAAATTAGATGACTGAGCCTGTATACAGCTGATGAGAATATTCCTGGTGTGGGAAGTTGCTCCTCTTTTCTTACTCCTTTTTCTTCTCTTTTATCTCCTCATTTTCATACTCTTTATTCCTTTCTTTAGTCAAAATCCTACTTATGAAATTGTTTTATTGACAATTACTTTATGCTTCTGAAAGTAGAGTACAAATATAATGCAAAACCTACATGCTTGAGAGATTTGTTTAATTAGGGTTTAAAGTGTAACACAGCTTATATAAGTTCTCTGATTTTGTATGGCTCTTGTCACATGTCAGACTCAGTGGGGACAATGTTTTGAAAAGATTAAACCGAGTTGGTTTGTTTATTACCTTCATTCATTGATTTTATTTACTCTCTCCACTGGAGAATGGAAAGCAGGTGCATAGGCACCCCCAAAAAGTAGAAGAGAATGTGATAAAACCTGCAAGTTTCTGAGGGTAGAGGAATAGACGAAACTGAAATAGTAGAAACAAGTGATCTGACATCTAGTGTGTCCTAGTTTCCTCATCCAGTCACCACAAAATAAGAATAGTTGCTCACAGAAAAGTCCCGAGTTAATGACTCCTTGCTTAACCTGGTAGCTTTATGTTCTGGAAGTGAATCAGATGATTCAAGGTCAGGTGGTTCAGACCTTGGGGATGCAAGAGGTAGCTGAGTTCAAAACCACAGGGCCTGCAGGGTGCATAGCTTAGACCATGGTTAAACTGGCAGATATGACTAAGACCCAAAGCTTTCCACAGCATTACCAAAGGATGAGGAGGGGCAGAGAACTGGCCTGGACTGGGCTAAGAGAAAAACCAGTAATTCAGCAGTCAGACTTTAACAGACAACTTCACATGTGCTCAAGACACACTGGATCAGTGGAAGACACCAAGCAAACACCCAGGCAAGAGTCAAGGACCCCACCTCATTGTGAGGTATCAGTTAAGCTTTTTTGCTATTCTTAAGATGCCCTTTTGGGAACAGGAAGTTTTAAAAACCTGAAAGCCCATAATTTATATTTAAAAGACAGGGTTTACTTCCTAAAATTATCTTATAAACAGAAAGAACCTAAAAGACCTGTATTGTAACTTTTTAAAGTTCATGTTTTCATGGATTAGGAATATGTTTTTCTGTATGTTTGAGTGTAATGTGTTAATTTCAACTCATGATTCACAGTAAAATGTTTGAGAGCATGTGGTCCTTTTCTCCACATCACATCTGTAGGAAGAATGAGCTGGACCCTCCTAATGGCGGATACTGAAAGATCTTTGTAAAGTTTTCCCAAGGTATTCGACTTTAAATATAAAGCTTTACAAAATCAAGCCACATGAAGGATTGGATTACACAAATAACTGTTGAGAGAAAGAGAGAGGGAGAGATTGATTGGTTGCTTGCTGTAGAATAGAGAGTGGTTTTCTAGCATCAAAGAACACACTTGCTTTCATTTAGTACTTTTTACTCAAGAATATTCCTGGTGGTAGTTTCTTTCAGGAGGGTGGGAAGTTCAGGTCAAAGATTCTCGAGTTCTGAGTTGAAAGCTGTTTCAAGAAGCAGAAAGAGAAGTGACAGCCTTGAGAAGCTTAAAAACACACTTAGTGATAGGTAAAAGAAGCAATTAGTGGCATTCATTTTCATCATCTATTTCATGCTTTTTGAAATAATCCCTAATGCCTGTGTGAGAGCATGTGTGCTTGCACACGTGTGCACACACACATACATCCCATACAATACTTCTTCCTGCTTTTCTTTTATCCAAGTTTTAAGCATGGTGGAAGAGCCTATTCAAGATTCTCCTCCTTGTTGAAGGTTTATGTAAACTCTCCCTCTCTTCCTTATTTTCAATATTTATTTTCTATATTCCTTGTTTAAGGACTAATTATATTTGGCTTCAAGATTTATCAACAGTTCTATGAGAGCTTAATGTTTCCTCAGGAAAGATGATCAGCCCCCTAAGGACAGCAGAGATGTCTTGTAATGTCACCCTGCTCTCCAGGGCACAAAGGACAACGGAGATAACCAGTACTTGATACCTAACATTAAAACCACACAAATATCCCAAATAAACAACATAGTATTTTAGAAATTCCTGGTGGCTCCTTTGAGTCAGCTCTGCTAAGTCATGCTTACTAAAAAGCTGAATGTGTTGAACTTGTGTGTTGATTGAAAAATTGAAAGACTAGGAAGGTTCTGAGTAAAAGTAGTGGAGGAAAATAGATTGAAGTCAGAGCTTTCGTTGCTTATTTAAGCACAATAGTGGTTTTGATTTATCCTTCTTGTACATCATTGTGAACTTGGCTGAACTCACCTTAGAAATTCTCAGAAATGATGGCAGCAGGTAAGCGATTAGTTAATTCCCCAAATCTGCAAATCTGTTCCCCTACCCTCCTAGCATATGATTTTGGCATCTGTCTCACCAGCAAGCTGCTATGAATCTGTAGCATTGTGAGGGGAAACTCACAATATTTAAGAAATATGAGCATACTGTTTAGATTACATATTTCAAATATTGCACCTCCCCCTTAATGTCTGACTAAAACCCAGCTGGGAAGTAATTTTGATTCACTAGAAATTGTATGCCAATTTGTATTTTTCAAGTTTTGCTTCAAGGCTCAAGCAAGAGAATCCATCCTGTGCTAACATGTTCAGTTTGGGACTTTTTGGAAATGGATGGAGAACATTTGGAGTTTCACATCTAATTGTGTGAAATCTTCCTGACTAGGGTAGATTCCAATTCCAATGGAGAAATTTCATTAGAGACTTCTATGTTAAGACAAAGTATATTTATGTCTTTCATAAATTGCAGGAGGATTGTTTAACTGCAGTTATTGGCTACCAGTTTTGCTCTAGAGAGGTTAATCATTTTATGAGGCTAGAGAAGCAAACTTTCAAAGTTATGGAACAGTGAACAAGAGAAATACATTTCCCATTATGCTCTGAAGGTTACAGAACAGAAATGTTCACTAACCCCTCCCAACTTTCCCCCCCTAAGCTTAACTTTTCAAAACTACAGGTGACTGTAATGAAGGTTTGTTACATCATCTAGAAATTGTGAAATTCTTATAATAATTTAACTGGGTCGCTGTGCTGATATCAAAGAATCTGTGGTGTTTGGGAAAGTCTTTTAATGCTTAATCTCATTAAGAGGTAGTAAATTTTGGGGCTTCTGGATGCCTCAGTCGGGTGGGCATCTGACTTTGGCTCAGGTCATGATCTCACAGTTTGTGAGTTCAAGCCCCACATCGGGTTCTGTGCTGACAGATCAGAGCCTGAAGCCTATTTCATATTCCCTCTCTTCCTCTCTCTCTGCCCCTCCCTGGCTCATACTGCCTCTCTCTCAAAAATAAACAAACATTTAAAAAATTAACAACCAAAAAAGGTAGTATATTTTAACATGCATCACCATTGTGACTGCTATCTTTAGCAATTAAGAAGGAATACTGATCCTGTGGGGTTTGATTATTAACTATTATTATGTTCCTAGTGTACTCATGAAACTGTTTGGTAATGCACCCATAATTTATTTTTATTTTATATTTTGGAAGCATTGTTATAGGTTAATTGTCTCTATATTTTACAAGTTTGCATCACTAATACCAATAAAAATATGTTTATATTGTTCTTTTGGGATTCTGATTGCATTAAGGAATGATTAGTCCTAATTAAGTTCTGTAGTCTATGCTAATTACAGTCAAATAAGACTTTACACAAAAATGTGAAATTATGCTGAAGTAAACACATTTTTGATCATTAATTAGAAAACTACCAGGGCACCTGGGTGGCTCAGCTGGTTAAGTGTCTGACTTCAGCTCAGGTCATGATCTCATGGTTCGTGGGTTTGAGCCCCACATCGGGCTCTGTGCTGACAGCTAGCTCAGAGCCTGGAGCCTGCTACAGATTCTGTCTCCCTCTCTCTCCGACCCTCCCCTGCTCATGCTGTCTCTCTCTCTCTCTTAGAAATAAATATCATATGTTTGCACATATAGGAGGATTAGGAGGAACGTAACTGAGGAACAAGGGGGAGAAGAAGAGGGGAAATGGTGGGAGAAAGGGAGAGAGGCAAACCATGAGAGACTCTTGAATGCTGACAAAAACTGAGGACTGATGGATGTGGGGGGAAGGGGGGATGGGCATGGAGGAGGACACTTGTGGGGATGAGCACTGAGTGTTATGTGGAAACTAATTTGACAATAAACTATTTGTAAAAAAAAAAAAAAGAAAAGAAAAGAAAGTGTCCATAAGAAACCACACACAAAAAAAAGAAAGAAATAAAACATTACAAAAATAAAAAAGAAATAAAACTACTGGACATACCTTTGAAGACATTTTTATTTTATTTTGTATTGTTAGTTGAGAGAAGGAAACTTCACCGACAAGCCACTGTGTTTGGAAAGGGTGTCTCCCGTAGTTGTGACAGAGGCAATCTTGTTAATTACAAATTTGAGTGATGTTTTCTTATTTTACTCCCCATGAGAACCAAACTGTCCCAGCTGTTCCTCATCCACCCTCCAGGTAGTAATAGCATATTTACATTACAGAATAAAAGCGAGAGGCTGAGGGTTTTAAGAGCATGTGTTCTATCGTATTGCCTCATTTAACTTTTATGCACTGCAGTTCTTTTCACGTTTGACATTTCCCTGATTTCTTTTTAATGCTGCAGATTCATTTGTGTGAGGTGATAATGATAATTCTACCTGTACTTTCCTGGTATGCTTACAACCAATGTCCTCAGCACTGACTTCTTAATACTCTTGCTTACTAGGAGTGTTGAATTTCCCATGTAAATGAGGAAAAGATAAACAGGATAGAATCACAGCTTCTGGCCACCTGCAACTGTTTCCGTCCTTTCATAGGAAACACTAAATGAGGTAGTGCCTTTAAAACACAGCAAGGTTCCTAGTGCATGGAAGGGTTCAATAAATGTTAGCTAAGATAATAATTATGGTTAGCATTGCATTGCATTCGATGCTGCTGGAAGTCCAGTTTGAGACTGATTAATTGGTTTTGAGCTCAGAAGGAAGACGGCATTTCATCAGAAGTCTCCAACAATTTCACTTCCTGTTCTTCACTTCTCCTGTTTAGAGATGTTAGGAGTTTGACAACTAAGACACTTAAAGAAACCAAACTCTCTAGGTGGCTTCAGTGATGCTGGAATGCCCGTTCTAATGGAGTCATACAGGCTCCAATTCAGAAATAATACTTGAATCTTTGACCATTTATCTACGTTGTAACCTAAATCTACTTTTTTCTAAACTACCTCTACATTCATTTCCTCACACTCAATTACCTTTCTCACCTCTTTATCAACCCAAAAGCTATTTTTCTACTTTTATGATTTTTAATTGAACCTCAATTTCTTTGTTTTCTGTTTTAAAATATTTTTCTTTTGGCCTTAAGTTCTTTTTTCTCACTCTTCATTATTTTTTTGTATCTCATTACTGTTATTTATCTCTCATTGAATCCACATTCCAGCCAACCAAATATGTGTTTTGCCTTTCATATGACTCTCTCCTTTCTAGCTCTGGGGTCTTAAACATGACTTTTTCTGTGTGTTGAGTTTCCTCTTTGACCCTTTGTCAGTACTGCATTCATTGCAGAGCCTGATGTGGAGCTCAGTATCATGAACCATGAGATCATGACCTGAGCCAAAATCAAGAGTGGGACACTCAACTGACTGAGCCACCCAGGTGCCTCATCTTTCAAGATTTTTTTTTACATCCAGATCATGGGATATGCCTTCTCATGGCAGTGGAATTACAGAATACTCTAAGTATCTTTGAGTATTTTTGAGTCAAATCTTATGTTATAGGTGAGGAAACTGAGGTCCAGAGTGAGTCACCTGAGCTAACCAAGATTATGAGGCCCTTAAGTGTCAGAATAGGAACTGGTGACTCCAAATCCCATGCCCATTCTCACACCCACTGTTATTTCAGCACACACAAATATACTTCTTCTTTGGTATCCTATGAGGTTTTTTTAAAACTTTCTTTATGCATGTGTGTCTTTTCCTCTGCTTCTTTGTAAATTCTTGAACTCAGGGGCCATACCTATTTGCTTTTACCCTTTGTCTTCTATCATCCTCCATAACCTCTAACACAAATTGAATTCTCTACAAGGGTCCACTAAATGTAAATTTCATTGTCCATATCACACTAGCATTTTAATTTTGTTTCTTGCATCGATTTCTATGTATTTGATTACATATCATTGTTCTAATTTCTTTTGCTTCTTTTTCCTTAATTCTTCCCCCCAAATTATCATTATTTTAAAAATTATATTTTTGTCATATTAGCTTTCCATTTTGTGATCAGATTTTAGTTCATATATCTCTTACAACTACACTTTAGGGGCGTCTGGGTGGCTTAGTCGGTTAAGTGTACGACTTTCACTTTAGTCATGATCTTGCGGTTTGTGGGTTCGAGCCCCGCGTCGGGCTCTGTGCTGACTGCCAGCTCAGAGCCTGGAGCCTGTTTCAGTCTGTGACTCCCTCTCTCTGGCCCTCCCCTGCTCACGCTGTCTCTCTCTCTCTCTCTCCTAGAAATAAATTTAAAAAAACCATTAAAACAACAACAACAACAACAACAACTACACTTTAGTTAGAACATAAAAAGGATCAGTAAGTGCACCTGGTGGGTGGCTCAGTTGGTTGAGCTTCTGGTTCTTGATTTTGGCTCAGATCATGATCGATCCTAAGGTCATGATAATTGACTCTGCTGAACTCTGCATTGATGGTGGAGCCTGCTTAAGATTCTCTCTCTTTCACCTTGCCCCTCTACCCTACTTACGAGTTCTGTCTCTAAAATAAAAACTAAAAAAGTAAGATAAAATGTAGGTAGTTAATGGTTTCTTTTTTAGCGTGTAGGTAGCAAAAGCCAATACCATGAGTAACAATTATTGTCAAAGTCTTTGTGCTTTAATTATATAGTGCATTAATAAATTCTTATTTATTTATTTATTTATTTATTTATTTATTTATTTGGTGTGTGTGGGGGGGGTGGAGATAGGGAGAGGAGCAGAGAGAAAGAGGAGAGAAAGAATCCCAAGTAGGGTCCTCACTATCCCAAGCAGAACCTGAGGCTAGGCTCCATCTCACAAGTGTGAGACCATGACCTGAGCTGAAATCAAGAGTCAGAAGGTTAACAGAGTGAGCCACCTGGGCACCCCTAGTTTATGGGTAAATTAACTCTCTGTGTACTAACTTCAGTCTTTTAAGTCTTTTAAGTCTTGTTGGCTGCTGTTAATTCATGAACTTCAAATGTTTGACATTTTTCAATGGAAAGTGTCTTCATCTATTGGTTTGTAATTTAACAACCATATGGTAATCTGTCTAATGGGAAGATTTGAACTAGAAGCGGGTTTTCTGTGTTGTTGGAATGGGAACATCCACACATTGCTTTTTATAGATGAATAGGATACAAAATTCAGAGACAGAATTTGATTGTCTTAGAGCCCTGCTCCTTTAGAAAAATCTTGAAAGAGGAAAGTTCACAGTTTTGCTAAGGAAAGTTAGAGTGGCATTCTATGGATAAGAAAGGTGTATGCCTTAACTGCTTACAGGGTAGATAGGGAGTAGGGTACTGTGTTTTTCTGCCTTTAATAGAAACTGGAGAATAGGTTAGAAGATAATAAAATATAAGAATAGAAGAGTTGCTCAAATTATTTAAGTCAATGATCCCAAAGATCCTATTTAACATAAAAAGGAAATATAAAGTATGCCATGGCAACTACTGAGATTCAAAATTATTAAAAGGAAGTGTCTCATCCTTTGCAGGATTGGAAAGGCTCTGAGTTTCATATGAATTTCTTTTAAGTACCTCTTCTGGATGACCTCTTCCCATAGAAAAACTCTTTCTAAGAACCTGTTTACTCTGTCCCTCTTCTGTGTTGTGCTTGTCTTTGCTCTTGAGTCATCACAGCTAATTCTGAGGTGAACATTATCAGTTCCATCTAATAGACAAGGAAAAGGAGTCACAAAGCAGTGAAGTAACATACCCATAGTTAAACAATACATGTGGCAGAACTAAGATTTGAATCTGACATTTATCTGACTTTATAGCATTTTAATTCTTTTTCTAGGCTATATTACCTCTTAATGTTCAAAAAATATCATATAGATTTTATGAATTCTAGTCACAAAACCCTAATCTGTCTGTCTTATTCCATTGATGCCTAAGAAATGCCCTTCACCTCACCACTACTGCCTCCTGAAATAATTGTGCATTCAGTTGAAGGGTTACCAGTCTGCCATAGCATCTCAATTGTGAAATATAGAACGTTTCTGAAAAATCAACATTAATTAATAATTATGTAGGAAATGATTTCTTTCATCAGTTGAGAGAAAAAAAAATGTCATGATGATGATTCAAAAATGGCTTCCTGTAAAATCGGAAGTATGCTCATCTATACTTTCATAGACTGGGCTGCTGGCCTTCATCCACCTTCATCCACCTTCATCGTTTTTTGCCTAATTTAGTACACATACACACACACACACACACACACACACGCACGTACACACACACTCAGATACTCATCATTCAAGAAAAACCACTCAGATACTCATCATTCAAGAAAAACCACTCTAAAGTCATGTGACTATAGCTCTTCATTCTGTAAATCAGATTATTATTATTCTTTTTTAAGGGAACAGTTGGTTGCTTATGAACTCACAGAGAGGTTAAGCCTTTGGAAGTACCACCTAGGCCTATGATGTACTGCAGGAAAAAAGACACTGAAATACAAAAGAACAGGCTACTTCATGGGGAAAATTGCATATCTGACTCAGATCATTGTCTTTCTGGAAAATTATGATCCTATACTAAACTTTGAAGAAATCTCTTTTTGAAAATTCCAGTAGCAATATCTGTGTGTTTAGAAAAACCTCATGATGATGTTGATACCATCTTGAATTCTATCCAAGATAGTCAGCCAGATATATGGACATTTAACTGATCCTCAATACTTGAGTAAAGTTTCCTATTTCCATGTGAATATTTAGTTTCAATTTCAGTCTTCATTTTGTTAGATTTTTGTAATTATTTGAAATATATTCATAAGTACACTGAGTTTTTATAAATTATATTTTGTAAAAATTATAATTTGAAAAAATATATATAATTATATGCATTACTATAGAATAAAATTAAATAATATATAATTCTTATAAATTACGTCTTTATAATTATAATAAATTATAAATTATAAAATTTATCTTAGCTTCCATACATCACTTCTGTTCTAAATATCTGTGAATAGGTAAATCACTATATTCTTTTATTTTCATTTTGAAGTTGGATATCATATAAAGGTACTATTTACCCATACATGAATGCACTTTATAACTTTTATTCCTTTTGTAAAAAAATTGGGTAAAATATATGTAATCTTATTAAGTAAATAAATCTAATTGCTCAGAAAATCCTAGTGAAATCTATACATGTATTATATATCACAAAAGACTCTTCTGCCAGAAGAGTTATATGGTGTTATATATGTTTTACTTGATGTAAAACAGGAGAGTTAGAATGTTTTCAGGGTTTTTATTTTTATTTGTTTGCTTGTTTATTTTCTCTGTCAAAGTTATTCTTTAAATGAAGATGCGATTTCAGTTCTCAGCCAACTCATTTTACCAATAATTTTCCTTTTGAGCCAAATGTTATTAACAAGTCAACTAGTGGAGTTGAAAGGTGCTGAAGACTGCCAAAGCATGTTGGTTATTTTATGTTTGAATTCCCTAAGAAAAGAAATGTAGGAAATGATGCAAAAAATATCATCTGCTATTTTCTTTCCCCAGGGAACTACCTCAGCTTTGCCATCAGTGAAACTGCCCATCCTTAGCTTTTCTGCACTGGTACCTTGTGACTTTTTACCCCAGTTGAGCTGTAGAATGTTATGATGCTTGGAGTCCAAACTGCATGTGTTGGCATTGCTGTCGGAAGAAATTGAGATATCTTAACAGAAGTAATTGTGCACTTATATTGTTGACTACTCTGTGTCATAATTACTTCTGCAGTGCTAAGTTCCACAAATTTTAAGCTAGCCAATTAAATAGGCTTCCATTTTAGAGAAAGCTGAACCTACAATCTAGGCTTTTCATTATACTAAGAAAGGGAAGAAAAGTTTATTTTTCTAGATTCTGTTATATCTATTTGAAACAGCACAGTCTTGTTCTATTGTTAGCTAAAGTTTTACCTTCTAAAGATTGCATTTTGCCTTAGAATAAAATCCAGTCGAGTATTGACTATGCAGTTGTGGGTGGTACAAGGGTGGAAAGAGAACTCATTTCAGAATTTCTTTGTATGTGTGCTTGTGCAGTGTGTGTGTGCGCGCGCACGTGGGCACACGTGTGTGTACATTTACAACAAATCTTAAACTTTACATCTTTTGCAAATTATTAACAAAATCTGAGCTAATAATATTGAACAGAGAAACAATTTCACACCTTTAAATACTGAAGCAGTAAGATCTACCTCCAAAAATATACAACCTGAAGTCCCATCTGAGCCTTTTTAAGTAATCAATATGGGATGTGTGTGAGCAGTGTGCACATTTGTCTGTGACATGGCCTGAACTTTGTGTAAAGGAGGTTAAAGAATGCCTCCTGTAATCTTCATTCTACTGGTATGTTGGGTGATTGCATGCCATACCCCCATCCACCCTCCACCATCAATGCTGAGAGAGAAAGCTTCGCCACTTCTCTCAACTTTTTTTGGACATTAGCAGGATGTAACAATGTAATTAAATGTTTATCTCAGCCTGGGCTAATACTGTAACAAATGATACTAAAACAAATGCCATAACTGATGCTATATCTCTTTTCATATTTGTGGACCGTTTTATTTTTTGCAAATTCCATGTCATGTAGTCTTAAACTTCTCTATAGCTATATAGTTATAAACTATTTCATTTATTATCACGACTCTATAAAACTGTGGTATCAAAGACTAGAATAGAAACAATTGAAAGAATTTTCCATGTAAAAAATGTAGATTTCACACAAACCAGTATTGTACAAAACGGTTTCTTCCTAGCTGTGTATATGACAAGCAAATTAATCTTAGTGTTCTCTTAGTATTGAAGGCATTACATTTGATTCTATTTGGGTAACTTTAAAAAATTTTCTGTGTCACATCATTTCATATGACTAATAGTGAAAATTTGCGTGCAGACAGGCATTCCTGAGTATAAATACTTAGGTTGTCTCCGTTGTAAGATGGAAATACTCATGTAAAAATGGGCAGTAGTGAATGAAAGTATAGTCACATTAGACATTTGTCACTTTAAGGGTGACTTGGTGGGCACCTTAAATTATGCCTGAAAACATTTAGATGACTAAGATGTATACTAATTCTCACAGGAATGTTTAAATTAGAATATGAAGCATTTTGGCAATTAAAAGTTTCCTGTGGATTTTAATCACATTAACATCCAGTAAAGACAGATGAACACCTAATGCAGAAATGAAGGCAGGAGCTTTCTGGAAAGGATTAAAGGTGGCTAGTTTACTATATTTCCATAGCAGAGAATAAACAACCCATGAAGAAAATACAAATTAATGGAAAAAGAGATGACATGTAAAGTTTGTATCAGTGAGAGATAAATGAATCCTGTGGCCTGATCAGACCTAAAATACAACACTTGGACCATTCATTGTAAAAGTAAAGTGTAATAAAATAAGAATTGTGAAAAGACTGTCTTCCTGGTAACAGGAAAAAAAGCAGAAATTAAGGCAAACATCAACAGTAGTATTTCTATAGGAATCACATCGCCAATGAGAAACTTGGACAAAGAACTCTTTATTTATCTTTATGATGAATTCATTAGGCCAGAGTTTTTTTTTTTTTTTTAACTATGAATCACCTAAATGCCAATTTAATTCCAAGCCAATTGATGTTATCATTAGTTCTTTTAATATCTATGCAACAAATATCCGTCATAAAATATGAAATGATATGTGGAATACTTTGTTGAGTGTGATTGATATTGGTTGGCTTGGTTTCAGCAATAATTACTTGGAGGATCCAGTTATCCAGATGGATGTTATATCATGTCAAAGCTATAAGACTTAATGGCTTCATATCTAATCCATTCTATTAGCAAGGCATGAATAAGTATTGTAGTATCAGTAAAAGACTGCATCCTAGTTTGGGCTGGATCAGGAAAACACCCTATGGCCAAAATTTTTATTTGGAACCCAGAGTAGAAAGCCCTTTCTGATTTCTACAGTGTCATGATAGAGGAGTGGGTGAAAAATGCATCTTAATGAGACTCTCCTGTGGCAGACACCGAGTTGAATATGTGGAAACAAATTAGTTTAAGAAGTTGCTTTTTGAGAAAAAATCATGAGTTAAATCAATTTTAATTAAGGGGACAATATAAAACAAACACTCAGGCCAAAGGGTGCATTACACCTTTAGATGTCAACTTAGAAAACGTCTGTTAGCTGTTAATAATACTGAACTTATGACCTACTGGACAACCCAAAGTGCGTGTTGTGTTTCTTTAGTTGACCGGGTGGAAGTTAAGTTCTCCCATAATAAGATTAAATTTGACTCTGCTCTTTCATTTAATGTGGTTCAGTTTTCTGGGGTCTATGTGTGTGTTTCTATTCCATGTAAAGAGATAGAACTCTTTTTTTTTTTTTTTTTTTTAAGAATCTATCTTATAGGGGTGTCTGAGTGGCTCAGTCAGTTGAGCATCCGACTTCTTATCAGGTCATGTCTCACAGTTCGTGGGTTTGAACCCCGCACCGGGCTCTGTGCTGGCAGCTGGCTCAGAGCCTGGAGCCTGCTTCTGATTCTGTGTCTCCCTCTCGCTTTGACCCTCCCTTGCTCATGCTGTCTCTCTCTCTCTCAGAAATAAATAAAAAAAAAACATTAAAAAAAAAAAGAATCTATCTTATAGAAACCCTTTTATTTGCATGGACATCATCATATGTAAAATATTTTGTCTTATAGTGATGAGGAGAGTGATAATAAAAATATCATTGTTTATGAAAGAGATACCAATAGTTCATATGTTGTACCTATTGTTAACCACTAGAGATAAATTACTTAAAAGCGGTCTTCTTTCGTTCTTTCATTTCTGAACTAAGTCTTTTGTTCCGCATTCATGTACAAACTACAGTGTAATTTTTGTTACTGGAAACATCAGCTTGCTCTGTTCTTTAAGGGTTGACATAAAATGCTTCTGACAGTCTCTAGACCTATAATGCCATATGGGGCTTTTTTTATTCTGCAGACAGAAAGGAACAGGGTCCATTAAAAATCACTGGGAGTCAACTTCCCCATTCTTTGATGTGATATCTAGCACCTGCCTTTAAAACTCAGATGAATTATAACATAACAGTGATGTTGCGTATCAGAGAACAAGGGTGAAGAACCATGATTTCCTCTGTTGACTTCTCAGGAGTGTGGATATCACTGCTGCTATCTTTGTGCTTCTGGGGTATCTTAGATATTGTCCATTATGAGACTTGTGTTGGATTGTCATTATTTGCATATCTTAAGTCCTGGAGGGCAGAATTTCTTCCCTTTGATCTTTCTGTCTACACCAGGATTTTTCAACCTCAGTAATAGTGACACTTTGAACTAGATAATTCTTTGTTGTTAGGGGCTGTTTTGTGCAATATAGGATGTTCAGCAGCACTATATCTAGCCTCTACCCACTAGATGCCAGAAGAACCTGTCACCTCCCCCAACCCCCACACACTGTCATGATACTCAAGAATGTCTACAGACAAGGACCAGCTCGATGTCTGGCACACAGTTGACATTTAGTAAATGTTTCCTGAAGAAAGAAGCACAGCTATGATGATGCATAAAACAAGAACATATTTACCAGGGAATCCAGAAATTTGTTTTGGATTTGAATGCATCTGAACGTGTCATTTAGTCATGTCAGAGTGTGTTGGGGGGTGGGGGGCAACTCTCATTTTCCATCCCTAATTCTGTTACCTAACTCTGAATTAATTCTGGTGAATTCCCCTCTCCACCTATACTCTCCACCACCCCCACCCTCCCCATACTTCTGCTTGAGGACTTCAAGATCCACAGCACTGGCACACTGTTGGCAGGAGGTCATCTCACTGTGTAGATGTCTTTGATTTTGACCAGAAGAGCCATGCGATCCATTTCAATCAGATAGAGAAGCATGCACAGACACCCTCACAGCCAGCAGGAGTGGAAGAAACTAGATATTGGCAGAGTAGAGCCAGGGCTCTGACTGTAATTAGGTGTACACTTTATTAAGCTTCATATCTAAGGACTCAGTATATATTTACAAGAACCTCATCTCTACTTTTCAACTACATGACTTGAACAATTCCCCTAAGTTCTCCAACCTGCTATTGTCTCACCGATAAAATTAAAAGAACAGTAGTATCTATCTTCCTGACACTGTACTGGAATACTCATCACACTTGGCTGTAATTCTTTTTTCATTGCGTGCCATTTCTTGCTGGCCTGGAAGGTGTGTAAGGGGTAGGCTCAGATCTCTCAGTGAAGTCTCTGTCACAATGCCTACATATGTCATTCTTAGTTAAAGGAATGAAAGTACTTTGGGGTGCCTGGGTGGCAGTCTCAGTTAAACATCAGGCTCTTGATTTTGGCTCCAGTCATGATCTCATGGTTTGTGAGTTCAAACCCCACATCAGACTTTGTGCTGACAGCGTGGAGCCTGCTAGGGATTCTCTCTTTCTCTTTCTCTCTACCTCTCCCCTGCTCATTCTCTCTCTCTCTCTCAAAATAAATAAGTAAAAAGTTTCAAAAAAATAAATGAAATATGTATTTCAAAAAATATATATTGAATTATGTATTTCAATGAAATGAATTACTTTGTAATAACATTCTATACAAACGTTAGTGACTCTCATTTATTCATTCAATATATTTAATGAGCACCTATTTTTAAAAATTTTTTAAATGTTTACTTATTTTTGAGAGAGAGAAACATAGGGTAAGTCGGGGAGGGTCAGGGAGAGAGGGAGACACAGAATCCAAAGTAGGCTCCAGACACTGAGCTGTCAGCACAGAGCCCAATGCAGAGCTCGAACTCGTGAACTGTGAGAACATGAACTGAGCCAAAGTTGGATGCTTAACTGACTGAGCTACTCAGGTGCCCCTATTCAATATATATTTAATGAGCATGTATATTTTCAAAGCACAGTTGGGGTACTCTCAAAATTTAGAAATACATCAAGGAATGGATTTAAATTCCTGACCTCATGGACTTTGCATTACAGTGGGCCAGACAGTCAGTAGAAATTGAAATCTTTCCCACTCTCTCTCTCATCTACTTACACACCAAAATAATTTCTGATATTTGTAAATGGATAAGTGCTATGAAAAAATATAGCAAGATGACATAAGTGATGGAGGAGTCTATTTTATAGAGAGTGGCAAGGAAAGACTTCTCAGGAAGTAATTAACATAATATTTTTGTCATTTCCATGATTAACTATCTTCAAGGTCCTGCTATTAATCTTTCATTAGTAGAACTTGTATTTTGATTCATCTTCCTAAGAAGGATCCTGAACTATTTACATATTCTGACCTGATTCCCCTTGAAACCACTAGTAGGAAATGGACCTGAGGTAGATCTTATTGCTTTGAAATGGAGGCTTTGACCATGGAATGAATTCATTCCAGAGACCTAAGTTCAGCCCGTCTGCATTTGAGGCCCTCAATAAAGAGGAGGTTTTTACATCTAAAACTTCATACACTATTTGTCTCTTAAACAGGACCCTACCATTTTCTCTCTCATTAAATGTAAAGAGGGTAACTTTAATGAGCTACTTCAAATCCTTCTTAACCTCTTCTTATAGTAGAGTTTCTCAATCTTGACACTTTGACAGTTAAATCAGCTAATTCTTGGGGGGCTGTTCTGTACATTCTAGAATGTTTGGCAGCATCTCTAATCTGTACCCACTGGATGCTGGTAGCACCCCCTCTCCATTTGTAACAGTTGAAAAAGTCTCTGAGCATTGCCAAATGTCCTCTGGGACCCAAAGGTAGCCTCAACTGAAAATTGCCTTTTAGGAACCTTCTCTGCCCAGCTGCTTAATATTGTATCTCCTGCAAGTGCTTTTGCTGCCCCACTGTGTTTCCTTATGCAGCACCACGGGCTCCTTTCTTTCCTCCAATGATATGTATCCCAGCCATCCCTTAAGACCCACTGGAAATTTTTACCTATTGCATAGAGCCTCCTCCTAAGCACTATAGCCTGTTTCACTTCTACTTCTGAATTCCTATTCTCAGCCATTTCTGTTGGATCATTGCTATTTTCATCCATCAGCCGAGCCTATTTTTTTTTTGTTTTTGTTTTTAAATAGTTTATTGTCAAGTTGGTTTCCATATAACACCCAGTGCTCATCCCCACAAGTGCCCTCCTCCATGCCCATCTCCCCCCTCCTCCCCCACACCCATCAGTCCTTGGTTTGTTCTCAGCATTCAAGAGTCTCTCATGGTTTGCCTCTCTCCCTCTCCCCCATTTTTTACCCCTTTCCTCTCCCCTGCGGCCCTCTGTTAAGTTCCTCCTAATCCTCCTATGTGCAACCATACGGTATTTGTCCTTCTCTGCCGGACTTATTTTGCTCAGCATAACACCCTCAAGTTCTATCCATGTTGCTACACATGGCCAGATTTCATTCTTTCTCATTGCCATATAGTATTCCATCGTATAGATAAACCACATCTTCTCGATCTACATCGTCCATTGATGGACACTTAGGCTCTTTCCATGTTTTGACTATGGTTGAGAGTGCTGCTATGAACATTGGGGTACATGTGCTCCTAGAGCCTATTGTTTTTTTATTGAAAGACTCACACCTTTTATCTCACATAGATTATAAATTCTCCAAAAGTAAAGACCACACCTTTGTATCTCCATGGGGCACCTACAAAAACACTTGAAGTAAGAACATTGTGAAGTATGGGTTGAATTTAGCAGAAGCAGTATTAATCACCAATTACCCCATCCGTAGGGTCAGGAGAAGTGATAAGTAACACAGATGGTATGGTCTTCATAACAATAAGTTATTTTGGAAAATTATTTTTGTATTAATTCAATGTACAGTTCAAGTGCAACAAATAATGATATTGGTGGAACTGAATTTACAAGAGATCATAAGATACTATCTAGGGTGATCCTGAGTTGGAGGGTCAGAACACTTTAAATAATGGACTTCCTCATCAGGCACAAGGCTCCATCTAATTGTTAGCTCTTGATGCAAAAAATGGTTACATAACCATTTAAGAACTTGAACTAAATTGTTTTTGGTAACAAGGTACCGTGTTCTTCTCCAGGAGGAGAATGTATGGAAAAGTGCATCCATTCAGATAAAGCAAACCTGTGTCTTTCTAGGTGTTGATGGTTTCATTTAACTCTTGAAGGTAGGTTAATAGGTCTCACTGGAAGAAATGCCTACGCATTCACTTCTTTCTGCATCAAAATGATACTTGTTATTCAGAGTGTATATGTTTGTTCGGTAAATTCAGTATTCATGTGACATTCGATATTTACTGAACACTGGAGAACCAAATTCAAGGTCCTTTTAATGAGATCTGAGAAGTGTAAGACAACCACAGCTCTCTAACATTGTATGCGATGTCTCCAGGCTTCAAGTGTGTGTTTACTCCACTTAGGTTGTGATTCATAGTCCCCCTTCTGCTTTGCATATTTAACAGACTACATAGGGATTTCAGAAACATGAACCTATATGATGATTTCTCATAAATAAGTTCTCTTAAATAGAAATGTGAATTGTATTATTGCCAATAGAACAACTAGATGAAAAAATGCCTGGGGTACAGATGTACCTTAGAAATGGTCCTGTGGTGAGGGATTTGTGAGTCAAAGGCTGTACCGACTCAGTTAGATACATTTCAGCCAGTCAGGAAAATGGCCTGAAATGACTGTTGATGTAATTTCTTTGTGAGAGTACAATAACAGCTAGGTTCTAACATACTGATTATTTTATTTACTAGCCACTCTACATGTGGCAATTAAAGAATCCTAAACATTACCTGTTGTGAGGTTTCCCTGTGTAGTATTCCCTTTGGGCTTCCTGTCATTCCACAGGTCATTTGTTAAGATCCATTCCCAAGCCCTATTCCTCCCCCACCCAACCTTCCCATAGCAGAGAGCTTTAGGGACCAGGTGGGTGTAAGTGGCTTCCAGCTCTGGGTAAGAGCTGGGCCACCCAGGTGCTCTCCTGGAAATTAGGAGTTGAGAGGTACAGAAACAAGTTAGTCTCTGTTAGTAACTTGAAGCTAACATGGTGGTCATGGAGAGCCATAGTTCATCATGTTCAGTTTGGGAAAGCTGAGGTTACGGATGAGGACATAAAGCAGAGGCAGAGGCATTGCACATGAAATCACTCCCCACAAGCTTTCTAGTTTTTGCTTCCCTTCACTGGGAATACTTGACTGTCATTCCAGTAGGATCCATGTCATCATCGAAATCCTTACAACAAATTCATCTTCTTCTGCTTGTGCTGGTTGACTGAATTTCTACAAGCAACAGAGCCTTGAAAGCAATTATTTCCTCTATTTTCCTAGTGAGAAATGTGAAGTCCAGAGAAGCTAGTAACTCATCCAGTTATTAGGACATGGCATTAGGACATGGTTAAGCCAGGATTCCAGCTTCCTGCTCAAGGTTCAGAAATCTGTGCAGTTATGTGTGGGGTCATGTTCTCCATCAGAACCATTTAGAATGGATACAAATAAGTGTGTAGAGTAGATGGTTTGTGAATGGTCTTGTAATTGGGCACTCAGTGTGATGGTGGCCCTTTCCCTTATGCTGTTGTGCATGCGTACAGCTGGCTTCATTGCTTAAGACATATTTCCATGCCTTCAGGCCAGGATCAACAGTTTTCTCTGCTGTTTTTCCACAAAGCCCAGAGCAATGCCTGCTTACATAAATCCATTCCCTCAGCTTGGAGTTTTTAAGTACTATCAATCCTGAAGTACTTTTCTTTGGTCTTTAAAAGTTTCAACTCCTGTCTTAGTCTTCTTTGGGTGCTGTGACAAAGTGCCCATAGTCTAGGTGCCTTAAACAGAAGGTATTTTTCTCTCATGCTTCTGGAAGGCTGTGAAATCTGGTATCAAGGTGCTAGCATGTTCAGGTTCTGGTGAGGACCCTCTTCGTGGCTGGCAGAAGGCTGCCTTCTGGTGATAGCTTCATATAATAGGGGAGAGGAAGTGGAAGGAAGAGAGAGAGAAAGAGTGAGAGATGCTGAGAAAGGACAGTTTCTGGTCTCTTTTGAGGGCATGAATCCCATCATGAAGCACCTACGCTCACGACTCATCTAAACCTAATTATCTCCTAGGGTTCACATTTCCTAATGTCATCACACTGAGGCATAGAGCCTCAACATATGCATTTTAGAGAGACACAAATATTCAGTCCATAGCAGTAGTCTATTCTATATCCAGTATGGAAGAGATATTATATTCCCTAGTTAATTTCCATTGGCGTCCTCACTAATTTGCCAGGAGTGCACTCATACAGGCTGGTGCACATGCAGTGCCACCACATGTAGCCCTTTCATGCCTGCTCCAAGCTTCTCTGGTCCCCCTTGGAATTCCCTGTCCAGTCCACTCAGCATTTACCTCTCCCTCATCCCATTCCTCAGGAGCTCTATCTGTTCTTCATGGCCATGGCACTGAGGGTTGCCCTGACTCCCGTGAGCTGCCCTGGTAAACTCAACAGGGTCATTCAGTGAAATCGCCTCTCTGAGACCAGACCTCTGCCTCCCTCAGATCTCATCTCAAGCCACTTCTTCCCTTGCTATCTGTGCCTCAGTCCAAGTAGCCATCTTCTATGTCCCGAAGTATATCTGGCCCTTTTTGTTTCTGAAGCTTTGCCCTTGCTGTTCTCCCCACCTGGAATGCTTCACCTGCCTAACTCTCACATCACAGGGCTCAGCTTTAACCTCATGTGCTCAGGGAGGCCTTCCCTGACCCCTAGACTTTGTCCTATTTCTTTGAATCCACTTGCATCTCAGACTTCTTGTATCACCACACCACCTCTTATTAAAACTGCTTTTGAGGTGTCTTCCTTATTAAACAATAAACTCTAAGGGGCAATGACTTGTATGCCTTGTTCACTGCTGTGTATCCCAACTTCTCACAAATGGCAGTACAGAGTCAGGGTCATGACACCTGAAGTAGAGGATGTGAGCCTCCTTCTAACACCAGCTTCCAAGAAATGCCCTTATTTAATTTTTGACTCTGAATTACTTTGATGGACTCTTAGGAGACTCAGTTTGATTTGACTTAGGGACACTTCCCTCACTGTAGATTGTCTCTACTATAGCTTTTCCAGTTATCACTCATGTATCACAGAGGTTACTCCCAAGACAGCCATTGTCTCTCAGTGGCCTGCTGCTTTGGTGCCAGGGCTGGGACTGGAAGTCGTTGGTGGGGTAGATTTCAAGGCCTTCTGAGCCCACCTCCCCTGACATAACCCTATTTCATTCCTTGACAGTAATTTCCACCTCTCTGGGTGCACTTAGTGTTATAAGAGCTGAGTCTTTATTATTCCAGGTCCAAAAACCTGTCCCATACCATCACTCCTACTTTAAAGAAGCTCTTTCTATTCTCAGGAAACCCCTCTTTGCTTCCTGCTTCTGTGAGACTCTTTATTTCTTCCCTGAATACCAGATACTCTCTTTTTCTTTTGAAAGTAGACTTTGATGTCCTGTGCATTTCAGAACCTGAGCTAGTGGCACACAAAAACCATTTCCCCTTTCCTTGAGAGCAGGGAGGACTTAATCATCAAAACCTCTTAGGTGATGAGGAGAAATGGAAATATTTGTGTTTCCTTTTTCTACTGCAGCAGTGAATAGTAAAACAAAATAATTCAATTTTCATAATAAAAGAGTCTGAATGTTCGGATCCTGCTATACTAACATTTGCAGAATGCTTACCATGTGTCAGACACTGTGCTAAATGCTTTACAGGGAAAATCCCATGTAATCCTTATGAGAGCCCCTTGAGGTAGGTGATTCCTGATATCCTATGTGAGGAACAGAGTCTCAGAGAGGTGAGATCATGTCACAAAGTCACAGAAGAGGATTCTAGCCCAGCCAGCCTGACCTCGGAGCCTACAATATTACCTCTACTTCTCCTTCCAAAGACTGATGGAAATTTGTTAGATGAATAATTAGATAAAAGAGACCTTTGAGAGATTTCCCCACCAACTAATAATAAAAATGAATCTTATCGGCAGCTTTGTGCAGACTGATGGCCCTCTCTTTATTTTCTAAAGTAAAAGAATAACAGTATATATGACAGTTGCAGAATGTATAAGAATAGAGTATCCAGCAGACTTTAGGAGATATATTTGACAAATGTCACCTGTCACTATCTCTCTCAAACTACATCTTTAGGAGGCTTTGATTTTGACCTCAGTTTGGAATGATAGTGCATATAATCTTACCTCCTTGGTAAACTGGACATTGACATCCGAGTGTGAAGCCCACTCCCCACCGCACACACCTTTCTGTGAAAACCGCTCCTACAGGCTGGTGGCTGGGAGAAAAGCAGCATTATTTTCTCTTTGTATCTGTTGTTTGGTCCTCCTGGGGATCATCAGAGTTTATTTCATTAAGACTGCTCTCCTTACTTGGGCCAGGATACGTTCTCTGAGAATATTAAATGGTATATGAAGAGTGTCTAGACATGTTAATTACCCTTAATGTAGTACCGTTGTGTAAATTAGACCACAGTTCTGTAGCCGGGTTTCTTGAGTCAGAAACCACTGGTGTTTCATGTCAGCCTCTGTATTAATCACAGATATAGTGTAAATACTTTTGCAATTGCTCCTTATTGAGATTGATATGAAAAATATTGCAGGTTTACAGTCCTTCATCCCAAGTCCTTGGGGCCAGATGCCTTTCAAACTATGGATGTTTTAAAAATATAATACAGTGCATATATACTTTGTGTTACATAGCACCCCCAGCACAGTGGGATCTGTTGTTATACCCAGATCGCAGCATCCTCAACGACCAGAGACCACCGGGGAGACTGAGTCATGCATGCAAAGGCAAAGGGCTTTATTACGGGCTCGAGCTCGGGCCCCCAGACCTCACCAATGCAGTGGATCTGTGCTGAGAGCCTCGAACAAAGGCAGAGTAGGGTTTTTATGGGGTTTGTGACGGGGGAGTTACAGAAGTTGTGGCATGGAAACAGTGATCCAATCATAATTATACAATATCATTGACAGCGGGTTTAGCCATACACATTGTCTAGAGTATTTGTTACTTTTGGAGAGACCCAATGACAGCATTTAGAGTACTTTTAAATTCAACCAGTTACAGAGCGAGCCTAGGGTCTTGTTCGGCGCCTAACAGGTTAACTTTAACATTAGGTAGCTAAGCTTTATCTATAGTTGCTGGCCTTTCTTGATTAGGCGTTGCCAAGGTAGCATGGTGGAGTGAAGTGGTGGGCAGTTTCTTTGGCCTTGGGCAGTGTGTAGCTGTCTGATAGTTTCAGGGAAACTGAAAGTTAGGCCTTCTAGTTTAGAGGAGAAGCTTTAAGCCTATTATGGAGTCAGTCTGGTTTAGACTTGTGTCCTTACACTGTCATGGTGATATTTTTACAGAAGAATATAAGAAAATTAATCTCAGATGTCAGTTTCCTGCAGATTTTATAATCTGCCAGGTTTAGAATATAAGGTTTTGCTCTCAAATGAATTGCAAAATATGTGTATATACATACATTTTGCAATTGTATATATGCATATTTTGCAATTGGATATATATGTATGTGTGTATATATGTATATGTATACATATGTGTATATATACATATATACATATAATATTGTTCTTAGAACTTTTTGCACTTTAGCATTGTGGATGAGGGGTCATGGATCTGGAGTATGTATCCACTATTCATAACTACAAAGGAAACAAAAACAGCAAAATGTGGGGCACCTGGGTCACTCAATCAGTTAAGCGTCCAACATCAGTTGAGGTCATGATCTCACAGTTTGTGGGTTCGAGCCCCGCATCAGGCTCTGGGATGACAGCTTAGAGTCTGGAGCCTGCTTCGGATTCTGTGTCTCCCTCTCTCTGCCCCTCCCCTGCTCATGCTCTGTCTCTCTGTCTCTCTCTCTCTCAAAAATAAATAAAACATTAAAAACTAACAAAAAGTGGAATAGTAGCTTGAGGCAAAACTGGCATTGAGAGAAGGGGCTCTGTGTTTTCTCTCTCTCTCCCTCCCTCTTTTTATGAAAAGCTTAATCATTAGTGGGAATGGAACCAATTTTGGGGAGAGACTGAAGGAGAGATTTACATCTTGGAGAGAACACGAGGGACAGACCACGAGCTAGCCAGGAGGACAGGGCAAGGGCAGGGAGTGTGGCCCCGTGAGTGGGCAGCAGGCAGCATGTGCAAGTCTAGGTCTGAGGAGCTGGTTCTCATGTCCTCATGGGGGCTAGTGTATGCTCAGTGACGCAGGGATGATGCTTGGGTTTGAAAGGGCAAATGTCGATGTATGAACCAGACTATCAAGCAGAAGTGAGGCTGCAGCTGAGGCTTGGATTCGCGGCTCTCAAACTTTGATGTCAGGACGTGTCTTATGCCCTCTCTATCAGTTGTATAGACAACGTTAGTTGATCACTCGGGGACTGTGGTCCCTTCTCCACTCTGTGCAACACAGTGTCTTATCCTTTAAGATGCTTCTGTTGCTTTTCACTTCTAGTTTGAAAAGTCGTTCTCAGTCATTTTTAACTTTTAAAGATCTCATCAAAAAGGAATATCCAATTCCTTGTTCTTTAAATGCCAAGAAATTGGATTCAAAATTAATGGTGTACCTCAGCTTGCACCTTTATAATATTTCCAAAAATTCTGTTGTATGAGATGCAGTGAGACAAGTTTTAACATCTGTGAGGCTGAGATAAAGACCCTTTTTGACTTACTTTTATTTTAGGTTTCTTTGGAATGTGTTTTTCCCTTTCCTCAGTCAAGAACTCTGATCTTTTTCAACATTTTTACACATAGATTAATGTCCCTGTGTGTTGAGAAAGCGGGTCTTCAATTCTCTCTTTTTAAAAAAACTGACCTTAAGTATAAGAAGAATACATTATAAATGTTATTTTAAAATATTATTAAGTTAAAAATAACACATGGATCACATTTTAAAATTTAGATTTTTTTAAAAATTTAAGAATATTGTAAGACAGCAAAGTATACTTCTTATGGTGTTTCCACATAAGCATAGGGACAATTGTCAGATTTCAAAATAACGATTGGTTGGCAATGAGGTTACAAAGATGATAGCAGGTAAAACTAAAGCAACCTAATAAGGGCTCAGTAGAAGTCCTCAGGTAATCTCTGGAAATGTACAGAGCTATACTCTAAAGCTTGAAAATTTTTGGAAAAGCACAAGGATTCATAAGCACACATTTGTGCTCTCAGAGTGATGTAACAAATGAAACATGGCTTCTGGAGAACTCTATTATATATTTGTAAGTGCATGTTACAGATTTGCAGGGAATTTAGTTTGCAACATGCAAGATGCCTATGCAACAGGAAAGCAAATAAAATAGGATTTATTGAGGCACCTGAATGACTCAGTCTGACTCTTGCTTTCAGCTCAGGTCATGATCTCAAGGTTCCTAGAGCCCCGAATTGGGCTCCACACTATGCTGATAGTGAGGAGCCTGCTTGTGATCCTCTCTCTCTCTCTGTCTCTTTTTCTTTCTCAAGATAAATGGATAAACTTTAAAAATAAATAAAATATGGGGGTGCCTGTGTGGCTCAGTTGGTTAAGCATTCAACTTCAGCTCAGGTCATGATCTGATGGTTCATGGGTTCAAGCCCTGCATCGGGCTCTGTATTGACAGCTCAGAGCCTGGAGCCTGCTTTGGATTCTCTGTCTCCCTCTCTCTCTGCCCCTCCCTGACTTGTGTTCTATCTCCCTCTCTCTCTGTCTCAAAATAAATAAGTAAGCAAACATCAAAATAAATATGTACGTAAATAGAATAGGGCATATTATTTTAGCAAATTCAAGCATGTACTTTTTTGTTTTGTAAAATGCCTCAATCTTTACCATTGTTAACTAAGTAATGTAATGACTAATATTTTAAAAAGAACAAAAATATGATATCGTTACCTGGTATTCTGTTATTACATTCCCAATATTTTCTTTCTATACAGTTTTTTTTTTTTTGTGAATTATTGGCAGTTCCTTTTACTGTATACAAATACCTTGCCTTCGCATAATGATAGTGGAATAAAGATTTTAGTCATGACCCAGTTCTTACCTCTATTTCTTCCTTGTCCCCACACCTACTCTTGTAAAGTCAGCAAATATTTTAATTATTTCTATGAAATAATTCTCAAATATATTCCTCTTGTACTTGCGGTTCTCTCATTTTATTCCCTGACACCTTCTGGTTCATCCTCTGGCCTTCCCCAGTGTGGTATCCCTCCAGGGAACTGTTCCTGACAGCTGTTATTTCCTAACGTTCTAACCAGTGCCCTATCCTCTGTGTTCGTATTGCCCTGCACACATCTCTGACTAGGAGTTACTCTATTTTTATATAGTTGTTGATCTATTTGCTTCTTTCCACCATTCAACTGAAAACCCTTATTTATGTCTCTAATTTCAGCACAATGCTTGGTGCTCAATATATACTTGATGAGTAAAGGAAAGAGATACCCATGTGATCTGATCATCCTCTGCTGAAAAATCCTTTTGTGGATCTCATTTACCCACAGAATACTTCCCAATTCCTACGCACGACGATGCAATTCCTTATAACCTGTCCTTGACCATATTTCTAGCATGCTGCTGAGCTGTATTCAACACTCCGTGGACCTTGGAATTCTTTATCTTTGAACATGCATTTTCTCTATCTAGCATGCATCATCCTGCATGCCCCCACCCCTTTCAATGCCTTTGATCAAACCCTTTCTACCTGCTAAACTTTCATACATCTTGCAAATCCACTGTAAATGTCCCATCTCTGTGAAACCTTATACTTCTTTGTACATATTTTACAAAATGCACTTATATGATTATATTGTGACTTTAATTTATTATTTACGTTGTCCTTAGTGCCTAGCTTACTGCCTGGCATCCAATGGATGCTCTATAAATGTAGTTTGGCTAAATGCCTGCGTCCTAAGTTAATAGAATAGTACAGGGATAAAAGAACAGGTTTTGGAGAAAGAAAAAAAAAAAGATTTAATTTGAATGCCAATTCTGACAGTTACCTGCTGTGCGAACTTAAAATAGCTACTTAATAGCTCTCGGCCTCAGTTTACTTGTCTGTAAAATGGGGATAGTGATTCATGCACAGTAGGTTTGTGAGGATTAAATTAGGGAGCATGAAAATTTCAGCCACAGAACTAGGAACATGGAGCTACCCAATAAAGGGCAGCTGTTCCTATTTTTTTAAGATTATTTTTGAAAAAATTTAATGTTTATTTCTGAGAGAGAGAGAGAGCGAGCGATCGTGAGTAGGGGAGAGGCAGAGAGAGAGGGAGACACAGAATCCGAAGCAGGCTCCAGGCTCTATGCTGACAGGCTGACAGCAGTGAGCCTGATGTGGGGTTTGGACCCACAAACTGAACCATGAGATCATAACCTGAGCCAAAGTTGGATGCTTAATCAACTGAGCTACCCAGGCGCCCCAAGGTTATTTTTTTAAAAAATTAAATCTGAATATAGTTGACACATGATGTTATGTTAGTTTCAGGTATACAGCATAGTGATTCAAAAAGTTTTTAAGTTATGCTCTGCTCATAGGGGTAGCTACCATGTGTCACCATGTAAAACTGCTTCAATACCATTGACTGTATTCCTACGCTGTTCCTTTTACTATCATGACTTATTTGTTCCGTAACTGGAAGCCTTTACCTCCCACTCGACTTCAGCCATTTTGTCTGTCCCCTTACCTCTCTCCCCTTTGGCAGTCATCGGTGTTCTCTGTATTTATGGGTTGGTTTCACTTCGTTTGTTTTGTTTTCTAGATCCCATATATGAGTGTAATCATATGGTAGCTGTTATTTTGTTTGCTATGAAAATCTTGTGGAAGGCAAGATTATTTATGGTGCTGTTGAGTTTCCAAGAGGTGTGGTTTTACCTGGATTTTAAAGGACAGATAAAGGGACATGGAACAGGTGTCCCTGTAGCCAGAGGTCATAGCCTAAGCAAAGGTGCAGGGGTAGTTGGGTCGGTGTTCTGAAGGTCTACAGACAAGTAGGCCAAATGTGAGTGGAGCATGGAGGCAAGAAACGCGGGGGACACAAAGGTCCAGGTGATGGAGGGCCTTGAGCGCTAGACTGATGGTCTGTTGACTTCTTTCCAAAACTGCTAAATTGCTGCGGTTCCTTTAGAAAATCGTTTCTGCGGATTTTCTCACAGCCTGATCCACTTGTTGTCTATTTAAAAGGAGCATGTCTCCCTCAAGTTCCCACCAGTGGGAAAACACACATAAATAGCAGGCACACTTTGCTCTATCCCTCCCACCCCCACCATTGTTTCATTGAGCAGCTAATCACCATGGTCCCCAAGCAGAGCAGACCCCTTGAACCCTGCACACCTCTCTTCAGTGCTCCATTAACAGAGACCAACCCCCCACCCCCGCCCCGGCTCCCACGGCCCTTTTGCAGGGCAGCCAGCCTGGTGTGTGCAGGAGCTGCGATTTCACTTCGTCTTCCAGTTTCATTTATCATCTTGTCAGAGAGAGGGCCCTTCTGAGCACAGAATCAGCTTCTCTTTTGTGAATGTGTGCCGTCACCGTCACCGCTCATCACGCCGAACCCCATTGTTCATGCAGAAATAGGGTTGGTGGGGAAAGCAGTAATCTAAAACAATTCACTTTTATTTATTGTATTCCTCTTTTTAAAATGAGGGAGGAGAAGGAAATGAATGTCTAACATCCTCTTAGCTGGCTGAGAAACTATCTAAAGAACAATACATCTCTACACGTAGTTTGTCACAACTGGTTAGTTTTTAATACCATGGACATTTCATTGCCTCTTTTGGAATTGCAGAATTTTAAAGGCAGAAATGTACGTTTCTTTGTAGGAAGTGTGCTTTCTGGGAGTAGTTTTGTGTGGCCATTTTCCTGTTGAATGGCTCTAATTTGGCTATATTTTTTTTACCTGTTCTAGACCAAAAAAAAAAAAAAAAAGAGTATCTGGAGGTGCTCTGTGTAATGCTTTAGCCACTTGCTACATGTGGCTGTTGAACTCATGAAATGTGGTAAGAGTGACTAAGGATTGGATTTCTAGTTTTGTGAAATTTAATCAATATTTAAAATTTATAAACTGATACTTGATTCAGCTATTGGAAAACTTTTAGTTAGAGAGAAGCTTGGTTATGTGAGTCTATTTTTATCAAAGCTAAACTTTCTATTTTGTAGGTTTATATGCAGCTGTAAGAAATAATACAGAGAGTATTATCCTTGACTCAGTTTCTTCAGTGATAACATCTTGCAAAAGTGTACTTCAAGTTTACAACCAGAATGTTAACGTTCTATAGTCAGATTCAAAACTTCTCTATCACCACAGGAATCCCTCTTGGGCCCTTTTATATTTTAGAGTCACACTTACATCCCAACATCTCCCATCCAGACCCTGGCAACCTCCAGTATATTCTCCATTTCTATAATTCTGTCACTCCAAAAATACCATGTTAGTGGAATTATATGTTAAGCTTCTTTTTGAGTCTGGATTTTTTTTCACTTAATTTTGAGATTTATCCACATTGTTCCTTGTTTTAATAGTTTGTTCCCTTTTATTGCTGAGTAATATTCTAGTGTATTGATGTACCACAGATTGTTTAACCATTGACCTGATGAAGGACTTTTTCTTTTTCCAGTTTTGGGCTCTAATGAATAAAGCTGCAATAAAACATTTGTGTGGAGATTTGCATGTGAAAATATGTTTTTATTTAACTGAGATATATGCCCAAGAGTACGATTGCTAGATCATATGGTAGTTGCATGTTTCATTTTATAGAAAAAATTTCCAAATTGCTTTTGGAGTGACTGTAGTATTTTACATTCCCAGTAGCAGTGCACGAGCGAGCCTGTTTATCTGCATCTTCAGTAGCATTTAGTGTTGTCACTATTTTTTGTTTTATCCAGTATCATAGGTTATTTACTATACATCTACATTTTTCAACTATAAATTTCCTGAAAGCTATATAGCAACCAAGTATTTACAATGAAAATGTAGCTTCCAAAATGTGATGCTATATGTGTAAAATACACAGCGTATTTTGAAAGCATAGTCCTAAAAATGTGAATTATCTTGATAGCTTTTTATGTTGGCGAAATGTTGAAAGTATTATAAGATACATTGGCTTGAATAAAATTGTAGCATTGAAATTGATTTCTCCGGTTTCTTTTTAGTTTTTTTAATATGGCTACTGGAGAATTTAAATTACATGGTAGCTCATATTATATTTCTATTGGACAGTGGTGGTCTAGACTGTAAGGATCACAGAGATCACCTGGGCGTCTAGATGGAAGATCTTGCTTTATTTAGTGCAAGAGTCAGTGAACACATTCTGTGAAAGGCCAGGTAGTAAATATTGCAGACTTTGAGTGCCATAAAGTTTCTGTCACAGGAACTCAACTCTGCTGTTGTAGCACAAAACCAACTACAGATAATATTTAAATGAATGAGCATGGCTGTGTTCCAATCAAACTTTATTTACACAAACAAGCAGCAGGCCTGAAAGCCATAGTTTGCTTCTTCCTGGTGTAGTATATATAAACAAGCTTACAACAAAACCCCAGACACATTGGCTGTATCAGATATATTCTAGCCTATAGGCAAGAAACCATCCTAGATATTTTCACAGAAGGAATATAATAGGGAATTGGATGTAAGAGGTGAGAAGCTAAACAGGGGTGGTGAACTCTCCTAGAATTGAGAACTCACTGGAGGCTGTTATCACCTCTACATTTGGAGAGATGATGGACGGGAAGAGGAGTGTTCTTAGATTTATCTGGCAGAAGCTAGTATCATGTTTGGGGCTGTCAGTCATGAGGTGGAACTGCAGGCGGAATGGCTGTCATGGGACTAGACCCTGGGGAAAGTCTAGTGGCTGTGAGTCTCCCCCTGCCTTCTACCCTCCAGTCTTCCACCAGTGCCTTGTGGTGGTGAACCCACATCGGGAAGGGAACCTGGAAATGTAGTTCCCTCCAATGCTTAGCAGAGCCCCGGCAGCATGAGGAAAAGACCTGTGAGCAGTGCCTTTCTAGTCCACAGATTAAACCTAAAATAAAAGGAAAGTAGGGAGCTTTGAGCTAGCCTGGTGGCCAAGAACAGCATTTTGTGCAGCATATTTCCTTCCTTTGTGTCGACTCTTTTTTAGTAGTTTTACTATTTAATCCCTCAGGGAGGAATGGTTAGTCAAGAAAGAATAAAGATGAAAGGCCCAAGGACCAGAGTCCTCAGATGGAGTTATCAGTTCTGTCAGTAAATCATCAGGAACTTGCGAGAAGCGGTGGCAGTGATGGAATGTGAGCTGGCAGTTTGTAGCTGGAGGAAGTGTGACAATTTTCCCCTCTGGGTATGAGCAACCCATATCATATGAGATTGGAAAATAGGGAAACAGAATTTCACTTCACATCCAACTAATGGACAAGACATATTTTCCCCCTTCTTTGACTAACTGAAATAAAGTAAAATCTCAACTTGGCTTTGATCTGCCCCTTAGTTCCAAGAACTGTGTTTAAAAGTATCAGGGAGAAGGCCATTTCTGACATCTTCACCTCTCTGTAAAATGACATCTGTTCATTGAAAGTCCCCTCCCTTTGTTTTCATTATAGAGGATATAGAGGTGTTGCAGACATCTATAATACCCACTTACTTGTATTTGTTTTAAGACAGAAATGTCTTTTCCTTTCCTTTATATTTCTGGGTACATAGCGTTTGTAGACTCATTTGCCTCACTCTTTCCTCAAAAGAATTGGACACACTGAAATGGTTGGTGGTGGGTTTGGGAGAAGGGCCTAGACATGTGCGGTCAGGCATGTCTGGCCTGTTGCTCAGGAAGTATGTGTCGGCATAGGTTCTCTATTATGGATTTAGGAATCTCACTGCAACATAGGCATAGTTTTTTCCAGGGCTGCCTGTGACAGGGAAAGATGTGGGATTTAGTATTAGTGAGGCTACTTAGCCTAGGGTCTACAGTTATATTTTCTAATCAGCCTCATCATTTATAAAAGCGATATTTAGATTTTTACGTAATTGGTTCCTGGATTTGTTGCTCAGTCAAGTTCAAATTTAGGCTTCAGAAGAAGACGGATGTAATGTATTTATTAGGTCTCTCTAAAACTTCCAAAATTTAGCACCCTTTTCTCACATAATTGGGTCAACTCAAAAATAAGAAACATATATTAATATACCTATATTAAAAATTCACATTTAATTCATAACCTGAATCGAGTACTCTGCAGAAAACACACACACACACACACACACACACACACACACACACACACACTCACTCACTCACAATTATTCCTTCTCTCACATATAGTCAACTTCATATTCCCTGAGTGTTTTATATCCTAGCAAAGAACATCACCATCCACTTAGCTTTTAAGGCCAGGCATGTAAGTATCATTGGTTTCTTATTTTTTCTTCACCCAGAATATCTAATCCATATCCAAGCCATGTCAGCTGTAGCTCTGATGTGACAACTTTTCACCATCAATATCCATACTCTTCTTGGCAAGCCACCATTATGCCCTGCCTAAAGTACCATAGTAACTTCCTGACTGATCTCATTCTGCCATCTCAGTTACCTTAAGTCATTCTTCATGTAGACAGATCATTTATGTCATTCTGCCCCAAACCTTCCCATTAGACTTGAAATTTGTCCAGTCTTCTCACTAAACCAGTAAGATGCAAAACTCACTAAGTTCAACCTCTCTCCCTTTTCTATCTATACTTCATCCACACTGGACTTTTTGCTCTTTCTTAAAAGCATAAAATTTGTTTACAGTTTACAGATAAAAAGCTTTAAGTGTGCTATAATTTTTGCCCTAGTTGCTTGTTCCAAATTTCACCAGACTATTCCTTTCTCAACTAAATTGTACCCTCTGCAGAGACACCTTCTCTGATCTTCCTATCTCAGTCATTCCGATTAAAATTGGGATACAGTGCTCTCCATCACCCTGTTTTATTTTTTTCCTAGAACTTCACCATTTAGAATTTTATTGTGCATGTGGATTATTTCATGAAGATTAAGTGGAGGTAACAAATAGATCACCACATAGTATGATAGTTCTAGCACTATAGAAGTTTATTTATTGCTTGTGCAGTAGTTCAAGATAAATGTTCCTCTTTGGCAGGCAACCGTTCTCCATGTGAGTTTTCATAGCCCCAGATGTCTTTCATCCAGATGTTATTCTCTAGAGTCTAAAGGCAGCAGAAGGGGACAATGAGTGTGTAGGAAGCATACTAACTTCTTAAAATTTTTGTCCAGAATGGGCACATATACCCTATTCAAATTCTTTTTGTGATAACTAGTCACATTCCTTTACCTACTTGCAAGGAGGTGGAGGTGATGAGGATATCACTCTCTTATGTCTAAATAAAATGGTAGAACAGAAACAGCGTCTGTATAACATAATTCCCATTCAGAACAGGGAAGATGGACAATTACATGGCAGTCAGCAGTCCAGAGCATAATGGAATATTTAAGACAGAATTATGAAGACTGTTTTCCCAGTAGAGAAATTTTCCTTTCCTTTCCTGTCCTGTCTTGTCCTTTCCTTTTATTCTCTTTTCTCTTCTTTTCTTTTCTCTTTCCTCTTCTTTCTCCTCTCCTCTCCTCTCCTCTCCTCTCCTGTCTCCCTTCCCTTTTCCTTTCATTTCTCTGTTCTTTTTATCTTTCCGTTTTTCCTTTCTCTTCTCCTCTCCTCTCCTCCCCTCTCCTCCCCTTCCCTCTCTCTCTCTCTCTCTCTCTCCTTCTCCTTTCTTTTCAGAGGGAGAGAGAGAGAGAGAGAGAGAGAGAGAATCTTAAGGAGACTCCACCCTCAATGCAGAACCTGACATGGGTGTTCATCTCACAACTCAACCATGAGATCAGGACCTAAGCCAAAGTCTAGAGTTAGATGCTTAACTGACCGAGCCACCCAGGCACCCATTTTTTTTCTTGATTAGAGCCTAGATTGCATTTGGGAGGAACTTCCTTCTCCATTGTTATCTATGGTTATTTACTTGCCTTCTGAGAAGTTCTTCAGTTTTGGGGCACCTGGGTGGCTCAGTCGGTTGAACATCCAACTTCAGCTCAGGCCATGGTCTCACGGTACATGCGTTCGAGCCCCGTGCTGACAGCTAGCTCAGAGCCTGGAGCCTGTTGCAGATTCTGTATCTCCCTCTCTCTCTGACCCTCCCCTGCTCACGCTGTCTTTTTCTCTCTCCAAAACAAAACATTAAAAAAAAAGTTCTTCAGTTTTATCCATGGGCACATCTAGGAAAATACCTTTTTCAGAAGCTTTGCAATTTTTGCAACTTGCTTCCTGCTCATGAAACTTGGAGAGACCAAGGATTGCTTTTAGGGTTTGAGAGTCCAAGGCTTTTTAAAAGCCAGGCTCATGGTTTCTTTGGTGTAGAATTTCCTCAAAACTTATTAGCCTTTTGCTCTATCTGCTTCCAATCCATGCTGTATGTCTATCCTCCCTCCCCACCCCCACAGTTTCTAGCATCTCTTTTGAGATTGCTTTGGTTCTTTGCTTCCACAAATGTATGCCTCTCATCCTATGGTGGCCACCTGAAAGAATATGTAAGAGTTGGAAGGCCACACCCACAGTCTTATTTATGTTTACAGCTGAGTATATTTGTTTAAATTATAATTTTTATATAAACATTTGTCCTCATTTTTCATTCCCATCTCAGGATCTTTATGGTCTTTTATTATTTGTCTCTCTCTCCCAGCAAGTTCCTTAGTTTCTGTTTGCTAAGCAGTCAACTTTACCTTGAGTTTATTAGTTTCCTATAATGCATTAGAAAAAGCAGCAAGCATAATCTGACAAAAACTAACACTCAGAAGTTAAGCTTCCTATAGCTATAGGCTTAGTAGGTGCTGGGTCATTCTTCCCAGTTATTGTAGGCAACAGTGTTCTCAAATATTTTATAACAAGATAATTAATGTAGGTCTTCATATTTCTAGCCTATGATATCTGTTTTGTGTCGCTCACTGCTTAGCCATTAAATTATTGTCACATATTTAGGTTATTTTCATGGTAGCACTCAGATCAAGGTACCATATTCTGTGTTATTTAGGGTAGTGCTAGCTGCTAAGAAATAGAGCCTAGCATAATGTCCTAGCCCATAGTGGCTATTTGTCACTCACAGAACAGTCCACAGGATCTCTTCCTGGTCGGCAGCTGTCTTTCCTCTATGGAGAAATTTGGAGACTTGGGTAGCTTCCTTGTAGAGGCTTCTCTGTTTCTTAGGACTTTAGATAATAGGAGAAAGAGAAGTGGGATTGCACCCTGCACCAGATTTCTTGAAGCCTTTGCTGAAATGGAATGCAGATCTCTTTAACTCACATTCTCTTCACAAGAAGTAGTCACATGGCCACATCTTTATGCAAGGGGATCTAAGAAATTTAATCCTGGCTGAACAAATGCTTCTCAGTGACAAATAATAGTCTGTGAAAGGGGAAATACATGTTTTGGTTGGACATTCAGTCTTCTTTGCCACAGTATGCTTGCACTCATGTGTTTAAATTGCTATCTACCTTGATTAAAATGTAGGCTCTAGGAGCCCAGGGCCTTACTGTTTATTCATTGGTATATTTCCTGAACACTGAGCAATGTCTTTAATGAGTAGGCACTCAGTAAATATTTGTAGAAGGAATGACAGTATGATTAATAAATTGAACTCTGTGGTTCATAATCCTGACTCTGGCAGTTATTGTAAACTCAAAATAGTTGTTTCAATTTTGCCCATCATTGAATAGTAAAATTGTATTAACTGCCTCATAAAGTGAAGGTTAGAGGACATAAGGAATGCATATTGCTTAATATTGTACCCAGCACATAGTAGGCATTCAGTAAACGTTAGATAATCATATTATTTTTCCTGTTATTGTACCCAGCACATAGTAGGCATTCAGTAAATATGAGCTAATCATATTATTTTTCCTGTTATTGTACAGGTATATATCTCCCCAAATGTACCGTATCATGAAATTTTGAGGATAAGTGAATAGAAGTTACTTCTGGAATTAAAAGAATTTCTATTATTAAAGTGGTTCTTTTTGGACCTAAGTAAAAGTTTTATGTTAAAACAACTTACTGGTTTGGATTCATACACTTAGAGGAGTATATTCCTACCTAAGGCAAATTGAGAGCCTTGAATGGGAGCGTATGTAACCTTATAGTGCTTAGATAGTCCTGCCGATAAAATTGTGTACCAAATGACAGGGACCTCTGTTATCCTTTAAACTGGGTATGGAGGAAAGAGTTTGTAGGTTAAATTTCTTAGGAAGTTAGATTACTGATACGTTACATATAAAAAAAAATACATATAAAAATCAGTTGCCTTAATGAAAGGTATCATTTATGAGGGAAGTTTCATTAATATCTGTAATGCAGATATTACATTCTCTGTGCCACACTTTATGCAACACTTTTGGGAACTGAGAAAGCATTCAACCTCTTAGTTGTTCAGTAATGTTTATGTAACAGATCCCAGGTTCTAGTCACCGTGCTGGGCACTGGGGTTACAGTGATGAGCTAGGCAGAGAGAGGTAATAGTCTGAAAGTTGTATAAACAAGTAAATGAGAAAATGGAATGTCCAGTTTTAGGTGCCATGACAGTAAAGAGCAGAGCATCCTGTGGACATTTTCAAAGGGAATCTCATGTAATTAGGGAGTTCTGCATAGTCTTTCAGAGGAGATCACATCAAAGCTCAGACCTGAAAACTATGTTGAAGCTAGACAGGTAATGATGCTTTGGTTCTTTCTGAGGACCTAGAATTGACTTTTTGTTTGTTTCATATTAAATTATATAAAAATATACCAATGAAGATACACATTTTCCATATATTATCAACCAAAGGTAAACATTGTCAATATTTCAGTTTATTTCATCCCTGTGTACATTTTATATAACTGAAATAGCACAATATAAGATATCCTCTGTTTTGTCACTTAGAATAATATAATAAGCATTTTCTAGGTTTTTTCTTAAAAGGCATGGTTTTAATGGCTAAATGGTATCCATTCTTGTGGATACATCTAACTCTTATTGCACTTGTACATTTACATTATTTCCATTTCTTCATTTAAAAAAAAACTGGGGACTAATATTCTATTTTTGAGACATTCAAAGATAATGGAAACATATTTGTCATAATTTGGCAAAAATCTGTATCTGTATCTCATGAGGATAGCACAAAAAGTCACATTGAGAGGGAATTAACTTTCCTTGGCTACTGTGACTGTAAAAGTAGAATCTTCTGACATTTACAATCTCTTCATAGGACTCTTCCTAGAGTCAGTGCCTTATTGATTAGACGACTTCTGTTATATGAACCAAGAGGTCTTTCAAAATGGTGGTCAGTATTGGAGTAGTTTGTTGTGGGATTTTTTCAGAGGCCTTAATATGGTAATGTGCATTGCCAGTCTACAAGAGAGGAGGAGTATCACCGTGTTATGATTCTTTAGGTTATATGATCATGGTAGCCTTTTTATATAGGACATCTCATAGGCCTAGTGTTCTGTGGAGTACAGCTTTAGAAACACTGATTTATCATAACTTTGAGACAGTTTGTTGCTGGCTGAAAGATTATAACAGCCAAGGTAAAAATGATTGTACCTTAATTCAAGTCATATGGGTACAACTTTTGTACCCTATGTAAGACTGTGCTACACCCCCTGCAACACATGTTGGTATGTGAGAAGCAGCTTTGGTGTAGCATGGTAATTGTGTGTGCATGCGTGTGAACATGCATGAGTACATAAGCATATGGGTGTAGAAGAAGATTGGTGGTATAAACACAAATACAAAAATGTCTATATTGTATACAGACCAGAGTAAATCCTCTAGTAGAAGGATTGCAGCTTGTGGAAAGGCTTAGGAAAGCATATTTGTATATACATGAGTGTTGGGACGATTCCTTTGGAGCTCTTCATCATAATGATCTCAAGTCTTAGGTTAGGCTTATCCAGAATAATACATAATTTTATTATTGTATCTGTGTCTATAGGTGAGTTAGGTGGGTTCTGCTGATCTGGATTGGAATTGCTCTTTCATCTCTAGTTAGTTAGAGGGCCTGCTGGAAGCTGGCTGATCTGATTTGGTCATAGCTGCTGTGCTTCATTTCTGTTGCATGTGGGGTCACCTCCTCCAGCAGGCTCCCCCAGGCTTAGTTCACACAGCAGCAGGGGGAGTACACAGGACTCAGGAGTCTCCAGACCTCTCAGAACTGGTGCAGTCACACCCAGCACACTGTTTTGGCCAAAGTAAGTCACAAGCCTAACCCGGTTTCAGAAGAAGTAGACTCCACATCTGGATGGAATTGCTGCAAAGTCATACTTGCAGAGATTGGATACAGGGAAGGTTGAAAATGTGGTGCTCTTTCTTACAAATGTCATCAATAACATCATCAAGAAAAAAATGTGGTCCAGGACTGTCAGACCTTGACAGTGCTGAGCCTCTGACTGGTGTGAGTGAACTTTGAGCTCTACTCTTCTCCTTTTGTGGGGGTATATGTGTCTCTTTTTTTATCACTAAGCTATCTGTGTTATATTTGTTGTTGAAGTGCCTGCTTCTTACCGCCATTGAACTATACCCCTCTCCTTTCTAATTTTACTTTGACTCACTGGCTTGGAAACCAGTTAACCAATCTCTGTCAGGGAGGTGTGGAAAGTAATTCTCAGATCATTTTGTGGCATGAGGAGCTCTGCTCTTGGTGACACATTTTTGCTACTTGGAATCTTAGCTTTTTGCTGCTGGCAAATACTGTTGAGAGGTATGTTCCCAGATTATTAGTGTGAGCTTCCAGAGAGGAGAAATATGACTGTATTGCTTGGTTTTGATCCCCATGAATTAAAGTATTTCACATACTTCACAGAAAGTTCCAAGAAAGAGGCCATGGTGCTCCTGTGTTTTTGGCCCATTCTCTTCCCAGGTCTTAGCACATTTTCTAGGGCTCATCATAGATGGAACGAATGAGTAAATGCATTGATGATTTGTGGTATTTCTAAATCCAGGTACACTTGTGAAAATCCCCAATGCTCTCTGTGTTCTAAAAAAAAATGTAGTTCAAGTAATACTTTCTTGCCTCTGACGGGGTATTACAAGGATTAACTAATGTCAGGAAAGGGCTTTGATATGACTAGATGAAGGGCATCCCATAACTATAATGTTTTATTGTTACAATGCCGTAAAATGCTTTTTGGGACATATAGCTTACATATTTTCCATAAAATTAATCCATAAATCATGTATAAAATGTATCAAACCCGAAAGCAATAGCTTTGACCTTAGAATTGCTGCAGTGGTAGTTTGATGATATACTACCTACTACATCAGCAGTACTCTAGAGTACATAAAATATGCTTTCACATATTCAAAATGTGCAAACGCTTAAAATGAATGACTAGATGCTTTAAAAAATGATTAAATGATTCATAGCTTTTCATAAGGAATTATAAGTATTTTTTAGGCATTATTACAAATGACACAACTTTTAGTTATTTTCACAAATTCACATGAAATACTCACTATTCAATTCAAAATGTTCAAAGGAACTACATTATGATTTTCTGTTTTGAAAGATAATCTTCATTTCCTGGTTTTCCTGCTTAATAGCTATACACAAATGTCCACAAAGCTTTTAATGAAATGTCAGCACACATAATAATCTTGTTACATCTTTTTTTTTATGTCACCTACATGGCAAATGTAATATTCACAACTTTTTTCAGAGAAATACTCATTTTTCCTTCTTAGTTACACTATCAAACTTATGAGTAACTATGAAAGATGAACATATATTATTATTACCAATATTGCCAGAGAGTAATTGCTCACTTCCTGTATACTTGAAGGAACTCTTACAACTTTCCCAATAAGATTTTTAAAAACACAGACATACCTGTCACAAGTAGACTTTTGCTTAAATAGGGCTATTTTGAAATACCTCTAACTGCTGTCTAATGTCTATAGAACATCATTCTGCAAGCATTTAATCAGAACGGTGTGTGCATTCCTTCCCCAGAGGGATTTAGCAAAGTAGGTGAATATCATTGAAAAGGTATCTCTATCACAGATGCAAGGTAATCTTTAAATATTTGCATAGTGTAATACCAGAAAGCAGATTTAGAGGGACCGTTACTCATCTCTACTGGATTCTTTGTCTGTCTCCCTGTCTCACAGCAGCTAGGCTGAAACTTCCTCTCTCTGTTTCCCTTTCATTCTTTCAGGACTTTCTTTTTCCTTGCATTAAACAACTATTTAATTGAAATACCAGCTCCATGCACAACTCATATGGGGTTATAACATATTTTGGCATCAACAGCTATGGAGTATTGTGTTGAACCCTTAGGTTAGGTCCTTATATAAATGTGACTGCTTCTACTGATACTCAGCATGAGCCAGTGTTTCTCTTTGTTCACAAGAGCAAGAAAGATGGCACACAGTATGGTCTCTGAGTACTTCAACCATTCAGCACAGTGACTGGCATAAAGCATGGGATCAGTAAATGACAGGTTGCTTTTCCTACCCAGACTCCTCCTTGCCTCTTTTTTCACACTGAAGTATAGTTGATGTATCATATTAGTTTCAGGTGTATGGCATAGTGATTCAACAGTTATATACATTATGAAATGCTCACCATGTTAAGTGTGATTCCCATCTGTCTCCATACAAAACTATTATCGTCTTATTGACTACATTCTCTATTGTATTTTTCATCCCCTGTGACTTGTTTTGTAACTGAAAATTTGTCACTTTCCTCCCATTTGAGAAAAACAGGATCATTTGGTATGAATTCCTCAAAAATTGCTCATACCATTCCCATTTTCTCCTCCTTTTCTGAGAAGAAAGTGTCATTATAATACTCCGCTGCCCATGAAACAGTTTTCTGAATGAATACTTTTTCTGACTCAGTGTTTCTAAAAGCTTTCTACATTGGTTGAAGTAACTACTAATCATTCTTTAGACTGACATAATTTTAGCTAAGTCTTCTTTTCCTAGGAGATTCTAAGCAGTCTGAGAGCATATTTCAATTTAGATATCAATTTCTGATATTTCTGCTATAATTCTGATATATGCATTTTTTACATACTGGTCACTTAATGCTGAATTGAATTGTTTATATATGTAAGTACTATAAATAGTAGCATAATATTTATAGTTAATACTGAATTGGTATTTTATATCAGGGAGTACTATTTCAATTTGAGTATTTTATACTTATATAACAAAATGATCTAAATTTAAATGAAAACTAGATTCTTTTACCCGGACTAATGAAGGGCTATATGAAGGTAGAGCTCATGTTTCTGAACTGAATATACATGTATATAGCATATTGTAATATTGTTCTTTTGTTCTGAAGAGGCAGGCCTTTAGGAATCCAGTTTATTTTTCCATGTGAATATAATCTGCTGTTTTCATTTCTCAGACTTCTTTGTCTGAGAAAAGGTTTTATTTTTATCTTCCATCAAGTCTTAACCCAAGTTGGTAGGGGGTAGGGTGGGTGGTGGATCACAGCTTTGCTTTTTCCCTCCTCTCTACATCTCTGAAGAAGATAAATATGGATTTATCTGACTCAAATATTTTCTGCACTAACAAATTGTATCTTAAGATTGCTTTTTCTCACATGTTTCCAATTGTGTGACAAGGTGGTATAAACAGTGTAGTTTATATTAGATGCATGTCTTATAGAGAGTATAGAAAAGGTTATTCAGAGGACACTAAGAATAACTTTAGGGATGTTAAGAAGGATGTTTTAAATCAGGAATGATGTATAAAGTCGAATTGGTGTTGGTCATGCCAACTAGGAGGATAATCCCAAATGTTCTCATTCATATGTTAAGATGTTTGTCTTATTTAATGCTTAATAAAAATAAAAATGTTTTGTTGGTCTCTTACTGTGGTGAATTGTTGGATTTCTTTTAACCTTGTAAAAAGTTTAAGATAAGATGGAACCCTGACCCCATAGTGTTTCATTTCACTCTGCAATATGGGCTCAAAATGGTCAAGTCGTTATCACTCAGTTTGGAATTTAAGGGGCTGTGTTTTCTTAAAAATGTCCTCAAACAGTTCATGATTTTTGAAGTTCCAAGAGTAGAAAGTGATTGAAATATTTGACATTGTCTCTCTGAGATATTTAAGCATCTTATTAAAACCTCCTCATTCAAAATCACTACAGCGAGGGGTTGAAAGCTAAATGGTCATGTTCAATCCTACTAGATGAAAAGGAATCATTTGTCTGTGCTGGACAGCAGATCTTTACTGCCCTCTAATGGACAGTCGACCCTGCCTGCTTTCTTGGGAAAGGGACTCCTTTGCCACTAACAATCAGTGCTGCGCCCTTGACCCAACCGACTTCTTAGCCTTAGACTAGCTGGGGCAGCTGGGGTATTCAGTTTGTTGAGGAAGTTGGGTTATTTCAAACTTGTGTTTCTGTGGAGGGAGAGGAGATTAATCTTTTTGAGTATGTGAACAGGCAGGGTACATTCAGTGCCAGGGAAAGAATCATCCCACCTCCAGTGATGGCCTGCATAAAAGAGTGGAGGGCACGGTTTCACTTTACAAGGGTAATTTTGTAACTTTTAGCTCTGCCCTGGTGGCAGGCTGCACTGGAGCACTGGCTGTCAATACAACCGTGAGGTCGACGAAATCCAGTTTCCTTTTCTGTAGGACATAAAGGTGAGGTTAAGTTACGTGCGTGTGGTCACATAGCTAGAAAGTGAAGGAGCCACAGTTCAAATCCTGACTGTGATTCCAAAGTCCAGGTTATTTCCAGAGTAGAGGATGAGGAAGGTAAAGTGAACCTTAATGAAGTAGCACTGAAATATATGGGGAAGGATGGCTCTGAAAGTTCATGTATTAAAGATTAATAAAAAAGGGGGAAATATAAATCATAAAGTCATGTAAACATTGCTCTAGGAAGCCAAAGGTGGAACACAGAGTGCTGAGTAGGTATCAGTGGACTTCTATTATTATTCTTTAAAAATCCCATTTTAAATATGGGGAGAATAGGGGTGCCTGGGTGGTTTAGTCAGGTGAGTGTCCGACACCTGATTTCAGCTCAAATCATGATCTCATCATAGTTCGTGGGATTGAGCCCCGTATTGGGCTGTGTGCTGACAGTGTGGAGCCTGCTTGAGATTCTCTCTTTCCCTTTCTCTCTGCCCCTCCCCTTCTCACGCTCACTTTCTTTCTCTTTCTCTCTTTTTCAAAATAAATAAACAAACAAAAAGATGGGGAGCACAGGAAGAGCTCAGGCTCTCGGCTCACTGTCCTGGACTTCCCCCTTATTACTGCTGGGATTCTGAGTGTAATGTAGCTTGTTTGTACACTGGACAAGTCACCCACCTCCCAGGATTTGTGTTCAGATTAAATGATACAGTGTAGACCAGTGGTTCTCACTTGGGGCGGTTTTGCTCCCCAGGGCACATGTTTGCAATGCCTGGAAACTGGGGTGAAGGGGTGCTACCACCTATCAAGGGCGGAAGTCAATGATAGCCTTTCATAACAAAGAACTATCTGGCCCCAAATGCCAAATGCCAAATTTGAGATTGATGCTTGTGTAGACCAAGAGCCTTGTAATAGACAATATCTCCCACATGGACCTGTTACTTTATCTATCTATCTATCTATCTATTTAATTTTTTAAAGTTTATTTATTTATTTTGAGAGAGACAGAGACAGTGTGAGCATGGGATGGGCAGAGAGAGAGAGAGAGAGAGGATCCCAAGCAGGTTCCACACTGTCAGTGCAGAGCCTGATGCAAGGCTCGAACTCATGAAACCATGAGATCATGACCTGAGCCCAAGCTGACAGTCTGACACTTATCTGACTGAGCCACCCAGGTGCCCCTGGACCTATTATTTATCCCGTGCTCATTGTATGCCAGGTACTGAGTCAAGAGCTTTTCGTACATCATCTCTGTTTCTACCAGCCTACAGATTGAAATGATTGAAAATGAAAGCAAAAAGTGCTACTGAATGTTGAAGAGTGCTCCATGGCAAGATGATTTGCACTCAAGTCTGTGTACCTCCAAAATACTCTCTACAAGCCTACTTTCTCCTGTTTTGAAGAAGTTACTGTCATTGACTCTTTGCTTTAAGTGTTTGGAAGAATAAGTGAACATAAGCATTTAAGAGTAGTTTGTCAGACACTATGAGCAGAGTCTTGCCCACTGCGGTGTGTTTCTGTCTATTTACCATGCCCAGATGGTCAGGGAGGATGTTGATTTTCCTGTTAGAGATAGCTGTCATGGCCCACTGCTCCTTCTTAGTCTACTCAGGTAAGGCTTCCAGAACACTGACATATTGCTCACATCTGCAGTCACCCCCAGAGTAGAACTAAAGGTCTGGCAGCACCATGAGTGATGCTTTGCCCCGTTGCATACTGCAGTTGTTGAAAGAAAGCAGGTCAGAGAGGAATGGTGCTGTTTTAGCTCCAGAAGAAACTCTTCAGTGAGAATTACAGAGGCTAGATAATGCTTACAAATGTATTGTTTTTTAGTTGATTTGTTTTTGAGAGAGAGAGAGAAAGAGAGAGAGGAAGAGAGAGAGAGAGAGAGAACAAGTAGGGGAGGGGCAGAGAGAAAGGGAGACACAGAATCCGAAGTAGGCTCCAGGCTCTGAGCTGTCAGCACAGAGCCTAGTGCAGGGCTCAAACTCATGTACCATGAGACCATGGCCTGAGCTGAAGTGGGACACTTGATTGACTGAGCCACCCAGGTGCCCCTTCCCCTTCCTATAAATGTATTCTAATGGAAAGGCAGACAGGAGAGCTGTGGGGTCACCAAACTCCCTGCCCCATCCCTGCCCAGCTGAGTATGAAAGCTAATTTAGATCTTTCCTTTCTACTCAGTAAGCAAAGAAGTAGCATTATCTCTTCTGGACCCAGTTGATTGGTTGTATGACATATCCCATGGCTCTTGTGGTCAATTGGAAAAAAAGCAGAGAGATTCATGCTGAGACTACATTTGTCTTGAAATGAAGGGAAGAGAAACCACCTCAAGTAAATCTTAATGTAGATTAGGAAGTGTGGACTTCCAATTACTTCAAAGTGGCATAGGCTTTTGATAATGTGTTTCATCAGGATAGGAATTATGAGGTGCTCAGACTAATTCTCTGAAATCACAAGGGGGATAAAGAGTACTAATAGCTTGTTACAGTAAGTTAGAGCCCAGGGAGTAGAATATTATGGTCCACATTAAATCTCCACATCTAAACCGTGAATTACGTATTGATTTTGGGAGAACAGAAATATAATAGAGTGTAGGTTGGCAGTGATTGTAAATTAATAATTGTTTGGATGATTCAGAAATAATCTTTCTGTGCATCATCAGTTTCTGTGTGGTCTCTGTGTGGAGGAAGAACTGACGTTCATTAAGATTTGGATATCAGTACCCTGATGTTTATGTTCAAGAAGCACAGTCTTTTAACCAAGGGGGATAGTTATCCATTTGTTTTGATAAGAAGGAACAGAAGCAGAATAAGACTCCTCGGATTTATTGGTGGTGGGACAGGAATGGGTATGCAGAAAAGCAGTATTTTCTATCATTGGGGCAATGCATTCTAGTGCTGGGCATGGATTTGTACTAATGAAACATAATAAGAGGTTAACAGAATCAACAAGCAACATGCATATATGTGTATGTATGTGTATATGTGTTTATAGCCTTACACACAAACTCATGCATACATATTATATCTAATATGTTATATTATATAATTATTGTAATATAATCTGTTATATTACAAATAAATTTATATATACTATATAATAAATACCTATAGTTGAAATATATAATGTATATCACCCATAGGAAATAGAATTGGCTTAAATATATGTTACACAATATAAAATTAGTATTGTGTGTATTATATACTAAATGCAATGTATAATACAATATAAATGTAATTATGTAAATGTATACTGTTGATTGTTGTTACAGAATATCAAGTTCATGTAATGTTCTCCCACAGAATACAGAGTCAGTAAAACTATGTTCTAAACTTAGAATCTAGTTACATCACTATAATTATCCTATAATACACTGTGTGGCCAGTAAAGTACATCTTGTGGTATCCTGAAGTAAAATCTAGCACAGCACAAGCTATGTTTGAAATGACATAGAAAATCTAAAAATTAGAGATGAGTCATATACAGGATTTTTTTATTGGGCTGTAAATTAGTGGCACACTCAGTGATTGCTTTGAATTTGTTCATGCCTTTACACCATTGAGTCTTGTCCCTCTTCCATGCACTTTGATCTTATGCCTTAGGCCTTTGAAATTGCTCAGCCAACACCTAACAGACAGGTGGATCTCTGCTGTATGTTTTCTATCTGAGTCATTCTTTGTGCACAGGTGGCAGATCTTAGATATATTCTGGTGTGTTCTTTCCTTTGTGGTTTTGTGTGTTTTGTATTTTGCAAGGATGTAAGTGCCAGGCTGTGGATTGAAAATTGGATTTTTAACTTCAAGTTATGTTGTGGATTCTAAAGTTAAAATTGTAATTTTATGTCATGTTATTGAAGATGATTAAGGTTAAAAAATAAGGTCCACCACATAATCTAACAAGGAAAAAGCATCACACATGCACAATATATATATCTTTTTCCTCCAGGAAAAAACTGATACAAGGAAGGAAGTTTGTGAAATGTTGCACCTTAGGGATACATTCTTTGGGATTCACAATGTATATTTAGATAGTGCCAAGGACTCTAAAAAGAGAAAACTTTAAATTTTATTTAACTCCATAAATTTCCAACTTTAATAGCAATGCTCCTCTCTGTGTACTGATCTCAAAGGATTCAGATGTTCCAATGAAAACAGTTCGGGTATTTCTTGAATGATAATATGTTATCTTCAGCAGGAATCAGATGAAGTGGTTACTAACAGAAAGGCCAGAAAGCAGCCCATTACTTCCTTGTCCCGAGAAGTTGTTAAAATTTGGCATTTTTTTCAGTCATCTGTGTACTAGCATTAAGCCTATCTAAGAATAAATGCTACTTTGCAATAATTATTATTTTTGTGATGTAAATCTAAACTACTCCCATAACTCAGATGACATTTCCAGAGTTCACTCTCACTGTAAATTGAATTTGCCCAAAGTACTCTGGGAAGTTCCAGTCATGCAAGGGAGGAGGAGGCTAAAAGGAGTTGACACAGGCTTCAGGCCACTGCCTTATGCTCACCCAGCTACAAAAGGGTAATGAGGATAGATTTTCTCAGTGTGCTATTGAGTCAGGGTCTTGAATATCCTATGGTACTGTCAGCCCTTGGGCTGATGGGGTATGTGTTTATTATTGGTTCTCTGATTCCCTATAATTATTACATGTGGTGGTCACTATTGTAGTGGGTACTTAGCTAAAACTTTAGGTGTGCAAGAAATAATTTCGTCAGCTAAGTTTGGTTATGTATTTTGAGCTCTTTGTAACCCCATAGGCCCCTGTTTTTTTCCTTAGGACCCCAATTTCTTAGCCATCCGTTTATACTGGTCCCCACTTAGAAGGCCCTTATTCCTGATAGGCTGGCTGACATCTTTAGAATTCTGTGCTGTGTTTTGTCCATTTTGTTGCTTTCCCACTCTGCTGAGCCCGGGATCTGTGAGAGGTGCTCCCTCACCTTAGCCCTCTCTCCCCGGATAGCCCAGGCTGCCATTTCCTTTCTGGGGAAGCAAGCTACATGATCTCTCTGTCTCTGTTACTAACACTAACATCTCTGTTCTTATCAGTCTTACTCCAGACAGGAGAAAGGGGCAAGGAGGAAGTTTTCATTTTCAAGCTAGGAGTTATTTGCCAGGGAAGGGCATCCCTCCCTCCGAAACATCTAATATAACCTTAATGGAAAAGACTTCTGACAACACAAGAAGCAGAATCTTGTTGGGCTGTATTCACTCTCAAAAGTGTCTTTAAAAAAGTGTTTTTCCATCACCTTCTAATTAAAATCTGTGTTTCAGTAAATGAAATATACTTCTTAAACATGTTTCTCCCATCCCCCAATCCCACACAAAGACTTGGTCTCTGACCCAAACTCCACCCTTCAGAGTAACAATCCAACTCAAAGCTGCACTAGGGTTTGAGTGCAAAGACATTTTACACCGAATCCTTCAGGGTTTAGCCAGGGACCTGCATCCTGGCAGGTTTCTAGGCTTTCCTTCTGCTTCTGGTGCTTCCTCTCCTCAGGCAGAGGAGTGGTCCAAGTTAACAGTCTGTAAGTGCACTTACAGACCCTTCCCTTCTTAGGACTTTCCCTGGGTGTCTGAGAATGTAATCATGTCAACAAACTCTAAATAGACCACATTCACTCTCTTTTTGTTTCTTCTGCCAATTTTCCTGAAATTGGAAATATAAGGCATCTGGGAGTTCTGAAAATTAGTCTACTTTGCAAGGCTGCTTTGAGGACTGAGTGACATGATTGTTATAAAGTGTTGAGCACACTGTCTGCCCACAGTGTCTGTAGTACTGCTGCTGTTATTATACTGGGGCTGTAACCACTGTGATAATCTCATCCCTGGCCACTTTTTAGTTCTGTGAGGGGTAGGAAGGAATGATAGGATCTGATACTTAAGTCTCTGAGAAAAAAAGATTTGAATCCTCTGAGGAAAAAAAAAAAGATAATAGCATTTCCAAGTCAACTTGCTGGATCAATTAGAATATTTGGATTAGACCTATGTCCAGGGTCAATGGTATTTCTATAGACTTGTGTATTTATTTATTCATGTTAAAATTAAAATGCTAACCATGAGAAGACTGGGTACCCCATTCCTCAATGCAGGGGCTTTGTGGAATCTGGAAAGAAGGGGCCCAGAGAGTTGCAGAATTGCAACAAAGAATAATAGGTGTTATAAACAGAGTTGGGATAGACAAGTATTTAAGAATTCTATTGGGCATTATGTTGGAGACTGCTTCCCTTAAACATATGCTAAGGAAACACAGAACAGACTCCACCCCACTCCCCCGCCCTCTCATTTAGGAAAAACCATCAATTCATTTGTGTGATGCATTTCTGGTGGTAACATTCCTCCTACTTATATTTAGATATAATTCTGCTTCCGACTGTGCTGTTTGCTCCAGCTTTAGTCATGGGTAGGAGGCTAACCATATGCCAAGCACTAGGTTAGTGCTGGGAATAGAGTGGTGAGCGGGACCTACATTTTTATGTCATCGTGGAGTTAGAATCCAGTGGGAGAGATAAAGAATAAATTACACAGTCAGATTTGTAATTGCAGGTGTGGCAGGTGCTTTGTGGAAGAGTAAGGTAGTGCCAGAGCTCGGGCAAGTGTTCACTAAGAAAGTAACTTAAGATATGAAGAGTGAGAAGGAATTAAGTTGGCTCCTGGGGGTGGAGCGTGTGACTTGGCTTCAGGAATGGTACATGTGGCTAGCCAGGTATGGGAAGGTCTTGGAGCACTGGAAGAGCTGAAACATGGCCACCATGATGGCAGAGCAGTGAGCAAACATGGGTGGCCAGGTTATCAGGATCCTAAAGATGTGGGGTGGGGCCAGATCAAGTAGGCACTTATATATCATGTTAAAAAAGAATTGCTTTTTTTTTTTTTTTTGGTATGTTTCTTTTTATTATTATTATTTTTTTATTTTTTACAAATAGTTTATTGTCAAATTAGTTTCCACATAACACCCAGTGCTCATCCCCACAAGTGCCTCCTCCATGCCCACCCCCCTCCCCCCCACATCCACCAGTCCTCAGTTTTTGTCAGCATTCAAGAGTCTCTCATGGTTTGCCTCTCTCCCTTTCCCCCACCATTTCCCCTTTCTTCTCCCCCTTGGTCCTCTGTTAAGTTCCTCCTAATCCTCCTATACATGCACACATATGATATTTGTCCTTCTCTGCCTGACTTATTTCGCTCCGCATAACACCCTCAAGGTCCATCCATGTTGCTACACATGGCCAGATTTCATTGTTTCTCATTGCCATGTAGTATTCCATGGTATAGATAAACCACATCTTCTTGATCCATTCATCTGTTGATGGACACTTAGGCTCTTTCCATGTTTTAGCTATTGTGGAGAGTGCTGCTATGAACATTGGGGTATATGTGCTCCTATGCCTCAGCATTTCTGTATCCCTTGGGTAAATTCCTAGCAGTGCTATTGCTGGGTCATAGGGGAGTTCTATTGTTAGTTTCCTGAGGAACCTCCACACTGTTTTCCAGAGGGGCTGTACCAGTTTACATTCCCACCAACAGTGTAGGAGGGTGCCCGTTTCTCCACATCCTCGCCAGCATCTAGAGTTCTCAGATTGGCTCATTTTAGCCACTCTGACTGGCGTGAGGTGGTATCTCAGTGTGGTTTTGATTTGTATTTCCCTGATGAGGAGCGATGCTGAGCATCGTTTCATGTGTCTGTTGGCCATCTGGATGTCCTCTTTGGAGAAGTGTCTGTTCATATCTTCTGCCCATTTCTTCACTGGGTTGTTTGTTTTTCGGGCGTGTAGTTTGGTGAGTTCCTTGTAGATTCTGGATATCAACCCTTTATCTGATATGTCATTTGCAACTATCTTTTCCCATTCCGTTGGTTGCCTATTAATTTTCTGGGTTGTTTCCTTGGCTGTGCAGAAGCTTTTAATCTTGATGAGGTCCCAACAGTTTATTTTTGCTCTTGATTCCCTTGCTTTTGGGGATGTGTCAAGTAAGAAGTTGCTGCGGTGGAGGTCAAGGAGGTTGTTTCCTGCTTTCTCCTCTAGGGTGTTGATAGTTTCCTGTCTCACGTTCAGGTCCTTTATCCATTTTGAGTTTATTTTTGTGCATGGTGTGAGAAAATGATCTAGTTTCATTCTTCTGCATGTTGCTGTCCAGTTCTCCCAACACCATCTGTTAAAAAGGCTGTCGTTTTTCCATCGGATATTCTTTCCTGCTTTGTCAAAGATTAGTTGGTTGTATACTTTTGGGTCCACTTCTGAGTTCTCAATTCTGTTCCATTGGTCTATGTGTCTGTTTTTGTGCCAATACCATACTGTCTTGATGATGACAGCTTTGTAGTAGAGGCTAAAGTCTGGGATGGTGATCCCTCCCGTTTTGGTTTTATTTTTCAGGATTACTTTGGCTATTCGGGGTCTTTTGTGATTCCATACAAATTTTTGGATAGTTCGTTCTAGTTTTGAGAAGTATGCTGGTGCAATTTTGATTGTAATTGCATTGAATGTGTAGAGTGCTTTAGGTAGTAATGACATCTTAACTATATTTATTCTTCCTATCCATGAGCATGGAATGTTTTTCCACTTCTTTGTGTCTTCTTCAATTTCCTTCAAAAGTTTTCTATAGTTTTCATCATACAGATCTCTTGTATCCTTGGTTAGGTTTATTCCGAGGTATTTTATGATTTTTTGTGCAATTGTGAATGGGATCAGTTTCTTGATTTCTCTTTCTGTTGCTTCATTGTTGGTGTGTAAAAATGCAATCGATTTCTGTACGTTGATTTTGTACCCTGCAACTTGGCTGAATTCTTGGATCAGTTCTAGTAGGCTTCTGGTGGAGTCTGTCGGGTTTTCTATGTAGAGTATCATGTCATCTGCGAAGAGAGAAAGTTTGACTTCCTCTTTGCCGATTCTGATGCCTTTGATTTCCTTTTGGTGTCTGATGGCTGATGCTAGGACTTCCAGCACTATGTTAAACAACAGTGGTGAGAGTGGGCATCCCTGTCGTGTTCCTGATCTCAGGGGGAACGCTCTCAGTTTTTCCCCGTTGAGGAGGATGTTAGCTGAAGGCTTCTCATAGATGGCTTTGATGATGTTTAAGTAGGTTCCTTCTATCCCAACTTTCTTGAGAGTTTTTATTAAGAAGGGATGCTGTATTTTGTCAAATGCTTTTTCTGCATCTATTGACAGGATCATATGGTTTTTATCTTTTCTTTTATTGATATGATGTATCACATTGATTGATTTGCGAATGTTGAACCAGCCCTGTAACCCAGGAATGAATCCCACTTGATCTTGGTGGATAATTCTTTTGATATGCTGCTGGATTCGATTTGCAAGGATCTTGTTGAGAATTTTTGCATCCGTATTCATCAAGGATATTGGCCTGTAATTCTCTTTTTTTGCTGGATCTCTGTCTGGCTTGGGAATCAGTGTGATGCTGGCTTCCTAAAATGAGTCCGGGAGTTTTCCTTCGCTTTCTATTTTTTGGAATAGCTTGAGAAGAATTGGGATTAATTTTGTTTTAAATGTCTGGTAGAATTCCCCAGGGAAGCCATCAGGTCCCGGGCTCTTATCTGTTGGGAGATTTTTGATCACTGATTCAATTTCTTCACTCGTTATGGGTCTGTTCAGGTTTTCTATTTCTTCCCTTGTGAATTTTGGTAGTGAGTGTGTGTTTAGGAATTTGTCCATTTCTTCTAAGTTGTCCAATTTGTTGGCATATAATTTTTCATAGTATTCCCTGATAATTGCTTGTATTTCTGAGGGGTTGGTTGTAATAAGTCCATTTTCATTCATAATTTTGTCTATTTGGGTGCTCTCTCTTTTCTTTTGGATAAGTCTGGCTAGAGGGTTGTCAATTTTGTTTACTTTTTCAAAAACCAACTCTTGGTTTCATTGATCTGTTCAATTGTTTCTTTGGTCTCGATGTTGTTTATTTCTGCTCTAATTTTTACTATTTCTCTTCTTCTACTGGGTTTAGGGCATTCTTGTTGCTCTGCCTCTAGTTCCTTTAGGTGAGCTGTTAGATTTTGGACTTGCGCTTTTCTAATCTCTTGAAATAGGCCTGGAGGGCAATGTACTTTCCTCTTAGGACTGTCTTTGCCGCATCCCATAGATTTTGAATTGTTGTGTTTTCATTTTCATTTGTTTCCATATATTTTTAAATTTCATCTCTAATTGCCTGATTGGCCCATTCATTCCTTAGAAGGGTGTTCTTTAACCTCCATGTTTTTGGAAGTTTTCCAGACTTCTTCCTGTAATTGATTTCAAGTTTCAAAGCATTGTGATCTGACAGTGTGCATGGTAGGATCTCTATTCTTTTATATTTCTTGAGGGCTGCTTTACGTCCCAGTATGTGATCTATCTTGGAGAATGTGCCATGTGCACTTGAGAAGAAAGTAAATTCCCTGGCCTCAGGATGTAAAGTTCTAAATATATCCGTCAGGTCCATCTGCTCCAATGTATCTTTCAAGTCCATTATTTCTTTACTGATTTTCTGTCTGGTTGACCTATCCATTGCTGTAAGCGGAGTATTAAAGTCCCCTGCTATTAGCACATTCTTATCTATAAGCTTGTTTCTGTTTGTGATTGTTTTAGATATTTAGGTGCTCCCATATTCAGTGTGTAGACATTTATGATTGTTAGTTCTTCCTGATGCATGGACCCTGTAATTATTATGTAGTGCCCTTCTTCATCTCTTGTGATTGTCTTTAATTTAAAGTCCAGTTTGTCTGATATAAGTATCGCTACTCCGGCTTTCTTTTGATTTCCTGTAGCATGATATATATTTCTCCATCCCCTTACTTTTAAAGAATTGCTTTTTGAGAGTATTGGAAAGCTACTGATGAGCTTCAAGCATGGAGATGTCATATAGATGACAAGCTGCACCCAGTGTGGTACAAATTTGAATGATTAAAAAATATGTGTCTGTGATATGGAGAAATAATTGATGTCAGGGGTGCAGTGCGGTGGGGCAGTACATGCTAGAAGGCCAGACAAGAGGCTACTTCTCTTGTTCATACAAGAAAAGATGGTGGTCTGAATGAGGGTGGTGACAGTGGGGATGAAGAAACATGGACAGATTGGACTGATGTTTAGGAAGTAAAAGTTATGGGTGAGTCATTGGATTTGATCTTTGTGAAAAGAATCCTTAGGATGCTCATTAGACTATATAGGACACACCGGTATATCTAGTGTTTCTAGACAGGAGATAATACTGTGATTATGCCATGGTACCACTGTTTCTCAGATATTTTTTTCAAATCAGTAACTTGGAAGTTATTTTTCAGATGACAAGAGTCTCAAATAGTCTTAAAATTGCTGTTTCAAAACTGAAATGTTTATTCCTTTGGGACAAAAAAAATTGGGGGAACTAGATGTTTTATCCACCAAAATGTAGCTTATGTTTCATTCTCTCTCACTTGTTCATCAAGACTATCTGCTACTAGAGAAAAGATGTACTGGGAAGCAGATATACTCCATGTAACCATTAGGGAATTGAAATTAACAAGAAAATATATTATCTCATGTATGCTCCCATGCAATTTTTGGCCTAGGTGAAATTAATCCTTGAGTTGCTTAATGATAAATAAAATGGATGCCACTCTAACCTTTTGCTTCATGTATTTTTAAAGCCTATGTGTACATAGTCTCAGCATTGTTGCTTTTCCAGTGAACCTCTAAGACACCCAACTGTAAAAGAGGCCCCCTTTATCAATCCCAACATGTATTGATTATTCACTGTGCAAATAGCACTTCATGGTTTTTTTTTTTTTTTTCCTGAAGGAGAAGTACAGCTTAAGAATTTCAGCCTCCCAAACACCTGTTCCAGTTTGCTTCTGTGAAGTATAAAGCAAACAAATTTCTGGCCCTCCTAAAGTATAGTCACCGCGAGAGTGGCCCATAAGCTAAGGGAAAAAGTCCTTCAGAAAAACACTGTGTGGGACTCAGCTTCACTCCATTTCTGGCTTACTCTTCATTGTCTTTTTCACTTAACTGATACAAAACAGCTGAGTAAATGCTTTTCTTCTGCTTCTCCAGGGAATCTAGAGGGCTTAACGGAAGCATTTATTGTAAGTAAAGTCAAAGTTGAGTGGAGCCATATTTATGGGATGAGAACACCCCATAAATATCTGTTGACAGGTAGCAGAGCCCCAGGAGTTCGAAGCTATCACCCGAGCCAGGCCACTGAGCTGAGACCAAGGCAAGGATGAAGGGCTTTAGGCAGGAAAGGAGTGGCTGTGCCCTGAGCCCCTCACACCAGCTGTGCTCAGAACAGACGCTCTTCTAAATATAGTTTATCTAGTGGGCATTGCAAGGCTTCATTTGCTCAAGAGATATGGCTCCTAAAAGTAGGTAAACTGCAGTTGTTGTGGAAAAGGCACAAGGTAGATAGAACTGGAGAGTCCAGCATCAGGGCTTCTGAGCTGCTTACTTTGAGCATGTTCTTTGACATCATGTTTGATGGTCTCGTCTAGCAAAGAAGAACAATATCAGCAATGTACAGATGGTATTAGGAAGATGGTAGGTGTTCAAAAAAATGTTACTATTATTTGCTATCATTATTCTAGACACATAATGTCTTACTGGTGCTCGAGGCTTTGTGCGCTAACCCCCTGAAATTTGCTGGTTCTTTATGTTCTTGAACAGTAGCTGAGTCCATGTTCTCAAGCATACAAAGGCAGGAAGGATTCCATTTCACATAATAAATTGTGAAGGGTCCCTGGGAAGGGCTACAGGTGCTGGTGCAGGAGACTGAAAACTCTCAGCGTTAACAGGTACTTTGTCACTTGTGTTGTGTGTGTTTTTATGTCATTTTCACTTCCTTTTTGTGTTTTTCCTTCTTTCACCCTGCGCCCCATCTTGGATTACAACCATTTACAGAGTTCTTATTCCTCCCTTGCAGTCTTAGGGTGTTACAGTGGAAACCAGCATAACATAGTGTAAAGACCACTGGACTGGGTGTCTGGAATGGAATTTTCCATCCCATTTCTGCGCCAAATGGCTTCATGATCTTGGGCAACTCATTGAATTTGTCTGGGCTTGGTTTGTTCCTCCAAAAACTGTGGGCTGTCACATTACCTTTCCATTCCCACATTTGAAGCAGTTAGCAAGCTGTAGATTTTAGTGATCTGAAAAGACCCACTTTGTGTCAGAATATTGTGAAGAATATGAGGCTTGAGATTTCTTTTTAGCTTCAGAATTTTTAGAAAGTAGAATTCAGACCAGAAATATTGATAAACAATTTTTAAAAGGTGGTTTTCTGTCTCTGTGGGTTTGCATTAGCTGATGAGTCGTTCAGATATATTTCTAATCTTCCTTGCTGTCAAGCTACTTTTAATGGATGTTCTAGCCACTGGCAACTAATAATTTGTAATCATAAATGATAAGTAATGGAGGCACTTTGCTTTTCTGTCAGAGGCATCTGTCCACAAAGATGAAATGGACTGAAAGCGTGCTGTTAGGTGTCAGACAAAGACACAATCATACAGAAAGAGCCTGGAATGTTAGCAACAGTGCTTATGCTTTCTGGAAGTATAAAAATTCAGTCCACGTGCTCTGTGGTGGCCTTCATGGAATCATAAACTGTCTCCAAAAGTAAATCTTTATTCCTATGAAAATGAAGGTACAGCTCTGCACTGTTGCTGTTAAAATTTCTAATGAGAAATATTGGAATACTTTCGCACATGTATCCTTTAGACCACAAGTGTGTTTTGAAAATAGCTTTAGTATTAATAATTTTTTTTTGGTTACTGTGAAAAATGTAATGGAATTTTTTAAATAAAATGTGTTATGGTTTAAATTTTTTCTCATTTAAAATTTTGTCCTTGTTTTTACATTTTCTATATTGCGTTTCTCTTGATATCTGATGTATAACTCAGTAATGGATATATATATATATATATATAATGAACAAGTTTGCTGTTAGTTTAGGTAGTGCTGTATGGCTTTAAGAATCCTCTGCTAGTGGAAGTTATTAATTAACATGATAGATTTAGGAGGCACCAGGGTGGCTCAGTCGATTAAATCCGACTTCAGCTAAGGTCATGATCTCATCGTTCATGAGTTTGAGTCTCGCCTCGGGCTCTGTGCTTCACAGCTCAGAGCCTGGAGCCTGCTTCAGATTTGGTGTCTCTCTCTGTCTCTGCCCCTCCCCAGCTCACCTTCTGTCTCTGTCTGTCTCTTAAAAAATAAATAAACCTTAAATACAAAACAGAAAAAAAAAAAATGATAGATTCTGAAATGTAGACTTGAGAATGGCCATCCATTCTGGCTTCCATCAGTACCTCTTGCCTCCAATGGTCCCTCTCAATTTCTGGTTTGCTGCTTTAGATCTAATGAGCTTGGGAAATCAAAGCATTAAGATTGCTAAACTGTGTACGAAGTAAGTGTAGATAGAGCTGAAGGAGAGACACAATGTCCTCTTTAGGAGCAAATTGGCATTACATTTAGGGTACAAATTTTGTGAGAGATACTTAATGTTTCATTTATTTTTATATTTCAAGAGTCTAATATATTATTTGTTAAGTAGCAGGTAATGAGTAACTATTATATTAGTGAACGAATGCTCAGATGCCACTCTTTTCTCATTCCTTGGGTTCTTTGATGTATTTTAGAAGGTGAGATTTCTTAGATATTTGTTCCCCATGCAATAGAAGCGTTATTTTAATTACTCCATGATTGATGTGAAAGCCTTTTGAGAAGTGAAAGCTACTGCATAAATTTTAAGCTATTTCTTAGAGGTGAGACAGCTTATAAGTAAGTCAGTGTTTTATATCACATTTGGTAATGTTGAGGTTTATGAGTGCTTTGGTATAGTAATTATCCACAGGTAATTTGGGTTAGGTATTAAAGATTTACATTGACATTCATGTCAGTCCTCAACCCCATTGCCCATGTTAAAAATAAAGCAATCTCAGGATAATAAAAGCAGTGGTTGGAAAAAAAATGAATAGTAAAACAACATCTCCTCCTATTGCATGAGTGGTACTAATTCAGGATTGCTACATCAAACAGTGGCATATGCTGTGCAAAAAGCATAGAATTTGTTCATTCTCTCTGACCTCTTGAGTTACCTTTTTCCTTTATTGTAGGTATCTTATTGAATGCTGCACCTAAAATTCAGGCATCCAGCAGGTTGTCCTAAATATGATGATTTAGATTAGGAGATACATTCATCTAAACCTAATCCAGTTAAGGGTAACTTAATTAAGAGAATAAAATATGCCAGCACTTTTCTGCTTCCAGAGGAGTATTATATTAGAGCATTCGCATATTTGCACTTTCTGCAAAAAACACAGGCAGGAAAAAAAAAGGCATCACAGATTCTTAAATGTAAATGTGACCCAAGAATTCATCAGTGCTACCCTTTCAAGTCCAAAGATTTTACCTTCTAAATCAAAATGTTAATGTACTAATTAAAACTGTTGTGATTTAAAAGATTTAGCAGTTTATTCCAGAATGACTGTTTATCACACAGAAAAGGTAGTAAATTGCAGATGAATGATGTTTTTGCATAATATTGGTCCAGATAAACAAGTACTGAATTACTATTCCTATTATACCATTAAAATGTTTTCTGAGAAATGTAACACAGCTCGAGTTTTAGTTTAAAGGTGCATTATGTTTAATTAAACTTTTAATCTTTTACTAGTTCTAAATTTTGTTTTATTTGTATTACTTGGGGCCTGTTTTCAATAAAGGAATACCAAATGATTGATGTTTAAAAGCAAGGGTTTGGTATATGTTTCTTTAGGTCATTATCTCAGATATATATTATGAATATAATCACATTTTATATATATATAGAAAATTTAAAGGTGGTATTCATTTTCTCCAGGCAACTGCTCAAAACTTTAATATGTTCTAGTTCTGAACTTAGACAAGGATCCAAGATTTCTCAAACTGTAGCTCACGTTTGACTTAAATGTGGATGTTTTCTGAAATGGCAAAATCCCTCAGGGCTCTGTAGTTTTCACTAGTGTGTATGTTTAAAGTTCATAGGCAAACACAACTGAATAAACCATGGAACACATTTTGTCTCTGTGCCTGAGAAATGCAAATTGTTATAGGTCAATTGCTTAGAGGTCTTGTCTCTATCTTGTATAACTTGTTTGCAATTTGTTTTTCATTTATTCTGAGCATATGCAATTCACTTTATATTTGCTTATTTATCTGTTGTTCAGTTGCCTGCAAAGTGTGCTTTTAACTTGAGGAGAAACTATTCTACCTAGACTGTGCCTTCCTAAATCTACTGACTAATGTTTATCAATATGCACATGTCTTACCATGCAAGAACTGCCATCCTAAATTTCCAGGCCCAGGAGGGGAAATTATTGCTCACACACCACCTCGATTACTTGTACGCATATCCAAAGGAATATTAACTACCAAATGGGAGCAATCATAGCTAAGCTAAGAAACAGATCTGCCTTGTGATGTTAGGATCACAGATACCATGCACACCCTGGGAAAAACTAACACACACACACAAAAAACAAAACAAAACAAAACAAAACAACCCTCTTTTCAACTGCAGGGCGGTAGCCCAAGCTTGGAGTCTCACAGTTCTGGAGTCCCATTCTAGTCTACCATTTACTAAGTGTATAACCTTTGATGCACTCTGTAAATTCTCTGAGCTTAGTTTCCCCAACTGATAAAATGAGCATTCTAGCCCCGTGTGAGAGGACTGTTGTAAGAAACAGGAAAGAAGGAGGGAAGGCATTGAACAAATTGCTTGTGGTATAAGACAAATCAGTCCTGTGTTGTTGTTGTTGTTGTTGTTGTTTTTAAATGTCTTGATTTGTGGTGTAAATACTCACATCATAGTTGGTTGCAAACTATGAATGATTTAGCAACCAGCTGATAAAATTCTTGAATATTTAACAGTCCTCTGGTATCATTGTAGCCTCTACCACAAGCACTGTTAGCCTCTAACAAATGGTAATAATTATTTCCTCGTAGGTGTATTTTGTCTTCCATTGATCTAAGAAAGTTTTTGCTATTTAGTGCATTTCTTTGTAGATGGGAGAATGTGAAAGCTAAGGGAAGAATAGTAATGTTCAGGGTTTAAAATATTAATGGTTTCAAATAACAAAAAAGAGCTACCTTAACAATTTTGAAAGTAGGTAAAAAACTTACCACAAGAAAGAAACATTTTAATAATAGGAAACTGTTAGTAAAATGCTTTAAAAATAGAATAAAGATCACTTTGTAAAGTGTTCTAGGTGAATTAAATTTAATATTAACTTTATCAGATTGGTTAGAAATGGTTTGATTTTTATGGTCTTACTTTCCTTACACACAAAAAGTCCTAAGGGAAAAATTGTGTGTATTTGCTACATTAACAAGTAAAGATAAGCAGAGAGCCATTATGTACAAACCTAGTCCTTAGAAAAAGAGCTTCTTTCAATTTTATCTGATAGTTGTTTTATATTAGTCAAGACTGATTTTAGATTTTAAAAGTTTGCTACAAGGATATATTATTTGAAAGAATGTCTTTTTTTAACTTTATTTATTTTGAGAGAGGGAGAGAGAGAGGGAGAGAGAGAGAATCCAAAGCAGGCTCTACACTGACAAAAACCGTGAATGAGATCATGACCCGAGTCGAAGTCAAGTGTTGGATGCTTAACTGTCTGAGCCACTCAGGCACCCCTGGAAGTATTTCTTTACTGAGTAACCATGGTGATTGGGGGGGGGGGAGGGACACTAATGTAAATTTGTGTGCACAATCTGACATGATGGCCAAGGGATGGCATACTTGAACTGAGATTGCTCTGGAGCATCTGGGCACATGAAGCCTTTAAATGACTTCCATGTAGCAATGAACATCTTACTGTGCATAGTATAAAATTGTGGGTGATCTAGGATAAAATCATCAGAATTCAGGGCAGTTGATGAAATCAACCTGTGCCGAGAGTTCCAGCTTTTATGTGCATTTACTGTGTCGTGAGCAGTCAGTGCTGGGATGCCACGCCTAGGAAATGTGTGGGCAAACTCAAGGGTGTTGCAGTGAGTAAAGGCTGACTTACTTTGATGAAACTCCTCTGTCCATTTCAGGAGGAGGAGGCTCCAGGATGGGGACACTGAAGGGACATGAGGGTATTTTCTATGTTAATCTCAGTCACAAACTGACAAGTCATTGGCATAGTAGGTCTATATAACCAGATAGGGCTGTAGGGAAGAACTGGGAAGACTGCACATTAGCACCACAAAATCAATGTCTTGGTAAAGTGAGAGATCCTCACTGCGGCATGGGGCCCCACATGCAAGTACCTGTTTTTCTCTGGGGATGCATATGTCTCTTCCTAAATGCATGTAACTATGTACATATTACCTTTCCTAGAAATATAATGGGTGGACATGAAAACATATTCCATGAAGTAGTTAAATGGCATTTGGGGTGTTTGATCAGATTCAAAGAAAGAGAGAAAGACTGCACCTTATTTCCTTTACCTATATAAATTAAAATATATCTCAGGGTGTGAATTACCTTTATTATTATCACAGCCTAGTGTAGGGGCAAAGGTTACATTGTTGAGCTGATAAAATTTTCTTGGGTTTATATTACATATTTAAGTAAAGTGAAAGAGGTGAAAGTATTTTCTTTCCCATTGACATAAAATGTGATTACTTGCTATCCTTGTGAAGTTATGTCATCAGCCTCCTGGATAAGGCTGGCTAGTATGTCTTCAGATTAGATGCAAAACAATGGACACTCTTGTCTGTTCATTTCTTTCTGGGACTCTTTCCCATGAAAACGTATTCAGTAATTAAAAGAAATGGCATGTTACAAACTAATGGAAGCTTTACCCAGCATCAATACCTATCAAAAAGCCAAGGGGGTATATTTCAGGGATTGTAGGGTCAGGATTTCCCGTAGCCAGTTCAGTAGTGCTGTTACTGCTTTTATTACATCCTCCCCCATCAGATATTTTCTTTTTCATGCAATTCACTCCGCAAGCAAACACCAAAAGTGGGGACACCTATTTAGCGAGCGAAAATATATTTAGAATACTTTGGCAAGTTATCTTTTAAAAATGTATTTCTCTTCTGAGCCACCTGCAGTATTGAGCTGAAGGCTTCGAAACATGAAAAATCCTACTTTTTTTTAAGATCCTGGGTTTAGGGCTTTTCTTTTAGATTGAAACATTGTCTACCTAGAAAGTATTAATATTGAGTTAGATATCTAGGCTTTGGAATACAACGATTATAATGATACCAATCATTTATTAAGTGCGTATTGTCTCCTTGGTACCACATTGTATCACTGATCCTCAGAACAGTTCTGCCAAGTCAGTGCTTTTAATCTCTCCCTTATGTAGTTAAGGAAACTAAGGCTTAGAAATAGAAGTAATTCTTCCAAGTTTATATTGCTGGTAAGAGAGGGAGAGGGTATTTCAACAAAGGCAAACTGATGCAGCGTCCACACCCTTCACAACTGAATTATACCGTCCACTCAAGTTCATAATTTCATACTGGTTGTGTTGGGAAGTGTGCAGACTGACCCATTTTTGTGTGGAGGGTGGCGTGGAATCCCTGAGTAATTGACATCCTTGTCTTTGTGCCCGTAGGCCCCTGGGGAAGGTGCGTAGGAGACTGTGGACCCGGAGGAGTCCAGAGTCGTGCCCTGTGGTGTTTCCACTTGGAAGGGTGGACGAGTCACCTCTCTAACTGCGATGAGAACGGCAGGCCTCCAAAGGAAAGAAGCTGCTTCCGAGTCTGTGACTGGCACCGTGACCTCTTCCAGTGGGAGGTCTCTGACTGGCACCACTGCGTGCTCGCCCCTTCCAGCCTCGGCCATCCCGCGCCTCGGCCCGCGGAGTGTGTGACAGCGCAACATGGGTTACAGCACCGGACTGCACGCTGTATTCAGAAGTTGAACAGAACCGTGGTTGGAAATGAAATATGTGAACACTTTGCCCCCCGCCCCACCACAGAGCAAGCTTGCCTCGTCCCCTGCCCCCGGGATTGTGTTGTGTCTGAGTTCTCACAGTGGTCCGAGTGTAGAAAGGGATGTGAGAAGCAATTGCAGCACAGAACCCGGGCAGCCATCGCTCCCCCTCTCTATGGCGGTTCTCAGTGTCCCAATCTGACCGAGTCAAGAGCCTGTGACACTCCTGTTTCCTGTCCTCTTGGAGAAGAAGAATATACTTTTAGCCTTAAAGTTGGACCATGGAGTAAATGTAGACTGCCTCATCTTAAAGAAATTAACCTCAGCGGAAGAACTGTTCTGGATGTTAGCTCTGATTCAAAGGAGCGAGTCACCGTTAGAAATCAGAGTTACAAGCCACATCACTTTTCCAAGACCTGGGACTTAGAGATAGGTTATCAAACCCGGCAGGTCTGGTGTACCAGAAGTGACGGAAAAAATGCTATGTTAAGGTAGGAGGCCTTCAGTGTTTATATCTTTGCTTCACTTAGGTATTTTACAGTGTAATTTTATACGATTTCTTTATGATTTCCTACAAAGGGATAATTATAACCAGGTTGGGGATTGGGTTTTTAGAAGTTCAACTTAAGAAGTTTTCAGTTTCAATTATGAATATTTCAGAGTATAGACCAGGCAGGGCTCTGAATTCTTGCATAATTACTAGTATAGCTATATACAATAAAGCAAACATTTCCACATTTTATCAAAGTATAAACAAGTTTAAAAAATATTTTCACTGCAGTAATAAAAGACTAGACCTTTCTTTATAATCATAAAAATTCAAATTGACTCTCATACTTGGTATATAAATTATGCAAAAATTACCATGTTTCATAATGTTCATGTTTTTAATTTCTTAAAATGCTTATTTATTTTTGTGAGAGAGAGAGAGGGAGAGTGAGTGAGCATGAGTGGGGTAGAGGCAGAAATAGAGAGAGAGACACAGAATCTAGAACAGGCTCCAGGCTCTGAGATGTCAGCACAGAGCCCGATGAGGGGCTTGTACTCATGTACTGTGAGATCATTACCTGAGCCCAAGTTGGGTGCTCAACTGACTACGCCACCAAGGCACCCTATATTCATGTTTTTGAAACTTGTTTTTATTTACTTTTGTTTTCATGATTAAGAAGGCTGTCTAACATTTTAGTTGTATATATTTTTATGATAGTAATAATAGCAGTAAGTTAATCTAAGAATGCTTTCTTATGGCATCGATTTGAAAAAAAAAATAGTGCCTTGCACAGCAATAATTAGAATTACAACTCCATAGAGGGAATGGACTAAAACTTTTAAAAAGAAAGTTAAGGCTATTAAGGCTTAGAAAATATTTGTAATTGTTTTACTTTAAATTGTAGTACAAGAAAATGATGACCTAAGTATATAGAAATATGCTCAAAGTAGCATTTGTTTAATTTTCCTCTGAATGTCTTAAATGGAGGCACTGGTATGTTACCAAGTTTTTCTAAACTTAAATGACTTTCAGTAGGACTTATATTACAAAACAGTGAATCACTCATCTCTAGAATTAATCATTATCATCAGTTACTGTTCTCTTAGAATCCACAGCTGGCTGGGAGAGGCTCAAAAGACTACCTCTGCTATTCAAGAACAAAGTAATATGATGATTATTTTTTATTTTTCATTTGACTTCACAAATGAGCATATTTCATCTTTGATGCTTCATTCTGATTTATGGCATATGCAGTTGGCAAATCCATTGAAGAGTGATTTTCTGCCTTTTATTGCCTGCCTCTGTGAAGCCCAGAAGATTAAGCAGATGATTTGGGTGATTATTGTTTGAATGTGTATGTGGGATTCTGTAAAGACATTGTTTTCTTAATATTCCAGAGAATATTTTCAGTTTTAGTTTGCTAGTGTTGGCCATATTGTTGGTTTTTTTTTTTTTTCCTTTTTTTTTTTTCCTAATTAAGGGACTTTATTGTTTAGAGTACTTTTGGATTTACAGGAAAATTACGTGGAAAATGCAGTTTCCATATAGCTTCTCATCACTCCCCTCCACACATACCGTTTCATACACACATCTTGCATTAGTGTAATGCATTTGTTACAATTTATGAACCAATATCAATATATTTTATAGTCCATCATTTACATTAGGATTCACTATGTTGTACATTCTGTGGGTTTGGACAAATGTATAAGGATATGTGTCCATCATTACTGTATCGTATAGGACGGTTTCAGTGCCCTAAAATTCTGTGCTTCACATATCGATCCCACTTGTCCTCTCCCCAGTTCCCTGGCATTCAGGGATCTTTTTACTGATTGCATAATTTTATCTTTTCCCGAGTGTTATATAGTTGGAATGATACAGTATATAGCTTTTTCTTATTGGCTTCTTTTGCTTAGCAATATGTATTTAAGATTCCTCCAAGTATGGTCATGGCTTGATAGCTCAGTTCTTTTCATCATTGAAGAGTATTTGTTGGTTTACAAACTATCCCTGTACACACAGGGCAAGGAGAGACCAAAGAAAGAGGTAAGCCACTTCGATTGGTAGGTGGCAGTTTAGGAAGCAAGAGAACTTACTTATGAGGCTTGTCGTGGGTGCCTGTAAGACAAGTAGATCTCTGTACCCACCTGCCAAATCTTAAAAGTTTACACAGAGGGCCTTAATTGGTTTCCTTCACATATACCGTCTAGATGGTCTCAAAACACTTTACTCCTTTAAGGCCACTTAGAGCAGCTCCCACTGTGTACAGAGCATGCATTCCAAAGTGAAACAAGGGGGTGATAAGCCTCCAAATGCCCAAGTCTAGATTAAAGGTCAACTGGCAGACACATCTTCTTGGTTTCCTCCTCCAACAGTGTCCTATTGTATGGATATATCACAGATTGTTATCCATTCACCTGTTGAAGGACACTTTGGTTGCTTCCAAGTTTTGGCAGTTATAAATAAAGCTTCTATAAACATTCATTTGTAGATTTTTATGTGAACATACATTTTCAACTCATTTGGAGAAATATCAGTGGGCGCATTCATACATATATGAGAGTTTGTTTCGTTTTGTAAAAAACTTCCAGACTGTCTTCCAAAGTGGCTGTATCATTTTGTATTGCCACCAGCAATAAATGAGCATTGCGATTGCTTCACATTCTGGCCAGCATTTCCTATTGTCAGTAGTTTGGATTTTCGCCATTTTTTAATAGGTGTGTTGTGGTATCTTATTTTAATTTGCAACTCCTTAATCACATGTGATGTTCAGCATCTTTTCATACACTAAGATGCCATCTGTAGATCTTCCTTGGTGAGGTGTCCCTTCAGATCTTTTGTCTACTTTTTGAGTTGTTTTCTTATGATTGAGCTTTACAAATTCTTTGTGTTTTGGATACCAGTCCTTTATCAGATACGTGTTTTGAAAATATTTCCTTCCAGTTGATGACCACCTTTTCATTCTCTCAACAGTGTCTTTCACAGAGAGGTTTATGTTTTGTTTTGTTTTGATCTTAGTGACGTCCAACTTATCAATATTTCTTTCATGGATCATTCTTTGGCATTGCATCTAAAACAACAACAATTCTCTAAACATAAGATCAACTAGATTTTGTCGTATATTGTTATCTAGAGGTTTTATAGTTTTACATTTTACATTAAAGTCGATGTTTCAGTCTGAGTTAACCTTTGTGAAAGGAATAATGTTGGTGTCTGGTTCCATACTGTCAGCATGGAGATTGATATGGGGCTTGAACCCATGAACAATGAGCTGAAACCAAGCATTGGAAGCTGAACATGAGCCACCCAAGTGCCCCAAGAAATAACATCTTGATAATATTGAGTCTTCTTCTCCATGTACCTGCAATATTTCTCCATTTATTTACATCTTTCATTTCTTCTTTTGAGTTTTATACTTTTTCTCATGTACATTTTTTACCTATTTTATTAGATTGATACTTGAGTATTTCATATTTTTGGTGCCAGTGTTAATGTATAGTGTTTTTAATTTCAAGTTGTAATTTTTCATGGCTGGTGTATAAGAAGCAGTTAACTTTTATATATCAACCTGTATTCTGAAACCTTGTTACCATTACTTATTAGTTCCAGGACTTTATGTTGTTATTGTTAAGATTCTTTGGGATTATCTACATAGATAAGCATATCATTTGCAGACAAAGGAAGTTTTATTTCTCCCTTTCCAATCTGTATACTTTTTCTCTTTCCCTCCCTCCCTCCCTCCCTCCCTCCCTCCCTCCCTTCCTTCCTTTTCTCTCTCTCTCTCTCTTTTCTCTTTCTTTCTTCCTTTTTTTTTTTTTTAATTCTCAAGTTAGTTAACATGCAGTGTAGTCTTGTTTTCAGGAGTAGAATCCAGGGATTCATCTCTTACACATGACACCCAGTGTCATTCTGCAAAGTGTCCTCATTAATGCCCATCACTCATTTAACATTACCCCCCAATCAATCCTCAGTTTGTTCTCTGCATTTAAGAGTCTCTTATGGTTTTCCTCTCTCTCTGTTTTTATCTTATTTTTCTTCCCTTCCCCTTTGTTCATCTGTTAAGTTTCTCAAATTCCAGATATGAATGAAATCATATGATATCTTCTCTGACTGATTTATTTCACTTAGCATAATCCAGTTACATCCACATTGTTGCAAATATCAAAATTTCATTCTTTTTCATCATTGAGTAGTATTCCATTGTATGTATGTGTAGATACTACCTCACGCCAGTCAGAATGGCTAAAATTAACAAATCAGGAAACAACAGATGTTGGTGAGGATGTGGAGAAAGGGGGATCCTATTGCACTGTTTGTGGGAATGGAAACTAGTGCATTCTGGAAATCTATATCTATATTTCCATTCTGGAAACCTATATACCTTTTATTTCCTTTTCTTGTCTTGTATTATCTAGGATTTTAAGTATGACGTCAAATAGGAGTGATAAAAATGGACATCTTTGCCTTGTTCCTGATCTTAGCAAGAAAAGAATATGATTTCTCACAATTAAGAATGCTGTTAAATGAAGGGTTTTTTTGGATGTTCTTTTTCATGCTGAAGAACCCCCCTCTATTCCTATATTTGCTGAGAATTTTTATCATGCATTAGTGTTGGTTTTTGTCAAGTGCTCTTTCTGTATGTAGATACAGTATATGATTTTTCTCCTTAATGTATAGATAAATTAGATTGTGTTGGTTTTTGAATGTTGAACCAGCATTGCGTACCTGGAATAAATCACATTTCTTTATGATGCAGTGTTCTTTTTATGCATTGTTCAATATTACTTGCTAATATTTTGTTAAGAATTTTTGCATATATGTTAATGGGAAATATTGGTCTTAGTTTTCCTTTCTTATAATGTCTTTGTTTTTTGGCAATAGGATAATGCTGGCCTTATATAATAGATTAGGAAGTGTGTACTCTACTTTGATTTTCTGAAATAAATTGTAGCAAATTAGTATAGTTTTTTTTTTTTTTTTTTTTCTTGACTGGTAGAATTTAACAATGGACCTGGTGCTTTCTGGTTTGGCAGAAAGTTATTGATTCAGTTTCTTTAATAAATATAGACCTATTCATATTATAGATTTTCTCCTTGTGTGAGTTTCAGCAGGTTGTGTATTTCATTCATCTAAGTTATAAAATTTGTGGGCCTATACTTGTTTATAATATTCCTTTATTATCTTTATAATGTCCATGGGATCATTAGTGATGACCTCTCTTTCATTACTTATTAGTACTTATTAGTACTTTGTATCTTCTTCTTCTTCTTTTTAATCTTAGTTAACCTGGCTAGAGATTTATCAGTTTTACTGATATTTTTTGAGAACCAGCTTTTGCTTTCAGATATTTTCCCTACTGATTATATACTTTCAGCTTCATTGATTTTAGTTCTAATTCTTATTGTCTTCATTTTGCCTACTTTGGGTTTAATTTGATTTTCTTTTTCTAGTTTTCTAAGATAGCTCAAGTTATTGCTTTTAGATATTTCTTTTTTTCTACTATGTGGATCCTATGCCATAAATTTCTTTCTCATCACTGCTTTCACTACATCCACAAATTTTAATAAGTTGTATTTTTATTTTCATGTTATTCCAAATATTAAGTTCTCCTGTGACTTTGTCTTTGACTCATGCATTATTTGGAAGCGCACTGTTTGATCGCCAAGTATTTGGGGATTCTCCTCCAGCCATATCTCTGTTATTGATTTGTAGTTTAATTCCATTGTGTCCTGAGAGTGTACATTTTTGTGATTTCTATTCTTTAAATTTGTTAAGGTGTGTTTTATGGCCTGGAAGTGTGTTCTGTCTTGGTGAATGTTCGGTGTAAAGATGAGGATAATGTTTATTCTGCTATTGTTGGGTAATGTATTCTATAAGTGTCAATTATATCCAGTTGATTGATGGCACTGTTCAGTTCCACAATGCCCTTACTGATTTTCTGCCTGCCAGATCTGTCCATTACTGATTGAGGGGTGTTGAAGTCTCCAACTGTAATAGTGGATTCATCTGTTTTTTCTTTGCAGTTCTATCAGTTTTTGCCTCACGTATTTTGATGCTCTGTTGTTAGGTTCATACATATCAGAGATTGTTATATCTTCTTGGAGAATTGTCCCCATTGTTGTTATGTAATGCCCCTCTATCTCTCTAATGGTTTTCCTTGTTCTGAATTCTGATTTGTCTGAAATTAATATAACTACTCCATCTTTCTTTTGCTTACTTTTACATTGGTAAGCTTTACTTTTTAATTTTTTTTAAATTAAAAAAATTTTTTAAATATTTTTATTTATTTCTGAGAGAGAGAGAGAGAGTGTGAGTAGGGGAGGGTTAGAAAGAAAGGGAGACACAGAATATGAAGCAGGCTCCAGGCTCTGAGCTAGCTGTCATTACAGAGCCTGGTGCGGGGCTTGAACACATGAACCGTGAGATCATGACCTGAGCCAAAGTCTGACACTCAACCAACTGAGCCACCCAGGCACCCCAATCTTTACTTTTTTTTAAAGGTTTTTTTTTTTTTTTTTTTTTGATGTTCATTTATTTTTGATACAGAGAGAGACAGAGTGCAAGCAAGGGAGGGGCAGAGAAAGAGGGAGGTACAGAATCTGAAGCAGGCTTCAGGCTCTGAACTGTCAGCGCAGAACCTGATGTGGGGCTCAAACCCACAAACTGTGAGATCATGACCTGAGCTGAAGTCAGACACTTAACCAACTGTGTAATCTTTACATTTCAATCAATCCATGTCTTGAAAATGAGTTTCTTGTAGACAGAACACAATTGGATTTTCTGATTTATCCACTGTGACAGCGTCAGCCTCTTAATTGGTATATTTGTATCATTGAATTTTAAAATGAGTTTGATATAATTGGAATAATATCTATTATATTTGTTTTCACTCATTCCTCTGTTCTTCATTCCTCTTTTTGACTTCATTTGTTTTTTCATCTCTGACCTTACTTAAACATTTTATATTACACCATTCTGTCTTCTCTAATAGCATATCGATTGTAGTCTTTTTTTCTTGACATTTTTCTTATTCTTCTATTAATTTTTTAAAATTTTATTTTAGAGAGAGTGACCAAGAGCAAGTGGGGGAGAGGGGGAGAGGGAAAGAGAGAATCCCAAGAAGGCTATGTGTTCAGCAAAGTCCAATGTGGAGCTTGATCCCATAACCCTGAGTTCATAACCTGAGCTGAAGTCAAGAGTCAGGCGTTCAATTGACTTAGTCATGCAGGCTTCCCTCTTTTTTTTTAATTCCTTTTTTTAACCTTTTGCAATGGTTACCCAAGAGTTTGCAAAGTAAATTTACAACTAAGCCAAGTCCACTTTCAAATAACACTATCCACTTCACACATTCATTTAACAACATATTCCCAGTCCCCTTTCCCCATTCTTTGTAAAACTGTTATTTTACTTATCCATAGCCCATAATTAATTAGTACATTGTTATTGTCATTTTGAACAAATTATGAATATTAGATCAGTTATGAATGAGAAAAATAAAATATTTTATTTTGCCTTCAATTATTTCTTCTTCAACAGTCCTTCTTTATTTATGTAGTTTTGAGTTTCTGACCTGCATCATTTTCTTCTCTCTGAAGAACTTCTTTACAACCTTTCTTCCAAGACAGGTCTACTGATCACAAATTTCCTAAATTTTTGTTTGAGAAAATCTTTATTTCTCTACTTTTAGAAGATAATTTCAGTCTATATAGAATTTAGGCTGGTGGGTATTTTTCTTTCAACTCTCCACTCTCTTTTTTGCTTTCATAGTTTTAAAAAGAAATTTTAGGGGCGCCTGGGTGGCTTAGTCAGTTAAGCGTCCGACTTTCGCTTAGGTCATGATCTCGCAGTTCGTGGGTTTGAGCCCCGCATCGGGCTCTGTGCTGACTGCCAGCTCGGAGCCTGGGGCCTGTTTCAGTCTGTGACTCCCTCTCTCTCTGACCCTCCCCTGCTCGCGCTGTCTCTCTCTCTCTCTCCTAGAAATAAATAAAACATAATAAATAAATAAATAAATAAATAAATAAATGAATAAAAACTAAAAAAAAAAATAAAAAGAAATTTTATGTAATTCTTATCCTTGCTTCTCCATAGCTGTTTCTTCACTCCAGCTCCCCATTCCCAGTTTTTTTTTTTCAAGGCATTCTCTTTTATTTTCTGTATTTTGAATATTATATGCTCAGGTGTAGGGGTATTCTTTTTTCTTCCTATTTTTTTTTTTTTTAAATCTTATCCATGAGGCTTCTGGGTGGCTCAGTCAGTTGGGCATCCGACTTCAGCTCAGGTCATGATCTCATCGGGAGTTTGAGCCTCGTGTTGGGCTCTGTGCTGACAGCTTGGAGCCTGGAGCCTACTTTGGATTCTGTGTCTCCATCTCTTCCTGCCTCTCAGTTGCACTCTTTCTTTCTCTCTCTCAAAAAATAAACAAACATAAAAGAATTTTTAAAAAGAAAAAAGAAAAGCTTATCCAGTGCTTGTTGTTCCTGAATTTCTTGAATCTTTAGTTGGTTGTCTGTCATTAATTTTGAAAAATTTTCACTCAGTATTTTTAAACATTTCCTTTTTCTTTCTTCTTTCTTTGTTCCTTCCCTCCCCTCTCCTCACCTCCCCTCCACTTCCCTCCCCTTCCCTTCCCTTCCCTTCCCTTCCCTTCCTTTTCCTTGTGGTATTCCTATTACATGGATGTTACACTATTTAGAATTGTCCTGTAGTTCTTTATATTGCTTTTTTTTTTCAAATTTTTTCTCTTTTACATTTCAGTTTTGGAAATTTCTCTTGACATTTTTTTTCTTTTTTTTAAACTCTTTTTTAAAAATGTTTATTTTTTGAGAGAGATAAGGAGAGAGAGAGAGAGAGAGAGAGAGAGAGAGCACAAGTGGGGAAGGGGCAGAAAGAGAGGGAGACACAGAATCTGAAGCAGGCTCAAGGCTTTAAGCTGTTAGCACAGAGCCTGGCACGGGGCTCCAACCAATGAACCATGAGATCATGACCTGAGCTGAAGTCAGTTTCTCAACTGACTGAACTACCCAGGCACCTGACATTTTTTTTATTCTCAGTGATTCTTTCCTTAACTGTGTGTAGTCTATTGATGAGCTCATCAAAGGACAATCTTCATATCTGTTTTAATGTTTCAACTTCTATCATTTCCTTTTGATTCTTTCATAGGATTTCCATCTTTATTCATAATATACATATGTGGTTTCATATTGTAATTTTTTTTTTTATGTTGAAGCCTTTAGCATATTAATCACAGTTGTTTTAAGTTCCCAGTATGACGGGACATCTGGATGGCTCAGTTGGTTAAGCGTCTGACTGTCTGTTTCAGCTCAGGTTGTGATCTCATGATTTTGTGAGTCAAGCCCCATGTTAGGCTCTGTGCTGACACTGCAGAGCCTGCTTGGGATTCTCTCTCTCTCTCTCTCTCTCTCAATCTCTCTGCTCTTCCCCTGCTCATGCTATCTCTGTCTCTCTCAAATTAAATAAATAAAAAAATTCCCAGTTTGATAATACTAAAATTTTTTGCTGCATCTGAGTTTGAATCTGATGCTTTCTCTGTCTTTTCGAACTGTCTTTTCATATGCCTTGTATTCTTTTGTTGAAAGCTGGACTAGATGTCGTAGGTAAAAGGAACAGATAAATAGGCTTTTCCTCCCCTGTTTTCAGTAAAGTCTTATGCAAAAGATAGGCCTTAGTGTAAGGTTTTGCATTTATTTGGCTAGGATTAGTCTATGTTTGCTGTAGCTATAGACGTCAAAGGCTAAAATTTTCCTCTGTGTCCTTGTTATTTTTTTTTCCTTTTCTTCTTTTGTTTTTAGGTTTCCTTAGGGAATTCTTCCTAATTAAGTTCCAGTACATGAACTTCTTTTTATCGTAATTTTCTGTTATTCATCTAGAGCCTCATTAATGTTTTTCTGTATTTGGGGGAGAGTGTTTTATAGTCATATGATTTGGTCTCAATCTTTTATTGAACCTGTTCTCCTAGGATATGGCCTTTCAAAATGCTTTTCCTACTTCACAAGTTCTTCCTCCCCACTTAAGTAATTCAGAAAGGCTAGAGAGGGCTGGGGGTGGGTATTTTCTTTCCCTAGATTGTTAGGCTCTCATAAAATCCCAGCTGATTAGGCTTCAATAAAATAATTTCCTTTGAGGGTGGGCATTTTTAAGAATTCTCTGAGTGTACTTCAGAGTGGCTAATTTTCCACTCCCATTGACGGGAGCATGAGAAGATTTTTTTTTTCTTTATTGTGAAAACCTGGTCAGGCTTCTGTTGGTGGAAATGCATGAAAATACAGGATCTCGAGTAGGACTAGGCCCTCCTGAAATTTTTAACCCAAAAGTTTGTCTGCACTGAAACCACCAGCAATTTATTAGTCACAGCATTAGTTTTCCTGCCTGTAGTGACTCCAGTGGTGTTTCTGCTCCTGAGATGCTCCCAGGAAGTTATGATTCTCCTTTTCCACCTGTTTGTCTCTCTGCCTTTTGGGACAGCCATCTGCCCTGTGACTAAATTCTCTGGTGAATTGAAGAAGTTGTTGATTTTCAGTTTGTTTAGACTTTTCTCATTTTAAACAATTAAAAAAATCTTTTAATGTTTATTTCTTTTTGAGAGAGTGGTGGGGGGAAGGAGAAGAGAGAGAGAGACGCAGAATCCGAAGCAGGCTTCAAACTGTGAGCTGTCAGCACAGATCCTGACACAGGGCTTGAACCCACAAACCATGAGATCATGACCTGAGCTGAAGTCGGACGCCCCACTGACTGAGCCACAAAAGTGCCCCTAGCTTTTATCTTTTTGATGACAACAGTAACTTTAAGCTGCTTCGATGGTGGAATGGAAACCAGAAGTAATCATGTTCTCTCATTTTTTAGTTTTATTTTATTTTATTTACTTTGAGAGAGAGAGAGAGAGAGAGGAAGAAAGCAAGTGAGTATGAGCATGGGAAGGTCAGAGAGAAAGGAAGACAGAAAAGGCCAAGCAAGCTGCACACCATCAGCACAGAGCCTGATGTAGGGAATGATACCATGAACCTTGAAATCATGACCTGAGCTGAAATAAGAGTCAAACATTTAATGACTAAGCCACCGAGCCTAACGTGGACCATGTTCCCCTTTGAGTTCTAGGCAGCATATTGAACTAAAACAACTTTTTTAAGCATTCTATCATGGAATTTATACTGTTTATTTCATTGAGTCATCAAAGAATTATGAAATGAGTCATATCCTATCATGAAATGTTTAGGTTATTAGGAAAATACAGTGTTAAGTGGGAATGAATCTCTTCCTCTAACTTCCACTGCAGAGAACAGAAACATTTCTTTTGACATCTGTGAGGTCACATTGTTGACAATATTGTCTCATTTTAACCCAACCTGATGAAATATGTGGGCATAGTCCATCAGAATTTTTACTAAAGCATTTCAAATCCATCACTGCAAAGTACACATATTTTTTTTTCCTTTTTGTGGATCTGATATGTTCAAGAAAACATTGTTATTTTTGTGTGTCTGTTGACTTTTAGGATGAAATTGAGTTTCCCTTAATCAGTAAAAATTATCGTAAATAATGGATTCCTTGTATGCTATCCTTATAGGAACTGTTAGGTCACTTTCCTTTTGGTCTCTGTGAGACTGTATGGACAAGTGTCATTTTGTTTCCTCTGTTTTGATTATGGCAATGGCTGGTTGTCATGTCATTTAGAATAGGGTACTTCCATAATGGCCGCTCCTGCTTGTGCCTTGCTGGAAAGTCACTTTCACAATCTAGGACACCACAGCGGTTTAATTAATACCCTCTGCTAGTTCTCTCATTGATTACTGTTAACTTTTGATAGTCACTGCAAGCAATTTTCCCTTCACACTTACATTTGCCGTGTGGTAGGCAGTTAGTCCTGTTAGTGTCGGTGCTACTCTGCTCCCTTGTCACTCATTGCCTGTTGGGTTTAAAGATCTTTAGTTTTTAATTGTCCTCATTGCATATCCTATTTTTCCCTTCATTGTAATGGTAGTTTCTTTGTGGTTCCACCATTGCATGTTTAAATAGCCGTCCCGCAACCTGTTCATTTTTCTTTCAGATTATCAGTGATGCTGTTCTCGAAATTTTACAATACCTAACTTAATGAAATAAAGTGGTCTTCTTTATTCAGTTTTTTGTTTTGCTTCACTTTATTTTTTTTTCCCACTAAAGTAGAAGTGCATTTGAGTTAAGAAATCTGAGTTGTAGCCTAGGCAGTCTGTGTATGAATAAAAAAAAGTGATTTATATTTATTATTTAGGTCAATAAAATTCAGATGAATGGATTTTACTTTGACTTTAATATAGAGTAATATTTGGCATGGGCAGTCTTTTAAAAGGTGTGATCATTTGGTACATGGTAAACGTTCTTTAAATTCACAGGCCTCTATGGTTAGATAAATGCTTTATGATTTCCCTTGAAAAGAGCTCCTGAGAGGTTATAAATTTTGACTATAAAAAGAATCATATCACTAAAGCTCAAATCCGATTGTTACTTAGCTTTTGTTTGTGTTTTTTATCTTTACTACCAGAGTAGATTTAAAAAGAAATTTCTTATCCCTGTCCCTTTCAAAATATAAACAAGTCCTGACCCTGAATATAGAAAGTTATTTTCATAATTTGTTCTTTGAAAGTGGTAGAGAATATTTTGTTGCTTTTTTTATGTTGGTAGGAATGAGAATAGAGGGCTTGTTTTTTTCTGTTTTTTTTTTTTTGTTTTGTTTTGTTTCAATTTTAGATTTTACCCTCCTATATATCTCCATCCTATATGTGAGAATTCGCTATTCTTGTTTTCTCATTATCCTTCTGTGTTTCTGTATGTTTTTTAATTTTCGCTTCTTTCTTACACAAAGAGTAGCATAGTTTGTAATCTTTTTTTCATTTTAATCTAGTAATTATTTTCTATAAAGTGCTCTATATCAGTTATTCAAGAATTTTCTCGTGCTTTTTAAAAATATTCGTATATTACTTCATTGAGTGTGTACACTGTAGCTTATTTGAACATTTTTTTTTAAAGTTTATTTATTTTTGAGAGAGAGAGAGAGGGACAGAGCATCAATGGGGGAAAGGCAGAGAGAGAGGAAGACACAGAATCAGAAGCAGGCTCCAGGCTCTGAGCTGTCAACAGAGCTTGATGCGGGGTTTGAACCCATGAACCATGAGCTCATGATCTGAGCCAAAGTCAGATGCTTAACTAACTGAGCCACCCAGGTGTCCCCACACCATAGCTTATTTGAACAGCCCCCTATGCTCAGATATCTGAGCACAGGTGGTTTCAAATATTTTGCAATTACAAACAATTCTTCAGTGAATATGCTTTTTTCATGTATTTTCATATTGTTGGAGGTATATATCTTCAGCATAAATTCCTAGAAGTACAATTTCTAAGAAAAGGATTAATACACGTATCTTTAGATAATTCCAAATTCTTTATGGGAGTGATACTATCTTCCATTATCATCAACAAACTTACAATGAGAATATATCCTCAAGCTTTTGACCTTTTTCCTATTCTGAAATGTGGGAAGTGGTATTACAATTGGGTTTTAATTTTACATGTGTGAATTTTAGCATTTTCCCATAAATTTAGAGGCAATATTTATGGATCTTTTTGTAAATTGTTTATTCATGTTGTTTGTCTTTGTTTCTATAAGAAGTTTTATCTTTGCTTTCATTTTAAAATTTTTGTAGTTAGGGGTATTAACCCTGTATCTATACAGATAGATAGATAGATAGATAGATAGATAGATAGATAGATAGATTAGACATATATATATTTTAAAGTTTATTTATTTACTTTGAGAGAGAGTGAGAGAGAATGCACACCAGTGGGGGAGGGACAGGGAGAGAGAGAGAGAGAGAGAGAGAGAGAGAGAAAGAGAGAGAATCTTCCACATGGTCAGTACAGAGTCTGATCAAGGCTCCATCTCAGGAATCATGAGATCATGACCTGAGCTTAAATCAAGAGTCAGAGGCTTAACAGACTGAGACACTCAGCTGTTCCATAATATATATATATATTGTCTTTTAGTTGGTGTTTTGTGTTTGGACTTTCCTTATAGTAATTTTTGCTAAGCAAAAGTTTAAATATTTCTTACAAAGTCAAAATGGTAAATATATTGGATTGGGAATTTTAGTCATGATTAGAAAAATTTTTTTCACATTCAGTTTAAATTTTAAAAAAAGTTTTGGAGCACCTGGGTAGCTCAGTTGGTTAAGCAACTGACTTTGGCTCAGGTCATGGTCTCACAGTCTGTGAGTTCGAGCCTTGCGTTGGACTCTTTGCTGACAGCTCAGAGCCTGGAGCCTGCTTTGGATTCTGTGTTTCCCTTTCTCTCTGCCCTTCCCCTGCTCATACTCTGCCTCTCTCTCTCTCAAAAATAAACACACACACAAAAATTAAACATAAAAAATAAATTTAAAAAAATTAATGTTTATTTTTGAGATAAAGAGAAACATTACTAGCAGGGGAGGAGAACAAAGAGGGAGACACAGAATCCAAAGCAGGCTCCAGGCTCTGAGCTGTCAGCACAGATGCAAAGCTCGAACCCACAAACTGTGAGTTCATGACCTGAGCCAAAGTCCGACACTTAACGTGCTCAGCTACCCAGGTGTCCCCACACTCAGTTTAAATGTATGTATGGTTTCTTTTACTACAAACATAATTTTACTTTCTAGTTTTGAATTTTTGAACAGTTTAGACTGCATTCTTGTGTATAGTTTGGGGAATGGATCTAATTTTGTTGTTTTTTAAAAGTCTTTCCAGTACCAGTGCCATTTACAAATGAGTCTCTCTTTGATCCTGTAGTTGAGAGAACATCTTTATCATATATTAACTTTCTGTATGTAGTTGGGTTTCTTGTGGGGATTTTATTCTATTTTAGTTGTCTATTTATGAGAAGTCCCCAAGTATTTTAATTAGAGAGGCTTTGCCAATATAATGCAATATTTGATGGGGCTAGCCCCTTCTCATTACTGTTCTATTTCTGTTTTTCATAGCTGTTCTTGAAACTTATTCCTTGCAAAATTTGTGATGAGCTTGTCCAGCTCAATAAAATAAGCTTGTTGGAATTTTTGGCATTAAGTAAAGTTTATAAATTAACTTAGAAAGAACTAATACATTGGTGTTGAGAGATCCTAACTTACAAACACGGAATATCTTGTCATTTGTTTCAGGTCTGTTTATGTGTCTATTAGTTGTATTTATAGTTGTATTTATTTTTTAAATTTTTTATTATGTTTATTTTGAGAGAGAGAGAGACAGAGTGTGAGTGGGAGAGGGGCAGAGAGAGGGGGAGAATCTGAAGCAGGCTCCAGACTCTGAGCTATCAGCGCAGAGCCCGATGTAGGGCTCAAACTCATGAGTGTGAGATCAAGACCTGAGCTGAAGTCAGATGCTTAACTTACTGCGCCACTCAGTGCTCCTATAGAGATCTTGAACACTTCTTACGTTGTTTTCTTAAGTTTTATATTTTTGTTATATTATAGATGGTACTTTGCCATCCATTACATTCTGTAAGTGGTTAATACAAAATGCTATTGATGCATGTATCTTAATTTTATAACTTGGAGCTTGCTGAATTCTTTTATTAAATGAGTCATTTTTTATCATTTGCCTTCTAGTGCTTTTCAGATATAATGTCATGTTATCAGCAAATAGAGATAGTTTTGTATATTCTTTTCTCCTTCGCATGCCTTTGTTTTCTCTAGTTTAATGAATTGGTTATAGAAAACTCTTAAACAGCCGTGAAGACAGTGCCTAGCATTACCTTTCTCAAATCCGAGTCACAGTGCCTCCACCATTTCCCATTAAGTAAGATCCTGTTTTTAGGACTGAGGTGTATATCGGTTTTCTATCACTGTTGTAACAAATTAGCACAAACTCAGTGCCTTAAAACAACACATTGATTACTTTGCAATCCTGGAGGTCACAAGACTGAAATGGATCTCCCTGGAATAGAGTCAGGTTGTCAGCAGGCTGCATTTATTCTGCGGCTCCAGCAGAGAATCCGTTCCCTTTCCTTTTCCAGCTTCTAAATACTGCTTGAGTTCTTGGGCTAGTGGTGTAGTTTCTTCCAATCCTCTCTCTCTCTCTCTCTCTCTCTTAAAGTTTATTTATTTATTTTGAGAGACAGAGAGAGAGAGAGAGAGAGAGAAGCAGAGAGAAAGAATCTCAAGCAGGCTCTGTACTGTTAGCATAGAACCCAAAGTGGGGCTCAAACCCAGGAACCTTGAGATCATGACCTAAGCCAAAACCAAGAGTCAGACACTTAACTGAGCCACCCAGGTGCCCCTATTTATTTTTTCCTTATAAGGAAACTTTTTTATACTTTGAAGTCACCAGGATAATCCAGGCTTATCTCCCCATCCTGAAATCCTTACTTTAAACACAACTGCAAAGTACCTTTTCCCATTTAAGGTAACACACTCATAGGTTCTGGGGACTAGGGCATGGACTTTTACAGGGAAAAGGGTGTAATCAACCTGTTAGAAGGGGTGTGTGTGTGTGTGTGTATGTGTGTGTGTGTGTGTATTCAATCATATTAAAGAAGTAGCCATCCATTTCCATTTTTTAGGAGTTTGTATTAGACTGGATATTAAATTGTATTGAAAGCCTTTTGAGTATTTTTGAAAATAAATATGATTTTTTTCTTTGAATGTCTTAATAGGGTGAATTATATCAATATATTTTCCAATATTGAACCATTTTTGCATTTGTAACACTTTGTGGATTTCTTTCTTTCTTTCTTTTTTTTAATTGTTTGCTCTCTATACCAAGTTGAAATATTATAGTGCTTACATCATAACGGTAGTGTGAAAGTTTACCTTCATTTTCTAAGTTCTAAACAATTAGTATAGTATAGCTTTGGGACTCTCTGGTCACTTAAAGGTGTGGTTGAATTTCTTTGTGAAAACAGCTGCAGCTGATAGTTACTGGAAGACTATACCTATTTTCTTTTTCTTTTTCTTTCTTTCTTTTCTTTTCTTTCTTTCTTTATTTTTTTTTTGGTGGAGATTGGTCTATTCCAATTGGGAAGAGTTTTGGTAGACTATATTCTTAAGATAAATGACTCCTTTCTGCGTGATTTTCTAATTTATTTGCATAGATGTATTTCCTGTATAGAATTATTTACCCTGTGTCATTTTTTATTTAAAAAAAGATTTATTTTTTGACATTTATTTATTTTTGAGAGACAGAGTGTGAATGAGGGAAGGCAGAGACAGGGAGACACAGAATCTGAAGCAGACTCCAGGCTCCAGACTCCGAGCTGTCAGCACAGAGCCTGAGGTGGAACTCTAACTCCCCACCCTAAGATAATGACCTGAAATGAAGTCAGAGGCTTAACCGACTGAGCCACACAGGTGCCCCTACCCTGTATCATTTTAAAATTTTTATATATATGTCTTTGTCTCTTCAGTTATTATTTTAAAAAGTGGTTTGAATTTTGGTTATTTTTTAAACAAAACAAGATTTTGGATTATTAATTTGGCCTACTATTTTTAGGTTCCCTGCTTCATTAATTTTGACAGTTTTCTTCATTATTTACTTCCTCATACTTCGTTTGTATTTACTTTTGTTGTTTTTCTAAGAAATGGTTGGGGATGGGGTATTTAATTTATCTTAATAATTATGATATTTCTATTTTATAGAACCTACTGATGTTTTCTTTGTATTTTAATCTATGAGCAATCTTTATAAATGTTCTCTGTACACTTAAGAAGGTTTATCCTCTATCATTGGTGTGAGTATATATATGCCTTACTGATCATACAATTTAGGTTTTTTAATGTCTTTACTTGTTTTTTGTCCACTTGTCCTTAGACTGAAAATGATTGTTAAATTCCCTAATATTAGCATTTATATGTGTTTCTCCTGTGTCTTCTATGTTTTTCTATGCATGGTTGCTTATATTATTTGGCACACAGACATTACAACCTGCTATAATCTTCACTGTGGAATGTAGCTTTTAACATTATTAGATATTCTTATTTGACTCTTCTAATCATTTTTGGCTAATTTCACTTTGTTTGATATGAAGACTGCAACATATGTGTTCTTTTTGTTTTCATTTGCCTGATAAACCTTTGCCTGTCTCTTTATTTTTAGTCTTTTTCAGTCACTGTAGGTTTTTTTTTTTTAATATTTATTTTTGAGAGAGAGAGAGTGCATGCAGGGGAGGGGCACAGAGAGAGGGGGACAGAGTATTTGAAGATAGTTCTGCTCTGATAGCAGAAAGCCCCATGCAGAGCTTGAACACATGAACTATGAGATCATGACCTGAGCAGTAGTCAGAAACTTAACGACTAAGTCACCCAGGTGCTCCGAATCACCACACTTAAAGTATGTCTCATATTCACCATCAGCATAGAGTTAATTTTGTTTTGTGAGTTGATGTGTATATTAAATTTCTTTTAACAAATGAATTAACCTTCATACTGGTTGATATGACTTGACTGGTCTCAATTCTGTCATCTTATGTTGAATCATAGTGTACATAATGTCGTATTTACTATACATCTTTATTTGGAGTATACTTTTTGCTTTTAAACATAGTTTTGGTATTTAGGAATGCTTGTATTTTTATTTTAGGGACTGTATTTATAATAATTCTTTTTATAGTGCCTTTTCCTCTCCTTTATCTAACCTATAATGTGTCATGTTAGTTTTACTCCCTTTTTTAAAAAGTATTTTTAATGTCTATTTATTTTTGAGAGGGAGGAAGAGAGGGAGATAGACGAGCAGGGGAGGGGCAGAGAGAGAGAGGGAGACACAGAATCCGAAGCAGGCTTCTGGCTTTGAGCTGTCAGCACAGAGGCTGATGCAGGGCACAAACTCATGAACCATGAGATCATAACCCAGGCCGAAGTTGGCAGCTTTACTGACTGAGCCACCTCACTCTCCCTCCCCCCTCTTTTTTTTTTTTTTTTTTTTAATAGGCTTCACACCCAGGATGGAGCCCAATGCAGAACTTAAACTCATGACCCTGAGATCAAGGACTGAGCTGAGGTCAGGAGTCTAGGCTTACCTGACTGATACCCCCAGGCACTACTGTGTTTTGTTAATTTTAAATGACTCTTTTCTATCTTATTCTACTTTCCCATTTTTCTCTTTCATATCCTACATATTTTTAAGTGAATTATTTCTATTTGTCAGCACATATAATATTTACATATTATTCTTCTACACACCCTCAGTATCATCTTAATTTTACAGTTATATATATGAAATGCTTGAATTCAGTCATTTAGCCAAAGCTTTCCAAATGGTCTTTGGTGGGATACAGCTCAATATCCAGGGGACTGCTATGGCAAATCATAGTATATAAAGTGTTTTCTGAATTTGGAGTTTAGAAAGAATAGCTTAGCAGGATATAATATTCTTAGCTCACATTTTCTCTTTATATTTCTTGAAAATTGCTACTTCTCTACAGCCTTGATTGGTACATTGTTTCTGAAAAGTGTGTGACTAATTTATTTTTTGGCGTTTGTTAATTATCTTTTTGCCCAATTGCTTTTCTTTATCTTTAAAACCTAATAATTTTTCTAGTATGTATCTTAGAGTTGATTGTTCTGAGTCAGATTTCTTGTTGCATCCTTTCAAAGTATAGATTCAGGTCTTCTTTTATTTTTTAAAATAAATTTTGTATTTATTTTTAAACAGTGATTTATTCTAGTGTATTTCCCTCCCAGGAACATCTAATATATTGGACTTTCTTGCCTATTTTCCACTTAAAAAATTTTATTGTTTATTTTTCTTGAGTGAAAGAGAGACAGCCTATAAACAGGGGAGAGGCAGAGAGAGAGGGAAACACAGAATCCAAAGCAGACTCTAGGCTCCAAGCTGTCAGCACAGAGCCTGACACGGGGCTCAAACTCATGAACCATGAAATCATGCCTTGAGCCAAAGTCAGACAGTTAACCAACTGAGTGACCCAGGCGGCCCATCCATTTCCCATTATTGATTTCACTTTCTCTCAATCACTTGACTTCTATATCTCATCTTATTTTCTTTGTTTTTTATTTGTTTTGTTTTCCCTAGTATTTTTTTCAGTGGCCTTTATTTTGTGTTCATTTGAATCTGTTCTTTCTTGGTTATTTGTTTTTGAAGTGATCTTCTCTTCTGCTTTCTTTTTCTTTTCATGAGTTCAATTAAGTCTCATTTTATTTTATTTCTTATTGGTTTTTATTATCCATTCCAGTCTTAGATTTTATATTTCTGATTCAAGGTAGGTTTCTAAAATAACTCCACATGTTTATTTGAGGATATTTACTGTGGTTTTGTGTGCTATATTACAATACTTTTAGCTTCATTTCTTTCATCTCTAAGACCTACCAGCCATTTTCTCTCTATGATTATCCCCCCGGAAAGCTTCTCCAAGACTGCCACATCCAGGGCCCTTGTCTGTGTCTGCATTGCAGGCTAAAACATTCTGATCCATTTTCTGTATTTTTAAGTTATTAGTGAACTTTCTTTTTATCGGAATGATTTGTCTGTGCTTTGATTTCTCTGTGCTTCATCTGAGCCTTTTATTCCTCTGTAGTCTTTTGCATAGAATCTCTTGGGATGTTCGTCTTTTATGTTCCCCGACCAGTAGGTTGTATCTGTAGGTGGTCAGTGAGTAATCTCTTAGAACTTTTCTACTTATACATAATTTGAAGGTGTGTGTGTGTGTGTGTACATGTTCTCTGTCTTTAGCAATGGTGAACATAAGGGTCATGTGTGGTTTTATTTGCTCTTCTTTTTGATAATTTTTTGGTGCAGTGGTGGTGGGAAAAATTCATGGTTAGGCAACTGCCTTTGTTCTGTAAACCTGGAAGTCATGATAGGCTTTTTATTTTTGGTTTTCAATATACTGTCAGATCTTATAAATTTGAGCTGGTAATCAGAAAAAACTCTCACATGGATTGCCTGTAAACATAATTTTGGCATAAAAGACAGGGATTTAACTTTAATCTTTACCATATGTACTTTCATGTGTGTCCATTAGAATGATTTTTTAGAACATCAGTTTACTTCTCTAAAAAGATGATAGTGGCTAAGACCTTCAGGTCATTGCTGATAAAGGTTTTATCTTTAACTGCTTACACACACATCCACAAATATATACTTACTTATCATTCTTAGTATCCTAAGAAATCTGGAGAAAAAAGAATTCATGTTATTCTGGAATTTACAAATCAATGTTAAATAATGTTTTCTAGTAACAGGAAATGATCACAATACTAAAAACATTCCATTTTGATGTAATATCACTCTCACGGACATTCCTTCTAAAAGTTTCATATTTCAGCATATCTCTGTGCTTATCTTTGTATTTATAGCACAATATCCCCATCTCACCCAAGCAACTGAACAGCTTATTTATTTGTTTGTTTGTTTTTTATTATTTTATAATGTTTATGTGTTTGTTTTGAGAGAGAGTGAGAGTGCAAGCAGGGAAGGGGCAGAGAGAGGAAGACAGAGAATTCCTAGTAGGCTCCATGCTGTCAGCACAGAGCCCAATGCGGGGCTTGATCCCACCAGCACCTGAGCTGAAATTATGAGTTAGAAACTTAACCAACTGAGCCACCCAGCCACCCCTGAACATCATATTTAAAATATAATTTTATTGGGCTCCTGTGTGGCTCAGTCAGTCAAGCATCTGGCTTAGGCTCAAATCATGATCTCACAGTTTATGGGTTCGAGCCCCACATCTGGCTCTGTGCTGACAGATCAGAGTCTGGAGCTTGCTTCAGATTCTGTGTCTCCCACTCTCTCTTTGCCCCTCCCCACTTGTGTTCTGTCTCTCTATCTTGAAAATAAATAAACATTAAAAAATAAAATAAAATTTCACATTGCTATTTTAGAATTAGTGCATGATGTTAGTTTTATTACCTATTGAAGAGCTGAAAATCATATAAGTAAAAATAAGAAATTAGGAGGAAATTTTTTGGGTCAGAAGGGAATGAGATGATATATTCAAAATATTGAAAGAAAAAAGATGTCAACTAAGAACCCTATGTTTGATGAGGCTCTTCTTCAGAAATGAAGGAAGGATAACAACTTTCTCACAAACAAAAGCTGAAGGAGTTTATTACAACCAACCTGCCTTAGAAGAATTGCTAACAGGAATTCTTTGAGTGGAAGTAAACAACACTAATTAACATCATGAAAACATAAAAAGATATATAAAAAGCAAAAAAGAAAATACTATAAAACTTCCTGGTAATGGTAAATATATAGTCATAGTTAGATTTTGTAATATGATAACAGTGGTGTATATCACACTTTACAACTCTGGTTTGAAATTTAAAGAAAGAATATAGTAAAAATAATGACTACAATAATCTCTTATTAGTTACTCAATTTAAAAAACATGTAAATTATAACTGCAAAAAGCTAAAATGTAAGGGGGGGAAGTGAGTGTAAAGTTTATGAGTTCTATTGATTTTTATCAGTTTAAAAGAAGAGGATGCTATAAGTTTAAGATATTTTGTGTAAGTCTCCTGGCAACTACAAGGGAAAATCCTGCAGTAATTATGCAAAAGAACTTGATGAAGACAAAGAATACTGGCCAAAAGATATCAAAACACGCACAAAAGACAATAGAATAAGAAATAAGGAACATTCCATCTACAAAACAAATGAAAACCACTAACAACATAAGAACAGTAAGTCCTTACTTAACAATAGCTGCTTTAAATTTAAGACATATAAAAGGGCAGAATGGATAAAAAAAAAACAAAAAACAAAAAACCCACAAGATCTAACAAAACACTGCTAAGAAAAGCCTCACATTAGCCCTAATAAATAGACTAAGAATGAAGGGATAGAAAAAAAGTATTTCAAGAAAATGGCAATAAAAAAAAAAGCTGGGGTACCTATACTTATATCAGACAAAAAAAAAACCTTTAAGTATGGTAAAAAGAGACAAAGAAGGTCATTATATAGTGACAATAGATGCAGAAAAAGCATTTGGCAAAATCCAATATCCATTTCTGATAAAAAACTCTTAACAAATTAGGTATATAAGGAACATATCTAACATAGTAAAGGCATTATATGAAAAGCCCACAGCTAACTTCAAACTCAATAATGAAAAGTTGAACTTTTTTTTTTCTCTAATATTAGGAACATGACAAGGGTGTCCACTCTCATCAGCTTTATTCAAGATAGTACTAGAAGTCCTAGCTAGAGCAATCAGATAAGAAAAAATAAAGGTATCAGAATTAAAAAAGGAAGAAGTAAAATTGTCTCTATTTGCAGATGACATCTTTGTGTATAGAAAATCCTAAATATTCTAACAAGCAAACAAAAAAGAAAACCTGTTAGATTTAGTTGATTAATTCACTAAAGTTGCAGGATATAAAATGAATATTCAAAAATTAGTAGCATTTCTATACATTAACAACAAAATTTTTGAAATATTGTTAAAATGTCAGTAATGCCAAAAGTCATTTATATATTATGTTATCCCTATGCCGATTCCCATGGCATTTTTTACAAAAATAGAAAACACTCTTAAAGTTTATATGGATCAAAAAATCCCCAGAGAGCCAAATAAATCATAAGAAGAAAACGCAGGAGACATTACACTTTTTTTATTTCCATATGTACTATAAATCTTTAGTTATCAGGGGCACCTGAATAACTGAATTGGTTAAGCATCGACCTTGGTTCAGGTCATGATCTCATGGTTCATGAGTTTGACCCCCCCATCGAGCCCTGTGTCCATGCTGTGAAGACTGCTTGGAATTCTTTCTTTTTTACTCTCTCTGCCCCTTCCACCTTCTCTCTCTCTCTCTCTCTCTCTCTCCCCCCCTCTCAAAATAGTAAACCTTAAAAAAGCTATAGTCATAAAAATAGTATGGCACTGGCATAAAAACAGATAAATAGACCAACAGAACAGAACTAAGAGCCTAAAATTAACCCAAACATATATGGTCAAGTAATATTTGACAGTGGAGCTAGAATACTTGATGGAGAAAAGAAAGTTTCTTCAATAAGTGGTTCTGGGATAATTGGGTATCCATATTGTAACAGAATGAAACTCACCCATATTTTATACCACTTGCAAAAATTACCTTGAAATAGATTAAAGAGTTAAATATAAGATCTGAAACCATTAAAATCCTGGAAGTGATCTAGAGAATAACACTCCTTGTCATGGATCTTGGTAATGATTTTTTGGGTGTAACACCTTAACCACAAGAAACAAAATAAAATGTAGAGTGGTGCTATATAAAACTAAAAAGCTTCTTTTCTGCACAGCAAAAGAAACTATCCACAAAATGAAAAGACAACCTACAGAATGGGAAAAAAGTATCTGCAAACTATATATCTGATAAGGAGTTAATATCTAATATATTTAAAGAATTCATACAAGTGAATACATATATACATACATATGTATCTACATATGTATATACTCCAATTTAAAAATTGGCAAAGGAACTGAATAAACGTTTCTTCAAAGAAGATACTTAGATGGCCAACAGGTATATATAAAGATGCTCAACGTTATTAGTCATTAGGGAAATGCAAATTAAACCATGATAAGATATTACTTCATGTATGTTAAAATGACCATCATCAAAAAGACAAGAGATAAATGCTGATATGGATGTGGGGAAAGAGAGCCCTTGTGCACTGTTGGTAGGATTGTAACATGGACAGCAGTATGGAGGATCCTCGAAAATAAAAGTAGACTACAGTATGATCTATCAATTCCATTTCTGAGGATATATCCAAAGGAAATGAAAACACTAACTTTATATTTTTAATATTTTTTAATTATTTCAGAGAGAGAGGAGATAGCATGAGCAGGGGAGGGTCAGAGAGAGAGGGATATACAGAATCTGAAACAGGCTCCAGGCTCCAAGCTAGCTGTCAGCACAGAGCCCGATGTGGGACTCGAACCCAGGAACCGTGAAATCATGACCTGAGCCAAAGTCAGATGCTTAACCCACTGAACCACCCAGGTGCCCTTGAAAACACTAACTATAAAAAGATAAAGGGGCGCCTGGGTGGCTTAGTCGGTTAAGCGTCCAACTTTCGCTTAGGTCATGATCTCGCGGCTCATGGCTTCGAGCCCCACGTCGGGCTCTGTGCTGACTTCCAGCTCAGAGTCTGGAGCCTGTTTCAGTCTGTGACTCCCTCTCTCTCTGACCCTCCCCTGCTCACGCTGTCTCTCTCTCTCTCCTAGAAATAAATAAAACATTAAAATTTTTTTAAAAAAAGGTATCACCCCCACATTCATAAGAGCATATTTACAATAACCGTTCATTGATGCAACCTAAGCATGCATTGATGGATGCATGGATAATGAAAATGTGGATTGTGGGGTGTGTTGTGTGTGTTTGTATCTGTGTGTACATATACACTTAGTAATTTTAAACTCTTGCATTTTCAAAATTGTCTTCCAGACAACATTTTAAAAACTCTGCTTACTTGAGTGTCTTTACCTGCTGAATCTTACATTGTCATAGGAGGTCTGCATTTTTAGTCCTCTTTCTAAAATATCCAGAGATTTCACATAAGACTTGCTGTGTGCCTGTTTCTTCTTCTTCTTCAGGCTGTAGCATTCTTATTCTCTTTTCAGATATCCCAATTAGTTTGACCGGTGACAGAAAAATTCTACTAGTTTGGAGTCAAAATCCTTAAAATAAATAGCATGTATTCTATCTGATTTCCCAAATGTATTCTTTTTTAAGCCAATCTCAGTTCTGGTTCGTTTCTCTTCATTTCTGCATTCACATTTTATTCCCCGGTGTTATTTTCATGACGTGATCTTGCGATCATTCTCTAAGTTAGAATCTGTTAGCTGGAAGCCACTGTTATTTTGTTCGTTGTCTGTGACTGGGTGAGCTGCTACCAGATGGATAGCAGTGCTTTTGCTAAATCATTAGAATAACTGCTTTCACATGGCCCAAATTAGTTACAGTTTCACTTCTATAAAACCTTTTTAACTACATAGCATATTTTGGAAGTATTAAATTCTATAAACAAATTATGTAATTTAGAATAAGATTAATGGAAATGAACATACTTCCAATAATTGATACTTTACTCATACATTTTAAATTGTTTCTAACCAGTAATTTTTCCATGTGTTGGTTAGATTTAGCTCTTCGGGAATTTGTTAATTTATAGATCGAATACTTATGTGGCTTTAACAAAGTTCTGTGTCAACTAACTTTTCAGGCTTCTTATTAAATATTGTGAGATGAACATAATAATTTATTATTGCTATATTCTAGAACCACACTTAACTAACAGTAAAGGAATAAGAAAGCATAAACTCTCAAAGACAAATATAATAGGAAAGTACAGCTAAATAGAAATGTCAACAAATGTTGGGATCTGGGAAGCAGACAGATGAGTGGTTTTTACCTAGCAGAGGGGAAGAAAAACTGAAAGCTGGCTTGCAATGGGAAGATCTGCAGGAAGCAAGTCAGTTTACATAGCACAGATGGAGGAGACACACAGCTATGTGTTTATCACATTTTTGCCTCTTCCGTGGCACAGAGAAAGATATTTCACTGTCTTCTTTGCAGTTGCATTGGAGCCATTTGACTGATTTGGCCAATGAAATGTAGACAGAAGTAATGTAAGCCATTTCTAGGCTAAAGTTATAAATTACTCTGGGCCATCCTCCTCCTCTGCCTTTTCTTCCTGAAGCTGAACGTGGAAGCTGTGTATTCTAGATAGTGAATATATAGGATGGACACAAACTAGACCCCCTAAGTCTTCTGTAGAGTGTCTTCTAGGAGTGTTTGCACTGAACTATATGCAAAAGGAAAAATGAACAGTTACTTTGTTAAATCATTCTGATTTCAGAGTTTGTTACCACAGTATAGCCTATTCAATTCTAATATAATAAGATTGTTTGTGTATTTATTTATTTTTAATGCTTGTTCATTTTTGAGAGACAGAGACAGACAGAGCATGAGCGGGAGAGGGGCGGAGAGCAGAGAGAGAGAAAGGGAGAGACAGAATCTGAAGCAGGCTCCAGGCTCTGAGCTGTCAGCACAGAGCCCCATGGAGGGCTCAAACTCATGGACTCTGAGAACATGACCTGAGCTGAAGTCAGACACTTACTGAGCCACCCAGGTGCCCCACTAATACAAGAGTCTTGGGAGACCTAACAATTATAGGCACTAAGTAACTGACGATAAATGTGTACAATAGGCCTAAAAGTTACTCCTTTACCTATAGAATGTAGTCTAAATGTGAAATGGCGTTCTGTGAACATGCAGATTGAATGAAGATCTATACAGTGTTTGTGAGAGTGCCCTGACAGCTCTCTTCCTCCAGTCAGCTTTCATGGTGCTAACAGCCAGGTCTATACAATGAAGCAAGAGATAGGGGAATTCCCCTCTTGGGAAAAAGGTGAGTGTTAGTCAATGTAGCCTATAGGACAAACAATGTGAATGGTCACTTCACAGGATATGATGTCTGAATAGTCATTAAAGATGTGAGAATATAAAGCTCAATGATAAGCTCAAAAACCAAACGTAACTTTCCAACATTTTGAAAAAAATATGTCTGATAATACCTCTTTAAGCATGTAAAAAAGGAGACATCTCACAATACCTAGTATATTTGATTATATTAATATTTATGGCCTAACTCAAGGCAAAAATGCTGAAGAAATTATATTACACATGTGTAGTAAATGTACACATTTATATCAGAGAGGTATAGAAGAGATTCAAATCATTACCCTTGGGAATTGCAAGAAATTAACCACAACCAAAAGGTGCAGTAATAGGAAAATGAATAAATTAATTGCTATGTATTCATACAGATAATAAAAATAAATAAACATTATCTGTATTTATCAACATAGGTAGATTGAGAAGTCATAATATTAAGTGAGGAAGATAATTTCCAGAATGATATGTTTAGTAAAATAATATTTAAGTAAAACATTTAAAGACATGCAAGACAATGAATGCTATATGATAGTTATGTGCATAGACATGTTTATTTAAAGTATAAAAACATTGTAGAGAATACTAAAAATCAATTTCAGGTCAGTGGCTGTGTCTGAAGAAAGTTGGAAATGGCATTACAAGAGATTTTACCTGAATTTGTAATTTTTAATTTATTTAACAAAATTTGACATACATGTTAATTTCTGCTAGTAAAGTCTTGGAGTATGCATTATATAACTCTACTTTTCTGAATGTTTGAGGTATTTGGTATTAACTATTGAAGTTTTGATGAGGGGGAATACTTTTCTCTTGATTTTTATCTCATAAGAGTTTCTGTCCTTCTTTTCTAAATAAAGAGATATCTTAACATTTCCAGAACAGGTAAGAATTACTAGAGTAATTTTTAGTTTCAGTGATTTCCTTTACAGTGAATACTTGTGAAATAATTTAGAAATGATGTGTTCTGTAAATGTCAAGGAGGTAGAATTACCATAGCATCTCTTTTTTTTAAATAGGCAAATCCATAGTGTATGTCTGTTTTTATTAAAAATACCACCTTCTATGAAAGGTTTGATTCCCATTTTATGTGTAGACAATAATATTTGTTATGGGCTTTAGTTTATAAGGTGATTTTACTCATACTAATGGTTATTATGACTATGATAAGGGGGTGACTAAATCACATTTTATTACTTTTTCCTGCAGATAGTGAAACTAAGTAGCCGAGAGACTAAGGACATGCTAACATATTGTAATGCAAAATTCAGGTCTCAGATATTTCTTATTCACCACTTAGTGCTTGTCTGCGTATTCCAATAAAATGAAATTTCACTGATCAAAGTAGACCAGGGCTCTATGTGCCATCTTTTATGACTATTTTTAACCAAGAAGGTAGGTTTGTGTAAATAACATTAAAAATATCTAAATTTGGGCACTTGGGTGGCTCAGATGGTTAAGCATCCAAGTCTTGGTTTCAGCCCAGGTCATGATCTCATGGTTCATGAATTTTAGCCCCACATTGGACTCTGTGCTGACGGTACAGAGCCTGGTTGGATGTTCTGTCTCCTTGTCTCTCTGACCCTTCCCTGCCCATGCTCTCAAAAATAAATATCAAAAATAAAAATAAGTAAATAAATATGTAATCAGTGGAACATATCCTCTTCCTAGTTCCAAAAATTAGGATTCCTTTTCAAAAATGCAAAATTTCCCAATTATTCCCCAAAACTTCTTGCAAGTCTTATTATCCATTCTACTGGTCCAGTAGGAAAAGTCATTTTGGGGAGAATGAGCAATAGAGAATGAAAGCTGGTAAATGGGAAGAACCAAATCATCACTTCAGCTGTAGACAGAGAACCTCATTGTGTGGTTCGAAGTGCATCTTGGAAGTTGAGACTGTGTTTCTGAAAACACACAAATTGAAAAACATCATCAAATTTTTGTGTTAGTGTGCTAAGGCTGTCTTAAAGAATTGCTGACTGGGTGACTGAAACAACAGAAATTAATTTTCTCCATGTTCTGTAGTGTAGATTGTTCAAGAACGGGTGTCAATGAGGTTGGTTTCTTCTGAGCTCTCTCTCTTTTGCTTTTAGACAGTTGTCTTCTCTCTGTGTCTTCACGTAGTCTTCCTTCTCTGTGCCTGCTTCCTAATCTCTTCTTGTAAGGAGACCATTCATACTGGATTCGGTCCAACCCTAGAGACCTCATTTTAATTTAATTGCCTTTCTAAAGACTTCAAATTCAGACGCATTCTGAGGTACTAAGGGCTAGTACTTCGTTATATGAATTTGGAAGCCAATAACAATTTCTGAAAAGTGAAAACCTAGAAACGTCTTGATCAATAGGTTTCTGTTGTATTATTCACCAAAAGAGATAGTCTTCTCTCCTTATCCCCACACTGCACAGAGATAGTACATTCTGATACGAGTGGAGCATTTTCAAGAGAGGTTCTTCCTAGTGTCTCTTAACCCTAAGCTCCCAAAATGTAACATTGGAGTGAGCAATGGTAATAATGTATACATTGTCTTTTTTTCATATTGAAAGGAATATGATCTGAATACATTTGAATATACACACGTACACACACACAATGCTTATCTTATGTCATTTTGACTTCTGAAAGCCACACTCTCTGTGACCTCATGAAGGAATGAAGGGTATAAATATGCAAATCTCACTATAATTTGCTTAAATTTGACCATGTTTTATTCTCCCTTGCACATCACCTTCTATAATCCATTTCCCTGTTGGTGATTTCCTTATCAGCTTTATGTTCTCAAGTCAGAAACATGCAGAACAACCATTACCTAATCCTAAATACAGTTCATTATTCCACCAGGTTTCACCGGTTCACTTTGGGTAGTCAGTATTTGAACATATATTGGCTTACACTCCTGTCAAAATTATCCTTTTCTTCCCAATGTAATGGATGGTTTTGACAGCATAAGGAAAAGGCTAACAACAAAAATGGTGAAAAAAAAATAACACCAATTAATATGTGAAATATTATTTTTCTAGAGGGGTCTTACTGATTTTTCTCGCTTAAAATTATTTAATGCTCGGGGCGCCTGGGTGGCTTAGTCGGTTAAGCGTCCGACTTTCGCTTAGGTCATGATCTCGCGGTTCGTGGGTTCGAGCCCCGCGTCGGGCTCTGTGCTGACTGCCAGCTCAGAGCCTGGAGCCTGTTTCAGTCTGTGACTCCCTCTCTCTGACCCTCCCCTGCTCACGCTGTGTCTCTCTCTCTCTCCTAGAAATAAATAAAAAAAAAAATTATTTAATGCTCAATTAAATCCAAATTTATTAGCTTGATGATATGAAGCCTTTCCAGGCATACTTTTGAAGAATCCGCATACCTAATATTATCCACTTTCCTCTTTGAGCTTTATGCTTTAAATTGACAAATTATGACAGTTGAAAAATTGGCTTTTACTTTCCCCTTTGATGTGCTTATAAATGTTGCACTGCCTGTTCTCTGGGACTCGACATCAGGTTAGGGTGGGGATGAGGGGCTTGATTTGTAGCATCTGTTGATTTCTGCAGTGTAAATACTCCTACCATGGCCAATTTTAACCAATCTGCATGAAATCAACTGGTTTGCAAAATTCCTGAAAAGTTATTATTTAGTTCTTGGGAAACAGTACATCCAGCACTGGCATACCACTGGTTTCCATTGTCACAAGGCTTTATGTGCTATTTTGGTGACCTAAAATAGTCTTCTTTTTGTGCCTGAGAAGCTCCCATCAGTCTTTTTACTTTCTCTTTCTTTTTTTTTTTTTGAGAGAGAGAGAGAAAGAGAGTGAGAGAGAGAGAGAGAGCACTGATGGGGCAGAGAAAGAGGGAGAGACAGAGAATTATAAGCCGGCTCTACGCCATCAGAGTGGAGCCTGATGTGGGGCTCAAACTCATGAACCGTGATATCATGGCCTGAGCAGAAATTGCGAGTCAGACAGTTGACTGACCTAGCCATCCATCAGTCTTTAAAAGAAATACAGCTCATATGCCCTTCTCTCTTCAAAACCTCTACCCCCTCCCATTTGCCAGGCCTTTCCAGGTGGTCCATCACTGCCTCATCAATTTTTCTCCTCATCATTTTAAATGATTTTATGTTGAATTTACACATTACCATTGTATCCTATCTTTTTTATATATTTATCTATTTCCCAATTAGATTGTTAGTGTTTGACAGCACCTGAATTTTGCAAATGAGGAAATTGATGCTCAGAGCCTAACAGTGTGGGGAAACATGATAGCACATTTGTTTGTTTTTTCATAGCTCAGTATGAAAAGAAAGGATAGATCATTACTCTACAGTTTACTGTTACTTTTATTTGACCTTAGACAACTTATTTCCTGAGCCTAAATTTTCTACAAATGGTGATAGTAATACATAAGTTCATGGGATTGTTGCAAAAAAGTGCCTGTGAGGTACAGCACAGTATGTGTGACACCTGGGAACCAGTCAGTAAATGACAGCTGTAAGTTATAGTGCAGTTGAAAACACACTAGAAGAACCCTCCTTCTTTTTTTTTAAATTTTATTTAATATTTTATTTTAATTTTTTTAAATTTAAATTTAAATTTGAACTGGTTAGCAAAGAGTACGACCTTGGTTTTAAGAGTAGAATTCATCACTTACAACATCCAGTGTTCATCACAATAAGTGTCCTCCTTAAGGCACATTACCCACCTAGCCCATCAACCCCATACCCTACCTGTTTCTCTATCGGTAAGAGTCTCTTGTGGTCTGTTTCCCTCTCTTCTCTCTCCCGCCCTCCCACATGTTCATCTGTTTTGTTTCTTTAATTCCACATATGACTAAAATCATATAGTATTTGTCTTTTTTGATTGACTGATTTTGCTTAACATAATATGCTTTGGCTCCATCCATATCATTGCAAATGACAAGATTTCATTCTTTTGGATGGCTGGGTAATATCCCATTCTATATGTATACCACATCTTTATCCATTCATCAGTCAAATCTGTCCATAGTTTGGTTATTGTTGGTTATGTCATTATTTCTGATAATGCTTTGCACAAGGTACACGTGTGTACATGTGTGTCTTGCTAGAGTGAAATAACTTCACAGTTGCAGATAGAAGAGAGCATACATTCTTAAGATGTATGTCCTTCGTTATTTTATATAATGCCTCTAACATTTTTTAAAATCCTTTGCAATCTCATATCAAATTTCAGGTTTGTTTGTTTGTTTGTTTGTTTTCCCATAACAGGCACTTCATAATGTTGGTTGCATCTGTTTAATCTATGCCCTACCGAATTTTTTTCTTCTCTTCTTTCAGCCTTTGCATGCAAGACTCCTTCCCTTTGACAGTCCAGTCCTGCATCATGCCAAAAGACTGTGAAACCACTGAGTGGTCTTCCTGGAGCCCTTGCTCCAAGACGTGTCGTTCAGGAAGTCTCTCACCAGGATTTAGGAGCAGGAGCCGGAATGTGAGGCACGTTGCTATTGGAGGTGGAAAGGGATGTCCTGAACTTCTTGAGAAAGAGGCCTGCATTGTTGAGGAACTTTTGCAGCCATGTCCCAGGTATTGTGCATTCTTTGGCATGAGTATTCGGTGTTCTAGAAAACCTCAGTTTATGTGGTATAGGGATGTTAATGATAATAATAGTAGCTGTGACCCCTAACAGTTGTATCTTTACTCAGTATAGAGATCCATAGTAAGCACTCTAGCACTGTGCGCTAAGAGAATGGGCTGTGTTGATTCTGTGGGTCCTAATCCTATTTCTGTGACTTTCCAAATTTGTGAATTTCAGCAAGTAACTTAAGTCTAGTGCCTTCGTTTACTCATATAGCAGTACCGACTTCATCTAGAACCTGACACATAAAAAGGGCTCAATAACCATTGTTTATCATTGCCTGACATGTCACACCTCATTTTTATAACAGGAAGCCACTCATGGTATCTTCATTTTGTAAATAAAGCTGTTGATGATTAAATATTTTTGAGATTACATAGCTAATGGGCGGTGAATTCTAATGCAGTTCTGTCCCTAATACATGCCACCCTATGACATTGTCTCTAATACAGAGAATTTTAAGGAAAGCATTGACCTAGATTAGCAGCTCTATTTTAATAGTTTTATAATGTTTATATTATGCCTGACTGCAGGTATGACCGTTGGTGGAGGCCTCCAGTATATTTTTCTCTGGGTTGTTTGCTTATGGTAGGCCGAGTTTGATAATGACAGAAGTCATTTGCAGCTGGCTGTTCAGAAGTCTTTGGGGGAGAAATTTGTGGTAATTCCTGCTGGACAGCTGCCCTGAGCTCTGTCTGTTAAAAATGTAGCTCTTTTAGACAGATCTTTCCTATTGTTTCTTGTAGTTTGTAGGATCTGAGAATCACTTCCCCAGTGAAAAGTAAAATCAGGCAAAAAAAAAAAAAATTTCCTGTAGAAATTAATCAAAAAGTCAAACTCAACAGGCATTATTGATGGACTTAGCTATTTTTTGCACCTGAAATAATGTACATATGGGGTGGGGGCAGGAGTAGGGGAATAAAGGGGCAAATTCCTGTTGTCAGATTCTTAGCCACTCATTTCCTCCACTCCACCATTGAAAGCAGTGTATATTCAAGTCCTCACATATCGATTGTTCATTTTTTACCAAGTTGACCCCTTAGATTCATATTATTCTATACCTCAGAAGCAGAAGAGGTAGATATAATTTATGATCCTTTACAGATTAATTTATTATCTCACAGAATTCTCCCTAGTTGTATGAGCATGTGTCCAGTCTTTACAAACACTGATATTGAGGGGCACCTGGGTGGCTCAGTCAGTTATGTGTCTGACTCTTGATTTTGGCTCAGGTTGTGATCTCATGGAGTCCACATCAGGCTCCATGCTGTGTGTGGAGCCTGCTTAAGATTCTCTTTCTTCTTCTCCCTCTTCCCCTCCCCTGCTCACAGTATTGCACTCTTTCTCTCTCTAAAATTAAAATGAAAACACTGATATTGAGAGGAAGTATCAGACCTGGAAATGACATAAAGCCTGAGATCTTTGTTCCTTTTGATTTTGAATAGAAGTGGATTAAAATTATATTGCCATTTATTAATTGTGTGTTTTTTGGGCAAGCTATACAACTTCTATAAGACATTTCCCTTTTCAATAAAACGTGTCTAATTACACTGCCTGTGTTGAGGGTTGAACACCTACAGACTAGGTATGAAAATGTCAGTCCTAGTGCTCAGTACATAGCAGGCACTACCAAGATGGCAACCCTTATTGTTGCTATTTGAAGTGTGCTCATTTCCTCTGGAAAGGGAATACTTCCTTTCCTTTGAAGGCATACTATAGTAATTTAAAGAGGCAGGAAATTATTTCTTCCAGGTAATGTGAAATATTTTTCTCTATGGAGGCCTAATTCAGAATAGTTTTCAATGTTAGACTTCCAGGAATGGAATCTGGGTTTAATGATTAAATTGACATTGATTCCCCTTTCCTTCGTTCCTTACATGAAGTGGCTAGTGACCTCTTCCATGTCCATTTTTCCTTCTCTTTTCTTTATCAAAAGTGATTACAATTCTCTTAGAAGTCAGAACAATTTCTGATGATCATGAGAAAGTTGAGTTGCATCCATATTTATTAAATAGTGACTACTTTTTATTGAGTACCAACTGTTCACCAATAACTATATCAGAAATCTAACAAAGATTATTTAGAAGAACATAAAATTTCTCATTGAAATAGGATTGTTTTTAGAGTAAAAGGGATGCAAACTGTTATTGTTCATATTCCAACTGAAGTCTGTTTAGCTTCAAAGTCAGTATTCTTTCCATTACTTTCATGCTAATGATAGTGAAGACACATACACAGATATATATATATATATATATATATATATATATATATATATCATATATATGAATATGAATATACATATTCATGTGTTTATATATATCATTTTTTTCTAACAAAATAGTGTGGAATGGTAATAACTCAAGATGTATCCAAGATGAATTTCTTTATTGATCTTCATTTTATTGAACCTTAACATCTGAAAATAGGCCTGACACATTTCATAGGCAATGGACCTGGCCCTCTAGTTCTGCTCTTTGGAAACATTACTAAGTTTGACATCTTTTAAAAACCTTCTCAAATAGTGAATCTGTAGGAAATAGGAATCCTAGAAAACTCACTGAATACCAATCAGTGTTTCCTAGGGAGAATGGCATGTTAGCAACTGATTCCAGGAGAATGCATAAATAACAACAAAATTAACATTGGCTGACATTCTTATTTGTCTGAAATCTGAGCTGTGGCGTCGACCACAGGAAAGCACAAAGGCTGCGTACTAACTTTTGTTTCTAGTGTGACATGGTGATTAAAATTCATTGTGAACAAGGGAAATGGAAACAGAAATCTATTAGAGAACAAGAATGCCCATTTCTCTTTTCCCAGAATTCATGAGCAAATCATATATATCAAGCAATCTAATTCACTATGTTTCTCCCCAGCAGGAAAATACTCATTTCTGTAACTCTTCATGGTGGTTTTCTAAAGTCTCTCCAGAATTCAGTTTGGCTTTTACCTTCCACCATCTTTGCTATAAGAAACATGTTCATCCATTCAGTCAATGTACTTTGACCTCTTGCTGTGTGCCAAGTTTGTGATACCTCAGAGAACAAAATAGTCAAAGTCCTCTCCCTGTCATGGGTCTTAAATTTTAGTGAAGGTGTACCAAATAAATATAAAATGAGCTTTATACTGTGTGCATAAGCTATGAAAAAAAAAATCAGACATTACATTAGGGTTACTGGGATGCTGTGATGTGGGGTCAGCTCAAGTTACAGAATTAAACAGGGTTATTACAGAAGCCTCATTTGAACAAGGATATGGTGGGGGGACTTGAAGGAAGTGAGGAAATTAGCCTTTTAAGTAATTAGGGAAAGAATACTCCAAGAAGAAAGAAGAGCTAGAGAAGTACTGTAGGTCCTGCATATTAATATCGCTCAAAAAGTTCTTTAGTTACATAGCTTTGGGGGTATTCTTCTCACCAACCGGATTCCACTGGTCAACATTTTTTCTCTAAACACTAGGTGTACCATTCCCTAAGGCGTGATCCCATGAAAGAAATGGTAAGCAAGAGGAACCCATTTTACAAGTACTCTCTGAGACCGTAATACCTTGGAAGTTCCTTGGGACAACTAGCTTGAGTAAACTTGAAAGGAGACAGAAGCTAGTCTATGTTATACTAAAAGGAAATTATACAACTATAAAGAATTTAGTGCAGTACAGCCTTAGGTTTGTTTAAAGAGTATGTTTTTAGCCAAGACATGTATAGACTCTGAGAAACCCCTTCCTTCAGCATTACACAGGCTACCTGTAAGTTCGTGTCCATTCCAACATTTAACACTAAGCACTCACACACATTTCATATTATGAAGTGGAGATAGAAGTGAGGGAAATGGGATCAATCTGCTTGTCACTTGTCATCTTTTCTCTTGGTGTGTTTATCTTCTGTCATTGGCTTCAGGACTTTGGGCACTATGCTATTCTCTACCTCAGAACATTGAAAGATATGTGTTTTATAAGCTACCTTGGTCTTGTGTTTCTTTGTATGTCCTGATTAGCATCTGAAGTATTAGATCCTATATCTGAACTAAGAGGATGGTGAAAAACAATCTAAGACTGTAAGTACTAGGGTGGCCCTGTTTACTAGATAGCATAAGGAAAACATTCCATTTATATATTTATTTATTTATTTATTTATTTATTTAATTTTTTGAGAGACAGAATGAGAGAAAACAGATGAGGGGCAGAGAGAGAAGGAGGGAATCCCAAGCAAGCTTTATACTGTCAGCACAAAACCTGATGCAGGGCTCAAACTCATGAATCGTGAGATCATGGCCTGAGCTGAAAACAAGTGTGGGAAGCTCAACCGATTAAGCCACCCAGGCAGGTGCCCCAGGAAAGTATTTTAAATGCTGAATGTCAGATAACTGAGGCATGACCAGTTGCTGGAATAGCTGTGACCCAGATCCCTTGTGTTTATATAGAGAGCCCATTCTGGCTGAAGATACTGTAATACACAAAAACACTGAAAAATGTCAACACCTTTTTTGGAAATGACTCCTCAGATGACCCACTGGCAACTCCCCCACTTCACCAGGAGACAACAGTTTCCAGGCAAAAATGGCTTTTCTTAAATGATCATTTAGAATTTGAAATTGAATAGAAGACGGCACTATTATAAGGTGACAGTGAGTGACATAGATTAAAACTCCTTAGAAAATCTTAAGGCAGAAGCTGCATGGTTGACCCTATTACATATACTGTGATATTACTGCACAGACAAACCCCTTTATAAGACATTATTTCAATGTTTGGGTCTGACACCGAATAGATGGGCTCTCATGATCCATCCCTCCTTGTCTCTGGTATACATGCATTTATCCTTATGATATATCTGTGCAGACTCATACTGAGAAATGTATCTGGATCTCCTGCAGCCTACTTTGATTGTCTGTACAACACCCTTCCCCCACAACCCAGGATCAGCTTGATTCTCCTTAACATCTTTTTAAGGCACTGAACCCAATTTTAGATTTTCGAGATAGAATTCTTTTTCCTTGAGAAAACCCTGGGGATTTGATGGATCTTTTTAGATGATATTGATAGAGCTAAGGAAAAGGATGGTAGGCAAAACTTAGCTTGATCTTTGGCCTCCTTTGCCCACTAGGATTCTGTAAATGCTAGAACAGGGTTGCTGTGTTGTGAAGAGATGTTTGTCCAGCACCTGCTTCAGCCTGTCACAATGTTAATTGCTGGGGAATTCAGGATACTGAAAATGTTCAGTCTTTGTTCACTTAGTTCATGCATGTTAAGAATCCTGTAAAAGATCTTCTTTGACTTATAATGGAGTAACCTCTCAATAAACCCATGGCAAGGTGAAAACATTGTAAGTTGAAAATGCATTTACTATACCTAACCTACCAACCATCATAGCTTAGCCTAGCCTACCTTAAATATGCTTAGAATGCTTTCATTAGCTTACAGTTGAGCAAAATCATCTAACACAAAACATTTTTTGTAATAGTATTGAATATCTCATGCAATCTATTGACTACGGTACTGAAAGTGAAAAACAGAATGGTTGCATGGATAGAGAATGATTGTAACTCTATCTGTGATTTACCCTTGTGATCACGTGACTGACTGGGAGCTGCAGCTCATTGATCATGCGAGTATCAGGCTGCATAGCTCTGGGTGGAAAAAGATCAGATTTCAAAGTATGGCTTCTAGTGAATGTGTCTCACTTTCACATCATCACACAGTCAAGAATTTGTATTTTCAACCATCATAAGTTAGGGACTATCTGTAACATACTCTTTAGAAACTAGAGCATCCAGAACATGTTAACCATATCCTTTAAGAATGTTTATAATAGTTGGTAATGTTCTTACAAATCATCCCATATGTAGGGATGTTTATTTTCTTTTTTGTTCATTTACTTTTTCCTTCTACCTTAGAATGGGTAGCACCTATAAAAACTCCTGGCTCATAGTACATGCTCAAGAAATGATGAATGAATGAATGAGTGAATGCTCAAATGTAGGGTAGTTACAGAACAATATTATGGAGAGGGCACTTTATTCTATAATTTTACTTATTATATAATATGTGTGAAGGGTTCAGAGTGATTTCTTATAAAGGATGACTGAAATTGACATCATAAAGGAGATTAAATAAGAACATTTACCCAGGGCACGGATGGACTCGTGAAGCTTGATTTGATATGCTACCCAATGGCCATCTTGCTTCTACTAACAGTGTGTCTGGTTTTCCAGATAAAGAAGTTTCTGTTTTCTTTCAGTTATAAGAGTAGCGTCAGAAAGGGTGGGAAATGAGATCACAGTCTGAGTTTGTAAAAGTTTGCCTTCCAGAATAGAACAGCATGCATATCACCTACTGCATCTTCTGAATCTTCTCCCCTTGATCATCTACCACAGCACAAACACCCTGTACCTAAGGAACTCAGTACCTTTTTTTAAAAATGAATTAATGGATTCATTAAGGATGCTTTCAGTGTTATTGTTGTTGTTGCTGTTAACTGTTTTAATGAAGCACCTTTTCTGTATCATATGAGGAATAAAAGCAGCCCTCAGGAGACTGTGTTAGACAAGAAACAATAGTTTCAAATATCTATAAGTGGTTTCAACAGAAGAAGACAGATGCTTTATTGAGTCTATCTTTTACTGGTACATATTGTTTCATGTGTCCCTATTGTGCCACTTTAAGTCCTCTTGCATGGAAGATTTGTTCCCCTGTTAGTGTAAGAAAGTTAACGTACTGCTAAGTGCTATGCATAGCGATAGAAGTCTATTAATAATACATATGTGGACTTTGGCTAGCAAAGCCATCTGCTGAAGGGCAAAGAGCTTTGCACTTCAGAGTAGCTTTCCGTAATCAATAGTCCCACTGTATTCAATAAAAAATTACTAGAGCATAAAATATATAAAGCTTGATCTGTTCCCTTTATTTTGGTCGTCTGTTCAGCAAAAAAAATGACAAGTCAATTCTTTTCTAAATGCATTTACAACTTTAAAAGGACAACAGACATTATCATAAATTAGTCATGCTGCAGTACACTGATTTTTAATACACGCACATTTAATTTGAATACCTTGCACTAGGGTTTCAATTCCAAGAGTGTTTGCAAATCTATATGTGCTTAGTCAAAACATGACCACTAACTAATACAATTATTCTTTCAATCTGTCAGCATTAAATCACTTAAGATTCTGTTCCATGTCGCTTTGCTTTAAATCCAGGTCTTTAGGAGGAGAAAAGAAATCCACCCATTTAGCAATTCTAAGTCTTGTGAAAGTGATAAAGCATACATTCTGAAGGGCAGAGGTTGCTATGAAACTCTGATGGTCCTGCCATCCTGCTGCTATTAAAATCACTTCATGTCACATTAATAGGATGGAGGTCCTTTAAAAATAGTTGCTAAATGTGCCTCTTTTTCTAATTTTGGCTTTGCTAATTTTGGATATCTCTACTCATTGCTTCACAGCAATGAATTCATTCTTTACTCCTTCTGCTACCCCCCGCCCCCCCTCCATTTGAAGAACAATTTAAGTACAGGATTCCTTAAGTTAGAGAACATCACTGTCTGGAAGACAAGCTGGTTATCTTGGCAATTGAATTGTAGTGCCTTGAATCACTTTTCCTAGTCCAGAATGTCTTCTATATCTCTTAATAGGAATATATGTATTCGTGTCATTAGAAATTTCTTTCTTTGACTTAATCTTGGTTTCTTCTTTTTTTAAGCTGCATTATACTTCTTTAGAATGATAACATATTTAATATTAATATTTTCATTATTTACTTTATTCCACTATAGTTAATATACAGTGTTTTATTAGTTTCAGGTGTATAATGTCATGATTCATCAATTCTATACATCACCTAGTGCTTATCACAGCCAGTACAGTAGTAACTTTTAATATATATCATGCGGATATATTTATTGATCATTTCCCAAGAGGAGGCTTAAATTATAGGGACCATATAAGGACATTGAGCAATGAATTTCAGGCATGGGAGAAGAGTTTGGAAAATAGATTCTAGAAGGTAAATGAAGAAAAACTGAATTTCATAGTTATATAAGGTTTCCCTGATTTCTGGGTTCTTGTTCCCTTTTCTGGGCTGTCTCATTTAAGACCTCGGTGCCAACCTGCTAGGAATTTACCCAAGGGATACAGAAATGCTGATGCATAGGAGCACATGGACCCCAATGTTCATAGCAGCACTCTCCCCAATAGCTAAAACATGGAAAGAGCCTAAGTGTCCATCAACAGATGAATGGATCAAGAAGATGTGGTTTATCTATACCCTGGAATACTGCATGGCAATGAGAAACAATGAAATCTGGCCATGTGTAGCAACATGGATGGACCTTGAGGGTGTTATGCTGAGCGAAATAAGTCAGGCAGAGAAGGACAAATATCATATGTTTGCACGTATAGGAGGATTAGGAGGAACTTAACTGAGGACCATGGGGGAGAAGAAGGGCAGAAATGGTGGGGGAAAGGGAGAGAGGCAAACCATGAGAGACTCTTGAATGCTGAGAGACAGACTGGATGTGGGGGGGTGGGGGGAGATGGGCATGGAGGAGAGCACTTGTGGGGATGAGAACTGGGTGTTATATGGAAACCAACTTGACAATAAACTATTTGTAAGAAAAAAAAAAAAAAGAACTCTGTGCCAACATACTGTGGTGCTAATACTTGGGGAAAAAACAATTTGGAATCGTTCTTCACTCCTCCCATTCTCTCTCATCTCTATCTAATCCATTATTAGAAGGCTGTCCCTGCCTTAATAATTGCATATCCTGAATCTGGTCACTTCTTAACCACATTCGCATGACTGCCACAGTTGAATCCATGATCATCCTTCCTAGATGGACAAAGGCCTCCAAATTTGTCTACCTCCTTCACATTCCCTATAGTCTGTTCTTCACTCAATAGCCAGGGTGATCCTTTAAAACTTTAAATCACACTATATTACTGTTCTCCTCAAAACTCTGTAATGATTTCCTAACACATCTAGAATAATACTCACAGTCCTAACTGTAGCCTATTAGGTTACAGGCTAACCTAGGCTAGCCTAGGTTTATAGGCTGCCTCCTGACTACTCCTCATTTTCTCTCCCTCTTATCCTAACCCACCTGATGTAGCCACACTGGCCTCTATAGTACCCTAGAGAGTGCCAAGCACTCTGCCTCCCTGAGAACTTCGGATGTGCTCTTCTCTGGCCCTAGAACGCTCCCTGCCCACTCATTCCCTCATGTCCTGCAGGATTCTGACGACTTCCCTGGTCATGGCACCAAAATAGCTCTTTCTACTCCATGTTATCTGATACCATGTTATGTATGATGCATTTCTTTCTGTCTGACTTAGTAGAAGATAATCTTCTCAGGGTCAGGGGCTTTGTTTTGTCCACTGCTGTACATTTCTATTGTCTGAAATCTTGCCTGCCACATAGTTGGAGCTCGGGAATTATTTCTTGAAAGAGAGGATGAATAAACATGTAGTTGCAGAAGTGTCACCTTACTGTTTGAGCAGGCCTCTTTCTTTTCCTAGGGAGTCCTTCTCTTTAGCCCTCCCCCTGCCTTCAGGCTCCCATACATAACTTTATGTTAACTAAAATGCCCTTCAGTTGTTTTCTTTGTGCATTCAGTATCTGAGTTATCAGCATTCGGGTTCTCAGTCTCAGAGGTCAGGTTCCAGAGTGACTGGTAGTGTCCTCTGTCACTAATCAAGGGGACATTGGTGCTGTTTACGCATGAATGGATCATGACAAGTTTACCTAACATTCAGAATCAGCATGGAGCAAGAGGGAGAATTTGATTTCAGGCCTCTTAAAAAAGTTATCTTCTGTACATTTTAATGGGCATTTTAATTTTAATAATTAGAGATCCTTTAATGGGGCTTATATATTATTTCTCCTTTTTAAACGTATAGCCTGAAAGCAACAATATTTGACCCTATGTGACTCAATTATAAATTGGCTATAAAATATTCTCAAACTTTATTTTTGTCTGAGACTGAAAGAAAAAAAATATATATTGGCTGGGTAAAACATTATCAGTTAATTGTCACTGACAATATCTTTGTCACCAACAAAAGGATTCATTTCTTTTTCTTTTTTCTTTTTTTTTTCTTTTTGCTTTGGTTCAGAACACACTTCCTCAGACCGAGACCAAGACTTACTTGTCCTCATAATGGCTGGATGGGTAGAGGTAGCTACCTATTGCCCACTGAACTTATTTTCAATATCCTTGGATTATGTTTCATTGGTTTGCCATTTGCTATTTTAATCGACCTGATATTTCATCAAAAAAAATAAATCTGACTTTGAATCTTGCTCTTCCAATTACTTACGACCTTGGAAGAATTACTTCTTTTTTATTCCAATGATCCTATCTGTAAAAGCAGAAATAATATTTTCCTCAGGGATTGTTAGGACAATTTAATGAGGTAACACACCTCTTTGTGTCAGTGGAGTGCCTGGCATGGAGTAGGCATACAGAAGATATTGGTTGTTGTTATTAATACTTGAAGGCTATGTCACAATACTCTAGTAGTCCAAATAAATTAATGCTTTGGCTCTTGTATTCAGACAGAACGTTTGAAAAAAGCAAATAGATCCTATGCAGTCACATTGCTAAGGGGCTATGAGGATTGACTAACGTCTTTCATCCCATGCCTGTCTACTTGAGGCATTTCCACAATCGATTACAAAACGCTATGTGCCCACAGGAAGTAGGACTCTGGCCTTTGAGACTCACCATATTTTCCTCCTAAACAGAAGGACAAAATGAGGGTGTGTTAAAAGGCATCAGAATTGGGAGAGAGATGGAGGAAAAGGCCTGGTCTTTGACAGGGACTTCACCATTAAAGAGAGCATGCCGCATGCCAGGGAGTCAGGAAGCCAAATCTTGTCCGGAGGCTGGAGGACCATCACTGTAACAGCCTCTAAAGGAGCAAGTGAGTACCAGTTAGCCAAAAGGACTCCTTTGATTTCTCATTCTGTCAGTTCCTGGAGACATTTCCCCAGGTTGATAGAGTTTAGACGTTCAGTTTTCATGATTGCGGAGTGACCTGTGACTAGACATAGATAGTGCTTTTGAAAAAAAAAAAAAAAGTAAAGAGAATGAAGAAGGAGTGTGAAAGACAGATTTTAAAAAGGAATAAAGGAGTCCTTACCTGATTAGCATTCTCCCTCTGCTGCTGCTTGGTTGGTATTTTCTCTGAGGTGGTAAATAATAGCAATAGTGATAAATGCCTTATATTTCTTTAAAGATTTTGTCGTTTGCCAGTGAGTGGAATTTGGGTGTTGTTGGTTAATGAGCGACCAACAGGATTTTTGTTACTTTACATAAAACCATAGTCATTAAACTTTTCTTCTCATTTTTCTCCATAATAACTTCCAAAATTCCTCCATTGCTAATTTTTATAGGGTCATGATAAATTAATTGAAAAAGCTATTCATACAGCATGACCCATTCCTTTCAAACAAGCAAAAAAAAAATGCTGTGACTTGCTGTAATTCTGAACTCTATGTTTCTTTTATGCTCTTTGCTGAACTTTGGTTGCTGGAAATTAGACCATAGTATTCCTGGATCTCTAATGTTAGGATGTTAGGATTTGATAAAATCAATGAAATCCTCATTTATAAAATGTTAATGTCTGTGTGTGTGTGTGTGTGTGTGTGTGTGTGTGTGTGTGTGTGGTGTGGTGTTTTCTGTGGCAGCAAGGGCCAAAACTTACATGCAGAAGGACAGAAGCAGAAAGGGAATTAGCATTTATTGAACATCTATTCTTTGCCATGTTCAGCATTTGATATTATGATGCCTATTTTAAAGATGGGAAAACAGAACTGGGCCAAGGTCACATACCTACTAAGTGGCAGGGCATAGTTCAGTTGAGCTCTAAAGCATGCCTGTTGTCTGTACCACACTGTTCCCTTTTCTGCCTACCTTATTTGTTAACTATATCATGGGAACATTCTACTCAACTGCTGTAGCTGACCCTGTCCTAACGGCCAGAGAGCTCTTTGGCTCAGGAACCTTTGGAAGAAAAGGATCTGAAGTGAAACCTTGGCAACCATCCATCCCAACAAACCCTTACTTCATTGCACTTTGCACTGAAATACTGAGCCATCTGCCCTGAGACTCAGAGACATGAGGGACAAGCTTTTTGCTTGAGTGAATGTGGAAAACAGGGTGAGAATTTTTAGTGAGGAGAAGAGGTTTCAGAAGCATGCCCCTAAAGAAGACCTGCCTTTGGAAATAACCAAACTTTTCTCAGTCTGTTACTTCCAGGAACTGGAAACAGATTATTGTCTGTATTGCATGCATAAGCAGGATCTGCGCTGTGCACTCCAAAGTCTTGTCCAGCCTACTAATTTGCCAACCTGAGAGAACCATGTGAGGCAGAGGGAGAAGAGTTGTATCACAGTGAACTCCTCAGGATTGCCCAAATCCTTTTTCTACAATGGGCTTTTCATAAGACTTCATGGGAGCACCTGGGTGGCTCAGTCGGTTAAGTGTCCAACTTTAGCTCAGGTCATGATCTCACAGTTTATGGGTTTGAGCCCCACGGGCCTCTGCACTGATAGCTCAGGGTCTGGAGCCTGCTACAAATTCTCTGTATATGTGTCTCTCTCTGCCCCCTCCCTCTCAAAAATAAATAAACATTAAAAATTTTAATTATAAGACTTCATGATTGTTAGGTCTTCAAGCTTTTTAAAATGATGACATACATTGTCAAACATTAGGTTTCTGGGAGGTTTGCTTTGTTATTTCGATTTCTGTGACTTGACTTCAATTTTAATCTTGACTCTAATCTCTGAAAGGCCACCGTTTGAGTGACACACACTGGTTTTTATTTCTGTTTTATTTTCCTTTTAAGCAGTCACAATGCTGAGAAATTTTTCCTCAAATCTGAAATGGGACAGCAGTTATAAGAATGTTCTTAGGTTTCGTTTATTGTTCTAGAAGTTAATGAGTCTATTGGTATTTATGTGAATGCTGTAGGGTTCTATTAATGCTGTGGGCTTGAAGAATGTTGTAATAACCCACTAAAGAAAATTCTGTCTGAAATAATTCTCCAGGTCTGAGTGCAGTGCCGTTATGGTGGTTTTGTTTTCTGCAAGTTGTGTTGACTCTCTTGTCTTTTCTCTCGGTATCTGTATGCGTGCGTGCAGGTGTATGTATATGTGTGTGTCTTTTAGTATGTATCTTAGCCAGTTTTAAACCAGGAAAAATATATTCCTAAGTCAGTTTAAATAACAACATGTCTGCATATATAAAACACTCATTGGTTAAATATAATGGGCACATTGTTAACTCATTTTTAGTATGTATACCTTTATTCCATTAGAGTCAAACAAGTGGAAATACTGTCCTATATCAAGAAGGTTGAAAAGTTGGTCATCCCTATCCATTTAAAATCATATAACCCCAAATCCACACATTCACACACCACTCTACTAATTTTACTTTATTTTTTTAAATAGTTTATTGTCAGATTGGTTTCCATAGAACACCCAGTGCTCATCCCAACAACTGCCCTCTTCCATGCCCATTACCCCTCTTCCCCTCTCCCCCACCCCCATCAGATCTCAGTTTGTTCTCGGCTTTCAAGAGTCTCTCATGGTTTTCCTCCCTCCCTCTCCCCCACTATTTTTCCCCTTCTTCTCCCCCATGGTCCTCCGTTAAGTTCCTCCTAATCCTCCTATACGTGCAAACATATGGTATCTGTCCTTCTCTGCCTGACTTATTTCGTTCAGCATAACACCCTCAAGTTCCACTACCCTACTAATTTTAATGTTTTTTTTTTTATTTTTTATTTTTTTATTTATTTCTAGGAGTGAGAGAGACCGCGTGAACAGGGGAGGGTCAGAGAGAGAGGGAGTCACAGACTGAAACAGGCTCCAGGCTCTGAGCTGGCAGTCAGCACAGAGCCCGACGCGGGGCTCGAACCCACGAACCACGAGATCATGACCTAAGTGAAAGTCGGACGCTTAACCAACTAAGCCACCCAGGCGCCCCATATCCTACTAATTTTAAAAGGCCAGCTTTTTCACCCAGTCATCTAGAAGTTTGTGAAGTGTTACCCCATGACAAGTTCACCTGCTATGGAACAGGCTCATTGGGTTTCTGCCTCCTTCGTCTGATTCTCACTCTTTTAGAGCACCAGGGGTGAGGCACATCTCCTGTGTATCCACATTTCCTTTCTTCATTTCTCTCATCCCATACTGTCACCAGGAGAGGCTGCTGTGATTTTTTCCTCCTAGAAAATAAGAAGGATTTATTATTCAAAGCCAATTGACTTTTTAAAAAAGCCAATTGACTTTTTTTAAATCTATAGGTAAAGATTTGGCCCTAGGAAGAAGGATTATTACCTGCATATGATGTCGTGACTTAAGGTTTCTTTAGAATCTTATACTTTCCTTCCTTCTTCTTCTTCTTTTAAATAAACCAAACCAAACAGGTATTCCTGGAGGACCTCTGAATGGAAAGAATGCCAAGTCTCTCTTCTCCTCGAGCAGCAGGACCCCTACTGGCATGTGATGGGACCCATTTGTGGAGGTGGGATCCAGACCCGGGAGGTGTACTGTGCCCAGAGCGCGCCAGCATCCACCGCACAGAGGGCCAAGGAAGGTAGGCAGCAAGTTCCAGGGACAGATGGTGCCACTGATTGGCAAGGAAATCAACTCTAAAGTCATCTCTGCATATTCTTCTTGACATAATGGACCCTCAGCACTCACAGATTTAATATTTGTTTTGTTGAGAATTTGTAAACCAGGCCTAGGTTCTGCTACTTATAATAAGTGGCAATAGTTAAACCTAATAGCAATAATAATGTTAGCCTCAAAAGATCATTGTGAAAATTAAATCAGGGCATACATCTAAGAGCTGTAGCAAAAATGAATTGGTACAAGCTAAGGGGCTGGTAGTCTGGAGTGAGTAACTGGTTATAAATTAGTAGCATTCTTTTTTCTTTACCCTACCAAGAGTGCTGTTTTTGTGAATTTGTGAATGTGGGAGTTTCTACAGGCCTATCACTTTCAGACATCCAGGATCCCTTATTTTACTGGCATATTTTAAATAACATGAATATGAGTAGAAGAAGGAGACAGAGGAGGAGAGAAAACAACCTTCTCCATTGTAGGCTCTGACAGGCATGCACAACCTCAGCAATAGTCCATTTGTTTTAGAGCTTGAGGCAATGATCACATACAGGGACTGAAAAACCAGCTCAGGTTTATTTCAGTCCATTGATTGAAAAGCTGAAGTGAGCAGGAATGCTTCCGCTCTAGAAGAACGCATGGCATCACAGCCACATTGGAGGACATGGCAGTGTCCTCCACAGAAGTAGTTGAGGTGGGAATGTTTTCTTGAGTGTTCACAGAAATTCCCTACTTATAGAAGTCAAGATATGTGCTTTCTGGGCATGGAAATGCTTCCATTTTACCCTATAATGTTTTTCATACCAGGTACAGTGTGTGTGTGTGTGTGTGTGTGTGTGTGTGTGTGTGTGTGTGTGTGTGTGCCTCTCGACATTCTAAAGGCAGCTATGACCATAACCTTGGATAATTTAACTTCTCACTTCCAGATGGATTCTTTACAGAATCATTAGAGTTTGCTTCAATAATTAAAATTACAGAGTCACATTCACAGAGCTAGAAGTATTTTAAAAACAGTAAATAAATGTTCTTCTTTATCTAATGTCACTTTTAGAAAGTGACGATTTACACACACTTTGTGTTCCAGGGTAGAACATGACAATACTTACTTTTGTGACTTTGGAAGAACAGAATTTAGATAAAGAGCTCTAGATTATTCTTTAAAACCTTGGTAACTCTTTGGTCCACCTTCTCTTTTCTTGTCATTTAGTGTTGTCTATAGCACTAGGGTTTTCAAGGGTCAAAGAGTGTGTTAAGGACACGATATAACTTACTACTTACCTTGGTGGTCATTAACAAAGGCTTTATTTTGCTTTTGTATAGAAGTGAATGAGAGACATTGCTAAGCTATTACTTTCCTTTCATATAAATGCCTTAATTTCCTACTGTTATCATTTATAGATATACCTTGAGACCTCTGGCAACGTAAGAATTTCTTCTTGGTTCAAGTTAAACACAAGAGAATAACTAAATTGCTATTTATGAGACCAATGAGTGTGTTTGCCCAATGAAAGAGGCCAAATTTAAGTATTGCTAACCTTTTCTGCTAATGCAATCATAAAGGCCAAAATTGGTGACAGTATTTTGCATTTCAGTTTCTGTGAACATCAGCTTTTTTTTTTTTTTTTTTTTTTTAATTTTTGTTAGATTGTAGAGGGAAAAGGAACTTTAATAGCATTGATTTTGGAAACTCTTTTCTCAGTGACAATTACTTTCCCATAGGTTACTTTTTCTTTAAACTCTCGGATACTCTGTTCAGTCTTTGAACTGAAATTGCTTTACTTACCGTCCCTACAAAATCCCACCATCTACTGTGAGTTAGTTGTTCTGCATTTCGATAACCTGATCTTAGGGGAACACAACCCTGGGGGAAATACCAGCAATGAGTAAAAACAAACAAACAAAACCACACCAAAATAAACAACAACTAAAAATCATCAGCCCACAAACCAAGACCCATTTCCACTGATCTCTCATGCAATAGAATGAAATCAAATCTAGATTACAGAACAAAAAAAAAAAAAAAAGCTAATTCTCTCCCACAAGGCCTCCTAGTTGTGTACGCTGGATGCTGAGGCTAAATTCTGACTTTGATGCAGATCTGTTGGTGACTTCTTAGTGATGTCCCATTCCCCATTTGACCTCAATTCATGGTGGTTATAGAAATGACATAGTATCTATGGCATATTTCCCTGGTTCTTTTGTTCAATGTTCATGTGATGTTTTAAATGCAGCCAAAATAGTGCTATAACAATCAATATGAGAAGCATTACCTGTAATAATAGCCAAGCCAATAGAATTGGGAATGAAAGTGTAGAAGAATATTTATGATTTTGTTTACCAGTTATTATTGTGGAGAGAATTGTGCTTTTCTTTTATAATTCAGAAATACTAGCAAGAGTGATGCTTATCTGTAAATCTAAAAGTTTGGTTTAGAGAGAGCATTTTCTTCTTGTGCTTTTCTGAAATGAAATTAAAGCCACTCAGCCTGCATTCAAGCATTGTTTCTTAAGAGATAAAACATTGAGATAAAGAACACACCTTCAAAATCTAATAAAGACTGGGACATCGTTATTTTCCGTTCATGAAAACATGGCCTAGAGACTGAGATATCAACAAATATGGAGTGAAATGGTACAGAGATAGAATGTATTTATATGGCAAAGAAAAAAATACCCCCTCCAAAAAAATTAAGTAAAAATTGGAGAAAGGTAATGGTATGGTCGTAGTTGAGAAGAACACTCAAGTGAAAAAATTCAACTGAATTTTTTTCTTATTTAAGATTTATTATTTGGCATTAAATGGACACAACTCTTTCCTCCACTACAATAAGATTAAATAGTTCTTGAAAGTCTTATGTATTTATCAATTTGGGTCCAGAGTTGACATAAGGAAGTATATGGTCAGAACAGGGAATTTATCCTAAAATGCCAAGTAGTATGTATCAGTTTAGTATATTTTGGGTCTCAGTAGCAAATGGAGACTTAACTGTTTGAGTTGCAGGCTTTAATTTTGAACTGTATAGAATTTTGACAAGCCACATAAATGTTGTCCCAAGCTTCCAGATTGTTATATTGTTTTTAAATATATTGATTAGGTGAGTAAAGAGTAAATGAAAAATCACATTTTTTTTTTCCAAAAAGTAATTTGTTAAGTACCATGTTTTAGGCTATGTACAAGACACTCATATGAAGGTGCTTCTCATTACTTTACAAGTTTTTTTTTTTTTTTTAATTGGAACAACAGTTGAACTGAGAATTATGCTATAGTGTTGTAAGTATGTTATATATATATATAGGAGAAGTGTGTTTATGGCATTTTCTCTTTCTTCATGCTAAAAGAAAAGCAGAGATAACTGGATGAAATAATCTTCATTAGTTAACAACAGGCTATTTGATGGAAGTTCACATGAGACAAAAAGATAGAAGATAATTGGCCTATAGATATTGGCCATCTATCTAACTATCCGTATATATATAATGGATAAAACCATTCAGTGATGTGTGAAAACCCTGAGGTTTTCATAAAGGAGGTAATACTCAAAGAGAGTCTGTGGGATCATTGGGATCACTGTAAGTGAAGGCCGAGGGAACATATGGGAAGGAACAGAGACATTTGTGTTCAGTGGTAGCATGTGAATTGGTGTGAGGGGAGCATAGTGAATAAGAACTTGACAGTGACCCTGAAAACCTAGGCCTTTGGGGCTGTTCTAGAGTTAAGACTTTGTTTTTGAGAATGCGGACACAGCTTTTCTTTCCCTACTACAGGTTTTTAAGCAGAGAAGTATCATATTCTTAGCTGTATAGAAGAATGTATGAATGTCAGTATACCAAGAGAATTCTCAGAAGTGCTCATGTCCTACTTACAAACTTATTTGATTATCCAAGAAGTTTTTGAGATATGAAATAAAGTAATTTACATTATAAACAGATGAACAGATTTCATAAGGGTCAATTGAAGGAATTATCTATTCCACCATCATTTGAAGGCCTAGAAATATCCTTTACATGTCTTTAGAAATTGGTTTTAAAGTCAATAAGCTCATTTGGGTTTGAGAATAAAGTTTAAGGAAAACATGCACTTAGAACTACCTTTAGTGTTGACTGTTAGGAGAGAAGTGTGTTTATGGCATTTTCTCTTTCTTCATGCTAAAAGAAAAGCAGAGATAACTGGATGAAATAATCTTCATTAGTTAACAACAGGCTATTTGATGGAAGTTCACATGAGACAAAAAGATAGAAGATAATTGGCCTATAATCATTATACTTTAAAAAAAAATCCTCAATGTGGGGTTATGGGTATAGGAGAAAATCAGTATATGTATACTTCAAATATATATGTATATCTCAAATAATTCTCTCTAAATATTTTCCCCAAAGGTGTGAAAACCAAGAAAAGTTTAGAAAAATAATATTAGATATTTAAAGGCAATTAGGTGACCAGAAGTCTAAATTGAGATTGATTTTTACCTGTTCTGTTTCATTGCTTGTGTATCTCAGTTTAGTGATTTTTTTTAATCAAGTATAACAAACTTATCCTACTGTGATTTAGCAAATGTTTATTGAATTACTGTACTTAGCAAAAATATTGAAGAGTTCTTACTTTAGTACTCATGAAATTATCAGGCTCTTCTTTACATTAAAAATGTCTTAATTTGTTTATTAGCTCAAGGTATAATTCACATGATTGAAATAGGAATATGATATTTCCAATTCTCTTACCAGTGATATTTCAGTGTGCCAATACTGTTGTACTAAGCCCACACCCTTGTCACAACACATCATTTTTTGCCTGATATTGTCTTTGTCACTCATTAGTCTATAAAGCCCTTGAAGGCCATTCTTAGGGTCCCACTTTGTATTCCCAAGTGCCAGGGCCCGTCATGTAAATGGAAAATTGCAAATGTATGTGCAATTCAAAATGAAAAGTTCATCAAGTGAGAGAGTGATATATTAAGTTTTGTTGGATTTTTTTTTGCTTTATGAAAAACATTGATTTACTGTTAAAACCAAAATGATCTATTGTATGGATGTCAGCATTCCTTGTTAAGTCCAGAGAGCCTGGAATGGAATCAGATAAAATGGAAGATCTGAGGATTATGAAGTGATGGAAATGGTCTGTGGGGAAAGATTGAGGAAGAAAGCAAAGGAGAAAAAAAGGAGACTCACTGGGTGAAGGAGATCAGCTTGGACTGAAACTGAGTGGCTTCACTGAGTGATGTTGACCCATGGCACTACGTGGTTAATTTCTGAATAATTTCCAGAGTTAAATATATTCCTTTTTTTCTCCAGAGAAAAGAGATTATGTAAGGCATAAATGATCTTAAATTATTTATGTCTATCAGTTTTAACTGATCAAAATAAGTTTCGATTTTTAACAATCTAGGAGGGGAAGTGAGGCAGTCAAAAAATAAGTGCAGATGTGACGTAAGGATCTTAAGAGAGAATGAACATTTTAGGGAAGGAAAGATTAAACCAGCAGGATGTGGAGGATATAGGGTAGGTTCACAGAGAAGAAAGCTTTTACATGGTGTTTAGACAGGTGTTCAGGCCAAGGGTACAGAATCCTAAGTGAATGAAACACGGTTGGAATAAAAGTACAGAAGTATAAAGTCACAGAACATACTTAGCAAAACCAGTAATTAACTTGGGTCTGAATGTGGAGTAGCTGAAGGTAATCACTGTGGGTTTAGGGTAGCCAGGTAGGATTCTAGACTACGTGGTATTAGGCCTTATGATAATCATATGATGATATGGTAGGAGTTACACTATTACCTTCTTTATCCTTGTCCAACACCTTGGGCTCCAATAACTTTAACTTTCTAGGCCTTGGGAAGCAGGCTCTGACTGACCAGTGACCTATAGTCTCCCACTCCACCACCTCCCCCTCCAACACAAACTTACTATCTGGCTCTGGCCATCACCTGGATTACTGCTCCCTCTTAGACATTGCTCTTTCTGGGAACCTTTAAAGACCACATAGGGTCTCTGGTCTTCAGTGGTCAAAATACTGTATTTCTCACCTCACTGTAGTTGCTTGTATGTGTGCACTATTAAGCAGGCCTCTACACAAGGTCACGGACCCTATCTGTTGTCCACTGTTATTTGCCCAGCACTCAGCACCATCTCTGGCACTTAAAAGACACTTGGAATTGAATTCAAGATTTGCCTCTTCATATATTCCTTTACCACCTTCTTCTTTCTTTCTCTTGGTTGATGCTCTATAAGCATTGTGGCTGCTAGTCCACTTTCAGACCTGGATAAGATGCCACATCGTGATGTGTGGACTCTGGTTTCCTGAGGAGCAGCTGAAGCACTAGGTATTGCAACCTGGCAGTGGAGCAGATTTTGCTACTAAAGGGGTGAACCTCCACCAAAAGGAAACAGGATTTAGGAGAGAGCCTGGCTATCTCCATGCACCTGTATATTATTCGAGTATATTCTTGCAATCCTTCCAGAGAAATTCTCTTTTCCAAATACAGAACCTGCTCTATATCTTTGGGGTTTAATACAAAATGGTAGCTACCACAACAACACATCACATATCATTTCTTCATATTTTCCTAGCTTTGCGCCTCCGGCTTTCTCTCACTTCCTCCTGACCTTACACGTCCCAGATGAAGTAGTAATGCCTGAATTCTCATTGCAGCCTCTGCTTTCTAGAGACTCAGCCACAGCCAAACAATGAGTATGTGTCCAAAGAAAGAATGAAAGACACTGTTTCTAGGGATTTACTATATTCATCTACATGAGATCTTGTACAAGCCTGAAGTATGGTGAGGGCTGTAAACAACTCTTTTCATTTTTCATATTCCTTCTCTCTTCTCTGCCAATCTCATTTTTCTTCCTTTTCTTTTATATATTTTCTCTCTTCCTCATCATCTATTTTTGTTTGTTTCTTCCCCTTTCTCATCTTTTCCTCTTTTCATTTTGCATAAATCTTGAGAGCAGGAACAGTTTTAGAAGCTGTAGTAGACTTCACAGCAGTGAGCACATTGCCTGGCCAAAGGCAGATAAGAGCTCAATGGTTATTTCTTGAACAAATGAACAAATCCTGTGCATATAGTCGTACCATTCAGTTTTAGGCATATCTTTTCACTTCAGAACAACTTTTCCCTTTATTTCAATTGTTCACAGACACCTGCACTTCATTAATGAACAGTTAGATTCCGCTTTTCAGGGCAGAAGATTGTATTTAGAAAAACATGCTGAGACTAGTGCATTTACAATCTTTAGCTGGGTGTCTTACTAAACTTCATTTTGTCAGCTGGATTAGATTTTTCTCGAACACCAAGCCAAGAGGTAATGAGGTTCCTCTTGGCAGCGCAATTTCTGAAACAAGGTTACTCCTTCCAAATCTCTTTCTCCAGCCTTGTTGAATATGTGAATGCCCTGGCAAGTAAGATATAGAAGAACCATCTGTTTATTGTCCAACTGTTCCTGCAGGAAAGTTTCACAGTTTCTTCAACTTAGTCTAGTATTTAGCATTTTTCCATGCTCTACTTTGAACTTCTCATCAGGTTCTGTCCTCAAGAGAGGTGTCACCTACTAAGACCTCTGTGTGCTTAAGATTGGTTAAATTACTCCTTGTGTCTTCTGGCCATTATCTCAGGTACACTGAGAGGAGTGGAGAGCCAATCCCTACATCAGTGAAAAAGCTGGAAAACCAGATGAATTGCAGTGCTGCTTCTCATTCAAACATTCTGTGTGTCTCCATGTGGAATATATAATCACAGTTCATTTTATTCTTTTAAGAACTGCTTTTCTAACACTTTCATTCTATTTCTGATGGTTGGTGAAAGGTATCCAAAGTGTCCCAATTCTTTCTAGACTCAGGACTCAATACTGAGCCCAGCTAGTTCTCTGTAAGTAATATGTAGCATTTTAAATTCAGTTTTCCCCAGATTGGACCCTTTATTATCTGGCTCACTCCCGTATGAGACTCTTTTCCAGTGTTCCAGAATTAGGAAATTGTCTGTTCCTGTCAAGTGCTTATGCTAGAAACCTGGGCGGCATCCATGGTATTTTATTGTCACTCTCCTCTTTGCCCACATTCAATCTAGCACCACATTCTGTTACTTCTATTTCCAAATATATACTTTATTTGTTTATTCTATTTATTTCATCTATTTCCTCTTCTAGCGTTATTTCCACATGAACTGCTATCATAGTTTCCCAGCTGATTTCCCTCCTACTCTTACCCCTTCTGCATTGTGGGAGGTGTTTAATGTGGCTCAGCATGTGGGCTCTACAAACACACTACCTCTATCCAAATTCTTACTCTCTCACTTATAAACTGTAATCTTGGGCAAGTTCATTCCTTTACCTTTAAATTCATCTTCTATTAAATAGAAACAGTAATTCCTAGTTCATCAAATGAACACATACATATGCACACTTAGACTGCTTAGAACAGAGCCTTATATGATAAACACTTAATAACTATTAGCTATGATTATATTTCTTTTCCATACTCCTGCCAAGACAACCTTATAGGAAAGCTTATCTGAGTGTATCATTCCTATGAAAAATGACTTCAGTGACTTTTTCTAAATTAACACTTCTCAATATCACTCACAGAGCCGTGTGTGATCTGGCCCTTGACTACTTCTGTAGCCTCAGCCAACACCACTGCCCCTTCCACTCATTCGATTTCAGCCACACTCTGTAGCCTTAGGTGAGTTTAGTTAACCTTTCTGTGAATGAGTTTCCATCTTGTGGCTAAAAGCTATCATTGCATCATCTAGGCAGCAGAGAACACGAGAAGCACAGACCTAGAACTTAAACATCCTGATTCATAACTGAGATACTTCGTCACTCCACTAAGAAAACTAGTCATTGTCCCTGTCACAGTGTAAAGAAGGACAGAGAGATTAGAGGTCCTTGGAAAGTGACACTGGCTGAGCAGCCATTTTCTAGCAACAGTTGTATGCTTGGGAGGGAAATGCCAGGCTTTGAGAGGCAGCTAACTATCTCTGGCACAGGCATTATTTCCTATTAATTGCACGCCTTTATTATTCTTATCGATGCAGTGACAAATTACAACAAATGTAATGAATTAAAACAACACAGATTTATTATCTCACAGTTTGGGGAATCAGAAGTGTGGAGTCTCACTGGGCTAAAATCAAGGTGTCAGTGAGGTTGTGCTCCTTCCGGAAGGAGAATCCTTTTCTTGTTTTTCCCAGTTAATGGGGCTTATGTTTCTTCTTGGCTTATGGCTCCTTCCTCTATTATCAAAGCTAGCAATGTAGTATCTTCAAATGTCTTTCTGACCGTAACTCTTATGCTTCCTTCTTCCATTTATAAGGACCCTTGTCATTACATTGAATGTACATTGATAATCTGGGATAATCTTCTCATCTCAAGGTCAGCTGATAAGCAATCCCAGTTCCATAAGACCTTAACCACCCTTTGCCATGTAACCTAACACTCAAAGGTATTAGACAGTAAGATTTAGACACATTTGGGTGGTCATTATTCTGCCTACCAAGTCCCCTCCCACTTCTTCTGAGAAATAAATAATGCTTGGGTTTTATTAAAATTAAACAAGAGGTACTTGTTGTGAATATATGGATTATGTGATGTGACGTAAAGGGGTTAAGAGGTCCAGTTAGCTTAGTTAAGAGCAAACTTAGTTCTAAAGTGGGGATTGCCATGTTTGGGCACCAGCACCCCCATTTCCTGGCCATGTGATGTTGGACAAGTCATGTAGCCTCCTTAAGAGTCCACTTTTCTCGGGGCGCCTGGGTGGCTTAGTCGGTTAAGCGTCCGATTTTCGCTTAGGTCATGATCTCGCAGTTCGTGGGTTCGAGCCCCGCGTTGGGCTCTGTGCTGACTGCCAGCTCAGAGCCTGGAGCCTGTTTCAGTCTGTGACTCCCTCTCTCTCTGACCCTCCCCTGCTCACGCTGTCTCTCTCTCTCCTAGAAATAAATAAAACATTAAAAAAAAAAAGAGTCCACTTTTCTCACCTGTAACATGGAGATAGCAACAGACTTGTCAGAATTAAATGAGATGATCTACATTTTTGTTTTTGTTTTTTTCTTAAATACTTTATTGTCAAGTTGGTTTCCATATAACACTCAATGCTCATCCCAAGTGCCCTCCTCCATGTCCATTACCCCTTCCCCTCCCCCACCCCATCTGCCCTCAGTATGTTCTCAGCATTCAAGAGTCTCTCATGGTTTGCCTCCCTCCCTCTCCCCAACTATTTCCCCCTTCTTCCTCATGGTCCTCCGTTACCCTCCTCCTAATCCACCTATACATGCAAACATATGTTATCTGTCCTTTTTTGCCTGACTTACTTCGCTCAGCATAATACCCTCAAGTTCTATCCATGTTGCACACATGTTCAGATTTCATTCTTTCTTATTGCCATGTAGTATTTCATTGTGTAGATAAACCACATCTTCTTGATCCATTTGTTGGTTGATGGACTCTTAGGATCTTCCATGTTTTGGCTATTGTTGAGAGTGCTGCTATGAACATTGGGGTACATGTGCCCCTATGCATCAGCGCTCCTATATCCCTTAGGTAAATTCTTAACAGTGCTATTGCTGGGTCATGGGGGAGTTCTATTGTTAATTTTTTGAGGAACCTCCACACTGTTTACCAGATGGGCTGTACCAGTTTACATTCCCACGAACAGTGTAGGAGAGTGCCTGTTTCTCCACAACCTGGCTAGCATCTATAGTCTCCTGATTTGTTCATTTTAGCCACTCTGACTGGCGTGAGGTGGTATCTCAGTATGGTTTTGATTTGTATTTCCCTGATGATGAGGGACACTGAGCATTGTTTTATGTGTCTGTTGGCCATCAGGATGTCCTCTTACTTCTCCAAAGAGATGATCTATCTCTTTGAAGATAGAAGGAGAAATGATTAAAGCACTGTGCCTGGTACATAGTAAGCATTCAGGAAGCACCAGGTGTTGTTTTTTTTTTTTCCATTTTAGACACTTAAAGCTTTGCTTTTTTGTGCATTAACACATTTACTGAGGCTCTGCCATAGGCTAGACACTGTATCAAATATTAGAGTTAGAGGGATGAACAAATCTACCTGAAATATTAGAAAGTCAAAGCCAATTAGGAGAACCATAAAATCAAATTATGTGGACTTAATATAATATAACGTGTGTAAAAAGCATTTTTAAAGTACAAGGGGGCACGTGGGTGGCTCAGTCCTCAGTTGACTAAGCATCCAACTTTAGTTCAGGTCATGATCTCATGGTTTATTTCGAGCCCTGCATAGGCTCTGTGTTGACACCTTATAGCCTGGAGCCTGCTTCAGATTCTGTCTCTCTCTCTCTCTCTCTCTCTCTGCCTGCCCCTCCCCCACTCGCACTCTGTCTCTCTCTCTCTCTTTCTCTGAAAAATAAGTAAACATTAAAGTGCAAAATTAAAGGGGTACCTGGGTGGCTCAATTGGTTAAAAGCATCCAACTCTTGATTTTAGTTCAGATCACGATCTCACAGATTGTGAATTCGAGACCCACAGTGGGCTCTGTGCTGGCAGGGTGGAGCCTGCCTGGGATTATCTCTCTCCTTCTCTCTCTGACACTTCCTCTCTCATGCACACACACTTTTTCACCGCTCAAAAAAATAAATACACATTATTTTTTTAAAAAATAGTATGATGTGAGATTAAAAAGCAAATAACCTACAAGAGGAACGGAGTATGCCCTTTAAAGTTTCTGTTGAAATGCAGACACTTCAGCTTCCTCATTTGTAAAATGAGAAAGTTAAAATATGATCCAAGGGCAGAGTCTCTTTCAGTAATGGGATTATGTGGTCTGTTCTCTCCGGGAACGATAAGCTGAATAGCCAATAGGCATGACCCAGGCACTGGACTGGACACTTTACTGTCCTGCAGCTAGTATGACATATGTGTGAGGGATCACTCCTTAAGCTTCATTGCAATTAATACCTACTTGAGCTTAGTCAGTCACTGGGAACACACTACTCTGAGTTCTCTATGAATGCTTTCAGAATTGACTGCTCATAGATCTGGTACTACACTACAAATTTGAAATCCCACTCAAAGTATCCCAGTTGATTTTAATGCAAGCAGTCCACAGACCATGACTTAAGTATTCTATTGCAGTAGTGTTTGACACAGAAAAAATGGAAGATGTGAGACTTTTGGAATGGTATAATAGAACCTGTGACAAAAGTTTTGATTTTTCAAAATATTTCCCAAGAATGTTCAATTACTTAATTGAAATGGTCAGTTATAAAGTGGACTCTCCAGGATTTCTTAGTATACACAGAGAGAATTGAAAGACAAACAGGTCTACAAGTATTGCACAAAGCCATTGTAGGAAGACCTATTTGTAAGCTCAAATATGAATAACTTCCATATAAACCTATCAAGAACTGTAAAGGATCTCACATATTACCCTACTTGCTAGCTAACATGTTAGTCTGAAATCATTTCATAGATACTGGCAAAAGACATGAGATCCCTGATCAGAGACAAAGGATAGTATGTTACCCACAGCAATGTCAGTAGCCAGAGTATTGCCATTCGTATTTATTTCTTGAGCCCCAGTTCCCACAGTGCAACACAATAGCAGGCCACATGACACCTGCACACATAGTAACTTCTGTCACAGGAAAGACATACAGAGCGTTAGAAAACCCAATTTTTTATAAGGTGGCTGAAAAAAAAAAAAAAAACTGCCACAACCTTTGCCCCAGAGGATGACATTATTCTCTTCCAAGGCTATTTTCTATATAAACATCCTTGAAAAGATGGTCTGGAACAGTCAGTATCTTTAATTACAAGATATGCAAAAGTAGGACAGATCCATGGAGGAATTGTCTCCCAGCAACAACACACATGTATGTACACACACACAGATGTGTACACACAGACACATTCACACTAGTATGTTTATCTCTTTCCATTAAAATGTAACTAAAATAATTATATATAGTGAGTGATATGCTACCTTTCCAATGATAATCAGGAGCTAACATCTCTACTACATGAAACAATAAAATTCCACATGCCCTCCAAAATCTTTGATTATCTAAGACTAACCTCACATTTTGATATCCTACATTGTGGTATTAATTCATAGAAAGAAATATTATAGCCAAAAAATAAAAACAGCTACTACTTTTATTTAGAAAATCACCTCCCTGTTTAGAAAATTATAGCACCCACACTCTTGGGAAATATGTTCCATTTCACTGAATCAAACAGATATTATAGAAATATTGATGTGTAGCTTTATCCAACAAGCTATGAGAAGAATTCATTAAGGATAGAGAAATAAATATGTAACAGATTGGCTTCTCCTGCAGCAGTTTTTTGAGATATAAAAATGTTAAAATGATTTTGCCCCAGTTGTTGGCTGTCGAGCTAATATTCTAGGAATTAGACTTCAGAGAATGTAACATTTATATCTGTAAGTTGCCTTCCATTAATCTCAAAGTAACAAACTTTTTGGGGGAGATATCATCATAGGAACTTTCAAATGTATGCAAAATGGATATAATAGTTATTACATTTTGGTAAAGTGAAAATATACGGAAAGAAATATTGAAAGGAGAATTAAGTAAACAGAAGTCTGATTCGGTTTGTACCATTGGTGATGATACTTAACCTTGGGCCAGATGAGTTACCCAGTTTTGACTTCAATCTATCCCTTTATGAAGTAGGGATAATAGAATGCATTTATTCTTATCTCATAAGTATATTCAATACTAGTGGAAAATATAAATGTAAAAATTAGTTACATTCAGAAGAAAACTTCTTTTTTCTTTTCTTTCTTTTTTAAATTGTCTTTTACTTGTGTCTATAATGTCTCTTTTTCACTGAAATAGACTTGATACTACAAAAACATTATTTTCTCTAAATATTATACCTGCAGTTTTCTTTTGGCTAGTTAGTTTGGCCAGACACCTTTAGTATTTTTTAGACTGGATAAAGCTTGTAAGCATGTCTATCACTTTTTAAGACTGACAATTTCATTAAAATAACTTATGTAAGGGGGCACCTGGGTAGCTCAGTGGGTTGGTTAAATGTCTCTTGATTTTGAATCAGGTCATGATCTCACAGTTCATGAGTTCAACCTCATGTCGGGATCTGTGCTGGTAGGGTGAAGCCTGCTTGGGATTCTCTCTCTCCTTCTCTCCGGGCCCCCCCCCCCCAATAATAAATACACTTAATAAAATAACTTATGTGATTACTTGTTGATTTAATAGTAACGTTCTACATTTATCTCTTTAGGTGATGAGAAACTATTGTTTGAAACAAATAAAAACAAGAAGTGGAATTTTGGAACTTAGAGGAAATTTCAGCATCATTTGGGCAATAATTATCAACAAACCTGGTGACCTGAATTACTTGTTAAACATATTCCTTCCTGGGCTCCTCTCCTAGAGCTTTTCATCCAGTGGGTCTAGTGTGGGCATGGAAATTTGTAAAACTTTAAATATAAATATAAATAAATAGGGAATTCTGATCAATAATCAAGGTTAGGGAATATTGACATAATTTAATATATTTATTATAAAATATGCAAATTGAGACCCTCAGTAGTTGAAACTTGCTGAGTCCTCACAGTCCATCAGTGTAGGCTTTAGACTTCTAAAGCCTTTGGTCAGTTCTCCATGCACATAACCCTCATCTAAAAGTTAATGTGCTTATAAAACATGTGCCTTCACCCTGATTCCGCCCCCCGCCCCTAATTATTTACCCACTAGTGTAACATTTTCTTTCCTGCTAAATTTGGCATCTACTCAAGTTCCAGGGCTGGAAAGAAGCCCCAGGAATCAGAGAGCTTCTATGAGAACTTGTTTGCAATGATAATAATTTTAGATGTCAGAGCTCCATGTGGAGTTTGCAGCTTTAACATCAGAGCTTTTAACGACTTGCTAACTCAGATTGTTTTTAGTTAGGATTTTATGGCTGTTTCCTGGTTATTCTAGTCTTATATAAGCCACATGGCTTTTCTTTACGACCTCGCAGAAAACCTCTATGGTAATAATACTATGTCAAAGATCTTTGAAAATCTGTAACCTGTTACAAATATGAATTTTGCTCTTAACTCCATTTTCAAATGGTTTGAGGTGGACTTAAGGCTTAAAAGATATGGCAAGTGGGGCGCCTGGGTGGTTTAGTCGGTTAAGCGTCCGACTTTCGCTTAGGTCATGATCTCACGGTTCGTGGGTTCGAGCCCCGTGTCGGGCTCTGTGCTGACTGCCAGCTCGGAGCCTGGAGCCTGTTTCAGAGTCTGTGTCTCCCTCTCTCTCTGACCCTCCCCTGCTCACGCTCTCTCTCTCCCTCTCTCTCCTAGAAATAAATAAAAATATTAAAAAAAAAAAAAAGATATGGCAAGTATATAGCAGGCATCAGTCTGCTAACTCTCTTCTTAACTCTGAAGCTCAATTTATTAAACACTTTCTCCTGATTTTTCTTTTATCCTTAGAGTGGGAAACATTCTTTACAGTACAAATTAGACCCCATTGTCACTGGTCAACTTGTTTTGCTTTTCTTTTTATATGATATAGAAGACTTCTTAGAGTAGCTTTATTTTTCAGTCCACTCCTTCCCCAAACCCACCTTTTTTAAAAGAAGCCATGCACATATTTGTCTTTAAGAGTGTTTCTTTTTAATTGGAATATAATGAAATGGACCTTTTCTATTGGTAAGATCAGGAAACTTGCTTGTTTGTGCTCAAATAACATAGCATCAAGACATTTAAACTGACCAAAATTAAGTGACTGTATCTCAGGCCCAGACTAACCTTCTGTTCTCTTCTTTATGCAGGTTAAGGCTGGAAGTCAAAGTCTAACATTAGCAGTGTTGTTGTGACCATTTCTCTTATATTAACTAACTGAGGTAGTAGAATCATCATGTCAATATAAGTTGAAAGGATGTTGGGGAAGGTCTTAGAGAAGACGTGACCCCTGGTTGACCTGTGAGTTGGATCTTTGCAGTTGGAGGCCTTTCATCCCATTCCTTCTCCTTGGACTGTGGGTTTTGCTTGTCATCCTCACTCATAGAACATACCCCAAGGACCCAGCCTTGAGACTGTGATGTGATGTTGAGAATGCCTGGACAATATACATGACTGAACTCAGTTAAGGCCTCTACATAAACTTTTAAGATTTGGCCGAGAGGAGCTTACAAACCAACAAAGAGGCTGGATTGGTTTTCTGGTACAAACTTTTTGACAGAGTGGTTTCTTCTTGAAGCATAGTGTGGTTTCAGATTGCATGCTAGAGATAACTAATTCATTACTCAGTAAAGTTCCAATTATTACATAGACTTCTCTTATATTCACTTGCTTCTTGCTAATTTCCATCTGTTTCTCCCAGTTCTGCACTTAGGAGCTGCATAAAATTAATCTATTTTTCATAGAAAAAAAACCTTCAAAAATTTAAACATAGCCACACTATACTCTTGACATTTTTCTCTCTACACCAAACACTCCCAGTCTTCAACATTTGCCTCATGGTCCATATTTTCATACTCTTTCATCATAAAGGATGCATAATGAACTCTAATAATTTCATAATGAAGTGTGATTTCCTTTTTTTTTTTTTTTTTAGGTTACTGTCTGTTTAAAAATAAGCTTTTGAATTTTGCCTGGAATTATTATCATGCTGAATACACCATGGAATGCATCCTCTTTCCCTTTGTGAACAATTATTCAAAACTGGTTTGTTTAACTCCTTCCACTTCTGTGTCCAAAGTTTCTCATCTAATCTATGTTAAAGCACTCTGAAGACACAGAGTTCTGTGGGTGAAGATAGGGGGATGGGGCTTTTGATGGGTCTTCCAGTTATGGAAAGTACAACAAAGGTTGGGCATGTGGGGCCTCACCTTCCTTATTTGAGAAAGTAATAAGGTATTCCCCTCCCTGCCATACAGACTGTGTAGGAGGTTAACTTATTTTTCCCATAGGATGGTGCTTGTCAGATTTTAATGAGCATGCAAATTACTTGGAGATCTTTTAAAATGTGTATCGTGATTTAGTATATCTGGGTTGGAGTGGGGATCCTGCTTTTCTAGCAAGCTTTCAGGAGATGCCTATGCTTCTGCTCCATGGACCATACTTAGGACACTTCTGTCCCATAGAAATCTAATGCAAGTCATATACGTGAATCATACATGGAATTTTCAGTTTCCTGGTAGCCACATTAAGAAAATGCAAAAAGAAATGAGTGAAAGAAATGAAATTAATTGTAATGATGTACTTTATTTAACTCAACACATCTAAAATGCCATTTTTTTTTTACAAATAGTTTATTGTCAAGTTGGTTTCCATATAACACCCAGTGCTCATCCCCACAAGTGCCCCCCTCCATGCCCAACTCACCCTTCCTCCCCCCACATCCATCAGTCCTCAGTTTGTTCTCAGCATTCAAGAGTCTCTCATAGTTTGCCTCTCTCCCTTTCCCCCACCATTTCCCCTTCTTCTCCCCCATGGCCCTTCATTAAGTTCCTCCTAATCCTCCTATATGTGCAAACATATGTATCTGTCCTCTGCCTGACTTATTTTGCTCAGCATTATACTCTAAAGGTCCATCCATGTTGCTACACATGGCCAGATTTCATTGTTTCTCATTGCCATGTAGTATTCCATGATCGATAAACCACATCTTCTTGATCCATTCATCTGTTGATGGACACTTAGGCTCTTTCCAGGTTTTAGCTATTGTGGAGAGTGCTGCTATGAACATTGGGGTACATGTGCTCCTATGCATCAGCATTTCTGTATCCCTTGGGTAAATTCCTAGCAGTGCTATTGCTGGGTCATAGGGGAGTTCTATTGTTAATTTCCTGAGGAACCTCCACACTGTTTTCCAGAGGGGCTGTACCCGTTTACATTCCCACCAACAGTGTAGGAGGATGTCCGTTTCTCCACATCCTCACCAGCATCTAGAGTTCTCTGATTTGCTCATAAAATGCCATTTTAATATTCTAATTTTTATGTTAATAAAAATTAATTTTAATTTTATTTTAATATGCTAATATGCAATCAGTATAAAAATATTTTAATTTTTTTTACTATGTATTACAAATTTGTATTTGTTTTATACTTCCAGCACATCTGCTATTGTATTAGCCGCATTCTAAGTGTTCAGATGCGATATGTGCCTACATGGCCCTGACTGACATATCGGACATCACAGCTCTAGATCTAGAAATTTGGATATAATACAAATAACTCATATTTGCTGATGCTTTGTGTATGCCACTCTTATGAGATACACATACCATATAAATGCTTTAAATGAATAATCTCATAAAATCCTTACAAGATTACTGTATCATAAGTAACATTATTATCTCCACCATAGACATGAAGAAACCAAGCCCTGCAATGAATGGCAGTGCAAGGATTCTTGTCTAAACAGTATGACTCTGGAGCCCAAGGTCTTAACCACTGCCCAGGGCAGAGGAAGGTTAGTTCTTAGAAAACGGGAACAGCAGGCCTGGCCTCAGGGTAGAAAGGCGAGACGAGGTGATTCCCTGTGAACGCATGACCACTAAGTTCCAGTACTGAGTTTCAAATTTATTTTTATGTGATGTTTTTTCCTGTACTATTGGTGGTGGTTATCTCTAGTGCAGTTGATTGACTTGAAGAGCTTATTAAGAGAGGCCACCCATTGATAATGCCTGTGGGGATTAAGTTCGATAGGGACACTTGGGGCATCTTGTCAATACATTTTCAGAGAATGAATGTGAGAGAACTCCTGGGTCAGCTGGTTCAGTCATCCACAGGAAGATAGGACCAATGTCAGGATATGCATTGGCACTGTGGGGAGAATCCCCAAACCCGTCTCTAGGAGCCAGGCCTTCCAACAGCCACATGGGGTAAGACCTTGAGGGATTTTGTTTGTATGCCAAAAAGAAACAGCCAACCTTCTCTTTCATCTCCACACTGGTTGAGACATTGATTATCTAAATTTCCTGTCTTTTCTGTGTTGTACCTTAGCTGAAGCAGGAGGCTAATTTTATTTTGAAAAGCTGTATGGTCTCTTTGACTATTTTATATTTTTGACTCCTTCTTAACCAAGTTGTGACTACCCTTTCCAGATGTAGACAAGGATTTCTTTCTTTTTAAAATATAAGTCATTGTCAAATTGGCTAACATACAGTGTGTACAGTGTGCTCGTGGTTTTGGGAGTAGATTCCCATGGTTCAGCACTTACATACAACACCAGTGCTCATCCCAACAAGTGCCCTCCTCAGTGCCCATCACCTCTTTCCCCTCTCCTCCACCCCTCAATCCACCCTCAGTTAGTTCTCTGTATTTAAGAGGCTCTTATCGTTTGCCTCCCTCCCTCTCTGTTTGTAACTAATTTTTCCCCTTCCCCTCACCCAGAGTCTTCTGTTAAGTTTCTTAAGATCCACATATGAGTGAAAACATACGATATCTGTCCTTCTCTGACTGACTTATTTCACTCAGCATAAGACATCCAGATGGCCAACAGACAGAAGGATTTTAATAATAACAACAATGAGAGTTTGAAAGGTAAATTACCTCTGGTGGCTAAGAGGGCAAGCTCTGGACTCAGAATGCTGCATTGGAAGTTTCATCTGTACCCTCTGCTAGCTGTGTGCCCTAGATAGACAAAGTCACTTGCGCACTGTGAACACTGGATTCCTCTGAGCTGAAATAAGACTAATGATACTGCTGGCCTCACAAGGTTGTTATAAGCATCGTATAAAATAGTCAACATAAAATGCTTAGCTTAGTACCTGGCACTTAGGAAATATTCAGTGAGTATTAACTCTTAAACAATTATTGCCATTTTTCCCTTAGATTGTATTATTCTGTTTGCCCAAGCTGAACAATCATCCTGTCATTTTACTTATTTTTCTTACCATGAATCTTTTAAAATGCCCCTTCCCCTCTTTTGGCTTTCTTTAGCATTTTTATAGGCCCAGTTTATTCTGAGCCTCAGCCCTTGTAACATTATTATAATGGTATGTTGAAGTCACTAATACATGTTCTTGGCTGTGCTTCCCTTTTTCTAAATTTGTGCATGTCTTTAAAATATGTGCTCCTCTGAGAGTTTCCAGAGCAGCCCACAAGACCCCTTGGAGCTCTATTCTATTTCATCTCCTTGTAGTTTTTGCGATTTAGGGGTCAGGATTCCTTTTAGGAGAAGGCTACACCTTAAAATATATTGTACTTTGAGAGATTTAGCTCATGATGTTTCTCTGATTCTTTTGGGTTTCTAAACTCTGGTCTGCAAGTCTAGTTTATGCTTACATCTGTCACAAATTCTATGAGAACTTGAACCTGGGAGGGGCAGAACCATGGCAGAACCTCTTGATGTATATCCATCTTGTAACAAGACTGAGGTCCTGTTCACCAAACGCAGTTTGAATGAAACAGTGATTTAATGAGAAAATGGATTTTTTTTCTCACAATTTGAGGGAAGAGAAAAATGAAGCAAAACATCCTACATCAAGCAGTTTCACTTAATAATGTTCCTCATTAGACCATACCATTCTTCCTCAATATCATCTTCCCAATTTGTATTCTCTGGTAGCCTCTTTATCTGGTTTTCTGTTTTGTTTTGTTTTTTAATTTTTTTTTAATCTTTTATTTATTTTAGAGGGAGAGATAGAGACATCATGAGTGGGGGGGGGTGGTCAGAGAGAGAGGGAGACACAGAATCCAAAAACAGGCTACAGGCTTTAAGCTAGCTTACAGCACAGAGCCCAACGCAGGGCTTGAACCCATGAACCATGAGATCATGACCTGAGATGAAGTCGGATGCTTAACTGACTGAGCCACCCAGACGCCCCTGGTTTTCTGGTTTTTGACAAAATGTTTGTTTGTTTGTTTGTTTGTTTTGAGAAAGAGAGAGAGGGAAAGTGTGCACATGAGTGTGTGAGTAGGAGAGGGGCAGAGGGTGTGCAGAGCCCTACATAGAGTTCTGTCTCACAATCAGGAGAGCATGACCATCATCAGCTCATGACCTGAGCTTCACTCAAGAGTCAGATGCTTAACCAACTGAGCAACCCAGGTGCCTCTCTCCTTTTCTACTTTAAACTCCTACCTCTCCTCTCTTCTTCTTCCTTTTCCTTCTTCCTCTTCCTTGCCTTTCTCCTTCTCCCCTCTCCTCCTTCTTTTTTAAAGAAAAATCAGTTATTTTCTTGTTAACCATATTACACATAGTAAATATAAAGTTTGGAGGTTAGAAAAAGAATGTCTATATAAAGTGACCAATATGATGTGGGGGACAGAATCTCGGTGAATCCCACTCAGATCACTTCCTGCCAATGCACTCTTCATGTCTACATTACTAACAGATAACTTCTCCTTTGTCAGACTGTCCTGGGATAGCAGCTCCTTTCCCTACTCTCTTTACAACTTCAACTATGAATGTACTGTCAGTAGAACTTCCAGTTGTTGTGCTTTTACTTGAGTGAGATTTTCATGAAGTATTTACACAGCCTAAATTCTCATTTTACTTTAACATACCTCTGTGATTTTTAACTGGGGTATAATTTACATATAGTAAATGTTCAGATGGTAAATATATGTTTTGATGAATGCATATCAAGACAAGTGTTTCCATTACTCCTATTGGTTGACATCAGGATTGTTTCTCATTATTATTTACAAAGGCATCACAAACATTCTTGTACAAGGCTTTTTGTGAACAATTCCTTTTATACCTCTTAGATAAATACCTAGGGGTGCAATTGGTGGGTAATGGGGTAGGTATAGTTTTATTAGAAAATTTCAAATCCTTTGTTTTTCTCCAAATAGATGACACTATTTAACCACCTATTTGCTAGCTGTGTGTAAATATGTGGTTCTAGTTGCATTATTCCCTTTCCACCACTTCACCTTTTCAGCCTTTTTACTTTTAACTACTTTGTTCTGGATGTGGTGGTATCTCATTGTGATTTTAATTTTCATGTCCTTGGTGACTAATGAAGTGGAGCACTTTTTCACGTGCTCATCGTACATCTTTTTTTGTAAGGTTGGAATCTGCTACCCATTGGGGAAAGGATTGTGATAGATTTTCAGCCTAGGATAATAAAATACCGTCTGTATCCTCCAACAGATTGGTTGGGCTTATCATTCTCTCCAAAGGTTACTTCTCTTCCTCTGTCTGGTTTTGTGCCTCTCCTGAGCTATCCACCATATGTTTAGATTCATTGATTTCTAAGCAGGTTAGCAGAGCTGTGACATTTAATGTGAAAATGTGTGTGAAACCACTGTATCCTAAAAGTCTTACAAATGTAAATTATTTTCTTACCTCCTTTTTAATATGAAATGTTTGGGTTTTGCTGATGATAGTTGTGTGTCATACTGTAGTTGAAGGCCCTAGCCCAGCAAGTCATGGTGTTGGTAGCTATATCCTACAAATCTCCTTTTTGTATATTTCTCATTCATCCTGTATGGTAGTATCATTGCATTATTTAATACTGTTGCCAAGTATTTACTCCTGTTTATCACTAAGCATACCTTCTACTGTTCTTTCCCCACGCCCCATTCTATCATTCAATATTCTGTCCTCCATGTATTATATTTTGTGTCTTTACTTTGGTCTTTTTCTTTCTTTCCTTTCATTTTCAGCTTGAAGTACACCCTATAATTATTCATTAAGTGTTAACTGCTGTGTTAATATGCATCCCCCACTGTATGGAAATGTTGCTGTTGATAGAGGGTCATTAGGGTATGTGCATAGAATTATTTACAAATAATGTTAACCAAATTGCACTTAGTCACCCCCATTTTCCTAGAAGAACACCTGAGAAAGTCATGTACTGGTAATTTTTATGTTGGAAAGACTGAGAAATTAAAGGATCTGCTATTCCAGGTTTAAAGGAACATATTTATGAGGCAATTTGGACACAGTATAAAGACAGTGTGACACAGGGGCAAATCCACTCATGACCGTGCTGCAGTAGAATGTCTAGAAAACCATGGTCCAGTTTGAGTGGGCACCTGGTATTAAGATTAGGTTAAACAGCAGGACAGAGGGGAGGTTTCCTCTCTGTAGTCATTTGAATTCCAGTTATAGAATCCTGAACATTCCACTCCAAGCCCTTATGTAGTTTGCCAGCCAACAGGCCATGAATTTGGGTGGTGAATAAAAGGAAAGTTAGAGATTCCTTCACACTGTCCTTTGGTTGATGCAGTTATTGCATTTGCCTTCAAGATCCATCATGAGATGCTCTAGGAAGCCCTCCATAGTAGAAATATCCTTACTGAAATTCTGCCATTACTAATTTATGTCTTTGGCTTAAGAACTCTGTTTAAATGAGAACATTCTCAGTTAAAGGATAATGCATTATGCCAAATACCTTATGACATTATATGTCAAGGATACTGAACTACTTTAATGAGAGTACATTGTGTTTCATTTTTACCCTTTCTAATCTCATTTATACAAGAAATGTGTTGTTATGAAAAATTAGATAGAGGATATAGTACAGAAAGTTAAAAAATTCCCTCAGGTCTACCCCAGTAATCTCAGGGATAGCATAAATTAACTGGCATAAGTATTTCATGAGGTAACTGTATGCACACAGCATACACATACATGCACACACACACATATCTAGATGTGCATTCAGATATATATGCATTTTTAATTACAAAAAGAAAATCATACCTACTATAATTTCCTGTAACTTGCCTTTGATCACTTGATTTTTCCATATATATGAAAATCATATATATGATTTGTCTATATCTATAGATAGATCTATATCTTTAAATATAGAGATATATATAGATATCTTTATATAGAGATATATATATATAAAGATATATAGAGAGATAAAGATCTATATCTAGATACATAGATAGATAGATAGATAGAGATAGAGATAGAGAGGTCCCTCATTGTAACATCCATGCATAACATCCATGGTGCAGGCGATCTTAGTTAGTTTAATCATTTCCACTAGAAGGGCATTTAGAACTTTCTTACAACAAATAACATTGGGGAGAGCATCCAGCTACCCTCAAATAATGTTGAGGAGAACACTTAGGTGTACACCTAGCTTTATTCAAATGTCATCTGTCAATATTTTAATAAAATGCCTAGAAGTAGAACTGTTGGATATCTGGGCATTTCGGATTTAGTAGAAACAGCCAAAATTTCTGTCCCAAAATGCTGTGTCATTTCAAATTTCATTAATAGTGTCCAAGCTTGCCAGTTTCTTCATATTTTTCCAGTATTTCATATTTCTGCTGACTGGGTAAGAGAGAATTATAGTCGCCTTGTTTAAAGTTTATTTCCATGGTCAATAGTGAGAATTCACTTATCCACCAAACATTTACTAAGTATCCATCATATACTAGGAACTGTTTTTAGACCTGTAGAACACAGAATACAGCCATAAAGAAAGAAACCAAAACTAGAGTCCTTCCTATGGTATTTATATTCTGATGGGAAGAGAGAGATAATGGATAATTTGACAAAAACATATATATTGGGGAATGATAGGTGCAATGAAGAAAAATAAAGCAGGTTATGAACCAAGATAATAATAAAGAGCTGGGTGAGAATGTATTCCACTTTAAGTAAGAAAGTCACAAAAATTCTTTTGCCAGAGGTGATATTTGAGCAGTGGCTTAAGTAAAGGAAGAGGGTGAGACTGACTCTCTGGAAATGTTCCAGGCAGAAGAAAAGGTGCAAAGACCTAGGGCATCTGTGTGCTTGGAATATTCCCTGATGCAGTAAAAAGGTTCTCACCTGGAGTAATGTGAGGCAGGAGAGACAGACAGGTGGTGCATTGAAACTCAGCTGGGGACCAGGGCAGATGATGCAGAGAGGTGTTGGCCAAGGCAAGCGTTTGGGATTTTGTTGAGTGAGAGGAGGTGTTAGATTTCTCTGAGCAGAACCATAGCCCAATGTTGAAAGAAGGGCAGGGCAATGCAAGAGGTACAGCTGCCTCAGGCAATAAGGGGCACAGTTTCTATAGAGAATTTATAAGCAATAAGACCAATTAGAAAAAATAGAGAACAATTAGTCATTGCCAGATTAATTGGTGTTGGGAGGGGATGAGTGTGGCTATAATGGGATAACACAAGAAAGCCTTATGGTGACATGGAACAGTTCTTTATTGTGATTGTGTTTCTGGTCATACAAATCTACGCAGGTGAAAAATTTCATGGAATCACACACAGATAAATAAATGTATATGAAGCTGATGAACTATGAATAATGCTGTATGGTGTACCAGTGTCTTTTTCCAGGATACTTACTGTATGCTAGAGTATATAATAGTGTGTGTGTGTGTGTGTGTGTGTGTGTGTGTATGTGTGTTATGTACTAGAGTACATGATATTGTGTGTCTGTGTATAGTATACTAGAGTGAATAATATTGTTTGTGTGTATAGTATACTAGAGTATATATATTGTGTGTGTATGTGTGTGTGTGTGTGTGTGTATATATATATATATATATATATATAGTATTGTGTATATATAGTATGCATATATTTAGTATACTAGAGTAAATAATACTGTGTGTATATATATAAATAGAGTACACTAGAGTATATAATACTATGTATATATATATATTTGTATATTATTTGTATATATTATAACTATATATGTATATTATTTATTATTATATATTATTTGTATATAATACAAGTATAACTCACTGATACAGCATCTCACTTATGTTTAATGTTCTTTATCACCACCCTTGTCTGCCAGGAATTTGGTAGTGGATATAGTGAGCTCAAGTTTTAGTATAGAGTTAGACGTAAATATAGCTATAGGTTTCTTTAAATGATTACTGGGGAAAACAAAAAGAAACAAATGATTACTGGAATCTTCCTACATATAGTCCTTTGTTTTTTATTTTGTTTTTCTTTTTACATATGACACTCCATACTTGGATAAACAATACATCAACAATATTTTTAATCAGGGAAAGAACAGTTATAAAATGTAATAGATAACTTTTAAAAATAAACAGAAAGGAAGGCAGAGAAATTAAAGACATCACCTAAAACCTTGCTTATTGTACTGTATTATAAATCCTTAGTTTTTATTTGATGTTCTTAAATTATCTAGACAGTAGACACATATAAATAGTAATGTTTGAGGTTCCAGTCTAAAATGGTGACATAAGAAGACCCTGAACTACCTCCTCCACGGAACACGCCAAATGACATCTATTTATGGAGCAGTTCCTTCTGAAGAAGAACAGAGGACTGGCTGAACAGCTTCTGTACAGTAAAATATAATGAGAATGGCAAATGGGAACAGCAAAAGAGATAGGAATTTCATAACAAACGGAACCCCCAGCCCCGATGCTTAGAACTGGAGTGAGGAGGAATAGTACTGAAGGGCCAGGAGCAGATCTGTGTCTTTGGACACAGAAAAAAAGCAAAGTAAAACAAAAAACAGGATTAAAAAAGGAAATAGAATATAAAAGAACCAGCCCTAGAACTCTGCCTAACAGTGAGGGAGCTGCTGGAACTCTCTTTGGGTGGGAGAGGCTGACAAACATAGTCTGTCTCTTCCTCCATCTTGAAAGCACAGAGCAGTGCACAGCCTAGGGACCCTAACTGACCTACCACCTCAGTGACCCCAGGACCCTAGCCCATAACACGTCGAGCCATCCACCAGGGTGGCCACAGGATAGTGCACACTGCGACTCCCCTTCCTGGTTAGCACTCACTACAGCTCCAGCCTTGGTTTCAAGGTGACACAAGTACCAGTCACCCCAGAACACTTCAGACCACACCACTTTGGCTTCACACGGCCTGCTGGGCCACCCCTGGTGCACAGTGCTCCAGAACTTCCCAGCTGATATCTGCTTTAGATCCAGTTGCCCTGCCAGAGTGCTCCCTGTGCAGAGCGCCCTGGGACCCCTGGGCCTTGCCTGCATCCGTTCCAGCCATCCTGCCATGTCACCCCCTGCACTGAGTACCCTGAAACACCCTGGCTTACACCCAGTGTGACTTTAGCCATCCCTCTAGGTCACCCTCAGTGTGGAGAGCCCTGGGACAATCAGGCTTGCGACTACTTCAGTTTCAGTGGCTCTGCCAGGGCACATTTTGGACAGAGAGCCCGGGAACCACATCAGGTGATGCTGCCTTTAGCTTTAGTTGACCTGCTGGGGCTCCCACTGTGCAGAGCACTCCTGGACTCCCTGGCCTATACCCCATCTTGTCTAGAGGCACCCTCTGTGCAGAGAGTCTTGGAGCATCCTAGTTTACACCTAATTTGGCGTTAGCTATCTTGCCAAGATTGAGCCCTCGGTCCGTTGCCTTGCATCCACTTTAGTTTCAGCCATCCTTTCAAGACATGCTCTAAGCAGGAAGCCCAAGGACCTCCTGGCCCACACCCTGCCTCAGTTCCAGCCACCCTAACAGGGCACAGCCTGCACCAAGTGTCCCAGGACACCCCAGTGTGCACCCACTAGTTTCAAGTGTCCTGCTAGTGTGCCCACAGCATATTGAACCATAAAACGCCCCATTTTGCACTTCATTGTTATCTGTCTTGTGAGGCCATCCACTGTGTGGAAAGACCTGGGACCTCCCAGCCTGCACCCTGACTCAGTTTGAGTCATTCTACCAGGGGACTTTGTGCGGAAAGCCTCAGACACCTCAGATAATACATACATTAGCGTCATCTGCCCTGCCAACCTGCCCTCTGCATATAGAGCCTCAGGACCTGTCAGCTTCTCCTACTTTAGCCTTAACGTTCCTGTCATCACATCTGCTGCATGGAGAGCCCAGGGACCACGCCGATCTATGCTCACTTCAGATTTAGCTATCCTGCCAGGATGCCCACTGCATGGAGAGCCCCAGGACCTCTCAGGCCACAGTTCCAGCCAGACAGCAAATATACAGTCTATATAGGGAATGACCATACACAATACCATTCCTTCAAGTTTAGGAGAAGTGGTTGTTTCTCCTAATCTATAGAAAGAAAAAGAATAAAAAAAACTGGAAAGACAGAGGAATACACTCCAAAATAAAGAAAATTACAAAATCTCAGAAAAAGAACTAAATGAAATGAAGATTATGCCAGATAAAGAATTTAAGTTATGGTCATAAAGATGCTCACTGGGCCGGAGAGAAGAGGGGAAGAACTCAGTGAGACCTATAATAAAGAAATGAAAAATATAGGGGAAAAAAGAATGCATCAGAGTTGAAGAATACACTAACTGAATTTAAAAAAAAATTAACCTTTATTTATTTTTGAGAGACAGAGATAGAGCACAAGCGGGGGAGGGATAGAGAAAGAGGGAGACACAGAATCTGAAGCAGGCTCCTGGCTCTGAGTTGTCAGCACAGAGCCTGACCTAGGGCTCGAACTCACGAATCGTGAGATCATGACCTGAGCCGAAGTTGGACACTTAATCGACTGATCCACCCAGATGCCCCCTAAATGATTTTTTTTTAAACTAGAGAGAAATAACAGTAGATTAGAGGATGCACAATAGATCAGTGATCTGAAAAACGAGGTAATGAGAAGCACACAGGCTGAATGACAAAAAGAAGAATGAAAAAAAATGAGGAAAAATTAAAAGATCTCTTGGACAAAATCAAGCAAAAGGACATTCACATTTTAGAGGTCTCAGAAGAAGAGAGAGCGAGAAAGGAACAGAAAACTAATTTGAAGAAATAGTTGAAAACTTCCCTAACCCGAGGAAGGAAATAGATATCCAGGTTCAAGAAGTAAAGAGTTCCATGCAAGATGAACCCCAGAAGGCCCATGCTATGACACACAATAATTAAAATGTCAACAGTTAAAGAGGTGATTTTAAGGCAACAGGAGAGAACCCAAAAGCTGCCTACTAGGGGAACTCCATAAGTCCATCAACTGATTTTTCAGCAGAAACTTTACAGACTAGAAGAGACTCCATACTGAAAGGAACAAGCCTCCAACTACGTAGCAAGAGTATAATTCATATTTTAAGGAGATGTAAAATGTTTCCCAGACAAACAAAAGTTAAAGGATTTATTACTACTAAATTGGCCTTTTGGGAAATGTTAAACCCTTTAACTTTTGTTAAATTTAATATAGCCTGCTATATACTTAGGATGTTAAATATAAGCTTCATGGTAACCACAAACCAAAAACCTAATAGATACAAAGAAAATAAAGAGAAAAAAATACAAACTTAACACTATGAAAATTCATTATTACAAAGAAAGAGAGGAAGAGAAGAAGAAAGGGACAGAGAAGAATTACAAAACAGCCAGAAAACTAACAAAATGACAGTAAGTACATACCTATCAATAATTACTTTAAATGTAAATTGCCTAAATGCTGCAATACAAAGACAAAGAGTGGCAGAATGTATAAAAAAATCTTTCTTTTTTAAAAGTATAATTTATTGTCAAGTTGGCTAACATACAGTGTAAGAAAAATAAAAAAAGGCCTTTCTATATGCTGCCTATAAGAGACTCACCTTGGACCTAAGGACACATGCAGACTGAAAGTAAAGGGATGGAGAAACATTTACAATGCATATGAAACCAAAAACAAACAAACAAAAAATCTAGATTAGTAAACTCAGACAAAACAGCCTTTAAAACAAAACTGTAGGGATGCCTGGGTGGCTCAGCTGTTTGAGGGTCTAATTTTGGGTTAGGTCATGATCTTGTGGTCAGTGAGTTTGAGCCCCGTGTCGATCTCTGTGCTGACAGCTTAGGGCCTTGAGCCTGCTTTCTGTTTCCCTCTCTCTCTGCCTCCTTTCTGCTCATGCCCTGTTCTCTCTGTCTCTCAAAAATAAATAAACATTAAAAAAAAATGAAAACAAAAACAAAACTGTAATAGGCAAAGAAGGGCATTGCATAATGATAAAGAGATCAGCTAACAAAAAGATGTTTCAGTTGTAAATATCTATATGCCCAACATTGGCAGAGCTAAATAAATAAATATTAACACATGAAGAGAAAAATTTATGGTAATGCACAGTAGTTGGGGACTTTAACAGCCCACTTACATCAGTGGATAGATCATCTAGGCAGAAAATCAATAAGGCAACAGTGTCTTTAAATGACCCATTAGACTAGATAGACATAGCAGATATATACAAAATATTCCATCCAAAGACAACAGAATACATATTTTTTCAAGTGCACATTAAACAGTCTTCAGAATAGACCACATGTTAGGCCATAAGACAATCCTCAATAAATTTAAGATTGAAGTCATACTATGCATCTTTTCTGGCCACAATAATGTGAAACTAGAAATCAATCTCAAGGGAAAAAAAACTGGAAAGAACACAAATATGTGGAAGCTAAATGGCATGATACTAAACAACTAATGAGTCAACAAAACAATCAATGAAGAAATAAAAAATAATATCCAAGAGAAATGAAAATGAAAACATGATTGTTCAGAGTCTGGGATGCAGAGAAAGTAGTTCTAAAAGGAAAATGTTTTCAATACAAGCCTACCTCAAGAGATAAGAAAGAACTCAAATAAAAAATCTAACTTTATACCTAAAGAAACTAGAGAAATAAGAACAAAGACAAAGGGCATCTGAGTAGCTCAGGTGGTTAAGTGTCTGACTTCGGCTCAGGTCTTGCTCTCAACAGTTCGTGACTTCAAGCCATGTGTCAGGCCCTCTGCTGTCAGTGGAGAGCCTGCTTCAGATCCTCTGTCTCTCTCTCTCTCTCTCTCTCTCTGCCCACTCCCCCATGCTCACTCGTGCTCTCTCTCTCTTTGAAAACAAGCAAAAAAAAAAAAAAAAAAAAGAGTAAAGCTGAAGGTGAGTAAAAGGAAAGAGATAATAAAGATCAGAGCAGAAATAAATGACATAAAGACTAAAAAAATACAACAGAAACAGTCAGTGAAACCAGGAACTGGTTTTTTGAAAAGATAAAGAAAATTGGTAAACCCTTCAGCAGACTCATCAAGAAAGAAATAGAAAAGACCTAAGTAAATAAAATCAGAAATGACAGAGAAGAAGTAACAACTGACAGCATAGAAATAGAAGGGTTTATAAGAGAATGCTACAAAAATTATATGCCAACCAATTGGACACTTTGTAAGAAATGAATAAATTCCTAGAAACATACAGTCCTCCAGCACTGAATCAGGAAGTAATAGAAAATCTTAACAGACCATTTACTAGTGACAAACTGAACTGTTAAAACAAAACAAGAAACAGAAAACACAACTACTAAAAAACAAATGCCCAAGACCAGATGGATTCATAGGTGAAGTCTAGAAAACATTTAAAGAATTAATACTTGTCCTCCTCAAACTATTCCAAAAATAAGAGAAGGCGGAACACTTCGAAATACTTTCATGAGGCCAGTATTACTCTGATTCCAAGACAAAAGACCTTACAAAAATGAAACTACAGGCCAATATCACAATAAACATAGCTGTAAAAGTCCTCAACAAAATATCACCCAACTGAATTCAACAGTATATTAAAAATATTTTTCTTCACAATCAGGTGGTATTTTTTCCTGGGATGCAAGGATATTTCAATTTTTGCAAATCAATCGATATGGTACACAACATTAACAGAAGTATGATAAAAACCACATGGTCACCTCAATAGATACAGAAAAAAAGCATTTGACAAAATTCAACCTCCATTCATAATAAAAACTCACAACAGAGTGGGTTTAGTGGGAGCATATCTTAACATAATAAAAGCCATATTGAAAAAAATCCACACAAACAAAACAAAACAAAACAAACAAACCCACGGCTAACATCATATTCAATGGTGAAAAACTGAGCTTTTCCTCTACGATCAGGAAGAAGATAAAGATGTCTACTCTTATCGCTTTTATTTAACATAGTATTGGAAGTGCTAGCCACAACAATCATATATGAAAAAAGAAATAGGAGGCATCCATATTGGTAAATAAGAAGTTAAATTGTCAGTACTTGCAGATGATATGATACTACACATAAAAAAATCCTAAAGACTCTACCAAAAATAAAACAACTATTAGAAGTAATAAATGACTTCAGTAAAGTTGCAGAATACAAAATTAATACTTAGAAATTGGTTGCATGTCTATGCACTAATAACCAAGTAGCAGAAAGAGAAATTAAGAAAACAATCCCACTTATGATTGCACCAAAAAGAACAGTACTTTAGAATAAACTTAACTAAGGATGTGAAAGTTTCGTACTTTGGAAACTATAAAACACTGATGAAAGAAACTGAAGATGACACAAAGAAATGTAAAGATATTCCATGTTCTGGATTGGAAGAAGTAATATTGTTAAAATGGCCATACTACCCAACACAATATACACATTCAATGCAATCCCTATCAAAATACCAACAACATTTTTTCACAGAACTAGAACAAATAATTCTAAAATTTGTATGGAACTACCAAATCCCTGAATAGCCAATGCAATCTTGAGAAAAGAAAATCAAAGTTGGAAGTATCACAATTCCAGAATTCAACATATAATACAAAACTGTAGTAATGAAAACAGTATAGTACTGGAGTAAAAATAGTTTCATAGATCAGTGGAATAGAATAGACATACATAAGTTAACCCATAATTATAGAGTCAATTAATCTACGACAAAGGAGGCAAAAATATGCAGTGGAATAAAAGTTTATTCAAGAAATAGTGCCAGAAAAACTGGACAGCTACATGTAAACAAAAATAACAAAGAAAGAAGCTGGAACTTTTTTAACAACACACACACAAATAAAATCAAACTGTATTAAAGACCTAAATGTGAGACCTGGAACCATAAAAATCCTTGAAGAGAACACAAGCAGTAGACACTAGCCATAGAAACATGTTTTTACGGGCACCCTCCTACACTGTTGGTGGGAATGTAAACTGGTACAGCCCCTCTGGAAAACAGTGTGGAGGTTCCTAAGGAAACTAACAATAGAACTCCCCTATGACCCAGCAATAGCACTGCTAGGAATTTACCCAAGGGATACAGAAATGCTGATGCATAGGAGCACATGTACCCCAATGTTCATAGCAGCACTCTCCACAATAGCTAAAACATGGAAAGAGCCTAAGTGTCCATCAACAGATGAATGGATCAAGAAGATGTGGTTTATCTATACCATGGAATACTACATGGCAATGAGAAAGAATGAGATCTGGCCATGTGTAGCAACATGGATGGACCTTGAGGGTGTTATGCTGAGCGAAATAAGTCAGGCAGAGAAGGACAAATATCATATGTGTGCACGTATAGGAGGATTAGGAGGAACTTAACAGAGGACCAAGGGGAGAAGAAGGGCGGAAATGGTGGGGGAAAGGGAGAGAGGCAAACCATGAGAGACTCTTGAATGCTGACAAAAACTGAGGACTGATGGATGTGGGGGGGAGGGGGGATGGGCATGGAGGAGGGCACTTGTGGGGATGAGCACTGAGAGTTATGTGGAAACTAATTTGACAATAAACTATTTGTAAAAAAAAAAAAAAAAAAAAAGAAACATGTTTTTAGATATGTGTCCTAAGGTGAGAGAAACAAAGGAAATAATAAACTATTGGGACCACATGAAAATACGAAAGCTTTAGCATGGAGAAGGAAACCATTAACAAAAGAGTAAGGCAACTTACTGAATGGCAGAGGATATTTGCAAATAATATATCTATTAAGGGATTAATATTCAAAATATATAAGAGCTTACACAGTTAAAACAAAGCAGCAGACAAACAAAACCTCAGCAATCTGATTCAAAAATGAGCAGAGTACCTGAATAGACATATTTCCAAAAAAAAGACATACAGATTGCCAACAGACCCATGAGAAGGATGCTTAATATCACAAATCATCAGGAAAATGAATCAGAACCTCAACAGATATCACTTTACACCTATCAGTATGGCTAAAGGCAAAAAGACATGAAATAACAAGTATTGGAGAGAATGTGTAGAAAAAGGAACCCTCTTACACTATTTGTGGGAAATGTAAATAAAAAAGATAACAAAAAGGAGTATCACTCAGCCAGAAAAAGGGATGGCATCTTGCCATTTGAAGCAACATGCATGAACCTGGAGGGTGTTATGCTAAGTGAAATAAGTCAGACAGAGAAAGGCAAATACCATATGATTTCACTCTTGTATGGAATCTTAAAAAAAAATAAAATCCAAACAAATGAATGCACAAACAAAAAGCAGGATCAGAACTATAAGTATGGAGAACAAACTGATGGTCACCAGAGGGTAGGGGTTGGAGGATGGGCAAAACTGGTGAAGCAGAATTGAAAATACAGGCTTTCAGTTATGGAATGAATTGATCACAGGGATAAAAGACACAGAATAGAGAATACAGTCAATGATATTGGAATAGCATTATATGGTGACAGTTAGTGGTTACGCTTCTGGTGAGCATAGCATATTGTATAAACTTGTTGAATCACTATGTTATACATCTGAAATTAAGGTAACATTATATGTCAACTATACTCAAATAAAAAATATTTTTAAAACGTGATGTTTGGGGCACCTGGGTGGCTTAGTTGGTTAAGAGCCAACTTAGGCTCAGGTCATGATCTCGCAGTTTGTGAGTTCGAGTCCCGTATCAGGCTCTGTGCTGACAGCTCGGAGCCTGGAGCCTGCTTTGGATTCATTGTCTCCCTCTCTCTCTGCTCCTCCCCCACTCATGCTCTGTCTCTCTCTTGCTCAAAAATAATAAACATTAAAAATTGTTTTTAAATAAAACGTGATGTTTATCTTTTCTCATTTAATAGTTGTAACTTTTGCATCTTTTTATAACTGTATTGCACTGGCTAGGAAATCTAGTACAGTGGTAGGTCATAAAATGTTAGCTAGTGTCCCTGCCTTGTTTCTGACTTAAATACGTAGAGTTTTTTGCTTCTAAACGTGATTTAGTTGTGATTTATGTTAGATGACACTTATTAAGTAAGAGGGTTTGTTTCTTCATATGTTTTAGGGATTTGGGTGTTTGATTATAAATGGTTGTGGAATTTACATATAAATCAATATATCACATATGTTATACCTTGTCATGCCATATATTGTTATAAACACATGAACACAACACACACACACATATAGTGTGATGAGCTTTTGAGTTTCCTTTATCAGTCTATTCATGCAATAAGTTACATTAACAAATACCCCAATATGAAGCCGTTCCTGCATTGTTAAAAATTTTTTTGATTTTTTATTTTTTTAATTCTTTTAATGTTTTATTGTGCTGCTGGATTCATTTTGGATATAGTACAAGAAGAAATATTTTTGAGTCATTATTGTTTGTATTTTTGCCCTTTGTTTATAAGAGCAATTTCACTTTATTTTTGTAACTTTTCATTTTAACTCCAGTTAGTTAACATACAGTGTTATATTAGTTTCAGGTGTACAGTATAGTGATGCAACTTCATTTTGTATAAGAATTTTTCCCTCTGATGTCCTCTAGTGTCAGGTTATAAAGCACAAAATGGGATCAGTTAGATGATAAGAATGAAAACTTAATATGGAGTAGAAAGAATAGTAACTTCAGAGCATTGAGAAGCCCAGGCTTGTGTCCTGTCAATGTGTGTACATTGGCCAAAAGGCAGCAAGAGGGTCTCGGGTACTTGGGATCTCAAAAAATGAGATACCACCAGCTCATAGCTACACTTGTGAACTAGCGTAACATATAGTTGTTGAATCACTATGTTGTATGTCTCAAACAAATGTAGCATTGTGTGTCATCTCTACTAAAAGGAGGAGAGAAAGAGGAAGAAAAAGAAGAAGAAAAGAGAAGGGAAGAGAAAACAACAATAATAACAACAACAGGAAAAGAGAGGGAGGGAGAGAAAGGGAGATAGTCCTATGGAACACGGACCCGCTTCATGACTATGCTCAGATTATCCCACCCTTTTCCTGAATTTCTCCCCACCCGCTGTCTCTGATCTTTTTTAGGGGTGGAGTACCTATCTCATGTACAATTGGCTCTAGACACATAAGTGTCTAATTACATACTTGTTTGATAAGAATCCCTAGTTTTTATATGTAAATCTAATTTAGTTGATCAAATTGTAGAGTCACTAAGATACGGGATTATGCTGTCTCTTCTCTGGGGCTTTGTAGTAGTGCTTAGAAGAAGGGTTGAGTGTTAATGACTGCTTTGCCTTGAAGAAAAGGGCAGTGGGGTGGGGGTGGGAGATTTAGAAGTTCACCACTTTGTTGCAATTTCAGCTCAGTTGGCATGTCTTACTTACAGTGATTTGTGTTAAGTAGGTCTTTTCTACTCCAGAATACTTCCTTTTGTAAAGAATATAGTCTTTCCTTTTAAAATTACACCGGGTATTGCTGAGAGGTTACAAAAGGAAAGTGGCCTAGTGGACACTTTCACATTGCTTCTATTTAAATTTTTGGGCTTTGGAATCATTAACAAATTTAACATTCTGACCTTCAATGCAAACCGCTATTAACCTCACTCTGAACTCCACTAGCCACTTTTCATTCTGTGTCATAGTGCCTTATTTCTAGTAAACTACAGTGGCTAATCTCAGACCCTAAGAATCTTGTTACTGTTGAGTTCTTCCATCCACAGTGTTTTCATTGATGTGGGATATTTCTTGATCAGTCACGTGGAATTTGTTTCTTTTTGAAATATGCATCTCTTAGATTTAAAAGAAAGCACATCTCTGATGTGCTTTTCTTTTTCTTTTTCTTCCTTTCTTCGTTTCCTTCTTTCTTTTTCTTCCTTTCTTCGTTTCCTTTTCTTTCTTTCTTTCTTTCTTTCTTTCTTTCTTTCTTTCTTTCTTTCTTTCTTTACTTCTTTCTTTCTTTCTTTCTTTCTTTCTTTCTTTCTCTTTCTCTCTCTCTCTCTCTCTTCTTTCTTTCTCTTTCTTTCTTTCTTTCTTTCTTTCTTTCTTTCTTTCTTTCTTTCTTTCTTTCTCTCTCTCTCTTTCTTTCTCTTTCCTCTCTCCCTCCCTCTTTCTCTCTCTTCTTTTCTTTCTTTCTTTCTTTCTTTCTTTCTTTCTTTCTTCTTTCTTTCTTTCTCTTCTTTCTTTCTTTCTTTCTTTCTTTCTTTCTTTCTTTCTTTCTTCTTTCTTTCTTTCTTTCTTTCTTCTTTCTTTCCTTCCTTCCTTCCTTCCTTCCTTCCTTCCTTCCTTCCTTCCTTCCTTCCTTTCTTTCTTCCTTTCTTTCTTGACATTTTCAAGGACAAAACAATTTACCTTAATCTATAGCTATAACAGTGGCTTCTAATTCCCAAGGGAAACTCTAAACTGATCTGACTCTATAGGTACTTCTTTAAGATTGTGTATGAATTATAGACAGCATAAACTGTGTTGCTGTGTGAATTAGAAAAAGTCTCCCCTTCTGGGTGGAAGTTTAAGAAAAGATACCCTTCTGGGCATAAAGCCAGAGGGTGTAAATATGTAAAAGGAACACTTGTTGGATTTTAGCCCCTACCTGCCCTCTGGCAAGGTTGACCATTTGCAGGCTTAACCTGTCCAACCTTATGTAGAACCTGGAATATTAGAATTTTCAAGGTATCCTCAGACTCTTTCAAATGTTCACCAAGTATTAATTGTCAGTATTCTTTTTTATTTAATATCTGGGTTAGAATTGAAATTCCCATAACTACATTAAATCGCTGATGTATTTATTCAGTATTTCTTGGATACCTGGCAGTCATTGATGGGTTGGTGTTGCAATGGTGAGCCAGACAGTGGATGTGCTTATGCAATTTGTATTGCAGTTGGGATTTATCTCAATCCATGTGTAGTTATTTGATGTCTTTCATCAGCCTTTCATCATAGGTCGAATGTTTCTTTCAAGCCAATTATTGAAAAAAAAAGTGCTGTATATGTTTTTTCTTGGTGATAAGACTTGACTAGCTGAAAACTTAACTAATAATGAGTCTCAGGTACAAGAAAGTGTTCCAGCTATAATAATGGGGTTTTTGCATCCTAGTTGAGAAGGAGAAGAAATACCTATTTCCTGGAGAAGAGCATCATCTAGCATAAATGAATCAACTAAATATCAGGACAGAGGGTTCCAAGTTGATACTTCCACTAACTACCTGCTGGTCTTGGATAAGTCACATAAGCACTTTAGCCCTTGATTTGCTCATTTATATAAACAGGATATTGTATAAGATATCATTAAGAATCACTTCCATTCCAAAATTCCAGGAGGGAGCATATCTCTGAAAGGAAGAGATTTTCTAAGTAGGCTACAATTTTCTTTAGGATCTGGCTCTTTGAGACATGAAACTTCCTTAGGCCATGAGTGTCAATTCAGGATAAAAAAAAAGAGAAGTCTCTCTTCTCTAAAAATGTCGCTATGTATGTATGTGTTTGCGTGTGTGTGTGTGTGTGTGTGTGTGTGTGTTTTGATCATTACAAATATATAATTAAGAAAATAATTCTGGATGAAAGGTTTCTTATATAATTAATTGACAGTCAATGTGAAGTCAAGAGGGTAAAATTGGTAACTGCTCATGGCCTGGAGATATGGTCTTGTTTTTGGTCTCAGGACAGGTAATGTGTCAGAGTGGAAATTGTGATATTAGGAGTATGTGTCCTGTTTGGATTCTGTTGAGTTAGATTGGAAGCAAGATGGTTCTGGGTAGGTAGTGCTGGTCTTCAGATGAGGTACTTCCTTATTCTCTGTAGTCTCCCAAGAAGAGAGCTCCTGAAGGCTCTCTAACTTTTGTGCTAAATTCACTACTTTAAGGATCTTGAGCTACCAAAGGTCTGAAAATTTTCTGAACAACCACTACTATTCTTTCAGGGTTCCCCTCCTCCCAAATAATACTCATAATAAACACATCTTACCTTTGGGCTTCGTTTGAGTTGAACAAAACTGTTTGTTAGAGCACCTGAATTAAGAAAATATAAATATTAAAAACAAAAAATTAAATGATTATTACATGTAACCACATCTCTTTTTATGTTATAAAAATCTATGTTATTTTGCAAAATCTGTATGATTTTGAAATAGTTAATAACCCTTTCAGAGTCAGTGTTTATTTGAATTTAGGAACTCTCTGGCTCCTAAACTTCAAGATTCCAACTTCAAGAAAAACACAGGTATTTAGAAGCACTATAGTCAAACTAAAAAGATAGACTCTAGCCTGGAGCCATGGACATGTGTGATGAATCCAATAGGTTTGGATTTAGAGCCCCAAGCTGGAAGAGTCTAATATGGTGTTGAAGAGGGCAAACTAGAATCATACTGTCTGGGTTCAAGTCCTGCCTCTGCAGGTAATACTGATTACTGAAGCTTGAGCAGACATACATTTATTTATGTATTTATTTATTATTTATTTATTTATCGATTTGTTTAAAATTTTAAAAATATTTTTATTTATTTTTGTGAGATGGAGAGAGACATAGTGCGAGCAGAGGAGGGGCAGAGAGAAAGGGAGACACAAGATCTGAAGCGGACTCCAGGCTCTCATGTGTCAACACAGAGCCAAACGTGGGGCTCCAACCCACAAACCATGATATCACAAGACCTGAAGTCAGTCACTCAACCAACTAAGCTATCCATGCACCCCCAAAGCTTGAGCAGACTTTTAAAACTTCAGTTGTCCACCGGTAACTACAGATGCTAGTAGTACTTACCTCACACAACCTTTTGTTAATTAAATCATAATATATTTATAAATTGCTCAGCACCCAATTTAAGTTCAATATGTGTTCTATTCTATTCATTCCCAGTGGGTGATGATACTGCCCCCAAGGGGACAAAAATTGGCTCATGGGATGTGAAAAAAGTCGTACAGTTTTTATATATAAAGAATATACATATACACAGTATATTTGTGGTGTGAAAATGCCAGGAGGGAGGGAAAGATGTTTACAAAAGGCTCCTTAGGAAGCATAGAATGTAACAAAGGTGAAAAATATTGGATAGTCCTTTTGTTTTATGGAAACTCACTTGCTATGAAATTTACCCAATTTCACATAGTAGTAGTAGATCCTCAATGTAATGGGTTTTTAAAAAATAATCGTATTTTGCCAATTGTATTTTTGTTCTGTTTTTCAGTGATACTCCATAAATTATTTAGAGTACTGATTCCCCAGCCTGCTAATTATAAAGATTTTTGAAGATACAAATCTTTACTGTACTCTCTGCTACCCCCTTCCCAGTTTTGACCCAGTGCTTCTGTGTTGGGACTATATTAAACTCCATTGGTTTAGGCAAGTTGAAGGCTACTAATTTACAATGATGGCCTTGACCTAGTGAAGAGCTAGCTATGCAGTGTAGGACTTGCAGTGCCTGAATAGGCCTGGGAAGGAGCTTTCATCTAGCTTTGCAATGCAGAGGTTTTGGTTTGTAATTTATGTTTTGCTTCGAAAATGTGTAATGCAGTTTCTCACACAAAAGAATGAATTATTCTGCATTTTAAAAATTATTATTCCGTATATCATTCATATCACTACTTAGGGACCTGGTGAATCCCCTTCCTTTGAAGTTGAATTAACTTGTTCAGTCTAAAATGATTTGCAAATATAAAGTAGCATATGCTAACAAGGGTATCTACCGAGTACAGTGAGGCCTTCAGTATCCCTTCCTTTAAAAACAGGATGGTGTGAATATTTATTTTAGAAAAAAGAGTTCTTTCCTGGCCCTATAAAATAAGTACCACATATTTTCCCTCCTTTTTTTCTTTTTCTTTTCTTTTTTTTTAAGAGCTTTAAGTTTTGGAGTTTGTGATATTGTTTTTAGAGATTTATGTTGCCTCATTGAATATGGATTTCCCCTTCTTGTTACCATTATTATAAGTTTCCATTCAGTTATAATACCCAGACTGAAATACCCACCTTCTAAACTGACACAGACAAAGGTCTGCCTTGCTTGCTTCTGGGGAACTAATAGGGCATCTTGTGACCAGTACTGAAGTCCCGGGGACACAGCTCTGCTTTCTGCTGTGTCCTTCTCACCCTCCTTACCCGTTCTTCCTGCTCCCTTTCCCTCCCCTGAGATTTCCTTATCTTAACCACATTTTTTTTTCCTTCTATTTTTCAAAACATCCTCTTCCTCCCCGTTTTTGCCCAGTGGACTTAAGGATGCCCTGCTGTCACCTCTGCCTTTTCTCAGTTGCTGGGAGGGGTTGGTTGGATACGGTTGATAAGGAGAGAGGACTGTGCTAGGGATACTGTGTGTACCCAGCGGAAGGTGAGCTGGACACACAGCTTTCACCCTTCACTGGTTTCACTCTTCCACTACCTTAATGGTTTCTTTCGGCATCTTTTGCTCTTTAGGAAATCTTAAGGGGATGGGGGTTTGCTTATTGTGAACTCATCGTAATTCCTTAGGGATGGCCCTAAACCCAAGTTTTAGGATGAAAATAGTCATTATAGTCTAATTTCATTCGCTCCCTCAAACCTTTACTGTTCAAAATCATATAGAAATACCCACCTAACTCCTTATCTTCCTTTAACTACACTTTCTTGAGATTTGGTCTTTACTAATGATATTTTTAAATTACTTTTTTTCTGTTTTATCTAACTTCAGAAATTTTTGGAAGTGGAGAGAGTATTCACCTATTTATTTTCCAGATCAATTATTACTATTACAGTAGAGTTTGTTTTCTATCATAATTTTTATTGCAAATACAAGTATAGTGTAGTATTAGAGAAGAGGGGATTTTAAGAACCCTGAACCTGTGTTTGTCATTTATTAGCTTTGTCATTTTGGGCAAATAATTTATCCTCTGTTATTTCATCTACAGAATGGAAATGAGAATGATACTTACTCTAAGTGATCATGATGAATGAATGAGAAATTGCATGTAAGTCCATAGCACAGCACTTAGAACCAAGTGGGTTACTAATGTGTTATTAGGCTATTATTACTAACCTTAAAATAGTAATCAGTAAAATAGGCATTCGTGATCATTCCTGGGAAAACTGTTTCTTATTCAACTTTTGCCATTGTTTTTATGGGAAAATGAACTCCAGGTTGCAAATCTGTGAGTTATGAGGAGGACTGTTTCATGAAAACCCTTTTAAAAGCTGTACTTTCCCCACGTTTCATAGTTATGCTGCTGACATCTTGTGAGGTGACTCTTCCTCTTACCTGCCTCCCTGCCTCTTCACTTTTTCTCCTTGCCTGAGCACTTCCCTACCTTTCATTGATCTCCTTTCCATCCTCTCTCATCAATAATGGTATTTTTAACTCTGTACACTGTGAAAGATGCCATTTAGGTCAGCTTTTGCTCCTTCCACCCTCTCTATACCTCAGTTTTTGCTCTGAGCTAAAAGGCTGAGAAACAATCAGAAAAATTCTCAAAAGAAGAATAGAGGAGAAAATATATGATAATAGAAATATATGAATATTGGGCCAAAGGCTGCTATATTATATAATTGTTGGATATTGATTTTGATTGCTTTCCAAAATTGTACAGGTACCTCATTTATTTTGGCTTCATTTGTATTCTGAATCTTGTTTTGCCTCGTTACCTATAGTGTTGTTACTCTGTAGCATTAAGAAAAATCACTAGGCATTTTCTGACTGGCTTTATAAAATGAATGAAATTTGGAAAACTCTCTTATATGTGGTCACATTTCATGTAATTATTTCTAATTGCAGGAATTATTTTTAGATATTAAATTCACAGTACATACACATGCATCTTGCTGCCAAATTGTATTGCACAGAAGTTTTCCAAGAGAGTCACAATATGGCTAAAATTAAGCTTTATTAGGTATAATAGGATGAGATGTGATTTAATTCTTTAAGCTGCCTATAAGTGCTAGAAGACAGATTGCTTTTATTCCATCCACTAAGTTAAAGGAATGATCCATTATTTTGCAAATCCCAGTGGCAAAAGGCAATTGAAATAATACATGAAGCTTCTTGAAGGAAAATAGCTTTCTGGTTAAAATTGTAATATTATTTATCTTTCCCCTTCAACCATTTGACTCCTTCAGTCTGTAGAAGAGGCCTATTTATTTTAGCAGTAAGGTGGATTGAATTTCTGCCAACTCAGTATACTCCCTAAATGAATATGTCAGAGGCAATATTGTTTCTCAAAAATCATTTAGAATGCACTGTTTTTACATAAGTAGGCTCTTTCATTAGTTTTGAATTAAATCTTAGCAATTGTTGTTTCTATTATGGTTGTTCTTGGAGAGCCCATGGAATGAGGGGGTTTTGGGGTTTGAGTGAAAATTCCCTTTGGGGTTTACAGTATCTGCATTTGATTTGGAAAATTGAAATGAATATGACATTTTTTGTCTAGCTTCTTCATGAAGGCTGATGTCATTCTAAAAAAACAAATATTTTATGTAAAATCAACTGTAGATGGAATATATTATTCGCAGGAGGATTTTGCAATCCCTAAGATAAAAAACAGTGAAATAGTCCAGGTTTCAAGACTTCCCAGGAAGTAGCAAACATCACCTTTATTTTCTTTTCGTCTCCACCTCCTCGAAAATAGTAGGAAAAAAATCAGTATCTTGTGACTAATTCCTTGACCATCTTTAAGATCATTCTTTCTGTGCAGAAGGAAAGGTGAGCTCCATTATGCCATGGCAGAATTACCTCAAACACCTTCTGAATTTTCAGAGACTGACTTTATTTTTCATCCAATAATAGATATATTAAAAAATGAAGAAATTCCACTGGCATTGTGATAGCTCTTTTTACTTTAAGCAAATAGAACTTACTATTTTTTTTAATTAAAGGATACCAGGTTATTAATTATAATTAATGAAATATTATGCAATTTCACTTCAGTCTCTTCTTGAGGCATTAAGAGGCATTGAAATTTAGATCTTGCAAATTGGCCATCAGTAGGGGTGGGGGATAATATACTTGTACTGAATCTTTGCCAACTTATTTCTGTGTTAATTCAAATTAGTTTGGATTAGAGCTTCATTTAGTTTCAAAAAATAAAATGTGAAGGTACTCATTTTTCTTTACAATGGCAGTCACATGCTCATGTCACAATAGGAATTTTTCTTTCTAATTACAAATCATTTTGATTGAATTTGTATGCTCATCTGAAATCACCTTGTCATTAAGGAATAGCATGAACTTTGTACATTTCTAGAATTAAGAACAGATTTGTGTGTGTTTATTTTTAAAAATTAAACATATCATCTACCCAGCTTATTTTCCCTCTTATTAATTAGCATTCTGTTCATGGAACAATTCATTATTTAAGACAACTTCGCAATCATTAGTAGCAGACTTTTGCGTTTCTTGTAAGGCAGGTCAATTTAATAATTTCTTATTGCAAAGGAAAAATGCCAGGTTAGGCACCAAAATATCCAAAGTATTAATGACTACTGCATATGTAAAATCACTTATAATAGTGTATTATATTACCTAGTACTTGGAAAGCTACCACTATGTACCATCTCAATTTCTGAGTTGAAAGTTATTTTGGGTCTTTAACACTTTGTGACCATGAGAAGTATCTATAGGGATGAACTTTGCTGCCTAAAAAACCTAAATAGAATGTAAAATCTTGTATAATTGCTTATCTATTCAGGCAATTGGTCAACCCAGAAATGGCAGAAGAGGTCAAGGTGACATGGTCTAAAAGGCATCTGGTACAAGAGAGACAAGCATAGACCTGGACTGATTAGAATAGGGATTCATTGCGTCTGAGAAGACAGAAATGGTAAAGAGAAGTAAAATTTTTCAGTCAGTATATCTAGAGAAGGGATTTCATATGGGTAGAAAACAGCATCTCTTTCTACAAACATCATGGCTGGCTGTAGTTCGGCCAAGTAAAGTGCACAAACCATCCAAATCCAGGTGGCCCACCTCACTTCTACATCCTGCTCACCTCCCAAAATTATTTTATTACAATGTTAATAGCTACAAATAAAAGAAGTAAATAATCTCTTGAAGTGGAGCAAAGTTTGGTTTCATTACCTCTTGCTTGGTGGGGAAGGAATGAGCAAGGATTTGGAGGAGTGTAAAAATAGTGATGAAATAGGGAAAGGATTTGGTACAGTGAGCCCGCAGCTTTCATGGACATCTTGGATCTCTTGTGTCACTGACTGCCTCCATTGGAGTTACTGTGATTCATAAAGAAAATAAAATATCCTTAGTGTAAGCAGCCTTGTGTATCTTGTCTGATGACTCCATTCCTTGGAAGTAAATCCAACAGGGACAGATAGAGGTGAGTCAACCACCTGGACAAGGCTCAAGTTTTGATCTGCCCTCAAGTTGCTGACTAATGTCTTTGGAGCTCAGTTTTTTTTTTTTGGGTAAAATTGATGAATTAAAATAAATTAACTCTCAAGCTCCCTTCTAGGTCTGAATAGTCAACAGGCATAGGGATATTCAGTGTTTTCTCTTCCTGCAGAGAAAACTACCTAAGTGGTCTGAAGCTGCTCAGTGCTCTGTGACTTGCTTATGATTTATTTCCAGAACAAATGTAGCCCAGAGAATCTGAGATAGAGATAGGTTGGCCCAAGTACATTGATTCAATGCTCAGCTGAAGCATCTTAGACATGTTGCCTGGCACTAGAATAATTTATCTGTATGGATTAAGATCTACTGTCTGTCAAAGCAATAGGTGCTAAAGAGGCATGAATGCTCTGACAAATGGCCTTATTTCTACCCCTGGGCCTTGTAATTATCACACTTAATAGTCTCCATGGAACCCCACTCCCTCCAGCTTCTCTCTTGCATATACCATGTCCCTCCCTACTTCCAAATCTTAGGAGTACCATTATCCCCAATATCCAACAGTCAACTGATTGACAGTTAAGTATTTATCAAAAGAGACCCTCGGTGACTTAACTCTATACCTCCCAAACATTCTTAAAGCCTTCCAAAAATAAGTCAGATAAACATAATAATCTATAAAAACAATGTCCTTGACATAGGACACATTCTCAGTCTCTTTCTAGTTGTACTGCCAATATGCAAGCTTACTTATTACGCAGACATTAAGGAGCTTCTAATGATAGTAGTGAAGGTCGCATGTGGGCCTAGGTGCTGCAGTGGTAGATTGAATAGTTTCATCTGCAGGGCTCAACCTCAAATAAAAAAAGTTGTAGCAGCACATGTCTCCCGGGTCTCGGAGCTGAGAAGTTGGGGTATCTTCTAAGCATTGATCACCAGACACCTAAAATCTGTCTGGTGTTGCAGTAAGACAAAAGAAGGAGAAGCAGCAGTAACAGCTTTCCAGTCTTCTTGTTGGAACTCATGGACTCATGTATGGTTAGTATCAACTCACACAGAAATATAGGTTCCATGAGGACAGGGACTTTGTCTGGCTTCAGCACCTAACACAGTATTGACACATCATAGGTACTTATCAGTATACATTGAATATCCTATGATTGATAGTGATTAAGAGCATAGACTCTGGGGTGCCTGGGTGGCTCAGTCAGTTAAGTGTCTGACTTCAGCTTAGGTCATGATCTCATGGTTTGTGAGTTCAAGCCTCGCATCAGGCTCTGTGCTGACATCTTGGAGCCTGCTTCGGATTCTGTGTGTCTCTCTCTTCCCCACCCCCACTCACACTCTGTCTCTGTCTCTCTCAAAAATAAACAAACATTAAAAGAATTTTTTTTTTTCAAAAAAGAGCACAGACTCTGGAGCCAGGCTACTTGAGATCCCAATCTCAGCTCTACAGCTGACTAATAAAGAATGTGGGCAAGTGAGTAAACATTTCTGTTTTGCAGATTCCACATTTTTTAAAGATCTTTTTTTTTTTTAAAGATTAATGTTTATCTATTTTTGAGAGAGAGACAGAGTGTGAGTGGGGGAGAGGCAGAGAGAGGGAGACACAGAATCTAAAACAGTCTCCAGGCTCTGATCTGTCAGCACAGAGCCCGACGGCAGGGCTCTGAACCCTGAACCATGAGATCATGACCTTAGTCAAAGTTGTGCACTTAACTGACTGAGCCATGCAGGGGCCTCTGGATTCCACATTTTTAAACTTGAAATAGTAATAATTTATACCTCAAAGTTATGCAGGTTAAGTGAACTGATGTTTATAACCAGTGTCTGGCATGCACTATAAATGTGTATTAAATAACTAGATTAATTCGTTTACATTCTCCAGTTCCTTTACTATCACTGCTTCAGTTTTTTGGGAGAAACTTGTATCTGAATTTGTGAGAACACATGCTAATGAGCATGGGCCCAGACCCAAAGGCATTTCTATCTTAAGACCTCTGGCTGTGTAACTTTCCATTCCAGTGCTCTGAAGCATCACTTTCCATCAATTTCCCTAATGTGCTACTTGACTTACCCTTCTTGATTGAGATCTCCTTGAAAGCAGACACCATACAAGAGGGTCTAATTTAAAGTGGGTACTGATGGTTTTAGAATGAATGCATGATGTAGTCAGTGAATGGCAATCTTGTGTGTTTTCTCTTGCTCATCCCTGGGAAAGGAATCACAAACCCCTTACCCAACTCAAAGGTGGTGCTTACCCAACTCAAAGGTGGTGGTGGTTGGCCGTCTCCTCCTCCCCCTCCTCCTCCTCTTTCTTCTCCTTCTTCTCCTCTTTCTTCTCCTTCTCCTCCTCCTCCTCCTCCTCCTCCTCCTCCTCCTCCTCCTCCTCCTCCTCCTTCTTCTTCTTCTCTATTTCTCTCTCATACACTGTCTTCTTATTATTGAAGTATATTACAAATTCTTCTTTATCCACAATCTACCAGTGTCATGTAAATCCCATTCCTGGTCACTCCAACCTCCCATCTCGCTGTCCTTCTGGCCAGCCCAATTTCTGTTTGATCAGAAACAGTTCAGCCTTCCCAGTAACACATCAGTTGCCCCCAGTATTTGTTCTCTCTTGCTATCCTCACCTCTTCTACATGGCTTGTGATCTTTGACATTTACATTGGCCATCTTGCTTTGCCCCTCTCTTTTATTTTAAGTCAGGTCAAATCTTTTTGGTAAAATATATAAGACTTAGTTGCAAACAAACATTCTTATTTTTGTTCATGAACTCTTGTTTTCCTGCTCACCTTCATAAGCACCTCAAGCTGCCCAACTGTTCATTAGAAACATGTCTTTAAGAAAGAAGAAGCAAAGTAGATGGTGTGATTTACCACCCAGTCCTGTCACACCCATCTTTGTTTTTGAAGCACTTTTAATCTGCTTAACCAGATAGACATGACATATGGGAAATATTTAGACAGTAGTACAAGTCATTTCATAAGATAAAACTGTCCGGTCTTAAGCCATTTGTTCACAAACTCTGAATTGGTCCAAAACTATCGTACTGTAAAATCACTCTGTATAAGCATCGTTATGCATTTGGCTATTCTTTTATTGTATCATTTGTATCCTGACTCCTGTCCTGTTATAATCTCCATAAGAATCAGGAGCTCATCTTTTTCATCATCTGTGTATTTTCATGGTGCCCAGAATGGATCTGCATGGAAAAGTCACTTGGTGAATGACCCTCATGGCCAGATGGTCTCTGCATCCTGACGTGACCCGGTTCTGGGCACACTCTGGGTGCAGGTGCATAAGGAAGGGGTGGAAGGATTCTAGTTTGGCATCTTGCCATGGCTTCTCAGACATTTCTTGTGCTTCTGTACCTCACTAATGAAACTGGCTTTGAGGGGCTAATTCTGCAGCCACATATCCTGATTTTTCTTCTTTTCGAAAAACCATTTTTCTGCTATGTCTTTGAGAGCTCCACCCCTCAGGGGAGTAACAACAGTAGATTGGTTATGCTAAACACCCCACCTCAGGGGCTTGATTTTGATTTTTTCTCAGCAACTCAGTCATTTATATAGTCTAGATAGACTCATCTTGAAACTTCACAAAGCCATTTAATTTTTTAAAATCATAACTAGATAATTTGTATCTATATTTCCACTCCTCTCTTGCATTCCCAGGGAATATTCTGTGAAGCAGCAAATTCAGTGCATGTCCTTTGTTGCTATATAATTTTTTACCCAAAATGCTAATTGTAGAGAGCTAAGCAACAAGTATGAGAGATTGTTTATATTTTGTTTGTATATACTCTTTAACCATGTGGGCAATGTAGGCACACAAATAAAGACATTAGTAATTCTAGCCTACAGGTGCCTGGGTATCAGTATCAGCTCAGGTCATGACTTCATGGTTTGTGAATTCAGGCCCCTCATGAGACTCTGCACTGACCATGCAGAGCCTGCTTGGGATTCTCTTCTCCCTCTTTGTCTTCCCCTCTCCTGCAGACACTCTCTTTCTCTCTCTTTCACAGTAAATAGATGAACTTAAGTAATAATAATTCTAAATGTGACACAGATCATTATTTTTTTCTATCCTTTAGTCTCTAGACCGGTGAAAAAGACATTATGTTTGGGACCTGCCCCTTCAGCCTCTCGGCTCTGCAGTATCCCTTGCTCTACCAACTGTATAGTATCTTCCTGGTCTGCCTGGGGCCTGTGCATCCATGAAAACTGCCACGATCCTCAGGGGAGAAAAGGTGAGTGTCTTGTTTGTGTGAGCTTCATTTACTTCCAGTGTACACACAATTCATTTACTTCCAGTGTACATATAATTCATTTACTTCCAATGTACACACAATTATTCTGGTAGCTAAGTAGCCGATTAAGCCTGCTTACGACAATATTTGTTTGTAAAATGTAGATAACCAGTTCAAGCCTGACAGCGTTCAATTATTAGGGAGGCCATTGAGGAGATTTCTATGGAGCAAGAATCTGACCTTTATTGACCTTCCAGTTAGGCTCCTAACTGGTGAAGTGACTATCGCTCAAACATGACATAACAATGTTTTAAATGTGTAGTAGTTATACTGAGGAAATTAGGCATGATTTCTGTAATCACATCAGGAAACAACTGTTTTGCATATCTGTTCATTTTCAGATTTCTACATGCTGAATTTGATGTTCTATTTCAGATTTTCATGAGGGGAATTTATGCATGTTGTTTGCTTTTTGATGTCCTTGGGCTTAAAGTGAAATGTTCAAACTTTATGGGCTTATTTAATTTTGTAGATTTCTGTAGTCTTGTTTCCTTTAGTTTGCTGTTATATACACATCTTCATCTTCCAAAGTTCATTTTTATTGATGTCTTGACTTCTCTTTCATTAATCCTTCAGTTTGTATTGATATTATAGCCCCTTAAACAGCAATAAAAAGAAAATGCTCCTTTTTCTGAGAAAAATGAGCTCCAGAGACATTCCAAAATTTAAGTTGTGTTTGCTAAGCACTAACCCTAGCTATCCTATAAAAAAAGAATACATGGTCAAGTGCTTGATGCTGTGAAGTTGGTGCTTTCAGCTTAACTCTGTGTCCAATTGAAACCCCACATTTCAGGGGGCACCTGGGTGGCTCAGCTGGTTGGTTAGGTGTCTGACTTTGGTTCAGGTCATGATCTCATGGTTTGTGAGTTTGAACCCCGCATCAGGCTTGCTGCTGTCAGCACAGAGCCCCATTCAGATCCTCTGTTCCCCTCTTTCTCTGCTCCTCCTCTGCTCATGCTCTCTCTTTCTCTCTCAAAAATGCATTTAAAAAAACACATTTCAGCAATCCCCAGATTGCTCACATGCACACATGTGCATGTCCAAGTTCACACACCCATGCCTCTGGATTTTTTTCTCTCTCTCTCTTTTTCACTGTGTATTTATTTTGAGAGAGAGAGAGAGAGAGAGAGATTGAGAGAGAGAGAATGAACATGTGAGAACATGTGAGTAGGGGAGGGATAGAGAGAGAGAGAGATGGAGAGAGAGAGAGAATCCCAAGCAGGCTCCACACTGTCAGTGCAAACCATGAGATCATGACCTGAGCTGAAATCCAATCAAATGCTTAGCTGACTGAGCCACCCAAGTGCCCCAGGGGCTTTCTCTTTATTCTGACTCTTTGTTCTAAGGCATAAGAAGAGAATGTGTGTTGAGCCTAGGTACAGGAGGAAGAAGCTAACTTTAATTATTTTATGAAATAATAGAAATCTGGATCACAGCAGAACCTGGAGGGCTGTGCTGGGAGAGGCACATGCTACCTTTTTATTAGACATGTAGCCAGAAGGTCCCCTAAGTCTCTTCAGTTTATGAGTAAAAAATAGTTTCCCATTAATGGTAACCCCCACAAGTTGTCTTATGGTGCACATGTGTATGACTGGACCCTGGTGGGTCTCCTGTAGTTGCATATGAGGCTTCCCAGGGTGACTCACATGTTGTTGGAACTAGCCCCATTATGTTCAATTTGTGCCAATCCATGTAAGACTTCAGACTAGAAAATCATTTATGATTGGGCTCAGGCCCCCCCAGCAACTGTGGCCATGGCTATTGATACAGGCACAACTTGGCTACCCTGAGTGCTGCCTTCCATTGCTTTCAAAGCTGTAGAACCCAACCAGGCCAAATGGGCCTCATGTTATTTTGAGCGCTTTTGGTTATAAGTGTCAGAAACCCAAATCAAACTGGCTCAAGCCAAAAGAAAGAACTTTATTAGCTTATCCAGCTAAAATAGAAGGGAGGGTAGGGCTGCAGCCAAAAATATCAAGAGGTCAGCAGTTTCACTGTCTCTCCTTCTTTCTCTTTCTCTTTCAGGACTTCTTTTTCTATAGTCTTCTATTCTTTTCTCTTTCTATTTGCAGTCTTCTATTCTCTGTCTCTTGGTTCTAGTTTTCTCTATCTTAGGTTCAGTTTAAGACATGTCTTCTCTCCATGGAGTAGAGACAAGCATTGATTTTCCTTTCTTTCTTTTTTTAACTGTTAAATTTTTATTGTGTATTCTTCGCTGGTAGGTTTAGTTTTAGTTAACACGTGCCATTAGTGATTATTCATACCCTTGGCTGATGGATGACAAGGCAACAACAAATTTCTGTTTCTCTTTGAAACACATTGATTTAAAGTATCTATATTTTAAAATTTGTTCACAAAAAGTCCAGTATCAGATGTTGTTCTGTAATATAATTAATCATTTTCTGTTTCTTTGGAGGTAGTATAACATTTAATTTTTTTAAGATTATTTATTTTTGAGAGAGAGAGAGAGAGAAAGAGAGAGAAAGAGGGTGAGTAGGGAAGGAGCAGAGAGAAAGAGGGAGACATAGAATCTGAAGCAGGTTCCAGGCTCTGAGTTGTCAGCACAGAGCTAGATGTTAGGCTCGAACCCATGAACTGTGGTGTGGGATCATGACCTGAGCCGAAGTCAGATGCTTAACTGACTGAGTCACCCAAGCACCCTAGAGGCAGACTTTTGACTTAAAGCCAAACAAAAAATCAGGCACCCCATCTTGTCCTAATAATCCAAACTCAGGTATGTAAAGCTTAGTAGAGCAGATTGTGAAATCTTTCGATTTCATTTAAGCTTCCAGCATTGTTTGCAAATTGCAAGTTGGAGAATGAAGCCAAAAATTTTTCTATTTCCTTGATTCTTAGATCCATTCTTTCTACACTTTATGTTTCTAGATCTAATTATGTCACAAAATTGGTATGTACATTTTATGTGGAGGAATTTCTTCCTCTAAAACATTCTAATGAAACAACATAGTGTATTATTATTAAGGGTGGTACCTTATTTTTATGATCAATTAATTTTGTGTAGCTTCACTGATATATAATTGACATACAATATTGTGTAATTTTAAGGTACACAACACACTGATTTGACATACATGTATATAACAAAATTATTGTCACAATAAGGTTAGTTAATACATTTGTCACCTCACATAATTACCTTTTTCCTGTGGTAAGAACTTTTACGATCTACTGCCTATATCCTCATGTTCATTGCAGCATTATACACAATAGTAAAGATATGGAGACCACCTTAATGACTACTGATGCATAAATGCATAAAGGAAATATGATACACACACATACATATACTCACTCATATATATAAGAATATTATTTAGTCATAAAAAAGAAGGAAACCCTGCCATTGTGATAACATGGATGAAACCTGAGGACATTATACAAAGTGTAATACGTCAGACAGAGAAAGACAAATCTTGTGTGATCTCACTTATATGTAGATTCTAAAAAAAAAAACAAAAAAACAAAAAAACTGAAATTATAGTAACTGAGAGTAAAATGGTTGCCAGGGGCTGGCTGGTGGGGAAAATGGGGAGATGTTGATCATAGTGTCCAAACTTCCAATTATAAGGTTATTAAGTTCTGAGGATCCAGTGTACAGCATGATGAGTATAATCAATACTATATTGCATGCAGTTTAATGTTCCTAAGAGAGTAAATCTTTAAAATCACAAAAAAGAAAAAAAAATGATTTTGGATAGTAGATAAAGTAAAAAGATACGTCTTCCTTATACTTCTATGAAGAGTCATGGAATTGAATCTCATTGGCTGCTTTGTGTCATATGCTAACTCTGACCCATTCACTCTGATTGGCCAAGTCCCAGGCATGTGGCCACCACTGGAGGGAAAAGGCCCACCACACCTCACAGACTGAGAGTGGAGGAGGGGTAGCTCCCTCAAAGAAATATGAGATGCTGATGCTACAAGAAGGTAGAAACAATGATGAGGTTAAGCTAAACAGATATTTATTAAGTGCTTTGTCCCCTTTGTTCTGAGCCATAGAATTTCTACAGTGATACAGAGAATGCTCTCTTCCTCATTCTGTATTGGAATTGTTACATGAGCCAAAATTTCACAAGATCTTTTGTGAAAGTGTTCTTTCAACTTTTCTTTCAATCTTCGTTTTCCACATAACTCTCAACTGGTCCAAGGAACTCAGCTGAGAGACTCACAACATTTGGACCCTTCTACTTGTCCCCTTGGCTCACAATGCTTTAATGTGAAACCTTTTCTTCATTAGTCCATATTCCTCTGTTGTATGAGTCAACTCTTGCAAATACACCCTGGTTTATCATTCATTAGACATCAACTGTTGTGAGTTGAATTGTGTCCTTCAAAAAAAAATAATAACTTCATTCCTAATACTTTGTATATGTGAATATGACCTTATTTGGAAATAGGGTTATTGAAGATGGACTCAAGATAAGATGAGGTCATATTGGATTAAGATAGGCCCTATTCTAATGGCCAATGTCCTTATACAATGAGAGAACTTTGGACACAGTGATACAGAGAGGAAAATTCCATGTGAAGGCAGACGTTAGAGTAATGCCTCTATAGGGCAAGGAATGCCAAGGATTTCCAACAACCACCAGAAACTAGGGAGACATATGGGAGCAGTGTTTCCCTAGAACATTCAGAGGGAATATGGCTTTACGGACACTCTGATTTGGGACTTCTAGCCTCCAGAACCTTGAGACAAAAAATTTCTGTTGTTTTACATCACCCAGTGTGGTACTTTGTCATGACAGCTCTAGGTTACTCATTTACTGCCCAACTTTCCATCAGCATTTAAGCTGAACAAGGATAAAATACTTCATAATATTTCAAACTAAAGTATAGAAAAGTCAACCAATTTCTCCTCAATCCCACAGTTATTTAATAATGTCCAAGGTCACACTAAGCACCAGGATTCCTGTCTCCCTAGTTCAGTGTTCCTTCAAACCCTGGGCTTCCTTTGTGCTTCCCTCTGTGGGCTAAGGAGGTTTGGATCAAGGCACAAGCTTAGCAGAGAAGCCCTCTGCCCACTTGCACCACATTAGCCAATGGAACACATTAGTCTTGAGAGCCAATCATTGGGCCAGCATAGGAGATAAGGCATGGGATGAGGGATTAGCTCTAGTGTATCACCTTTGGAGAGAGAGGGAAAGTAGATTGCAGTTGTGTGAGAAAGGAAGGGTGTGCCAAGAACAGCTTGATAGCAGCCCATAACTGGAATGTGTATTTTTTTTTCTTACAAGAGAGACTCAGCCTTTGGAGCTGAAGGAAAGGGTGGAGACAGTACAATGTCTCACCTGAAGGCAGTAGTGTCACTGCAGCCACTTGCAGAGTGCAGGGTCATGTTGCGATTGATGAGAGCCAGTCTCTGTTTCATAGGGCACATACTGAGGCTAAACAACCTGCCCTGGGCACTAAGTAATCAGACAAGGGAGCATGTACACAGCAATGGTTGTTATTCAGGTCTGGGAAGTTTGCTCTTTTGCAAGTGCTTCCCTAGAGCAGAGACAATTTTGATTTTTAAGGTCTTGTCAAAATTTGCCAGGACCACCTGCCTGTAATCCCTCCTGGGAAAAATAAAGAATGGAGTTTTCCCTGCAGGGAAATGATTCTGTGCCTACAGAGGTCCCAAGCATGTTATGATGATGGTGAGTAATCTTCTTGTTATTTCTGCTGACTTCTGAGCACAAGATCTGGGATCTTCTTAATCTCAGTCTGTCCCACGGTCCTACCATGGGGTCTGCCGGAGTCGTTGACTGGCACAAACTAAATGTAATTCAGAGTTCCACGGAGGCTGGAACACACAAGCTAATGCATTAAACATCACAAAACTCTGGGGTGCAAACTGGACTATTTAGCTTCACATTTGAATTCCCTACCCTGAAGAAATACAGTGAACCTAGTAGTGGAAGTCTAGGATATACATACATTCTTAGATATTTTATACTTTATTATATAAATGGAAGGTGGAAGATTTGAGTGAAATATCAGCAAACAACAGCAAGAAAATGAATGTGTAAAGTTGGAGATAATTGCTTTTCTGTCTTCTCTAGTCTTTTTCCCAGTCACTGTGCTATTGCTTTGGTATGTTCCTTTTGTTCACATTTTAAAAATAGTAAAAAAGGATGGGAAAGCAGCTAATGTTGTATTACCTGATAGAAGAAATTAGTTACTCTAGAAATGATCTTAACATGGCTGTTATTCTAAGGCAGGCACCCTTCAGTCAGGAATCCTATAAGGTTTGTGGCTGTCAGCTGTCTGAAATACATTAGAAAATCAGCCTCGTACCCAGCCTTCACACTTTCCACCAGGTCTGTGATAGACAAGGGGAACAGTACACAGCAGGTTGGTACTTGTCAAGTGAAGCTAGGATGCTTTCAGAGGAATTTAAATTGGATCAGGTTTTCACATTCATTGCTTTATCTTTGATATACTCCAAGGGAGTTATAATTAGAGATATATGAAAGAGATATAAGCTGAAAAAATTGCTGATGGGTGAACTCTATGCATAGGTATACATTTAAAAAATTCTTTTTGATACAGAGATATACATTTATATGACGTCCTTGTCCCCTTCAGACATAGTGCAGAAAGACAGACACCCTTGAAGACAGAAGTTTTTTTTTTTTTTTTTTTTAATGTTTATATTTTGAGAGAGAAAGACAAGAAGGGAGAGGGAGAGAATAAGTAGGGGAGGAGAGAGAAGGGAGACACAGAGTCTGAAGCAGACTCCAGGCTCTGAGCTGCCAGCACAGAGCCCGATGTGGGGCTCGAACTCACAAGTTGTGAGATCATGACCTGACCTGTGCCAAAGTCAGATGCCTAACCAACTGAACCACTCAGGCACCCCTTTAAAAAGCAGTTTGATGGAGGTTTCCCAATACGGAATCATATTAGGTAACAGCTTATGTGATAGGACTTCAGGGATACCTTCACACACCCCGTATGGTATTGCCCCCAGTAATACCCCTATAGTTCTAAAATCCCCATAGGAAAAGACATTTTCAAACTGCGAAGCCATGACTCTCTTTACAAAGACAGTCATTTATGCTCTGAAACAAATCAATTTAGATAACACAGCAAAGCAGGAAACTACTGCATGTTTTAGATCTTATATAACAACAATGTTGGGAAATTTCCATTTTTCATCCTTGCCTGCTAGATAGATCCACTTTTAATGAGAAGTCTATAAAATCATGTTACTTTGTTACAGAAAATATATATGCTAAGAGTTTTTGTCTTTTCCTGTTTTTACCCCTGTCTGTGTGTGTTAGGAGTGGGACATGTGCCTATTTCTCATTTTAAGTGTTGAGAGTTCTTTTTTTTTTTTTTTTTTACAAATAGTTTATTGTCAAATTAGTTTCCACATAACACTCAGTGCTCATGCCCACAAGTGTCCTCCATGCCCATCCCTCCCCCACATCCATCAGTCCTCAGTTTTTGTCAGCATTCAAGAGTCTCTCATGGTTTGCTCTCTCCCTTTCCCCCACCATTTCCGCCCTTCTTCTCCCCCTTGATCCTCTGTCAAGTTCCTCCTAATCCTCCTATACGTGCAAACATATGATATTTGTCCTTCTCTGCCTGACTTATTTCGCTCAGCATAACACCCTCAAGGTCCATCCATGTTGCTACACATGGCCAGATTTCATTGTTTCTCATTGCCATGTAGTATTCCATGGTATAGATAACCACATCTTCTTGATCCATTCGCCGGTGGATGGACCCTTAGGCTCTTTCCATGCTTTAGCTATTGTGGAGAGTGCTGCTATGAACATTGGGGTACATGTGCTCCTAAGCCTCAGCATTTCTGTATCCCTTGAGTAAATTCCTAGCAGTGCTATTGCTGGGTCATAGGGGAGTTCTATTGTTAGTTTCCTGAGGAACCTCCACACTGTTTTCCAGAGGGGCTGTACCAGTTTACATTCCCACCAACAGTGTAGGAGGGTGCCCGTTTCTCCACATCCTCGCCAGCATCTAGAGTTCTCTGATTTGCTCATTTTCTCCACTCTGACTGGCGTGAGGTGGTATCTCAGTGTGGTTTTGATTTGTATTTCCCTGATGAGGAGGGATGCTAAGCATCGTTTCATGTGTCTGTTGGCCATCTGGATGTCCTCTTTGGAGAAGTGTCTGTTCATATCTTCTGCCCATTTCTTCACTGGGTTGTTTGTTTTTCGGGTATGGAGTTTGGTGAGTTCCTTATAGATTTGGATATTAACCCTTTATCTGATATGTCATTTGCAACTATCTTTTCCCATTCCGTCGGTTGCCTATTAGTTTTGTGGGTTGTATCCTTTGCTGTGCAAAAGCTCTTAATTGTGATGATGTCCCAATCGTTTATTTTTGCTTTTGATTCCCTTGCATTTGGGGATGTGTCAAGTAAGAAGTTGCTGCGGTGGAGGTCAAGGAGGTTGTTTCCTGCTTTCTCCGCTAGGGTGTTGATAGTTTCCTGTCTCACGTTCAGGTCCTTGATCCATTTTGAGTTTATTTTTGTGTTTATTTTGAGTTTATGGTGTGAGAAAATGATCTAGTTTCATTCTTCTGCATGTTGCTGTCCAGTTCTCCCAACACCATCTGTTAAAAAGTCTGTCTTTTTTCCATTGGATATTCTTTCCTGCTTTGTCAAAGATCAGTTGGCTGTATACTTTTGGGTCCACTTCTGAGTTCTCAATTCTGTTCCATTGGTCTATGTGTCTTTTTTTGTGCCAATACCATACTGTCTTGATGATGACAGCTTTGTAGTAGAGGCTAAAGTCTGGGATGGTGATACCTCCCGTTTTGGTTTTATTTTTCAGTATTACTTTGACTATTCGGGGTCTTTTGTGGTTCCATACAAATTTTAGGATACTTTGTTCTAGTTTTGAGAAATATGCTGGTGCAATTTTGATTGGAATTGCATTGAACGTGTAGAGTGCTTTGTGTAGTAATGACATCTTAACTATATTTATTCTTCCTATCCATGAGCATGGAATGTTTTTCCATTTCTTTGTGTCTTCTTCAATTTCCTTCATAAGTTTTCTATAGTTTTCATCATACAGATCTCTTGTATCCTTGGTTAGGTTTATTCTGAGGTATTTTATGGTTTTTTGTGCAATTGTGAATGGGATCAGTTTCTTGATTTCTCTTTCTGTTGCTTCATTGTTGGTGTATAAAAATGCAACCGATTTCTGTACGTGGATTTTGTACCCTGCACCTTGGCTGAATTCTTGGATCAGTTCTAGTAGGCTTCTGGTGGAGTCTGTCGGGTTTTCTATTTAGAGTATCATGTCATCTGTGAAGAGTGAAAGTTTGACATCCTCTTTGCCAATTCTGATACCTTTGATTTCCTTTTGTTGTCTGATGGCTGATGCTAGGACTTCCAGCACTATGTTAAATAGCAGTGGTGAGAGTGGACACCCCTGTCGTGTTCCTGATCTCAGGGGGAAAGCTCTGAGTTTTTCCCCGTTGAGGATGATGTTAGCTGAAGGCTTCTCATAGATGGCTTTGATGATGTTTAAGTAGGTTCCTTCTATCCCGACTTTCTCGAGGGTCTTTATTAAGAAGGGATGCTGTATTTTGTCAAATGCTTTTTCTGCATCTATTGACAGGATCATATGGTTTATATCTTTTCTTTTATTGATATGATGTATCACATTGATTGATTTGCGAATATTGAACCAGCTCTGTAACCCAGGAATAAATCTCACTTGATCTTGGTGGATGATTCTTTTTATGTGCTGCTGGATTTGATTTGCAAGGATCTTGTTGAGGATTTTTGTATCCATATTCAGCAAGAATATTGGCCTGTAGTTCTCTTTTTTTGCTGGATCTCTGTCTGGCTTGTGAATCAGAGTGATGCTGGCTTCATAAAATGAGTCTGGGAGTTTTCCTTCGATTTCTATTTTTTGGAATAGCTTGAGAAGAATTGAGATTAATTCTGTTTTAAATGTCTGGTAGAATTCCCCAGGGAAGCCATCAGGTCCAGGGCTCTTATTTGTTGGGAGATTTTTGATCACTGATTCAATTTCTTCACTCTTTATGGGTCTATTCAGGTTTTCTATTTCTTCTCGTGTGAATTTTGGTAGTGAGTGTGCGTTTAGGAATTTGTCCATTTCTTCTAAGTTGTCCAATTTGTTGGCATATAATTTTTCATAGTTATCTGATAATTGCTTGTATTTCTGAGGGGTTGGTTGTAATAAGTCCATTTTCATTCATAATTTTGTCTATTTGGGTGCTCTCTCTTTTCTTTTTGATAATTCTGGCTAGAGGTTTGTCAATTTGATTTACTTTTTCAAAAAACCAACTCTTGGTTTCATTGATCTGTTCAATTGTTTCTTTGGTCTCTATGTTGTTGATTTCTTCTCTAAAGGAAAAAAGAAGAAAACTGATGGACAAAGAACGGTTTAAAGCATATAACTGGATTTCCCAGGCACAGTTAAATAGCCGTGTGTATGCAGTGCTGGTTGAAGAGCATAGAGAAAGAGAGAGAAGGCAGGGCAGGATGAGGCAAAATTGGAAATAGAATGAACAGGCAGAAAGTATAAGAAGATTTTTTCAAAGAGGTAAAGGGTAGAATATGGTTGGATAGTTGAGAGAAGGATGCTGTTGTTATCCAGAGAAACTATATAGTCTAATTACTCCTGAGAGCAAGAGATGAAAATGTCGGTAGGTGTAGAATTTACATCTACAGAATGGACTTGTTGTGATTGTCTAAGCAAGCTGGTGATCAGAGTTAGTCAGGTCAGTGTTCTGGAGAAAAAAGAAAAGAGAAAGAAGAAAAAAAAAAAGGGAGGAGGGCAGCTCTCAGGCAGGGATGGGTGTGGCGTGATCCAATGCCTCAGGCGGGACCTCTGCCTTGGAGGTTGTGGGGAGGAGAGTGACGGTGCTCCAGTCCCTTCTTGGGACTGCACCTCTCTTTTTTGGGCGTGTAATCTCCCCGTAGCGGGGCCGCAGCCAAAGTTGGCTGCACTCTTCAACCCAGGCCAGTCCCAATCTCCAAATCCCAGTCCATGCGCCCCGCTGAAATTGCCTTAGACACAGCTTCCCAGGCAGCCTCCTCGGGGCAATTCCAGGCCCCCCGACTCGCCCTGGGGGTGGAGTCAGAATCGCTGCTTCCTTCTCTGGGTCAGGCTGGTGCGCATGGGCGGGGGCTTGCCTGCCGGGTGCGCTGAGCCCACTGGAGTGAGCAAAACCAGGTCCCTCTGTGGCTTGTCACCCGAAACAGGAACTCACAGGCAGATTTCCCAGTTTTTAGCTCTTTGCCTTCCCTCCAGAGTCCTAGCCAGCCAGGGGCGTGGACGCCCAGTGTCCACGCGCGGCTTTTTCTGGGGCCCAAGCCTCCCGGGAGCTACAATGGTGGCAGGCGCACCGCTACTCTGAAGTCCAGCCGCCAGGAGCCTGCACAAAGAAGCAGTCTGTGCGCTCAGCCCCCCCGGAACCAGTTGGTGCGAGGGGACCTGGCGTGCACATATTTGGCAAGTACGGTCTTTCTATGCCCCGAGCCCCGAGCGGAGGTTTTTCTCTTTCGGACTCTCTCTTTTTCCCCTCACTCCCCGCAGAGGGGGACCGCCTCTGACCCTGGAGTCTCCGATCCCCGCCCAATTTTATCTTCCCCAGTTCGCACTCACGTTAGAAGTCTCTCTCAGTGGATTCTGCATCCTTTGTCTCCCAATCTCTCAGGTTTTGTAAGGTTTCCAATGGCTTCAGATCTTTTCTGTGTGATGTATGGGCACGAGTGCAAGTACGGATCTCCTTACTTCTCTGCCATCTTGCCCCCTCCCCCCAAGTGTTGAGAGTTCTTACACTCATGATCATCCTATCATTGCTTTTTTATACTTCCTGAATTCACAGCAGGGTGGAAAGTAATAACGATTAGCCAAAGTGCTACTCTTGCAGGAATGGTGGTTGATTTCTAAAGAGTTGGAATCAAGGATTCAATGTGCTCAGGTTCTTTGAATCAAGGTGGTTACCTCATGTCCCACGTTCCCAGATAGGAGGGGCAAATAGGAGGCTTAAGGTGGAATAGGCTTCTGTCATCCTGGGTCAGCCTATTGGCTTCTACTTCAGGCCTGTCACCATGGTTAGTGTGGAGACACGGTATTGGCCATGGGCAGCTCCACTTTGGGACCACCAGCCCATGAGGATGTACAGTTCTCCGACCTGCATTTACATCCCGAATCTCTTTTCACTCTTCCATGGCTTCATTTAAAAAACTTTGGGGGCGCCTGGGTGGCTTAGTTGGTTAAGCGTCTGATTTTCGCTTAGGTCATGATCTCGCGGTTCGTGGGTTCGAGCCCCGCGTCGGGCTCTGTGCTGACTGCCAGCTCAGAGCCTGGAGCCTGTTTCAGAGTCTGTGACTCCCTCTCTCTCTGACCCTCCCCTGCTCACACTGTCTCTCTCTTTCCTAGAAATAAATAAAACATGAAAAAAAAAACCTTTGACCCATATTCTGCCATCTGTGCTTCCTTTTCTCTCCCCAACCACAAGTCACTCCTTTCTTGTTCAGTGGAATATATACTATGGCAGTAGATAATATGCTAAACTTTGGGTTTATGAAAGAAAAAAAAAAACTTGCATATACCAGTTTCATTAAAGGTGAATTGAATCTGCGGTCAGGAAGTGATTCTTCAAAGCCCATCTTGCTAGTTGGTGCCTAAAGTATCACTCTCCCATCTGTATACCTTCATTTTAAGGAATCGACCCTCCGGTCCTGCAGATGCACTATATGACGTGAGACTAGAACACATCATACACAAGAGCCGATTTAATTTCTTTCTTATGATGAGGTAATGACTCAACGTTCCTCGGCCGAGTTTCACAGATATCCATTTAATCAATCAAATGCTTTGGGAGCAGTGATAAAGTATCATTAATCTTAGTTTTCACATGCATAAAATGAGAATAGTAACTTATAAAATAGTTTCGAAGATTTATTCATTGGGGGTAATATAAGTAAAGTGGCTGGCACTATCTTGGGATAAGGTAGATGTTTAATTAATGAACATGCCTTTTCCCCTTGTTGGACTATGTGCTCTGTGAAGAATAGATTTATGTTCTCTGTTCCTTCTGTGGCTTCCCACAGTACAATACAGTGATCTACATATGGCAGTTAATGTTTACTGAATGATATGATCTGATTAATATGGAATTGAGTAAATGAAAGTAAGGGGTTGGCTGACCCCAGCCACTGTGGAGTTAGCAGTTGGAAGCACCCAGGAAAAGCATCTGGAGCAGAAGCACCCAGGGAAAGCCTCATGCCATGAACACCGATGTGTGATTCAAAATAGGCACTAACAAGAGACTGCAAGGTTTTTGTTTTAATGCTGAGCTTCTGCTATGATTTGATCCTACTTAGAGTCAGGACAAGGGCAGTACAAATGAAAGACTAGAAGAACTTATTTACTGAGGAGATGTGATCTATAGATTTATGGTGAGATGGATGTAATTTGATTTATACAGGAAAATTTCACATACCTCTTAATGGCACTAAGCTCTAGGTAATAAGATAGCCGAAATCCTCAAGAAAGACCACTAAGTTTTTAAGACATTTGTGAAACCTTGTAAATCAAGAAGACCCATGGTATGATACAAACTAAATAAGTACAAACATAAGAGGATAAATAAGCAGCATGTGAACATTATTTATAAGAACAGAGATAATTTGGGGTACCTGGGTGGCTCAGTGAGTTAAGCATCGGACTCTTGATTTTGGCTCAGGTCATGATCTCATGGTTTGTGAGTTCAAGCCCTACATCAGGCTCTGCACTGGTAGAAGCAGGCTCCAAGCTCTGAGCTTTCAGCACAGAGCCAATCGTGGGGCTTGAACCCATTGGCTATGAGATCATTATCTGAGCTGAAGTCAGATGCTTAACTGACTTAGCCACTTGGTGCCCCTCAAAGACCCTCTTTTTAAAAATTTTTTAATGTTTTATTTTATTTTTTGAAAGACAGAGAGACAGAGTGTGAGCAGGGGAGGGGCAGAAAGAGATAGAGACACAGAATCGAAAGCACACTCCAGGCTCTGAGCTAACAGCACAGAATCCAATGCAGGACTTGAACTCAAAAACTGTGAGATCATGACCTGAACCAAAGTTGGCACTTAACCAACTGAGCCACCCAGGCTCCCCAAAGACTCTCTTTTTAAAGAAGTTTTTCTCTCCCTCCCTCTCTCTCAAATAGAGACCTAAAAAATAAAGAAAGTAAATAACTTGCCTGTGTGGCTCATTAGGTTAAGTCTGACTCTTAGTTTTGGCTTAGGTCATGATCTCACAGTTGATGAAATCGAACTATGTATTGGATTCTGTACTGACAACACTGAGCCTGCTTGAATGCTCTCCATCTCTCTCTGCCCCTCCCCAGCATCTCTCTCTCTCTCTCTCTCTCTCTCTCTCTCTCTCTCTCTCTCTCCCTCTCTCTGTGTCTGTCAAAATAAATAAACTTAAACAAATAAATAAAAGGACCTCATAGGTTAGCCCTAGACCACAAAAAGCCAGATAGAGCATTTGAGATTGTTTATCTAAAATACTGGCCCAGCCCTGTAATATTCTCAGGAAGCATGGCTCCCTCTTGTGGCCTAAAACCATGTGCCCATTAGTTTGAACCTCCTTGACTGTGCACTTTTACAGGAACCAGTCTTTTGCCCACTACACCTTGAACTTTGTAACCTTTTCGTTTCATTACTATTGGTGGGAAAATAAGCATGGCTTTGGAAAATATGGGAGAGAGATATACTGGGTTTTGTTACCTCTCATGATTCCTAATCTGTTCTTCTTCTTGCCTCTTGTGGGAAGGGTAGTAGGGCATCTAACTCTCATGCTGGACATTCAGTGTTCTCATGCTCTCTATTTTCTCATCAAAGTCTGTCTGCTGTTTCTCTCTTTTAACTTACCCAAAGGAATAAGTAAATTATCCTTAAAATGTTATCACCCCAAAAGCCTGGTTTCATTAAAAAAAAAAAAAAAAGAAATAAAGGAATTTAATTGGTTAATAGAATTTGGTGTGTTAGATAAAGGAAGTTAAAATATGAGATCCATGGAAAGCAGGCATAGCCTTTAAAAGTGACATGTTGGGCCACCTGGTGGCTCAGTTAGTTGAGCATCCCAGTTTGGCTCAGGTCATGATCTCAGTGTTCATGGGTTCAAGCCCTGCATTGGGCTCTGTGCTGAGAGCTCAGAGCCTGGAGCCTGCTTCGGATTCTGTGTCTCCCTCTGTCTCTGCCTCTCTCCCACTTGCATTTTCTCTCTCTTTCTCAGAAATAAAAGTATTTTAAAAATTAAGAAAAAATTTCGGAAGCAATATGTCATAAAGGCCAGGGATTAAAAATTTATAGACTAACAGTTTGTGTCTAGTTCTCAGTCACTTTTAAAAAAAAATTTAGGCCACTTTGTTTTTTGTTTTTTTTTTTCAAATATAAATTAGTTAAACATGGAGAGATTTCACATAAAAACAAGACACAACTTGGATTTCTGTATCCTTGGACAAATTCCACATTCCCTCATGGAAGCAGCCAATGGAAGCTAGATAATGGCCACCTGTTACAGAGCAAGCACACATCTTCCATTTCACCACACACCTCAGCACTCCCTGCAGGGGTACAGTTGACTCATTTCCCTCAGTTCGTACCTGCTTCACTCTTGCAACACTGAGTATGTGATCTGTAAGCTTACAGCATGGAAGGCCCATCTATATCTTTATTATAGGTGACATTGGGCTGTAGTCCTATAGTACATTTTTTTTTTAACTTAATAATAGTCGAGGGACCCATGTGTACCCAAAGTAGGGAATGCAGTCCAGAGGCATGCTGTCTTCACAGGGGAGGCTGACCTGGAATGTAAAGGGAGGGACACAGGGAAATCTCAGGCCATAAAGGTGTCAATTTCTTAGTTACCAGGGATCTGCCAAAATGTAGATGTATTTCAACTTAATGCAGAACAGCAAAATGTCAAAAGCAACAGGAAAAATAAGATGCGGATTTATCTATGTTTAGGCTATTTCTGTGAGTCTTCATTTATGTCTGTTGTTTTATTGATGCCATTGGACAAATGCTACTTACTAGTCCATTTGATTGTGTATTTGTGTATGGCCTTTCCAAAGTTGTTAAATCTGGGAAGACAGATTTTCTCCTCTAGTTCTTTCCTATTTTCTTTCCCTTTCTTTTTGTATCCCCTTACCCCATTTTCCACAAAAGAAAACACCTTAAAACAATACACCTTTTAGGACTATAGAGATTCAAATAAAAGTTTCATCGCTTTTCTAGTTGCTGCTGCTTTTTTTTTTTAATGGATAAAGATGGAATCCTGTGAAACTTCCTTCTTTTCAGGATTTAGAATGAGGCAGCGCCATGTCCTCATGGAACCCACAGGGCCTGCGGGCCACTGCCCTCATTTGGTGGAGTCCGTTCCTTGTGAGGATCCAATGTGTTACCGATGGCTGGCGTCTGAAGGCATCTGTATCCCTGATCATGGAAAATGTGGCCGAGGACACCACATCCTAAAGGCTGTATGTCAGAATGACCAAGGTATGAGGCAAAGACTCATGTGTTGTTAAGTGATATCTGCCCAATGACATGTCACCACTCTCTAACAGGTCATTTTTCCAAAGGAAGGAAACACAGTTTTCCTATCCTTGATTACTTACTTCTATTTAAGCCAGGTGCTACATGGCTGCAGAGTAAGCTGCCTTGACTTAATATGAGGCCACATACTCCAAAACAAAACTTTATGATTATGCCTCAGTGCAATACAGTGAACCTAGAGAATTCTCTGCAATTTTTCATTTATCAAGACAAATAGATTACACAATTCCTCTGGGTGGTCTTCAACTTATCAATACCAAACAAGTTTTATTTGCCTTTTTTGAGGTCGATATGTAACATGCTTTTATATATTATTAACAAATACTACCTTATAAAGATTCCAGAGCTACACTTCTCTCCAAGTTAAAGAAAAAAAAATACTAAGCTATATCTTTTCATTTATGGAGCATTCAACTACACTCAGTTCTAGAAGTAAAACTGACATTTCTAAAGAACCATTTTAATATATGAATTGTCAAGATTTACAAAACTATTAGCAGTGGTGTCTTTCCTTCATTGTCAAGCTCCTAGTACAATGGTTGTTTGAAATGAATGGGATTTAGAAAACATGTAAGTCACATGGAAATAAGGAAAGTGACATTTTTAAACTTTTAGTCTACAGTTTAAAAAAATCAGTCTGTTGGAAGAATATTGAATATCTCTATTAATCCCATTTATAATGCTCTTGATGTGGGGAGTGAAATGTTTTGATGTATGGAGTGACATAATCCCTAGAATAGAAGGAAATTACAAAGTGGATTCAGAGGGGCTATTCTCATCCACACAGGGTTGACATTCAGCAGTGGTTTCCTTGTTTCCTTTCTTCCTGTCTCCCCCTGTAACCCTCTTTCTCGCTTTATCTCTTTCCCTCCCTTCCCTGCCTCATTTTCTTCCTTAGTTCTTTCCTTCTTCCCTCTTCCTCCTTTCCTCCTCCTTTTGATCTGTCCTTCTTTCTTTCATTCTTTTTAAATCACCACCGTAATAAATAGATAGACACTTTGTCAGGGAATATAATTGGTTATCTCATGAAAGGTATTTGTTTAATTAGAGGTCAACAACACAAAGTATTAGCTACATCCTTTTTGACAAAGTCATTAAAACTAACAGTGGGTCTAATATTGCCAAATAATTTTTGAATTGTGGTAATGTAGGTACATTATTAACAGAAGCAAATAAGATCACTGTGGTATTGCTTTTCTTTGATTTCAGTAAGAGTAGTATAGAGGTTTAAACCTGGAGTCTAGGGGCACCTGGGTGGCTTAGTCAGTTGAGTGTCCGACTTTGGCTCAGGTCATGATCTCAAGGCTCATGAGTCCAAGCCCTGTGTCGAGCTCTGTGCTGACAGCTCAGAGCCTGAAGCCTGCCTCAGATTCTGTGTCTCCCTCTCTCTGCACCTCTCTCTCTGTCTCTCTCAAAAATAAATAAACATTAAAAAAAACCTGGAGTCTAAAGTCAGCCAGGTTGGAATTTCAAGTCTGCTACTCACCTGATAGATGATCTCAGGCAAATTAATTAATTTTGTGGAGGCATCCTTTCCTTCGGCTTTAAAATAGGAGTAATAAAACCTACCTCTCACTCTCAGAGTGTGAGAGTTAAACTGGTTATATAAAAGTGATTAGTGAAGTGCCTGGCACATAACCATTCAAAATAAGCTACAAGCTTATTTTTCTTATAATGCACGTTTATTACTGTTCTCTGCCCTGGAGGAATTGTGCAAAAAGCATTCTTATATAATATGAAAATAATGATGAGTATTAGAATAACCATACCACTTCTTGCTCCCAACCTCCAGCTGTGGAATCAAGAAGATCCTTTGTGTGGTTGAGTCCCAAAGACAAATGACTGTCAGGCTTTGTCATCTCACAGCAGGTATTAGAGGCTTGTCATGATATATTATGTCTATAGGGTTGGGGAGTTTTTCACAGTTCACAATCTGTGTCTTCTGTAGTATTGTGGAGTGTGATACTGTGATTTATAATTAGAAATATATATCCTTCCCATTTCCAGTGCAGAGCTGCTAAAACTCTTGGAGTTTCCCGAGCAAAAGGAGCAATGGGAGCATCTTTTGTTACCTTTGTTCTTTTGTCCTCAATTCCTGAAGTTGCTTCTATAAAGCTGAATTGGGTGTGTTATTACTCAAAACCAAAGGCAAAAACAAAAAAAGAGAAAGAAATGAATGTGTTGTTATTCATAAAAAGCACTATTCCTCCACATCTGGGTTTATGGTAATAAGATGATTTGTGGAAAGCACCTAAGGATGAGAGCTGGTTGGCAGAGGAACCAACCAAATGGAGGGTTGGAACTTTTAATCCCACCCACTGATTGCCATGAAGGGGAGAGGGGCTGGAGGTTGAATCAAACACCAATGGGCAAATGATTTAATCAACTGTGCATATGTGAAGAAACTTCCATAAAATCCCAAAAGAATTGGGGGTCTAGAGAGCTTCCAGGTTGGTGAACACTGGAGATTTGGGGAAAGTGGCAAAGGAAATTCCATGCCGTTTCTTCATAGCTCACCCTATGCATCTCTTCTACCTGGCCATTCCTGAATTACATCTTTCACAATCCTTTGGTCATGTAGCAAGTATAACAGGTTTCCTGAGTTCTATGAGCCATTCTGGCAAATTAAGCAAACCTTAGGAGGGGGTTGTGGGAAACTCCAATTTGTAGCTAGTTGGTTAGAAGCATAGCTCACCTGAGCTTGTAGTTGACCCCTGAAGAGGAACGTGGTCTTGTAAGACCAAGACTTTTCTCTGTGGAATCTGATACTATTTCTGGGTGATGTCAGAACTGAGTTGAATTTTAGGACGTCCGGTTGGTGCTGGAGATTTCCATGGTTTGTTGTGGGTAAATCGTCCCACCTCCCCAACACACATATACTCTCCCACTGAAAATGGACACAGAATCCTTTCTACAGTTATTAGTTTTACCATTGTATAGCACTTCTACAATTTTATTGCTTATTCCTGTGAAATGGCTAATTTTCAACATTGACCTACACTCTTGATTTCTATGGGAGAACATTAGAAATTACTACTTGTTCATATCAATTCCATGAAGTCTTTATGGTATTTACATACCTGGATGGCTCCTTAATCACTTGTAGGGTATCACCCATGGTCATGGTTACAAGAATGCTAGCCTGGTAGCTAAAGCAGTCTTTTCTCCAGTGAGCAATTGAAAATGTGATCTGGTTGCACATTTTGCATTTCAGCCTCTGTGAGATTCTGGATAATTTATGATAGAAGTTGAACAGAAAAGTGTTCCTCTACACTTGTGGGGATGAGCACTGGGTGTTATGTGGAAACTAATTTGACAATAAACTATTTATAAAAAGAAAAGTGTTCCTCTTTAACTCTCCACACATTATCATGGTCTTTCCTTATCTGCAGGAATTGCCAAAACTGTTGACATTCATTTAAATGCTTAAAGAAGAAAAAAAAAAAAGGTTGAGCTATATTTAATAAGTAAGCTGTGATTTTTTTCTAGTAACATTTGCTAGTTTTCTTTTCATCACTCTGAATTTATTAATTGTTTCATATGAACTTTATTCACAATTTATTTAGAGTTAAGTGGATAAGACCAAAATAAGTACCTTCATTTTGGTAAACAAACAAAGAAATAAACAAAATAAGACAAATTCATATTAGATCTAATCAGACTTAAATCCTGCTATAATTTGATAGGGTAATGTTTTCATATATATGCATATGGTATATACACATATGTATTATATATGTTATATAACATATATGTAATGCTCAACATCCTTGCAAAATACCTACATCCCATTCAGATGGTGGAACCAGGAGATTTCCACATAGCCATGATCAAATTCCTGTAGGCCTCTTGAAAGTGTCTTGTTGGGCATTTGTGACCCTAGGAAGAATATTTCTCTTTCCCAGCAGTTTGTTTAAATAATTAGTTTAGGGGCACCTGGGTGGCTCAGTCAGTTGTATATCCAACTCTTGTTTGGTTCAGGTAATGATCCCAGGGTCATAGGACTGAGCCCTGTGTCAGGCTCCTCACTGAATGTAGAGCCTACTTAAGATTCTTTCTCTCCCTCTGCCCCTCTCCCCCTCTCATGAGCTCTTCCCCTTTCATGTGTGTGCTCTCTCTCTCTCCCTCTGTCTCAAATTTTTTTAAAAAAATCAGCTTAGAGCCTTTGAAAATATGCAATCTCTCTCACACTGAAGCCAGTAAGTAGCAATTTGAGATATCCAAAACTTGTGGGCTAGTTTAAGAATGTAATTAACTTTGGACTATCAAAGATCCAAGTACTCATTTATGAATTTCTACAGCTGTCTCTGTAGAGGTATGTTTTGATCCAGTCTCTACTTTATTAGTGATACTGTCCAGTCTTGCTGAAGTTACTATTTCTCATCCAGCCTGTGATCCAGCAAATAGTGGGTTAGGAATACTTATTTTTAGGAAGAAAATTGTATAAAAGATTACATGAATGAGTATTCTGATTTGGAATCTGATTTCTAATACTTTGAGTGGTCGATGAACTTTGATTTCTTTCCTCTGCACAACATCATGTCACTAGTCTGAGTCAATAGAAAACTACTAGGTATAGAATATACATAGGTTTTGCTTGTCTCATTGACAAGCAGGTTTTCTAAAAGTTAAAGGGGTCATTTGAAAGTAAATGGAGTGTGGTGCAAACTACATGCCCAACCTATTTCTCCTTTAGATTATCAGGTTAACCTTCTGGGTTTTAAACTTTGTTTTTCAAATGTATAACTAGTTCATTGTTGCTAGGTTTCACTCTCAGTTGATGAAAGTTTGCCACTATGTACCATCTTCCCAGAGCACGCTGGGAAAATCCCTATAATGCCAGAGCAGTGGACAGCATCCCTAGTGGCTGGCAGGTGATCACTACTTATCATCTTTCATGTGTCTATAATGCAAAGTGGACAGATGACACCACAGGGTCAATAGATAAACACCAGGCTGCCTATTAGGGCAGTCAGACCTTGAGCACTCACCACATGCTTTGCTCCATAATTTGCTGACTAGGTTATCTTGAGAGGGGAAAAAAAAAATAAGTGTCTATATATTTCAGCAAACATCTTTATTTGGAAGTAATGTCATGTACATTCTGTACTCAGAAAAAGCAAATGCCCATGTTGGTATAATGCATAGTATTACTACGTCAAGAAGAACAAAGTTCTCGTGTTGACAGGTACAGGGAGCTAGGGTTCTCCACTGTTGCTGAAATGGCCCCTTGCATAGAGGGATACTTATTTTTCAGTTGCGTTAGATTTTCTCCATGTAAACATTTTCCTTAAGTGGTGTATATATTTGCACAGAAAGCTTGGGGAATGATTTTCCATCATTAAGGTTACTTTGCTTTTCATTTCAGAGGCATTTTTCTGTGAGTTCTTGCCTTGCATCATTAACCTTGGACAATCTAAAAATGTGATATTTAATCTTGGATAAAATGGCATGTGTTCATAAGCATGTGCTTACAAGTACCCATAGGATGACTTTAATTGGTGGAAAGCATATTAGGTTAATCATTTAACTGAGGTGAAATAATTTTTTAATGTTTTTAAATCTATGATTGAAGTAGAAGTTTTGTTTTATTTACTTTTTATCTTTAAATCTAAAGAAATGCTCTCTAGGTTAGCTTTGAAAAGAAGGTCAGACTCCATTCATATAAGGAGTTATTCATTGGAATTCTAAACAAACCCTTTTTGTGGTTTCAAGTATTGTTTTCTAAACCCTTTGATCATATTGTATCTAATTTTTGTCATCCAGCACTGCTTTACTTTTCCTCTACAAGGAAAAACAAAGTTTCTGCTTTGTTTTAAAAGGCTTCCTAACTGCTATTTTAGCACAATATTTATTTTCTTCTGTTTTAGGAAGAACAAAGAATAAATTATCAGTGAGATATTTCTTTGCCACACAAGTAATAGTCTGTGGCCAATCAACCTGTTAAAGAGACTCTACATATTAGAGCCACCACAGAAATTATAGAGCCTCAAAATAAATTTCAAATAAAATTGTTCTAAAAGTTTTGAATAATGGCACTTTCATGGAAATAAGTATGTAGCTAATTGAGATGTACATTTTGGAAAGGATGATAGTAATTTGAATTTTTTAAGTTTTAAGAAAATAACTATTATTTTCATTTTATGTTATTAATGTTTTGTTTGTTTCTGTTTTGAGCAGAAACACGCACACACACACACACACACACACAAACACATACACACACACACTTACCTTTTCATAAGGTTTGGGAATATAAAAACTGTATTGCCAGGAGTTCAGAGGGATCAAAGAAGAGGGGAATAAAGATGGACATGCATTTTATATTAGCAGTGCAAATCCATACACAGGCTTTTTGAAATACTCAAACTTAGCATGCACTGTTATTTCCTGCTCAGATCCTCTCAGTCATTTATCATTTCTGCGTATATCAGCCCCCAAATTCCAGCTGACAGGACTTGCTGCTCTTTGCCTGAGGAATTTCTCTGCCTACAGAAATGCAGTCAGAAGTGCCAGGGAATTAACAGTCCCAGGGAGTAGCCTTCAACCAATGATTGGGAGTTGTAAAAATCATTGCCTTTGCCTTTCAGGTGGGATAACCTTGAGTTGTATGTTCTGTGATGTTTCCAAGAGCTCCCAGTGTGGGAAAGGTCCACCTACTCGCCATGGTGACTTACTTTAACCACACACCCTCTCCCATCCTTCTTCTGTCTTACCCCCACCCTTGCACTACTTCTCTGTTATTACTCCCGAATAAACACTTGGCCAAGAGTCTTTGTCAAAGAGTTTGATTCTGGTATGACCCAAACTGAGACAAGGATGCATGCAAAGATATTTCATGGATCCATTCCAGAAAGAGAGATGATCCAATTCTAGTTGTACCACATTGATAATATTTAAAGAAACAACTTCCATGGAAGAGATGTCACTGCCTTTCGTGAGAGCCCATTCAATACTTTGAACAACCATCACGATTTACATGTATTTGGTAATATTAGATGTGCTTCACTATGCTGCTTCTGTTCCCCCCATCCTTTGAAAGCATAAAAAACATTATTGAGTCCCATTTCTTTCCCAGTTAAACCATACCGGTAACGTATTCCATCCCCCTCAGTCTTATTTTCCAACAATTGAGTTATTTTATGACTTTCAGGGGAAGACTAGCTAGGTTATTCACGTTTTTATTTTGTAGTGGATTCCAGAGTGTATTGGAATATTTCTGAATAAGAACAGGAAAAAAGCCAGCGTTCTTTGGAATGTTAAAAGAATTATTTGTGTAGGAAAATTGGGTCTGAAGTGTTTGGGGAGCATGTTGCTCTATCTCCTTTGTTGTAGATCAGTCATTCAAAAAACACAGTGTGAAAATCACTCAGTGGGATTATGAAAACACTAGTCATCAGAGAAATGCAAATCAAAATGATAAATCCCCTTACAGCTGTCAGATTGACTAATAACAACAACAACAACAACAAAAAGAAATAACAAGTGTGGGTGAGGTTTTGGAGAAAAGAGAACCCTTGTGCCTTGTTGGTGGGAATGTAAACTGGTACAACCACTGTGGAAAACAGTATGGAAGCTCCTCAAAAAATTAGAAATAGACATACCGTAGGATTCAGGAATTCTGCTACTGATTTTTTACCCAAAGAAAACAAAAACATTAATGTGAACAGATAAATGCGATTCTATGTTTATGGCAGCATTATTTACAATAGGCAAGATATGGAAAGAACCCAAGCTCCCGTCAACAGATGAACGGATAAAGATGTGGTATACATCTGCACTGGATTATTACTCAACCAGAAAGAAGAATGAAATATTGCCATTTGCAGCAGCATGGATGGACCTATTATGTTACGTGAAATACTTCAGACAGAGAAAGACAAATACCATATGATTTTACTTATATGTGGAATTAAAAAAAGAAAGAGACCTATTAATACTAAGAACAAACTGGTGATTGCCAGAGGGGAAGGGGTGGGAAGATGGGCAAAATGGGTGAAGAGGAGTGAGAGGCACAGGCTTCCAGTTATGGAATGAGTAAGTCATGGGAATGAAAGAAGATAGAGAATATAGTCACAGAGAATATAGTCAGTGATATTTTAATAGTGTTGTATGATGACCAATGGCAGCTGCAGTTGTGATAAGTATAGCATAACTAATAGGCTTGTCAAATCACTATGTTGTACACCTGAACCTGTTGTAACATTATGTGTCAACTGTGTTTCAATTAAAAAACAAAACACAGGGGCGCCTGGGTGGCTTAGTCGGTTAAGCGTCCGACTTTCGGTTGGGTCATGATCTCGCGGTTCGTGGGTTCGAGCCCTGCGTCGGGCTCTGTGCTGACTGCCAGCTCAGAGCCTGGAGCCTGCTTCTAATTCTGTGTCTCCCTCTCTCTCTGACCCTTCCCTGCTCACGCTGTCTCTCTCTCTCTCTCCTAGAAATAATAAAAAAAAAAAAATTAAAACAAAACAAAACAAAAAAAAACACAAATGGAGGGACCCTACTCCAGAGTTTCTGATTCCATAGGTCTAAGATGCAGCTAAGGATTTGTATTTGTAATAAGTTTCAGGTGATGCTGATGGTAACGGTTGAGGGACCACACCTTGAGAAACACTGTTCTAGGCAGAAGGGGGCCTGTAGGAAGCGTCATAATGTTTGTGTATAACAAAGGTAGGCTACAGCAGTGACAGATATGTCTTATACTTAGAATCAACAATAGTATTGATTCTAATCTGTTGTTTCTTGTTTCCTGCTGGGGAAGTTATTCTTGAAATCTATGAAATATATTACTGTCTTTCCAGAAGCAAGCAGTGAGTAAATATTCTTTTATTTCTTTATTGTTACCTAGATGGATTACTAAAAGATCAAATAGTGGAAAGCAATAGTGTACTCTTGCAGAAACAGAAGACACATAATATGTGAGATGAGTTATTTAGGTGTAGAGGAGAGAATTTTCATTTTCAGCAAGCTATCTTTTTCAGACCACCAACTGGTAGCAGTTTGGTGTCAATGTCCTTACCGAGGGAAGTGTGGTGATGACAAATACGTTGTATTAAATTTTGAAATGAACCTGACTTTGCAGTTGAAAGTGCCAATAAGATCAGGCTGCTATTCACGCTACAGGAATCAGACTGCAAAGGAGATTAAATTTGAGAGTTCCTGTAGCCAACTTCTACATTCCCTTTCATTTAGATGTCTTGCAGTGAAATTAAAGGTGAAATTTCAATAATGCTTGGCAATGAGGGAATCCAAAAGAGAAAAAGAGACTCGTTCTAATCAGTCTCCCCATCCATGTTTGATGGGAAGGTGGGGAGTGGATGTAAATGGTGAATCAATTTAAATGCTAAAGAGAGAGGAACTGCAATGCAGTTTAAATATATTTACTGTACATTGTCTGTTGATAAACAGGTTTTGTATTTTGAATTACTTCCTCTTTCCACCCTGGTAAATACTTAGACATTACAATTTATCTTTTGTCTTTTTTACTCTGTTACTAAAGTTCCTCAGGAAATGACTGCATTAACATCACTACCCCATCAACTATAGTCTGACTTTTCTAGATTTTAATATTTAGAAATACCTGAAAGGAAATTGCTTCCTGAGTGTGCCTGTGTGTCTCATAGAAAGGCTGTCTCCTTCTTCTATCTCTTCTGAAATTCTCACTGGCTGTTTACTTTCTGTTCCTGGTCCAGATTTGAAGACCAAAACAAACCATAGACTCTACTGATACTTCAAAATATAATTCATATGATTAAACGGTCAACCTGACCTTCCAGTGGGAATTAATGTGAGATTTTCACCCTTGCCATTACTTTCAATTTTCTGGGCATGCTCTGAGTTTCCCTATTCCATTGTACATTCTACTAGTGTTATTAATAGGGATTAGTTAGCATTAGCCATGGGGATATAATTTTGTTTTCTCATTCTGAAATGCATTTTAAAGTGGCATTTGGCTGTTTTATATGGCCTTTGGCTGGTAACTCCTGACATAGCATCTCCCCACTTTACCCTCTATGTAGACATAGAAAAAGTAGGGTACATGGATTAAAACACATTTCTCCAGTGCTGGAGTAGTTTTCGCTGATAGGATCGCCAATATGACTAGATTTGGAAATACAGTCAGAGGCTTACTGGTGCTATACACATCTGAGTGTTTTTGGGAAAATATAATGAAGGAAATCTCTCCCGGAAAGGCCTATCCATCCCATGCAAAATCAATTAGCAGGAAATTTTATTTAGGCTAGAAGAGAATTTTACTTAGACATTATAGTTAAGAACTCTTTGAATTTCTAAATTGAAATAATTTGTACATGTACTGTATCTAAGTGATTAATGAATCAAAATTAAGAATTCATAGTGTGTATCCCTTTCTGCTGTGCTGTTCTTTCCATACTTACTGAGTTGAGTGTCTACTATCCAAAAGAACTTAATCATTTTCCATGGAGAGATATCTAAGAAGTAGAAATCAGAAATTATTTTAGACAAATCATACATTTTACTTCAAAGAAACACAAATTAAAGGGGAAAAAGTGTTGAATGTTAATTTAGGGATACGTTAAGACTATGATACTTTCCTTAATCCTGAGGTAGATTTCAGTTAGCAAGAGACATTTAGAGAATCAATAGCTCACACCAAGTTCCACTCCTACCTCTGTTACTTCTGTGGTAATTTGCCTCCAGTGACATTGTTTGCCTGCCTGAGATGCTCATCTTCTTCTTCCTTTGTATGATCTCACTCATTCTTTGAAAACTTGGTTTTATGACCTTTATAAAACCACTACCACCTGACCTCTTTTAAGTTGGCCTGGACTCTTCGGGTGAACATTACAGTTACCACCCACCTCAGATTATTTGTCACTCATGGTTATCCTATTTCATTGATAGATGGTTGATTCAGAATTGTACCAGGTTGAATCCATCTGAGCCAATGGGATGTGAGAAGAGGGACATGAACGAGGAAGGGTGTTGTTTCAGTTGCTTCTCTGGTCCATGATATGATCTACAGGTTATATAACTTCTGGATGAAAGCATTCCTGTGTGTAGTAGGGCAGACCTGTGAAGACATTCTGGGTCCTGAAAGACATTGTTGAGCCCATGAGTCAACAGTCTGAGCACTGGCTGCTAAGTAAGACAATAGATTTCCTCACTGTGAAAGCCAGTTTCTATCAGCGTTTATATCAGCTGCTGCAGAAGTCATTCTAATTGATGGGGTGCCTGTCTTCTGTGTTTTCATAAAACTTTGTGGTTCAGCTATTAATGTCTTTACCACTTAATACTGAAATTATCTGTTCACTTGTCTTTTTTTTCCCATTTGACTCTTAGTTTTTCAAGGGCAGAGACCTTGACTCATTCATCGTTTTATTCTTGGCATGATGCCAGAGTGTCTAGCATATTAAGATATTTTCAATAAATATTTATAGAACTTAAAAGAGTCATTTCATTCAATTAGTACAACAGCCCAATTGGGATGTATTACTATTATTCCAATTTTGCTGATGAGGACATTTTAGCCCAGAGATGTTGATAGACCAAAGTCATTCACCTAGCAAATTCTAACACTAGAAGTTTGAATTTCAGACCTAGGACTCAAACCAGTGTTTGTTCTACTTCATCAGTGTCAGCAAATGCATAGCATAGGCACCAGCCAGCAACATTGGCACTGCTGTATCTCAGACTTGTGAAATGCCTTTCATTAGTTAAGATGTTATTTTGTTTGTTTGTTATGTGAGACTTGGCCTCAGGTTCACTCTAAATGCTGCCGTCAAGGCAACCATGTCAACTGACTGATGCATGTCCACAAGTTGAAACCCACTTCTAGCTTCACAATAAGCATCTTGCCTCTCTTTTCTTTGATCTGAGCCAGCAGCAGGAGAGAGATCATCAGTTACAATGAAAACATATAGCCCACACACGTTTCCTTCTGGCACAACAAAGTACATTTGAGCCAGATATATGAAAACTTACCTGGTTTTCTTTGGCAACTTTAGTTCTAATCTTGATTATATTCAGAAAGCTAAGCAGGATAGAATTTACTCATCAGACTGGATTGGAGTAGAAACAGAAGCAGAGCCTCTGAAAAAGAAAATATGTGAAGTCACAAAGTAGAAGGTGCAAGGTAGCTATTAAGGGGCAACTAGCTTTTTACTCCATCAGAGTAGATGTAATAACGGAACTGCTCATGATACCATATTGTGAAGTTCAAGGAATTTGTGTAGTTGAGGAAGTAGTTGAGGGAGTAGTTGAGCAAGCAACCTTCTATACACCAAAGTGGCCTTTAATATGATATCAGAGTTTATTAAAGTAAACAAAGTGTTCATTGAGAGGAGAATGTGATTTTCCTGGGACATATTGCTTTGAAGGGCAAGGAAGTAGAAATTAAAAGAATGGCAAACTTCGGCATTACATGTGAGCACATGTTCCATTTTAGTTGCCTTAGCAATGGTGACTAGAGTAATGAGCCCACTGTTGCTGAAGGCATTTGCATGGAGGCTGGAGACCTCCTCTCAGGGTCACTGTGGTGAGATTCTCCACACTATTCTGCATGAGAGGCTAGCTCTCTGCATCCTTTGCTGCCAGTTTGGACAGGATAGTTCTATATTGGTCTTGATTTTCCTGCATTTGTGGATATTTAGCATCCCTGACCCTCCCCCATAAAATGCCAGTTGTGTTCTCTAGTCCTTGTGTCAGCTCAGAATAACCCCTACATATTTTCAGTCACAACCAGGAGGATTTCTCCTGATGGGAAAACACAGGCAAGAAGATATCCAGGTGGTTAACCACCTAGGTGGCTCAGTTGATTAAGCATCTGACTCTTCATTTCAGCTCAAGTCATGACCTTGCAGTTTGTACAATCAAGCCCCATTGACTTGATTGATCTGGGGCTCTGCACAGACAGTAGAGAGACTGCTTGGGATTCTCTATGTATCCCTCTCTCTCTGCCTCTCCCATGCTCGTGTTTTTTTTTTTTTTCTCTCTCTCTCTCTTTCAAATAAATAAATAAACTTTAAAAAAGTCTAGTCTTCCCAAAGTTATCTAGAAAAGGTTATGTTTAATTAAATAATGAATTTTAATTCATCAGGTGATTCAAATAATAAAAATTAAGATGAAAGAAGCAGCATATTTTGAATGTGTTGCAACTAAAAGCAGACCACACGCAAAAAAGATCATGCTGGAAGTTAAGATTTTAGATTTCAGGAAAATAGGAAATTTAAATATTCAGAAGGGCCAGTCAGTTCCCTGTTTAATAAATGGGCTGTTTTACTTTATAACGTGTTCCAGTGGGTGTCGGAGAAGCTTGACTTCCTCTTTGGAAGGATAGTATGGCATATGAGAGTGTTTTTGAGGTAAGTAGAGCACTGTTCTTTAGGAAACTGTTAGGAGCACAGTCTCAAAATCATCTCCATCCAATATTTATCACAAGTGCAGCTGAGAGAAACAATATTAGTCCAGGTATTCCAAAATTGTTTCCTGGATTAAGTCAGGGAAGACAAGAGCTATGTCTCTGGAGCATGTAATATTGACAGCCTACAGAATTGTTTTTACAGAATCACTTATTGCTGTGATATCAGCTGCCTATAGTGTGTCAAGTTATAATACACTTCCCCATAAAACTCATTCTCACTTTCTCAGAAGGCATGCAAGTTAGATTCTTTCTGCTGTACTTATCTGCAAGTTATAAGTGAGGGTCTTTAGGAGAAACACTGGCCAGTCCTAAATGAAAGATGCTTGCCCGTCTCCTGATCAGCTTCTGTCGATTTTCCCCTGAAAATTTGTGCTGTTGATTGGCTTCCTTATTACTTCTCTTCTGGGTTCACTTCATGTTCCCCCTTATTTTCTGCCTTCTGTGCTGTCTGAATGTCATCTTGTATAGTACTGGGTGTCATTCTTATTCTCCCACTTGCTACAAGTGTGACCTTGAGCAAGATAGTGATCTCTTTGGCATGCTAGTTTTCTCATGTGAATGGTGATTAGAATAGGACCTGCACTGTGGGTTGATGTAGGTACTGATTTCTTCTATGTCAAGTTCTTTTTTTTTTTCCTTTTCTTTCAAGTTTATTTTTATTTATTTTGAGAGAGAAAGACAGAGTGAGTGGGGGAGGGGCAGAGAGAGAGTAAGACAGAATCCTAAGTAGACTCTTTCCTGTTGCACTGTCAGTGCAGAGCCCCATGTGGGGCTTGAACTCAGGAACAGTGAGTTCATGACCTGAGCTGAAGTCAGGGATCAGACACTCAACTGACTGAACCATGCAAGCACTCCTATGTCAAGTTCTTAAGACAATTCCTGGTATGTGGTTAAAAATATAAGATATTTTTTATTATAATTATTAACTTTTATTTCATTTAAGTGAGTTACCTTATATACTTTGTTGCCTAAACTGATGGTATAAATTAATGGAAACAGTGGACTTCAGGAAAATGATTTATCTCTTAGAGGCTTAGTGTCTAGGCCCATAGGAATAGGATACTATTTTGTAAGATTTGTATTTTATTTTTTACTTTTTTTTTTTTTGAACTGATTTTAGGCTTACAGAAAAAGTGAAGATGTGCAACAACAGTAGAAAGAGTTCTCTCATATTCTTCACCCACTTCCCCCATTATTAGCATCTCACATAATGACGGTTCAATTATCAAAAACCAGAAATTAACGTTGGTACCATATAGGTGGTTTTGAGGGTTAAATAAGGTAATATAAAGGCTTAATGGAAGGCCTAGCAGCTCTGTCAATTTTTCTTAAAAATTGATCTTGTCTGTAAAAGTGGAGTGTCAAGTAATCCGTAGTCAGTATAGTTTGAAATTTGAAAGCATTGCTTGAAAATTATGATTGTAAAAGATTTAGAACTTTTTAACTAGAAAGTACACACATAGCTCAAGCTTCAGGCTTAGATCATGTTCTTGAAAATAATGGTTTTTATTTTTTTTAATTAATTGAAAAAATATCTTGGCAACTGCAAAATTTGCTATAAATCCTGACATATCCCTGTGGTTATAGGGAGGAAAAATTGTGGCCCCAAGCTCTGATAGTAACATGAGCCTAGTGACTGTGATCAGCCATAATTATACCCACTGTCAAAACAGAGACCCAGGCATTGATAGATATAGGTCTTTATATACAGCAGGAAAGAACATCTATGGAAAATCAATTTCTTTGTTCTGAAAAATGACTTACTGTCATTTTTAACATTTTACTTTGGGCTGATTTCATTTTTAGAGTTCAAATTTGTTTATGGTGTGCAATAAGGATGAAAAATGCATGTGTTCTCTGGTGGTTTTGATTAAAGATAATGGCACCTTCCATTTATACACACTTAAAAAACACTTACTTTCACTTACATTATTTCATTTTACTCCTCCCAACAACCCCTAAATGTTGGTCAGGAATTTGTGGCTTACCCTTATTTTAAGACAGAGGAGATTAAAGACGAGAAGTTATATGACTTACCTGAGATCACGAGGAAAATACTTGAACCAGTATACTTCCAAAGTCTTGGGTACTAAATCCTGGGATTCTATAGGGACATGGTATTGAAATAGGTATTATTAAATAATTGTGTAATCTAGGAGAAAAACTTTAAAATTACACACACACACACACACACACACACACACACACAAACACACACATATGAGGAATTGACCAATATTTCTATCCTTATATAATCTATCCTTATATAATCTAGATGAAAAACTTAAAAATCCATATGGGAAATTGACTAGTATTTCTGTGCTTATGTAATCTAGGAGTAAACATAAAAATCCGTATTTATATGTCTATATGTTCATCTATGGTCTATCTCCATATCTCTATTTCTGTATCTGTCTATCTCTAGCTATATCTAAAGTTCCAATTCCCTAGACCAATATCTTTGGGAAGAGGAGAAAAGGGAGTTCGGGAGCCAGAGGGGAGGGAAAATAATAGAATGCTCACGTACTAGATATCTATTCATAAGGCGTGAATGGAGCAAAACTATTTTGAAATATGTTTATAGGTGATGGTAGGCTTTTGGATTATGAGGCTTTATTCTATTTACCCAAAATTGAATTATTGGGAATAAATTTTTAGTCTCTTCTTGAATTATATGAATTTATTTATAACTTAATAACTTCCTAACTCAGATTTTTGTTTTATTTTATCATTCTCACACTGACTCTATATTACAACAAATTTTGTAGAGTTATGGAGAATAAAAATGACATGCTTGATCAAATGTTTCAGTATCCCCTAAAAGGAACTCCAGAAATGTCAAATACCCAACTAGAAAAGAACAAGCTCCCCATAATAAAATCAACATATTAAAAACAAAACAAAACTTTATTAATGAAGAAAACCTGTGGGGACTTTCTAGCCACAGGATGGCTCCAGAGTTTTATCCCTGGTGCCTTTTAAAAACTCTGTTTAGAAAAGCCAGGTGGCTTTGGGGATGGAATAAATAGAGTATGGGCCATCCTTCCTTATGTCCTATTTTGATTCATTCACCAGGGAATGGCATTTGAAATCACTTTTGTGTGTGTGAAAGTGCGGTCTATTGCATAATCTTTGATATTTGTAGCTGTTGCTCTTAGAAATTACTTAGTCTAAGAGCTGCGAAGAGAGTGGTGGGCACTGGGGAATGGTAATGTGGCTTCTCAAGGATTAAGATGGACAATGGGTTTGTGGATCAACCAGTGCATGGTTGCATGTCAGGAAGGAACTACAGGTCCATTCCTTAGATTTGTGTGTTTTACACAGTGACCCACCAAATACACCACATGTAGCAGCTTTACACAAAGCTTAAGAGCTGCACTACTCTTTTATAAGGCAAGGAGGGTTTTGAATTCCAAATGACTGTTTTGGCTGAGGTTCTCTCTTGAAAGGGAGTAATTATGTTTAGTAAATGTGAGTGGCCAGTGCACAGTTTAAGCAGATATATTCCCAACCCCTTTGCTTTTAAGAGTCTAGAAGACCAATATTTGGCAAGGTGATTTGACAAGGCTGAAATGAATGCCAGAGTAACAACCACCAGGAGTACCACCCCAGGCAAAGCATGAGAATCCCGAGAGAAAGTGCTGAGTTGTGATGAAGGAAGTATGTTTTTTATTTGGCATGAGATATTATCTTGTGGTCATTAGACCAGAATGTTCAACCAGGATTTTCTTTGTTGTTGGTTCCAAATATAGTCCAATGTTCCCCAGTTTGGGTAATCAATTTTAATTTTATTTAAGCTTCTTTCAAGTATACTCCCCCAATCCACACTCTTTCCTAGCAATGTGTATATTCAAGATCTAAGATTTTTATGTAAATTGTTTAAAAAATCCTTTGCTTCCAATGGAAATTCCCCAGGGGATTAATAATTTCAGCTCTACACACTGTAGGAAAGGCCTCATTGCTCATCCTGTAGCCTTAAAATTTAGCACAGTACCTGACACATGGTAGGCACTCAGTGTTTATTTGATGAGTTAAAGTAATGCTAGATCTTCCTAATGACGCCATAGGAATCATAAGATTGATGAGCCAAAGGACTCTTAGGCATTGAATTCAACCCTGTCATTATATTGAGATTCAAAAGGGTTCCATTTCTCAAAGAGAGGTAGAGCTAAGATTAGAATCCACTCACCTTGCAGCCTGCCAGTCCTCTTTGTACCACTCCACTTATCAGCAAATGGATATTCCATTTCTAAAGGCAGGGCTACTTTGATGTTCCTGATTTTATGAGTTGGAACATTGTGGGTAGATACTGTATCTGGAAATCTACATCATCCCTTGCACAGAGCATTTTCCAAATCATGTGCCATGGGACATTAGTTCCAGGGTTTCCTAATAAGTAACCTGGAAAAAGAGATTCTTTGGTTAAATAAAATTGGAAAATACCACACATGTTATCTCTCTTATGGAAACTGATAATGCATCATTGTTATAGAAAGGGTTCTGAGAAGAATGCCTTTGAAGAAGCCTACTTAACTGTGTTTCCTCAAGAGTTTCTTCAAATTGATTACTGAGCACTTTATCTGCAATGTGCATAATGACACATTCTAGAACAGTATTCCCAGCGATGACATTTTGGGGATTGCTATCATCTACCTTCTAAGGTTGACCAACTGTTAACCCAATTCTCTGCAGTCCTTGGGAGCAGCCTCTGTTTTTGATGTGGTTTTTTCTATGGTGTGACAGTCTTCAGGAAGTCTTAAACTTTTTCTTTCCCTCTAATTGTATTAGTTAAACTCATGCATCTGTGAGAAATGTATATTATGCTGGAGTTTTCATAGGAAGGCTAGAAAGCAAATTTTGTATACAATAAACATTCACCCTGATTCACTCAGTAAAACCCAGTTTGTTCTCATTGTCCTTCTGTAATCACAAATGCCACCCCTTTTTAATTTCAGAAATACCCAGGTTTGGACACATAGTCATTCATGTATGTCCAGCCCCACTACATTAGCCACTTTGTCTCTTCAGCTCATTCTCACCTTTGGCAGCTAATTTGCAACTCACCTTCCTCCTTGATCTTCATCCACATCACCTTCAGTTCTCACTTCTCATATTGCTGCTGTTTCATGAAGAGTCACCCACTAGCTACATGAAACCTAGGGGCAAGCTCTTTCCAGCAGAAATAAGGTTTTCAAAAATTCTTGCCATGGAAATTGGCTTCTCCTGAAGAACTATCATGTTCATTGCTAAGAACCTCTGATGGAAATAATCAGAAACTTAAAACAAGGAGCTGTGTTTCAATGGGCCCTACAACAGTCCCCAGCAGAGATCCTGGGCTGTCCATATCCACCGTGTCTACTCTAGGATTCATCGTTTGGGTTTTCTGGTCACTTGACTCCCTTGCTCTACATGCTGTGGTACCATGTTTTGTGTTACAGATGGAGTCTTCTCTGACTTCGCTGCCTTAATTGGCTGTTCCCTTCTTCTCCTATTTCACATGTAGTTATTACTACACAGCCTTACACTTAATTGCTCAGCTGTATATTTTAATTTGGATTTCTTTATAATATATGCTCCTTGAAAATAGAAACTGGCTTAATGATTCTAAATTGCCCACCATGCCTATCATATTGTAAGGCTCACAGGAATCAGGGAGTTTCAACCATAGAAAGTACTTTAGACTTTATCTAGTTATGCCCTTAAACATGGTCCAGCAACTTTCATAAGGTCATCTCTGTGTAGAAGGCCAATCCAGACTGCCAGAAAAGATTTTTGATTAATAAGAAGGGAGTAGCCCACAATTACGGCTGTGGAGGTCCAAATGACTGAAGCCTTTTTCTGGGTTTCGCTGACTAGGGACTGTCTGCCTCTTATTGTCTCCTCAGTATTTCTAGTTGATAGTATGGAGGTTATTTTTATAAACTGTACAAGCTTGTGGTGAGGCTTACCTGAGACAGCATATAATCCCTGTGTTATTGAGAATTTGGGACATATAAACCATTTAGTATATTATAGTTCATATCCATTGCTCTATTGCCAGTTTTTAATTCTTCTTTGTCCAGGTTGCTTGAAGGACAGGAGCAGGTTGCCTGAGTTTGGGCAGCATATTGTATAGAATCAACATCATAACATCTGCTATGAGATGTCTCGAAGGAGGGTTGTGAGTGTGGGATTGCCATGGTGACAGGGATTCCTCCAGCCCCGCCTGTAGCAAGGGAGCTTGCTCTTTTTCTGAACCCATTGACTTTGATGACACTTGTCAAAAGTATCCTCAGGTGTTTACAGCCTTGGTCTTTGTACAGCATGGCTCTTCTGGTCATTACTTCCCAGAGTTTCAAGGGTCAGGGTGACAACTTCAGTACCGACTGCTGGGCAAAGCTCCCCAGGGACTGGCTAAAGAACATAGTATATCCACTGCTTTAATTCATATAGGAAATGATCTGCAGTTAGCCATCAGGAAATCACATTTCTGACAAATGTAGGGTTTTTTTTTTTCCTAAGGCTTTTAGGGTATTGCACCTTTTCCCTCATGAGGAGAGTTGATGGAGCACTTGTCCGGTCAGCTGTCACTGCTGCTCTGGGAGACGGCTGACTAGTGACAGCCTGGCAGCTGTTAGGTGCCTGTGGCTTGCTGTGTGTCTCCTCAGGGCAGACCACTGATCATGGGGCTAAGCCAGGTTCGAGAGATGTTGCAGTTTCATAGCCACACTGCTGCTGACGGGATCATGCAAGCCACAATTCTCACCACAGTGTGCCATTGCCTTTACAAAGGTCTTGGGGGACCCAGGGGGGTGGGGTTTCTCTCTTAATGAGGGTTTGCTCAGCCTGCAGAGGTGATGGCAATAACCTTCCTGAGAATGGCAAGCAGTTGTAAAAGTGCCACTGTTGCCATCCTTGGTCCCTTCACCTATTGCCTGGCAGGTATTTGTTCAGACACTTGTCCATTAGTGCAGGATTTATGTTTTTATCTTCAATTTTGTCCTCTCCACATTAGTTTGTTATCGCAAGATATCATTATTTCTTTTATAGTTTGTATATAATCTATTTTCCAAAGCTTATGAGAATTCTGTAAGTATCCCTTGTATTTTCATTGTCCCTTTGCTGCATCGTCAGGTCTTAGGTAGGAACCCAGATGGGTTAAGGAGCTGCCTCTCTGCTCTGAGCCAGCCTGGCACAGGAGTAGGGAGCCTGGTGCTTATCGTGCTTTGGCTGTTTTCCTTACTAGGTGTTTGAGTATAAATGTTTAGTAAGCTACTTGGGGTTCCCCAAACCTATTTTTCTCCTAGGCCTTTATTCACACTATTCCATGTGCCTTCAGTGTGTTCTGGAAGACCCAGCACTACCCCCTCCCCCACCTCTCTCCATCACTCAGCTTACATGCTGTCTCCTCCAGGAAGCCTTCTCTTGTCCCCCCATATGGTTGTCTGTCTCCCAGACACGCACCCTTCGTGGCAAGCACACAGTCTTACTCAGCCATGGCTGTGCATAAATGGACTACAGTGTCTGCAGTATAGAATGACCTTCCACTGCATTATGAGCACTTCATCATTTACATGTTTTTGTACATTAGATTTTAATGGCTTCATTGTTTACCATAGTACAATCCACCACGATTTGACATAAAGGGTCACCTATGGTTGGGTATTTAGGATGTTGCTTTTTTTGGCTATTATAAATAATGCTGAGATGAATATTGTACAAGCAAATCTTTATGCTTTCCTTAGGATGAATTGTTAGAAGAGTAATAACTGCTGTCACTGTTTGTGTTTTGTGGATTTTTACCTCCCACAGAATTCTTGGGATTGTAGGGTTCACCACAGAGTGAGGGGGAGAGAAGGAATAAGGAAAGTGCCTGTGTCTGTGTACATTTATTCCAGTTTGATCATGGCTATATCATAAATAATATGATATAATTATATAGCATGTATTTATTCAACAAAACATGGTGAGGGTGAGCATATGTGTTCTGGGATATAAGAAGATGCAGAAAATATACTCTAAGACTTTGGCAGCATAGAATGTGAATGGGATGAATTCAGAAATAGCATGATCAGGAAAAAAGTCATAAGAAAAGAGTAGTTTAAGAACTGTTGGTAATCAATCTCAGATGTCTTTTCTGGCCAGGGTGGTTGGGATAGGGGAGCTTTCTAAATTAGGTGGTATTTAAAAGGAGATTCAAAGCATTGGTGTGATTTTTATACTGGAGATGAGAAATAGGAGCTGGAAGGAAAATTTGAAGTGCAAAGAATTGTAAAAGCAAAGCTTAGAAGCAGAAAAGCAATGGATATTTTTCCAGAATAGTGAGTTTCCAGTTGCCACATGAATAAGAATCATCTATGCTTATATTTTCACGCATGTCATTTGCATGCCACCTTTATGCTTCTTGCTATAACTTCATGCTTCCATTCATGTAGTATATATTTTGAATCTAATAAGTCCTATTAATTCAATAAATGCATGTTAAAATCCATTTCACCTTAAAGGGAAAATAAGTATTTAGTTGCTCACCTTCAGCTTTGGAAAACCTGGGGCAAATGACGAGGAACCATAGTAAGTGCTGAATGTGGTCTTTATAGTAAGCTATGTTATTGGGCATGTTGCTTCAAAGTCTGATTTTGATGTATTGCTTAGTTTAGAAAGGAAAGCTTCTGTTTGTGTGTGTGTGTGTGTGTGTGTGTGTGTGTGTGTGTGTGTGTGTGTGTATTTATATGACTGATTTTCAGAGGATATGGGCTGGGTTTAGCAGTATTAAAATAGTTACTGTCAGTTGATAAATAGTCACTCATCTATCCATCCCCCGTGCCCCTCCACAGCCCAGCCCTTCTCCCATGACTTACCAGACCTCTCCACAATCCAGTGATCTGATGAGCACCCAGGCCACACCAGTAGTGGTGTATGTGTGTGTGTATGTGTGCATACACATCCTTGGGCATTTGTGTATGTGTGTAAGCTGGGTTGTATGTGAGCATGTTAGCTTATTTTTGAGAGGGCCATGAAATGGAAACAAGGAGTGACATGAGAAATCTTATTGATAAGAAAGCACTTGAGATAGCAGACCCACATTTCAAAAGGAAGGAATTGCTTCAGATGCTCTTGGCAGTACTGTGTCCCACCTCATTTATATCCTTAATGATAGGCATGCCATTGAACTTTCTGTAAACAGAGCAGGTTCCTATAAAATCAAAAATTTATTGCTTAAGGAATGTTAATTATACAAACTAGGATATGAAGCCACAGAATAGGAGATGCATACAAAACTTATGACCTGCATGCCTTGAAGCGTGTCATTTCTTAGACCTAGATGCCAAATCACAGAAATAAACTTATGCATCCTCGATATTACTCCCAACTCTCTACGTTTTTGCTCCTGATTTCTCTAGCCATGCATTAAATGAGTGTGAATTTTCAGCCTTAGCTTCCTCTTTGGGAAATGGGTTAATAGTCACATTAATATCACAGATATCCTGTAAAGATTCAATGAGGTAATAGCCACTGCAATGTGGGTCATATAAAATGGATATTCCTAACTTCTCCAAAGAAGAAAAATGAGAGTAACAAATAAAACTACACAAAACCTACAACATCAGCATCACTAGAACACAGAGAAGACCCAAACTTACAATCACATTAAGTATAAGAGTAAACTCCAAATCTAGTGAGCTGTCTCTAACACTCCCTGCCTTTAGGAAGTGTAAGCGTAGCTGAGGAGTGGGGAGAGAGGGATGCCCTCTAGGAAGGGGAACTGGAGAGCTAGCAGCAGACCTAAAATTGACCTAAAGACACCATAAGAAAGAACAAAAAATCCTTACTTCATGTGTGAAAATACTGAAGAATGCGTATCACTTCCAAGCTCTCTCTTCTGGGAAGAGACTTAAATATTGTATGCCTGATTTGAGCAGATAGCCCTGGAGAGATAATGCTGCATAGAGAGAAAGAAGTATGTTAGTATTTTTATTTGGGTTACATTAATTTTATGAATTAACTTAAGGAGAACTCCTGTTTTTATAACATTAATTCTTCCAGCAAAGAGCCTGTTCAGGTAGTCCTTTGTGTCTGTCAGGAGTGCTTTAATATTTTCCTTGTATAAGTTTTATACATTTCTTTTTTTTAAATGTTTTTATTTATTTCTGAGAGAGAGAGAGAGACAGTGTGAGCAGGAGAGGATCAGAGAGAGAGGGAGACACAGAATCCGAAACAGGCTCCAGGCTCTGAGCTATCTGTCAGCACAGAGCCCGACGCGGGGCTCAAACTCAAAAACCATGAGATCATGACCTGAGCTGAAGTCGGATGCTTAACTGACTGAGCCACCCAGGTGCCCCGAGTTTTGTACATTTCTTATTCAAATTATTCTTAAATACTTTATCCTTTTGTTGCTATAGTAAATTGTGTTTTTTTCACTTTGTATCTTCTAATTAAATATTATATGTGCAATTGAAGACTATTGATTTATGCTAATTTTATAGCTTGCTACTTTATTGAATCCTTTTATCCTTTGAGTTAATTTTCCATTGATTCGTTAGGGTTTTCCAAGTATCCAATAATATAATCCCTCCCCAAATATTGCTTTACTTTTTTTTATTCATTTTTATCCAAATAATTAATTTCTCTTGTTTAAGAACATTGAGTATTACATTACTGATGAATAGCAGTTTGGAGAGTGAAAAATCTTGCCTACGTCTTTAGTATCACCCCATTAAGAAAGATGCTAGCTTTAGGACTAAGGCAAATATATTTTAAGAGTGTAGCCATAAAGTCTTATTTTATTATACTTTTTTTAAATCAGGAATTCATGTATAATTTTGTTAAATGATGCATTGCATAAATGGATTTTCTTTTTTTTCCTTTTTTTTTTAAAATTTATTTCTGAGAGAGAGAGAGACAGCATGAGCAGGGGAGGGTCAGAGAGAGAGGGAGACACAGAATCTGAAACGACTCTAGGCTCTGAGCTGTCAGCACAGAGCCCGACGCGGGGTTCGAACCCACAAACCGTGTGATCATGAGCTGAGCCAAAGTCGGACGCTTAACTGACTGAGCCACCCAGGCGCCCCAAATGGAGTTTCTAATATTGAACCAACCTTGCTGTCCTTGGATAAGTCCCACCTAGCCACCATGTATTATTTTCTTGATATGGTATTGGATTTTCTTTGGTGATATTTTATTTAAAATATCTGGATTAACATTTAAACAAACTTTATATTCTGTACTAATTTAACTAGCCCTTACTGGGGTTTAGTTATCAGTGCTACATCCTGTAATCATTTTTAGAGCAACTTGGTCTTTGAAGGCTGAAATAATTCCCATGAAACCAAATGGGCCTTGCATGGTGTGGTTTCATGATTACTTTCTCTTTTTATTCTACCATGATTGATCTGTTTAAGCTTTCTATTTTTAATGAAGTCAACACTGATAAACTGTATTTCCCTAGGAAATTTTCCATTTCATTTGCATTTTCAAATTTATGCATAGAGGTTTATCAAGTAGTTTCTTATATTTTTTTAAGTTTTTATTTTAATTCCAGTTAGCATACAGTGTAATATTAATTTCAAGTGTATAGTATAGTGATTCAACACTTCCATACAACAGCTTGTGCTCATCAGAACAAGTGCCCTCCTTATAAAATCCCTTCTGATTATTTCTTCCTTGTCATTACTTATTTTGCATATCATAACTTTAAAATTCAATACTCCTACTAAATAAAGAATCTTAAAAAAATGAAGGTAAGAGGTAAGAAACTTGATATAAATTTTTAAAGAAGGATGAACAATTCACAAAAAATATATATAGATAAATAGCCTTTAGGCATATAAAATTTTGTTCACCTTTACTTATGGTGGTGTGAATGAAAACTATACTGAGATATGATTTCTCACTTATGAGATTAGCATATGTTAAGAAACTGTAACATGCTCTGTCAGTGAAATGGGGAAAACAGGTATCCCTGCATATTGCTTGTTAGAAATAACATTGATATTGTCTGATGTGAAGTAGAATTTGGAAATATCTATTGAAATTATGTACACTATTATACTTTGATTTGGCCTTCCCATTTACATATACTTACCCAGAAAATGCACGTCCCACAGTATAAAAAGAATCATAAGCAAGTCTATTTATAGTGGTATTGTTTGTGATTACAAATCACTGGTAATGCCCATCTATAGAAGAGGTATTGTGTGGAAAGTATTGAATAAACTATGATACATTCACACACTGAAGTGACATAGGCTTACTTCCAGGATGTATTGTTAAATTAAAGATACAAAGCATGAAAATATTACTATACTATGATACCTTTTGTTTCAGAGACATTAAGAAACACAAAAGAAAATCCCAAGATTAAGGTTAATTACCCCTACCATGTAAGTGGGAAAGGAGTGGAAAAGACAGAAGGAATTGGGAATGGTGGTGGTAGAAAGTGATCTTTTTGTGAATATACAATTTTTATAGAACTTATTTTTAGAACTATGTTAATGTCTCATATATTCAAATATAAACTTAAAAATAATAGAAAATAAATAAAGCCCATAATGGTAAGGGGGAGGTGGAGTTAAAGCAGAATCAAATAGAAGTAAATGAACCAAACTGTGTTTAAAATGAATGAATATAGTCACCATAAAGTAAGGTGAGGGAAGAGAACTAACTCAAGTAACTTAAATAGAATATTTGGATGATACACGTTCCACCAAAAGACAGAGAAACAAACCAAAACATTTGAAAGAAATGCTGAACTCTAATTCTCTTATAAAAAGTGTTCTTTGCAGAAGCATGGGTTAGCAATTCTGAAACAACTTGTTATACATTATTCTATAAGCCAGGTTTTACACTGTTGAAGACGTGAATTTCAGATCTGGAAAAGAGAAATCATGGAATGGACACTGTGGTTTTGGTTTAAAATTGGTGATATCAGTATGAAATCACAACCTTCAGTATATGATACATGATTAAAGAGAGAGAGAGAGAGAGAATGAATTCCAACATGTAAAGAACTTGGAAGTCTTCACTTACATACTTACAACTAAGGAAAAGCTGGAAAAGTAAAAATTAATTTTCTTGGACCCTTCAGAGAACCAAGGCCTCAGAGTAAAGAAACATCCTAACATCTGGAGAAACAGGTGCATCTCAGGAATCAGCACCTGAGATCTGTGCACATTGAGCAGAAGCTGCTGGAACTGTAAATAAAAAAGAACACATAAATAATAATTTTGTCAAACTGCTAGAGGTAAATTGTGGGATAGTGTGACAGTGGGCAACTCAAGGGGCTACAGTCTTTGGGAGCAGGCCCACTCTGATGGGCCTTCCCTTCAGGAACCCTATCAGGTTGTCTTGGCAAAAGTCACAGAAAGATCCCCTTTTGGCAGTGGCAGAGGAAAAGGCAATTGTGAAATATGCTAAGTCTCCTCTATCACCAAGATCTACTCTCCCTGAAAAAGGACTTTACCAGAACTGGAGCCTAACTTTATCCCAGCTTGGGGAAAGAAAGTTCTCCCTACTCCAGCCACCCACAGGTAAGTGGGGATAGAGTTATGTCAGAAGAGTGGGTAGATTAGGAACGCTGCAGCCAGGGAAGAGAATAGAGGACAGACAGGGATAAAAGGTATAACGTTATAGAAACTGTGAAAGTCACAACCCTAAGACATAAGACCACTAAAAGACTGAGATTTAATTATAAGATTATAGAATGTTCCTCCTTCCCTGGACCTTACCATCACACCAAAGGGCTCCAGTATAATAACAGTAGATTACAGCTCAAAGAGCAGCAAAACAATCTCTCTCCAAGGAGGAATATACATGGAAGCCCAGTGTCAAGAGTGGAGACAAAAACAAAGACTATAGAATAATTTGAAGCCTTTCATATTTATACTTATCATCGAAATTAAACACAGTTTAACTCCTCTTCAGATTAATGTAAATCCACATAATGAAATTCTGTTTGCCTCAGTTCTTATTCCTGGTATGGTATGTCGAACTTTCAACAAAACCTACAAAGAATACCAAAGAGCAAGGGAAAACATACTCTGAAGAAGCAAAGCAATTATTAGAAACAGACTGTTGGAATTATGACAGAGAATTCAAAATAATAATATTTAAAATGTTAAGGACTCTAGGAGAAAAAGTAACAATATTAAGAACATATAGGTAATACAAGAAAGAGTCAAAAGGAAGTGTTGGAAATGAATAAAAATTCCTGCAACAGAAATGAAGAATAAGCTTTTGATGGATCCATTAATAATCCAGACACAGTGAAGAAAGAATCAGTTAGCTTGAAGACAGGTCAATAGAAAATCCCAAAAATGAAATGGAAAGAGGAAAAAAAAAGAATGAAAAAGACAAAACAGAGCATTCAGGAACTGTGGGACAATTTCAAAAGGTATAACATGCATGTAATTGGCAGAAGGAGAAGAAAGAAAAAAATGGGGCCATTTAAGATGCTCAAGAATAAATACTAAAAACAGCCAACAACAAAAACTACGGGTATCTCTATTGAAACTGCAGAAAACCACAGATAAAGAGAAAATTTTGTTAAAAGCCATAGGGATAATTATTTTTAACTGTTTAGAATCCTAGGATGGAATGCACACGTGACAAATCCAGCAATATTGACATGTGTGAAATTACTACGAAAGGGTGTGGGCAGAAAAGGTACTGACTTAAGTAACTTTGCAAATGACTGGAAAGTGTAAGAGTTTAGGCAAAAAGAACTATGCATAAGCAACTGCCAGTGCTCAGATTGTTTTCCACATGGAGGGTTACAGGTTAACAGTTCTGAAACTACTCTGTATGTACACCAGAATTGAATGGTTACATAAATAGATGGTGGATGGTGAGAGCTATTGGAGTGGAAAGGGAGGAGGCTAAATGATCCAAGTCTAATTAGACTTGGACACATCAGTATGAACTCATGTTTTGCTTAATGTATGCATGGTTGGATATGTATGGAAATGTTTATAGATGTGTGTGTCTACATGGGTTACTAGATACACATGTATTTCCCACTTCTGTCAGCTGAGAGGTACTAAAAGCAAGGTTATTGAACACACCTAGTACCCAGGCCTTAATTGCTAATATCTTTGTCTAATAAAAGGAACCAGTGCTCCTCAGAGAAGTGATGAATAATAACACACATGACTGAGGGATAGTCACTCCTGGGTAGTTCATTTAGTTAAGCATCTGACTCTTGATTTGGGATCAAGACCCTCATTGGGCTCAGCACTGACAGTGTTGAGGCTGCTTGGGATTCTCTCTCTCTTTCTCTCTCTCTCTCTCTCTGCCCATCCGCAACTTGTGCTGATATGCCCCCCACTCTCTGAATAAAAAACTTAAAAAAAAAAAGATGGGAGGATAATGAACCTGAGTGTCTTGCAGTGCCAAAAAATGAGTAAGTGCTGAACAGTCTTGTTTACATACACACACAAAGATGTACACATGTCAAAGGAATACAAAGGTATCTGAAAGGGCTCACAATGGCTAAAGCTGCAACAATTTGAGCAAAAAAAAAAATGTTGATGGTATATACTCTTCTTGATGGTATATACTCTTGATATGAGGTAATTAGAATGGTATTTTGCATCCTTCTCTGGAACCCATAACCTCTGTCTAACCATGAGAAAAGTGTCACCCAACCTCAGTGAAAAATATTCTATAACATACCTGACTAGCACACCGCAAAACTATCCAAATTATCAAAAACAGGGAAAATCTCAGAAACCATCATAGCCAACATGAACTTAAGGAAACGTAATAACTAAATGTAATGTGGTACCTTGGATGGGTTCCTGGATCAAGGAAAGTCATTAAATAAAAAATAAGGAAATTTGGAAAAAGTGTGGAATTGACTTATCAATAAGGTCTCAATATTGGCTCAGTAAATTGTGAATGAATGTACCATACCAGTGTAAATTGTCAATAATAGAAATAGACTTTAGAATAGATGAGAACTTTCCGCACTATATTCACAAATTTTCTGTAAGTCTAAAACTCTACCAAATAAAGGAGTTCATATAAAAACTGGAAACTCAGTTTGACTCAGTTTGTTAAGCATCCAACTTCAGCTCAAGTCATGATCTGTGAGTTCAACCCCTGCATCGGGCTCTATACTGACAGCTCAGAGCCTGGAGCCTGCTTCAGATTCTGTGTCTCCCTCTCTCTCTCTGCCCCTCCCCAACTCGTGCTCTGTCTCTCTGTCTCTTTCACAAATAAACATTAAAAAATTAAAAATACTGGAAAAAGCAAAACACTGAATGTAAATAAATGTACACATATATGTAGATGTGTACTTGAGTATATGTGCACATGTATGTATGTGTGAGCAAACATCTATTTTCCACCTTTTTCCTGAAAACATCCGGAAGCAGTGATATTTCAGTAACAATAAATAGAGCCTAGATTTTGGTTTCTAGATCTCATTCTCCACTAAAATGACCCTGGTCACCTTGGAAAAGCGATTTCAGGACTAGATTAAGGAAAAGGATAAGACTGGAGCATCTTGTACCAAAAAGTAAAAAAAAAAAAGAAAAATCAATGAATAGTAAGGATATAGCAAAAGAGTGCAGGAGCCACTTAGAAAGGATTTCTACTAGCCACATCTTCGACAATTGGAAGTTCAAGTAAGTTATGTTTAAGTTTAAAATCTGTTGGATAAAGTATAAATCTGTTTTGATAATAATGAATGAATGAGTAAAGGGGAGAAGGAAAAGCTCTTTCTTGCAGAAGAAAGCTAGAACTAATGAATAAACAATGAAAGATAAAATTAGGAAATAGCTATTTAGAACCATCATAATAATTATTGAGTCAGGCAAGAATCATCAAGGGATGTTGAAACTAGTGAGTGAAAAGAAAGTCTAATGAGGAACAGGATATTTACATAATTGGAAAACATGCCCACAGGATATGTTTTTTTTACAATTTTTTTTTTTTTGAGAGAAAGAATTGTGAGCAATCGCCACACTCAGCAAGGAGCCCCATGCAGAGCTCTATCTCATGATCTCATGATCTGAGATCTGAGATCATGATCTGAGCCAAAATCAAGAGTTGGACACTTACCCAACTAAGCCACTCAGGTACTCCCACACAAAAGATAGGTTTTAACAACAGAGAGTAAAATCGTAACTTTACAATAGAAAAGAATGAGGGGATATCACTTTAAGGCATCTAATATCAGCAGTAATGAGGCTAATAGACAGCATGTACCTCCTGTTATCCTAAGACTTCAGTATCTCAATATCACTTTTGTGATTTCCTGGCCTGCCAAAGGTAGATACCCTGACTCTGGTCATGAGGAAAAACCTCATATAACCAGGAAGAAATTTTGAAATTTTGGACAAATCCAAATTGGGGGCATTCTGCAAAGTAACTTCATATATGTTAGTCATGACATAGACTGAAGAACTCTTGTTTCAGATTAAAGGAGAAAAAGAGTTACAAGAACTGCATGCAAAATATGATGTGATTTTGGATTTGCATTATTGGTGTAATTAGCAAAATCTGAAAAACATTAGGAAATTAGATGATGCTATTATTTTTAATGCTAAGACACAGTGTTTATGAAACCCAGAAGAGAGAAAGGAAGGAAGAGGGTAGGGAGGGCAGAGACAGAGAGAGAGGAATAATACAGTTTAGTGTGTAGTAAAATGTAACATTCAGGCAATCTTGTTGAGTGCATGCAGGAATACTTTGCTTTATTCTTGTAACTTTTATGGAAGTGTGTGTGTCTTTGTCCATTCAAGCAGTTATAACAGAAAACTATAGTTAATACACAAGATAGAAAATTCAAGATCAAAGTTCCAGCAGATACAGAGTCTGGTAGAGGCCATCTTCTTGGGCTCACAGTTGACTTCTCTCTGTGTTCTCAGATGGGAGAAGGGGCAAGAAAGCTCTGGGGTCTCATTATAAGGATGCTAATCCCATTCATGAGGGTCTCCCTCATGACCTAGTCATTTCTCAAAGTCCCCACCTTTAAACACCATCATATTAGGGGTTAGGTTTTAACACATGAACTTTGGGGGAATAATACATAGCAATATGGAATTGTGTAAAAAACTGAAAAGTAAGTTGAAATAAAAATTAAATTACCAAAATATATGCTCATTAAAAAGCATTCAGCAGAGGGGCTCCTGGGTGGCTTAGTCGGTTAAGCGCCCGACTTTTGCTTAGGTCATGATCTCGCGGTTCGTTGGTTCGAGCCCCACGTCGGGCTCTGTGCTGACTGCCAGCTCAGAACCTGGAGCCTGTTTCAGAGTCTGTGTCTCCCTCTCTCTCTGACCCTCCCCTGCTCACGCTGTCTCTCTCTCTTCTAGAAATAAATAAAAAATATTTTAAAAAAAATTTAAAAAAAAAAAGCATTCAGCAGAAGAAATAGAGACTAGATTATAGAGAGAAAAGTTTGGACGTTATGAAATGGGCGGCTACTGAGGGTCTGAGTAGGAGATGTCAAGCTAAGTCATAAGTTTTGGGAATGTGAACTGGGGACATATAGACTATAGTTGGCAATTCAGAAATGCTGTAGTCAGGAGCAGAGAAACCTTTGGTTTTGGATTTGAGGTGCTTAGGAATATCACTGAAACAACCTCAGCATTCTCTTCCATAATTTTAGGCCATCAGCATTTGTTCAGAACATTTAGTACACATTGTTTGTGAAAGATGAAGATGTGTGACTCTCTTCATGTAAGAAATGCCTATTGTATAAATGAGAGTAAGACTGGGTCATTGACAGCCACTTGAATCCTATATCAACCAAATGGCCTGAGCCATTTCCTATGTAACACATACTCATGCACACATGTATATACATACTTGGTGTGTGTGCATGTGTGCGTGCATGCAGAGAGAGAGAGAGTGTGTGTGTTCAGTTTTTATTTCCAATAAGTAGCAAGCACATCCTTCATGCCTCTGTTTCTACTCCATCTTTCTGCTTGCCAGCTCTTCAATTATTTACTTCCTACTTTTCATTATTTCTTTACCAAAGGGGAAAAAAAGTGAAAATACTAATGAATCTATATAGCCATTTATCAGAAATTCTTGAGAGGTGTGATGGGTTCAGAAATCAATGGGCTGAGTGAATTTCTCTTGTCCTCATTTTTTTTCTTCCTTCTGGGATTCCTCTCTACACTGCCTGCATCTCTTCCCCCAGTTTCAAAAGGAGAATTTGAAAAGTGGCATTTTCTCTTTATAATCTTTTCAGTGGTTTAACCTGTAACATCATTACTGAACCTTGGATAGGTATACCAGGACAGTTAGAGAGGAATGACTCATGTTTAACTAAAATCTGCTTACTGAGAGTAAATGGAAAAACGCTTAACTAGCATTCACATCTCCTCTGCAGTTCTTCCCACGCTTTTAGAAGCTGCACTTTCAAGACAATTCTGCTGCTACTTTCAACCACTTAACCTTCTGAGAAAAAGAGACTCAGGGTTTTATCTGCTACTTTCAACCATCTGAGTGATGACCTGCTAATGTCCCCCTTCCCCTCTACAGTATGCATACCCTGTGTGTTAAAGATGTGTTTAGAAGCGAGCTGGGGGTAGGGGTTCTATATGTATAAGTTGGAACTAGTTCTGTGATTAACTCCTGACTCCTGAAGATTCTCCTTAAATGGTTGTACCCTCGGGACTAAATCTTTCCACTACAATATATTGGTAAGTGACCAATTACACATGAAAAATCCTTTGGATGGGATTTTTCTTTTGTTTTCTAGACTAAAAATTTAAATTACCTTACTATTATTTTTTTACCCTTATTATTTGAGTTTTAGAATACCTTTGGGAGAATATTGTGATGGTTTCACTGAAGATCTTTGAGTAGAGGAATTACTCGATTTGCGTTATGTATTTGAAATTAACAAATGGATGGATGGCATTAGAGCTCCTCACCATTCCAGTAGGGGGCAGAGCTGAGTTACACAGCTTCACCAGTGCAATCCTGAGTAGTCTATGGTGTAGTTGGATAAATAATGGCTATGCCTTCCCATTCTACAGTGAGTTGTATTATAATAAGTTTTTTGCGTAGCTTTTTCACTGGCAATAGTGAATATGTTTTAAGAACAATGCTTTTTATTCAGCTTTGAATTTCATTTTTCTTGCTTTTGTAGAAGAAAGTATGTTAAAAGAGAATATGATATTCATAGTCTTTCTAAGACTATGGAATATATGAGCTAGTGTACATTGTAGAAACCTAAAAAAAAAAGGTATATATAACATCAAAAATAAAAGTTACACTGCTCAAAGCCCCTTCCTCATTGCCCCTTCACTTTAGTCTCAATAATCAACAAGGCTTAAATTGTTAACATTATTAACTTGAAGTTTCAAAATGTTTTTCATATATGCATATAAATATGTATTATACTTGTGTATTGAAATGCAGACATACCAGCTAATTCCTTTTAGCTGATCTCTAAGGGTCTTATGTACTTGTTTTCAACAGTGATCATCTTGAAAAGACAGTGAAAACTAATTCTAATAACTCATTCCATGTAGAAGATTTAAAAAAAAAAATCATGTTGGGATGAATATACTAAAATAGTGTTGGGAATAAGCATAGCATATTGTATCTTTGCTTTTGATAATTGAGGATAATTTATTTCTCTATCTCTGATTTTTAAAAATGTTTCTTTATTTTCTGCTTAGAACTAAGGGAAATATGCAAATATGAGACACTTGCATTATACTTTTGAACTTTACTTGGAAATGGATTTTCATAGAGAAAATGGAATATATGAAGGTAGTGTAAAATATTTTCCAGAGACCAGGTGGCTAGAATGATTAATGAGAAAACAATGTTGGTGGCCAAATATTTCTAGAGAGACACAGCTGAGATCTGGGAATAGCCTCAGAATATGACTAGAATGTAGTAGAATCTTCACATAATTGTTTCTTTTCCTTCTTCAAGGAGCATTGGAAACTTGAATATTTTTCAGTCTTTGATGATTTTCCCTTAACTCAAATTCTTGCATCTGTACTGCTGGATTCTCCCTTAGATATTTCTTTTTTTTTTTTTTTAATATTTTTATTTATTTCTAGGAGAGAGAGAAAGAGGGACAGCATGAGCAAGGGAGGGTCAGAGAGAGAGGGAGTCACAGACTGAAACAGGCTCCAGGCTCTGAGCTGGCAGTCAGCACAGAGCCCGACGCGGGGCTCGAACCCACGAACCGCGAGATCATGACCTGAGCTAAAGTCGGACGCTCAACCGACTAAGCCACCCAGGCGCCCCTGCCCTGAGTTTTAAATGCAAAAAACAAAACAAAGCAAAACAAAAACACACACATACACACAGAAGTGACCATCAAAATAATAATGAATAAGTAAATCTATCATAGTCAAACAACAGGATGGTATTTTGTAATGAAAGAGAATAACTACATTAGTATTTATCACTAACATTCAACATGGATGAATATCAGAAACATAATGTTGAGAGAAAATAGGTTATTTCTACATAAGTTCCAAAAAACAGGCAAAATTAGACTATGATGGTACAAGTCAAAATAATTGCCTCAGATAGTAGGTATCCATAGGATGGGGCATAAGGAGGAGTTCTGGGGACTTAGGAATGTGCTATTTCTTCATATGTATACTGGGTACATGTATGATTATACTTTACAAAGTCATTATGATTTTACTGGTTTCTATGTGTATATTATGCTTTATAAATATTTATTTTAAAAATAAACAGGATAGGGCACCTGAGTGGTTCAATGAGCTAGGTGCCCTGAGTTTCAGCTCAGGTCATGACCTCAAGGTTTGTGAGATCAAGCCTCAGGATGCACTCTGTGCTGACAGCTCAGAGCCTGGAGCCTACTTCAGATTCTGTGTCTCCCTCTCTCTCTGCCCCTCCCCTATTCACACGCTGTATCAAAGATAAATAAACATTAAGAATTAATAAACAGATAAACTAATTTTAAAATAAACCAAGAAATAAAAATGTGAAGAGAGACCTAAAATAACTTGAACACTCAATTTAAAGCGTTTACATAAATTTTATGTATAAAAATGCCACGATTAGGTAGACTCACAGTGGCGATTTAAATTGAAACTAATGATTTAGTTCCCTTACTAATAGAACAAGCACTTATAGAGAGTATCCACACCACACCCAAATTGGGGTGAGAATGACTAAGGTACATAGGAATATACAAAAAGAAAAAGGCACTTTCATGCTCTTGAATAATTTACAGCCATCACAGAGAAATATTAAATATGTAATTTGAGTAGACGAATGTGATATCCTGCATTTGCACTATCTATTTTGAAATTAACAATCAAAAGAATGGATGACATTAGGTCCCCTCAGTATTCCAATGGGGGAGATTTTACATATGCATATGAAATATCTAAGGGAGAGGGGCGCCTGGGTGGCTTAGTCGGTTAAGCCCCCGGCATGGCTGCACCAGTTGGAGCCTAGCACCAGTGGAAGAGTCCTAGGAGCTACCTACCATTGTCATTGTGGGTGCTGTTGGTCTTTTCCATTTAGGCACTCAGGTGGGAAAGCAGCAGCAGCATCTCATTTGTGGCTTCATCTGCATTCCTCAGATGAATAAGGGGATTGAGCCCATTTCATATCCTTGTCAGCCATTCGTATATTTATTCTGTGAAGTTCCTCATGACTTTGCCCATTTTTCTAATGGTCTCTCTGCTGTTTTGTTGATCTCCAAGAGTACTTGATTCTCAATATATTTTGGGCATGGCTTCTTTGTTTCACACAATCTTTTTCCTATTGAGTATTGTGCAGTTTCATTTGTTTCATTTCTGTAACACTGTCTCTTGAAGAAGAGATTTTAAATTTCTCTGGAACTAATTTATTGCAATTTGCCCTTAAAGATTCTATTTTTTGAAGTGAGCTGATGGATGATTTTATTTTTATTGTTTTCCTTGAGTTTGTGGTAGGCTGAAAAATGGATCCCCCAAAGATATCTGCATTAAATCCCTGGACCTGTCAATGTTACTTTATTTGGGGGAAAAAAGCATGTTTTTAGGTGTGATTAATTTAAGGATCTTGCAATCAGGAGATAATCTTGGATTATATCAGTTGGGCCCTAAATGACATCACAGCTATCTTTATGAAGAAAGACACTCTGAGGAGAAAATACCAAGGCAAAAGTGATGTAAAAAGGCAGAAGCATATTAAGGACTATGTGACCACAAGGTCGAGACTTGGCAAATGCTACCAGTAGCTGGAAGAAAGAAGTAACCAGTTCTCCCCTAGAGCTTATGTAGAGAACAAAGCCCTGTTGACACCTTCACTTTGGACTTCTGGTCTTTAGAACTATGAGAGAAAAGTTTCTTTTGTGTTAAGTGCCAAGTTTAAAGTAATTTGTTACAGCATCTCTGGGAAATTAATACAGATTTCATAGGGTTTCTGTTCCCTTGAAATTGAGCCCGGATTCATATCAGGAATTGGCAATACTCTAGAGACAGAGAGATTGTAGAGGGTAGTCAAGTCTCTGATTCTTTCTGGAAACTTAACCTCCAGAGTCCTATTTGACTCAGCAGTTCTCCTATTGTGATAGATAAATAGATGATTGATTGATTGATTGATTGATTGATCAGTTAATAAATGGGAGTGTTTAACAGGCGTTTTGTTTGTTCTCAGTGGGATTATTGCTGTGTGTCAAGCTATTTCATCATAACCAAGACCAGAAGTCTTATGTAAACATTTTAAAATGTATTTTTATGTTTTAAAGTTTTATTTATTTATTTTGAGAAAGAGAGAGAGAGGGACAGGTAGAGAGAGAGCATGAGTAAGGGAGGGGCACAGAGAGAGGGAGAGAGAAAACCTGAAGCAGGTTCCACACTGTCAGCACAGAGCCCTATGTGGGGTCCGATTTGAGGAACTGTGAAATCAGGAATAAGCCAAAATAAAAAATCAGACACTTAACAAACTAGACCCTCAGGTGCCCCTGTAAACGTTTTTCAAAATTAGAATTCTCCCCACTTTTTCCCCAAATTTACTCTGTTCTCCAAAAAGGTAAATGATATATGCTCCTAATTCTTAGATATGATATTCTCTGGTCTAAGGTACCAAGCAGTAAATAGAACAAGAACTCCTAATTTCTTTTAGGTATTAAAATGCTCAAAACAAACCTGTTTATTTTTTTTAATTTTTCCTTTCCTGAATAGAAGCATAATAAATTATGTTTGATTTTCTGGCATTAGGATGAGTATAAGAGTAAAAACAAGTAATTCACATTTTCTTTTTTTTTGTTTATTTATTTCAAAATAAATTTTATTTATTTATTTATTTATTTATCTATTTATTTATCATTTATTTATTTTTCTTAAATAGTTTATTGTCAAGTTGGTTTCCATATAATACCCAGTGCTCATCCCAACAAGTGCCCTCCTCCATACCTATCACCACCCTTCCCTTCTACCCCCACCCCCATCAGCCCTCAGTTTGTTCTTGGCATTCAAGAGTCTCTTGTGGTTTGCCTCCCTCCCTCTCCCCAACTATTTTTACCCTTTTTCTCTCTCATGGTCCTCCGTTAAGTTCCTCCTAATCCACCTATATGTGCAAACATATGGCATCTGTCCTTCTCTGCCTGACTTACTTCACATAGCATAACACCCTCAGGTTCCATCCATGTTGCTACAAATGGCCAGATTTTATTCTTTCTCATTGCCATGTAGTATTCCAATTAATTCAGATTTTAAAATGGTGTATTTCTCTAATGCTCAGTGGTGGGGTAGAAAATAAATAATATCTAATTTTATTTATTTGTTAATTAATTAATTAACATATCAAGTAGACCTTGGTCATGCTTCTGGTTCTAGTCTAATACTCATATTTTCATTGAGATACGAGATAAGGAAAAACTTAAAACTTGCTTTAGTAATTTGTTAGCAGTTAAAATAGAAACTTGTTATTACTACGTTTGAGGACTGCTCACTGCACTGAATGAACTGAGTTGTCATTGAAATAATGTTGGGAACCTTAAAACATATTAACAAAGAATAAGGGGTGGGTGTATGTGTGCTTGTGTTAAAAATGATCTTTGAACTTCAGAAAATAGGATCTCAGGCACTGTATTTCTCAATTTGTACTGCTGCTCATTAAAATAAAAAGTTTGAACAGAAACTTTAGAAATCTAGCATCACACGCACCTTTGTATGAACTTTGATATTCCTAAATTTTGGAGATACAATACTGTATAGCACACCCCCCTTGGAGGCAGCCTTACTCTTGACAGGTGGGAGTATGAAGGCCGTTCAACATGAAATACAGTGTTTGAGAGAAAGATAACTATAGACAATCTCAAGGGGAAAAGAACAGCTTAGAGTTACATGGAAATTAACATCAAACATTTCTCAGATTGGTGATGTGATGATAATTGGAAGAGAATGACAGACAAGAGGTGTGTTGTTGAGTCCTCTGGGGGTTCTATGTAGAAGACAGTCTGTTACATGGTCCCTGGGGTGGACACCATGAAACTAACATTCCAATCTGTCAGTTTAAAGTTGCAAACGTTTTTAACAGGAAAATCAACTAAAAAAAGAAGTTGCTTCGGTGTTCGTCTAAATAAAATTAAAGTATGAATACAAAAAAACTTCTAAAGGGATAAAAGAGAAAACTTGTGGGGCACTTGGGTGGCTCAGTCAGTTAAGCATCTGACATCAGCTCAGGTTATGATCTCACAGTTCGTGAGTTCGACTCCCGCATCAGGACTGACAGCTCAGAGCCTGGAGCGTGCATCAGATCTGCCTCTCCCCTGCTTGTGCTTTATCTCTCTCTCTTTCTAAACATTAAAAAATAAGTAGAATAAATTTGGTTTCCCCATTATTCACTTGCTTTCCAGTAGAAGATGCCTGGGAATGATGAGGAGAACCATGGTATTGTGGACTTCAGAATTCCATATTTTCTTGCAGCCATGTAGGCTGTGAATTTTTATTAGTGACCTTTTGCATGTCAGTTTGTCTGCTGTTCAGTTGTTTATGTGTGATTGAGGTCTGAGATTAAAGGATTAGAGTTGTTGAGAAATTGTATTTGACATTCTATTGTTGAGTCTTTTCAAAGTAAACCGTTTCAAAAGTGACATATTTTCTTTTAAAAATAGAAACATAATTATATTTGTGTACATACATTTATTTACTATATAGCTTTGTTTTGGCATATTACCTATGTAAAAGTCATTAGGAAATAAAAAAATCAACTGAATATCTTAAATTATACTTGATAAGTGTGAGTTGTTATATGCAGCATTTTGCATGGCTCATGATATAGTGATTTCATTAAAGAATTTTAGCATATTTACCAAAATGCAAAAAAATCACTAAAACACATTGGCAATTAAAGATTATGAAAATGATTAACAAAAACTAGAGTCAAGGAACATCAATGACGCATGACAAAAACCTTCATCATTATGGGATACTGGACCTGATATAGCATCCAATTATTGTGTGAGAGGCTACAAGTTCATGATGAACCACAGGTGGATAATCTAAAGCAGTGTCTTCAATCTACTGACCTCATGAATCTCTGTTGATTCTGAATAACTGGGTCCAGATCCCACCATAGTCCAAATCTCAGTGGAAGGAAGATAGCAGAATGCCACTCCACTGAATACCATTTTTCTAATGCCAGTTTTACTTCTGAATAGAATGTCAATAACAGTGGAAAAGTGTAGATTTTTTAGACATTTTTTGGGGATTGAAAAAGTTCGTTAAGGATTTAGTCTGCCATGTAGAACATGTCTTAAACTTGTTTTATATGGTCCCAGAGATACTGTAGAGAATCCCAAAGGTTCTTCTACCACAAATGAATAGAATTTATAAGAAATCTTTTCAGTCATTTTAATGAAGTTCGAAGTTTATAGTCACTGGAAAAAAATTTAAGAAATGGGGAAAACATATGCTGGGGATGTTTTCAGGAAATGAAGGAAATTGATGGCTAAACCCAATCCTTAACACTTGCTTTATTTTTTAAATTATGTAATTTTAGGTTCTTTTATGTATTTTTGGGATTTTGGTTCAAGAGAAGCAAAAGATGTTTTCTCATTGTTATCTCCGAGTTCAGTAGCTATGAGACCTCTACAGTGTTATGGTTGTGAATGACTTTGGACATTTCTGTCCCCTTTGGAAGCTCCTTTCTCCAAGTTTGTCCTTTTCTATAAAAATGCAGGTGTGTAGAAATGGCTCCAGACTGAAAAGTTCTAAGGTCCTGGAGAGCCCTACCTTTGAATTTAAATATTTCATTTTTAATATTATGTGCATCTTAAATCCCAGGGAAGTGATTCTACAACAGTTGTACATTTATTTTACAGTAGTTTACATTAATTCAGACCCTACTTGCTCTTCTAATACATTATTTATCATTGTGTTAAGAATATTGTCAGCAGTATGTTGTTGTCAGCATATTTCTTCATTTTAATATTATCTACTAACTTATTTCCTTATATTACTGAAGTAAATAGGCAGTACAAATCTGTACCTCTTCTTTTTTTTTTAATATTTTTATTTATTTCTAGGAGAGAGAGACAGAGAGACAGCATGAGCAGGGGAGGGTCAGAGAGAGAGGGAGACACAAACTCCGAAATAGGCTCCAGGCTCTGAGCTGGCAGTCAGCACAGAGCCCGATGCGGGGCTCGAACCCACGAACCGCGAGATCATGACCCAAGCGAAAGTTGGACGCCTAGCCGACTAAGCCACCCAGGCGCCTCAAATCTGTGCCTCTTCTCACAAAGAAAGTAATTTATATTTTCAGCAAAGATTCTCCTTTTTGCTTTTTAGGGGGGTCTGCTCATCTTTCATATGCCTTCTTTTCTTTTTTAAAAAAAGTTTATTTTCAGAGAGACAGAGCTAGTGGGAGAGGGGCATAGAGAGAGGGGGAGAGAGAATCCCAAGCAGGCTCCATGGAGCCAGCGCAGTGGGGGCTCAAACCCACGAAACTGTGAGATCATGAATTGAGCTGAAACTAAGAGGTGGACATTTAACTGACTGAGACACACAGGCGTTTCCCTTCTTCTTTTAAGGAATGGGGTGAAAGGTGATTTCAGAGGAAAGGCATTTTCAATGGCTTATTCTCAAGCAGGTGCAGAACTCTTATGTATCATCATCTTCCAGCTGCTCTCTCATTTAATTCCTGATAAGATCCTGGGAGGTAGGGGGGCTCATTATGTTCTGAAGATCAAGACAGTGTGGTGATTAGAGGTTAAATGACTTACCCAAGGGCATGCATCTAGTAACTGTACAAACTTAAACAGGGAAATAGTCTTCATGTTCAACAATATAATTAATGAGGGAGAAACAGTAAACAAATGAAAGTGTTTAAAGCCCCAAACACAATCTTATGTAAGCAGTTGCCACTCACAGGCTCTCAGCCCCGATTTCACATTAGAATTACCTGGTGAGTTTTTAAAAAAAAAACATTAATGAACAAGGGGCGCCTGGGTGGCTTAGTTGGTTAAGCGTCCGACTTTCGCTTAGGTCATGATCTCGCGGTTCGTGGGTTCCAGCCCCGCGTGGGGCTCTGTGCTGACTGCCAGCTCAGAGCCTGGAGCCTGTTTCAGTCTGTGACTCCCTCTCTCTCTGACCCTCCCCTGCTCACGCTGTCTCTCTCTCTCTCTCCTAGAAATAAATAAAACATTAAAAAAAAAAAACATTAATGAACCTATCCCCAAACACTCATGATTTGATTGAATATGGACTGAACCCTAGTGTCAATATATGTTTTTTAATATCTCTAATGATTCTAATATGCAAACAGGGCTGGGAATAAATACTCTCTATGTAAGAACTGAATAGGTCCCATGTTTGAATGAAATAAAATTGTGGAGAGTTTTATTCTGGAAGACATTACGGGTAGGGAGAAGAGGTATATTTTGTGGTAAGGTATCTGAGTGAGGGCAAGGACACGTATTGTTTAACTTATTAGACAGTCACTATTCATGAGTTTATTGTTTGCTGAGACCCAGTACTTGAAGTTGAATGCAAGAAGAATAATAGATGCATTTTCATGGTTGGAGCTATGAATACAAATTACCATAGTGAGAGAAATAGAAGCAATTAGATATGGGGAGGATTTGATCTAATTAGAGCAAGAATGTGTACTGTTCACAAAAGGGATGTGAATTGATCACAGTGATGCTTGAGGAGGGTTTTCCCTATTTTTCTAGAAAGGAAAGTTCAGAAGAGAAGAGAATGTTGATGTTAGAAATGAATAGATATAATTTATTTATTTTGAAAGAATAGATACTTAAATGGGTAATTTAGGACAGTTTCAGAAGGAATGAGGAGAGGAAGTGGGAGGTGAAGAGGAGAAAGAGGAGGTGAAGGACAGTGCATCTGCTAGTCTGGGATGCCTACTCTGTTCTGTGTTTTCATATGTTAACAGTTAAACCAGGTTGAGATTATTATTTACATTAATATATTACAAATTAGGAATTTGAAGCTGGTCACATTTAATTTATTTGCTCAAGTTCAGAAGATTAGAAATGGGTGACGTTATTGCTCAAATCTAGATCTTTTGGGTCCAAGCCTTGATTCATTTCAGTTTTCATTTCACTTCTCTACCAAGCTCCACTGACTTAAAAAGACACATATTATAAAGAGCCATCAGGTAATCAGGAACTATAGAATTAATACATATGAGACAACAGACGGTGACATCTTTCTACATACTACTTTGCTTCTTTATCTTTTGTACACAAGAGCATGAGTCAAATGATTTGCAGTAAGAAAAGCATATTAATAAGTCATGTAGCATAAAAACCAGTGAAAAGATCATGGCTTTAGTAGTGATGCTAAGAGATAGCATTGAATTTGTAGATGGTTAGGGAGGTCGGTCACCTCAGTAGTGGATGATGGGATAAGAACACAAGAACAGAAGTCTGGACTGTGTAATTTTCTCCTAGACTTCAGTGACTTCTTATCCATTCAAACCTTAGTTCTTTGACACCTCTTCTGTGAAGCCTTTTCCTCTCTGTCACATGTTCTTTGTCATGTCCTTCTCTGTGCCATCATTGCTTTTCTCAAATCCCTATGACTGTTTTAATTGGTTTTTGCTTACATAGCTGACCCTACTAGATTCTGACCCTCTTGAAGGCAGGAAACATGCTTTAGTTCTTCTTGAATCTGTAACTCCTGGCACACAATGTTTTCTCTCATTAAACATAAATGGATTACAAATGAAATGAATGGAGGAATGGATTCAGTTTTGTCTTTTTACTAGTAACTATTACCAGGTTCCACAGTGTGCCTGATTTGTAGCCAAACACAAGACAGTTATACTGCTTACCTAGAAATAATGTAACTACTACTATCCCTATTAACTTTTTTTAAAAATCTGGTCATATATCTGAAACTAATATTACACTGTATGTCAACTAACTGGAATTTAAATAAAAACTAAAACAAAAATTGGTCATATATGTAAACTCATTTGTTTAATATTCGAAGTTAAGAACCTGAACTAGGTACTATTGGATTCTGCAAATAAGGAAATCCCTACATTAATACCAATTTACTTGATTTACCTGCAATTATAACATGGAAGATACAGAGCAAGTTACCAAGTATTATCTGAATTTAAAAAATGGTACATTACAGCAACTTGGCACATGTTGTGAACTGAATGGTATTTACCCCAAAAGACATGTTGAAGTCTTAATCCTCAGTATCTTAGAAAGTGACCATACTTGGGGCACCTGGGTGGCTCAGTTGGTTAAGCGTCCGACTTCGGCTCAGGTCATGATCTCACAGTTCGTGGGTTTGAGCCCCGCTTCGGGCTCTGTGCTGACAGCTAGCTCAGAGCCTGGAGCCTGCTTCAGATTCTGTGTCTCGCTCTCTCTCTGATCCTCCCCTGCTCACACTGTCTCTATCTCTCTCTGTCAGAAATAAATAAAACATTAAAAAAAAAAAAAGAAAGAAAGTGACCATACTTGGAGATAAGACTTTTAAAGAAGTGATTTGTTAAAATAATGCCATTAGAGTGAGTCCTAATGGATTCTGACTGATGTCCCTGTAAGAAAAGGAAATTCGGACATACAGAGGCACCAGGGATGTTAATGAACAGAGGAAAGACCATGTGAGGACCACAGTTGAGAAGGCAATCATCTTCAGTCCAAGGACAGAGGCCTCAGAAGAAACCAAGCCTTCTGACACCTTAATCTTGGACTTCCAGCCTGAAAAACTGTGAGAAAATAAATGTGTTGTTTAAAGCTACCAAGTCTGTGGTAATTTTTTATGGCAGCCTGAACAAACTAACACAGCATGAGATTCATTTTTCTCTTCAATGATGCTGCTCATCTAAGTTCTTCATAGTCTATCAAGCTTTCACTTTTTGACATTTAAGTAGCTGTTCCCACTACGTAGTCAATAAGCATAAGTAGATCATGTCTAAGCACATAGGCATAAAATATTAAAAATTCTGCACCATGTAGTTGGAAAAATTCTTTTGCATAATTAGTGCAGAAATACATGGGGGAAAGAGGTACTCTGTAAAATGCTGTTAAATATGTATGCATTTGTTTTAAATCATCTATTGAAGCATTTGCTTTTGAGTCACGTAGGAGCCTCTATTTTTTTTTTTCCCTTTTCAGCTTAAACATTGAAAACATTCAAGAATAAATCTCTGTAAAATACCTATATATCATTGTCAAATCTTTATAAACTTTGAGTGGGAGAATTTTATAAGAAATTACTAGGCTGACTTGGCTTGATGTATAGTAATACATTTAAACAGCATTTAAGTAGAGATGAGCAGAGTATCAAAGACTATAACAATAAACATTAATTTCTTTTGAAAGCATTTAATATTTCTCTTGTACAACTTTTATGTTCACTTTTGCATTATGTCATTTAATGAGATTATGCTTGAGTTGAAGCTCAGGAAAAAAAGTTATTTCAGAAGAGAGAATTTAGCCCTGTAGGTATATTAGGATTTTCAATGTCATATGGGTTTTGCACTCCTTATCCATTTTTTATTTATTCTTAGGGGGTTTTAGAATAATTTATCTGGGAATAAAAGGAGAATTTATTGAAATTATAGCTGTTTCTTTAAAACTTTGATCCTATTGATTTCAGGAACATTAGTTAATTCTTTCTTAGTTTTAATTAATTTATTTATTTATTTTGGCGTTTTCTTTCTGGAGTTCATCAGCTTGTGAAGGTGAACATTCATTGAGAACCTATTAGAGCAATTACTTCTCAGGCATTTGATGTTTCAAAGGTACCAAATGACCTCAAATATCTTCACTTCAGCTCAGTAGGTGAGATTTGCATAAATAGACATAGATACTGGCCATGAGAAGGAGTATTTTATGGTCCAACTGTCTGATATTTTGTTCATAAAATTTGACATTGAGCAATAGCTCATCTCCCATGTAAAACTATTAACCCGTATTGCGTGTCTGTTTCTTCATGCAAACTCTGTTAACCCTTTACTCACAGCACACACATGCACCTGCACACATACATATGCACATTTATACCCTCCACACACATGTACCCTCCACACACACATACCCTCCACACACACATGGAGATAGGTCATGGTTGTACTTCCAGTGCCTCAAACTCAACATTTCGTCAAAGCTAGAATTTCTTATGGACAAAAGGAAATATTAATTTATTTGCCAAGTGTATGGACATTATGTAATTTTTATTATTAATCAACTTATTTCAATATTATAATAATGTACCTTAATTACTTAGATGAACTTTCAGTGTAGAATTTATATAAGATCTAAGTAGAAAGACCTGTGTTTGAGATGTGGCTCCATCATATATTTGCTGACTTGGGGCAACCCAATTAATATTCTTGTGCCTCAGATTCCTTGTCGTAACAAGACAATTACTATCTCTACTGATGCCAATGGTGAGGAATGTATGTTTCACAGTGTGGGAAATTGCTTAATAAACAGTCAAGTGCTCCACAGATTTATTTTTTATTATTTTTGTCAACGTAATTGTGGTTATTATTTTAAAGTATCATTCATGGAATTTACATCAGCACCTGCCTATTATTAGATTATGAAAAGAAAATCAAGGATTGAAAATCAGTCTTCAGGGACCCAAATTAGACAGCAAGAAGTAAAATTGTTTCCCTTTGCAGATGACTTGATCTTATGTGTAGAAAATCTTAAAAACTCCACCAAGAAAATAACCTGTTAGAATCGATAAAATTAGTGAAGTTTCAGGATACAAAATCACATACAAAACCACTTGCATTTCTGTACACAATAACGAACTGTCTGAAAATGAAATAAAGAAAACGATGCAATTTATAATACCCAATATCTTACCAACATTGGCAAGATTTGAAAATACTTGAAAATTATTCAGGATCTAATTTGATTTGTCAATATTTTTGTCAAAGTGGGTGATTGATAATGTATCCAAGAGAAATAGTATGTAGCATAATTTTAAAACAAACTAAAACATGGTATGAGATGAGACCAATGATTTTCAAAGTGGAATACACTGAGAGCTGATATGGAAATAATAAATGCTCTAAGGTAGGCCTCATCTCTAAGTTGGCATTTTCTTTGCTGCACAAAGACTATCACTTTTGTCCTGTGATTTTTAATTCGGAAATTATATTGCTCAGGGAAATCCTTAGTCAATCATGAACATAAAGCATTTTCAAGGTAAGACCTGAGTATATGAATATGTAAAAAGATGCACTGAGTATTGAGGACAGCCCTAGGGATGAAATGAAGATGCTATGAAAAGAAGGCCTGAGAAAGAACAGCAAATGGTATAGAGTTATGCCTCAAGGATAAAGTAAGAACTAGAATATTCTCCTTAATAGTTGATACCTGAGTAAAGGTTCAAGGACAAGAATGTCATTCAACTTAGACCTAGATTCATGGCATTCAGTAGAAATTGTTCCAAATTCCATAAGCTAATACCTGTTTGATAAAAAAACAAAAACAGAAACAGATAGATAAACAAAACATTATAGAGAAATCTTATCAAGTATGCAGTTTCTTTAAAACCTAAATTTGAAGGAGGCTGTGAAGTAATTCCAAATACACTGAAAACTATTAGCATATTAGGAGCTGACAGAGTCTCTCTTTGGGCAACTTTAGTGAGGCTTCTCTGAGACCTCTTCTCAGTGAGACCCCACCTTAAGCTTGAGTTCTTACCCTTGCAGAGTCTAGTTTTAGCCAGAATCCTGCTCAGTCAGTTAATAGAGAATCCCCACACTTGATATCTGACTGTCCTAATATCTGACCAAATTCCTTATCTTCTATTATCCCCTAGGTGATATGTGATCATTTTGGCCTGTCTTCCCTAAAAATTCTGTTAGGTCAGTTTAACAAGAATTATCCTATCCCTTTAGTAAATTTTCTGTCTACTGTTTATTTCCTCATTCCACTTCTTGACTGTAAACCTCTTTTCTCTGTTGTATTTAGAACTGAGCCCAGGTTCTATACACAAGTTTCTTTCCCTTCTATTTCAAGACTCATTTATTCAATCTGTGTTTAATACTTTACTTCTCATCTCTGTTTTCTCTTTGACAGAGCACATAAGCTCTCAAAACTTTCTATGATTACTTCCAAAATTCATATTCCAGTGAGAGAGAAAGAGAAAGATTCAATATCAGATATATAGCTGACACATTTTAGTATATTTGTGCTATATATCACCAACTCTCTCCCTCTACTTGAGTATCTTAATAAATAAGCGGATAATTATAATATATAATAGCACATTAATACTATACTATATATAATATATGATATAGTGTATAGTATTTAAAATTAGACTAACCTATATAATATAAAGTTATATATACAATGTATTTTTGCTTTTGTTTTTTATATTCAAATTTAAGTTAACATACAGTGAAGTGCAAATGGTAAGATTTCATTCTTTTGGATGGCTGAGTAATATTCCATTGTATATTGAGACCACATCTTTATCCATTCATCAGTCAATGGACATTTGGACTCTCTCCATAGTTTGGCTATTGTTGATAATGTTGCTGTAAACACTGGGGGGTGGGGGTGTCTACCCCTTTGGATCTGTGTTATTGTATCCTTTGGGTAAATACCTAATAGTGCAATTGCTGGATCATAGGAAAGTTTTATTTTTAGAATTTTAAGGAAACACCATAGTGTTTTCCAGAGTGTCTGCACCAGTTTGCATTCCCACCAAGAGTGCAAGAGTATCCCCCTTTCTTCACATCCTCACCAACACCTGTTGTTTCTTGTGTTGTTAATTTTAGCCATTCTGACTGATGTGAGGTGGTATTTTTAGATTATTACATTAAGTTAATAGCAGGTTATATATAGTATGTAGTATAATACAGTTCATATTATGCTATATTATAGTTGATAATATGATGCAGCATATATAATAACAGATGATCACATGTAATTATAGATAGTATAAATAATTATCTACTAAATGTAAAACAAAATTTGGATAGAAAGCAGAGAGTTAATCCCTCATCCTCATTATTCTCCCAGTCAGATTGGGCTGATAAAACCAACACTAACAAACCCATTTTGAAATCTTGATCTTGGGACCTGGAGTTCTTATTCTCATTTAAACCAAAGTAGACACCAGCCATCGGGTGAAGATAGATGGCAGACAGAGTCGGACCACAGAGCCAGATTCAGGAACACCCAGTTGCTTGACTCCTTAGGCACACTTGAGTCATTCTATTAGTCATACAGTAATGCAAATCTGTATTATTAGAGAGTGAAGTTTTTTGATTTTACTTATGACATTAGGATGAAATTTTAATATACTGAAGCCATGGATTCAGGTTCTGCTTATAATTTTAATACCTGGGATCACATTTTATTTAATAGCTCTAAAATTAAAGTAAGGGCTGTTCAAAATTAAATAAGATCATGTTTAACTTTTAAAAGTATACAAAAAGTCTCACCTTTTCCTCTTCATATTATAAATTTTTTAAAAGTTAGATTAAAAACCAAAGTTGAAGACCTCAGCCAGTTTTATTTGCTCACACTTGTCATCAGAGCATAATGCCTGAAAGAAATGATATAGAAACATACATTTAAAGTTATTTTTATTGTGTATAATTACCATGATTGATAGAAATGTTAGTATATCAGATATACATCTAAGAAAACACCTATATATTATATACTGCATATTCCCTTTAGAGAATAATATGTAAGCTTTTGTTTTTAATAAGATTACTACATTTTGCTTCTTGGAATGTTTGGAATATCAAGTTAAAATAATAGAAAGAGAAACAAAGAAGAGTATTGACATTGATTTAGTACCAAAAAGTATTTTTGATATTTATTTTGTGGTAAAATTCCGTCTTATATAATAAGAATATTAATATTTTTTATTCAGAGTTAGAATTTGTATGCCAGTACGTCTCGGGTGGTAGAAAAATAAATTAAGGTGAAGGCTCTGATTCCAGCTAATAACATTATGTCATAGATTTTATGTGCAAATGGTAGTATATATGTTTTTCTCATATGTTATTTTTCTTTTTAAGGCATAAGAAGCTCTTAATATTGTTATTACACCTTTTTATATACTTTAACTGGATTTTCCTTCTGTTTACCATCTCTATGTTTAGATTATAAAGTTGCTGAGCGTGGAGTAAATGGAAATTGAGCTTTTAACATAAGAATATGAGTGGTGCCTGGGTGGCTCAGTCCATTTGGCTTAGGTCAAGATCTTGCAGTTCACGAGTTCGAGCCCCATGTCAGGCTCTGTGCTGACGGCTTCAGATTCTGTGTTTCCGTCTCTCTCTGACCCTTCCCTGCTCATGCTCTGTCTCTCTCTCTCTCAAAAATAAATTAAAAAATGAAAATAAGAATATGAAATCTAATAAGTATCTCTAGGACGATATTTAATACGTATGCAAGTCTTAAAAGTCCTGGCTTTGATACAAAGTAAAGAGAGATACAGTATTTTAACTGAAATTACTTTCATCATTTTCTACAAAAGCCAAGGATTCCAAGAAGGTTGTATGACTTCTGAAAACTAATAGTCAAGTGCCTGTGGAATGAAGAGTTATTTGTACTAAGGAGTTTGCCTTCTTGAATACAGGGAGGAGCCTGCTGACCTGGAAAGCTCTGTATGCTTCAGCTGCTGAAAGAGATATCTTGATTAGGAAGTTAGGGTTAGGACAGTACAATAAATTTTCAAATTCTGACCTAATAAAGATGACCACCTAGAAGTACTCCTTATTCTCTTCAAAGATTTCAACTCAATTCTAAACCTTACAAGAGGATAGGAGGCACACTTACTTTAAAAAAAATGTGAAGACTGACCACATTTGTTGTCTTCTTTAATCTCTTAATCTTTGTGAATTAGCTTTTTGACTGCTTTTGAGCAAGTGGAAAGGTTATTTCTGAATATGTATATTTTTCTCTAAGATTTTGAATGTAATATATCAGAATGAGGGTCTAGGAAATTATGCATTCCTTAACTAGGTTTTTAGATTAAATTGTGAGATGGGCCCAGAAGTACATAAAGGTAGTGAAATTCTATTTGCAGTGTCAGTGTTTCAATATTTTATGAAATTAGGAAAGCTTTATTGTATTTTCTGCCTGCGTTTTCAATTGAATAAAAGGCATAATAAATAAGAACTCAAAGGCAGAATTTTGTTGAGGGGGAAAATAAATTAGAAACAGTAATGCAATCACACTTATATATATTTTATGATTTCATGCATTCTGTATTTGAAAGTTTGTCAAGAATGCTTGGGTATTCAAATATAGATTAACATTGAAAGTTTTAATATTTTTCTCTGTTTACATACTTACTCTTTTGCACACATCTGTGTAAAAAATTCTGCCAAAAGTAATAATCAGGATATTCTCTTCCATTATAACGGAATAGTGAAGAGGATTGAAGAATATTTTTTAAGGGAAATAGTATTACTTTCTCTAACTCTGTGCCTTTTTGTATTTTGAGGCAAATTATTATATATAATCCTCTTAACATTTCCACATAGTAATTTGGAAGAATGGATCAAAATTTTTACAGGCTTGAGATTTTAGGTAAAGCGATAAATGAGAGAAACTGAACAGATTTCCCTTTCCACATTGCTGACATTTCATACCTATGAAATTATAGGAACCTTTGTCACTGTCTGGCAGTGAACAATGTATGATTACTTCTGAGCTGGACAAAAGTGCACCATGGTGGCCAAATGTCCAAGGATAGGTTCAGTATACTCAGCCAAACCTTGTTAGTCAGCTTTGCTTTGATTTCTTGTATAGAACAGGTTGATCAAACTCACATAGTTTGTGAAATTTCACAGGGAAAGAAAATGTGGTTTCCTGAGCTTTAGCTGACCCACAAACTAGATTGGAAAGTCACATGAGGACAGGTCTGAAAACAGTTTCGCAGACTGCCTATGGCAGTGTTCATATTTTTAAGGATGCTCAAATAGCACTGTCTAGGCTACCTCCCCCAACTGCTTCAGGGTAAATTTGTTCCTATATCTTCCAGGAAATGTGTAGTGAGAATTTAACTACTTTTTTGAGTATTCTGTTGTCCTCTCTTGGCTCTTTCAGTCATTTTTTTGATTACCTAAATGAGAGCTCTTGTTGCAAAAATTTCCATTTGACGTATTTTCCTTGACATCCAGCATTGCTTCTCAGCATCTCCCCCTGAGGAATGTATGTTGGTAGAATTTTACCCCAAGAAAAATAAACGTCCTGGACAAGTAAATCTACTGCCAAAGCAAACAAAAGCAGACAAATCAGATGGTGCCTCACAAAGCTTTTCATAAATGCCTTTTGGTACGCCCATTGTTTTCTACCTTCTTTCTTAATCCTCTCCTGTGATATATTGGTAGGAATCATTACACATATATTTAGATGAAGAAGCCAATATGTAGAGAATTGAAATAACTTACCTAGTGATACATAGCTATTAAGGACAGCTTAAAATTCAAACCCAGAACTTTCTGCTTCTAAATTAGTGTTTTTACTCACGGTAGTAGAACTTCATTCAAATATATTAATATTGGTACATTCCTAACCATCTTAAAGTTTCCTCAATTTGTGCTAGTTCTATGGATGCCAGAAATGTCTCAGACTAAGCATCTCTTTAGTTCAATTATCCTTACTTTAGTTCATTTAGCATTTATTGAATAATTACTATGAGGGAAATAGTGTTCTAGGCAATGGAGCTTCAGAAAAACATGAGATGTATCATTTTCTTTGGCCAAGCAAGCAACATAATGGTTTAAAGACTTAAGACATTATATGACTTTAAATTTATTGAGCAGATGTTTCCCTTCATTTATTATGTCTCAGGAGAAAAGTGCCTATGTACAAATAACCTAATAAGTGCTAGTTTAACTGCCTGGAAGTATTAGAAAATTATTCTTCTAACCAGTGGGCCAGTTAGAATAAGATAAATGATCAGAAATATCTAATGTTCTTAAATTGCTTCCAAAGAAACCATGCCTTGCAGGCAGTAAATGTCAACATAATTATTAATGATCTAATTAAGGATTTGACCTCTTAAGTAAAGCAGACATCCAATAAAGTAATATTTATTTCATGAAATAAGAACATGTTTCTTTTTGGTCTCACTGCAGAAGAAAAAAGAGTACACAGATTTCAAGTATGTGTATTCATCTTTTATTATTCCAAGCACACAGATGAATCAAATGCCATGGTTACACTTAGGCAGTATTGAGGAGAATTTGACAATGATGTAAAGTAATGTTTAGATTTTTTTAATGTTTGCTTAACTCCTTGTGTTTTGAAATATCTCAGCATACATTTTTATTTTATATGTTAAACTTTACTTAAGTTCATTTGTTGGCTTTTTTGAACTACTTAAGATTGGTTGGAAAACTGGCAGTGACAATTGAATTGTCATTATAACTAGTAGATCAGTTTGAGCAAGTTAGGCAAATAAAGATAAGGTTTATTCTACTTTATAATTCGTTCAACTGCTAAGAGACATCAGTATCAATCTTAAGATGATGTTAGTGAAATATAGTGTGTAAAAATCATAATAGGGGAAATCCATATATTCATTGAACTCACACAATCCATGTAATTAATCTAGGTGAAAACATTTTTATTTGTCATACATGCGTATTTCCACCTCCATCAGCTTGACTTGAATATGAACTTCAGTAAACCTTCAGTGTTCATCTTTTAGCATTCCATTTTTCTAATTATTATTTACCAGATTTTCATTCAGACATTTTTTTCATTTGTTTGGCTGTATGAGAGACTGAACTAAGCTTTTAACAGCTTTCTCTTTTATGTTGGGTCTCTAGTTATGATGGATAATAGAAAATATTCTAAGCATTAATGTGTTTCCCCTCTGGTCTACAGTACTGTCATCCTCTATATGAACTAAGTTTGTAGGATAAATTGGAAAAGTGGTATACAGTCATTATTTTAGGGTCTTAAAGAATTTGCACCATTTTGATGAGAATATGATACAGAGTGATTCACCACAAGTTCAACACTGGAAAATTTCATTGTAATTTTATGGTTTGGCATTTTATTTTACTTCCTCAATATGGTACAAAAGTAGTCATTAGACACTTGCCATGTTCTGCAAAATTGAATAGGAACCGTCTAAAAGCCAAGAGATCAAGTACAGGAAAAGACATCAACAGTGTTTTTTAAAGGGAAACCTGATGATTGTCCTCTGAGAATGACACCATCAGAGATATGTAACTGCTTTAAAATATTATGCTTTTGTAGAAATGTTCCCCAGTATAAAAATCCTTAAAAGATGTTGGTGAACTCTACATATTCTTCATAGATCCCAAGTTGTGCAGGGTCTGAAGGGAAGAACTGGTATTATAGTTTCTATAGTAGCAAGAATGTAATTCAAACAGAAAAGAATAGGGATATACCAAGTCAAGAAAAAGGCAAACATATACCTAATTCAAAGCTTCCCAGAGACCTGAGTTTAAAAATTTGTTGGAATGAAAATAGTTCTCAATGGTCTGTAACTTTCAGTATGTTGCTAATGCATTTCTATCATAATAGCTATTATGTTATAGGCTCCCAGGTCAGGACTTTGTATATATCAGCTGATTTTTTAAACAATGTTTTTTACAATAACTGAGGAGAATAAGAGTGCTGTGAAAAGGATACTGTTATCCTCATAGTCACCCATGAACTAGAAGTTCTCATTCTAAAGATGAAGACACTGAGGCACAGAGAAGTTAAGTGTTAACAAATAAGTAGCAGAGGTAGGGTATGAACCCAGGCAGTCTGACTCCAGAGTCCATTAGGTAATGTATATTGCTTCTCAATTAATGTTGCAGTTGAAAACCTGGGTTTGAGAACTGTTTCCCAGTTAACGCCTAATGTCTCCAAATAAACTCATCACAGGTATCTATCAAGGGTATGGGTTGGGGTGCTTTCTACAAAAGCCTAAGATATAGTTTATACCTTAAATAGACTAAACATCTTTCTCTCTAGTTCTCATTCATTCCTTCAGCCAGAATTTATTGAGACCTACTATGTGCTAGACATTGCGTCAAACGTTTGATGCAATGTTATAAGGTACAAAGTCTTATCTTCATAGAGTATTTAATATACTATTTGGATACTACATAAATATTGTTTTAGCTGGAAGCTAATGTCCATTACATCACAGTATGTTATAATGCTGGTCTCTTGATTGTTATATCAGTAAATATTTGACATGGAAAAGCTGTGCTTTAGCACCAAATGTGAACAGTGTGTACATGACAGCATGCTGATTGGAGAGTCACAATATCCACAATTATGAAACTTTAGGTCCTAATATGTACATATCAGCTCATTTTTTGTTTGCAGCAGGACATGCATTTTCTGTTCCTTCTTGAACATTTTGTCTTCTTCAAAGGAAACTGGATATGACACCAAAGTGTAATCCATAAAGGAAAAGTTGACAGATTAGATTTAAAATTAAAATTTTTAAAATAAATTGCTCTGCAAAATATGCTGTTCATAAATGGAGAGGGGCACAGACTATAAGAATATGTTTGCATATCACAAGTCTGATAAAGAACTTGTTTCCAGATGTTGGTTTGTAACCTCAGGAGTTTCTGGAGTATAATCTGAAGGACAGAAGAGACCTGAGACAGAGGCAGTCTGTTCCTGATTGATAGGTACCACTTTTTAATAAGCAAAGAGAACTTACATATGAGGCTTGTCTTGGGTGGCTGTGCAGAATGAGTAGATTCATGCACTTGTCTGCCAAAACTTTAAAGTTTATATAGAGGCCTTCCGTGGGTTCAGTCACATATACTGTCCACCTGGTCTTAGTACCATATCACTATCTCAAGGCTGTGTCCTAGGGGCAGATCTTGGGAGGGAAGAAGGCAAGAAGAATGTTCTTGCACATTCCAAGAACAGAGGAGGGATGAGGAACCTTTAACTGACTGAGTCCAATTCACAGATCAACTGGCAGTTACTTCTTCTCCATGAGCCCCTGCAACACTCCATCCCTATGACCAGCTCTTGCAATGTTCCACAGCCCACAGCCCCCTCTCCCAAAGTGTGCTCTGAGCAGTCATAAAGGGGTTTCACTAGCATGAAGGTAGCTTCTTTGGCAACAACGTGGTTACACTGAAGGCAGATGCCAGATGCCACAGTAATAATGCAGGCACATGCAAAAGAAAACATAGATTAAGACATTGATTTTTGAAATCAGTGACAACTGTTTCCACCAAGAGCCCCCGTGTTCCAAACCACTGATTTATTAAGTCCTCTAGCCAGAGGGTCAGATTTTTCAGGGTGTCCTCATGTGATTTAATAAAGATGATATATGAGCAGACTCTTCAGGTTGAACACACAACATTCTGTTTGGAGAATAGCACAGGTGCATCCTTGTGAGGGAGAATAATGTCTAAGTCCATCCTGTTGCAGAGCACAGTTTTTCTCATTAGAGACATTTCAATGTCTATGAAGGACAGACTTTGTCTATCATTTAAGACTCTCTGGGTGGATTTAGTAAGGGCTTCTATATGTGCTGTAACATTCTTCAGGCCAGGGATGGGAAGGCAAAGCTGGTCCCTAATGATCATATCAGTGGAAAACAAAATGTACCCATCTGACCTTGGAGAGAGTGATATTGGCAGTTGTCAATGTGGGGTGGATTCCTCCTGTGTCCAGGGAAAACCTAGGGTGCAGCAGCCCAACCACCCAGGTGGAAGCTATGGCCAAAGATTTGTGGCACATAATTTGTTGGGTCTCATTCAGGGCTACTTAGTAAATACCTTGGGGGCATAACAATCAGTGCAAACCAGTCATTATCCTTTAATATGACCTAATGAAAATATAATTCTGGTTATATCCATCCCATATTTCTTGTACAATTGAGTTGGTCCTGTCTAGAGTGATTTCTTTGTTCCTAACATAGGATTCAATGTCCATAATCATTCATGTGGGATAAGCGACATGAACCTGTCCCAAATCTGAACATAGCCACCCATGGCTTTGGTGGTGGTGTGTTTAGGACCCTTCTGGTCAGTGGGCTGATGGGCTGCCTGTGAAGTTTGATTAACAGTAAAAGAATACCCACACACAGTGTTTCTGGTGGTGTGTGGCACAGGTTTCTAGATCTGTATTGGTGATATCAGAGGAATTAAGAGTGCTAGTCCTAACTTGTTCTTTCCTAACATATTACTTTAGGGCCTTTTAATCTCCTCCCTGGAGTGGCAATATCAGTATGACAATCTTGGCGAGCTAGAAAGAGACAGCTGCCCACATACTCAACAGCTGCATTAATTCCTGTGTTTTTGTATATGAGTGGATCCACTGTAGAAAGTTATTTCTATCAGGTGCTCATCTTGTGATCAGAAACCATAGAAGCAGCAAAAGTTCAAGTTCATAAAGACAAATATTTAATAGGAACTTGAATAAGATCTTCCTCTTCTATGAAAATTATACCTGTGGCCTGATCCTTAGATGTTAATGTGGCCACAGGTTTAGTAACTTGACCTGGTTGTGCACACTGCACATGTTGGCTGGAGGAGGCAGCACTGTCATGAATGAGGAAATGGATTGGGGGTGGGAAATGCCAGACCAGGACCCTTACTTTCTCCCCTCTTTCAGTGGTTCATGTTCCATTACAGGTATAGTGCATGTCAATAGTTCAGTGTGCAAAAGGACAACAGGATCCCAGTGGAGATTGAATAGTTCCCACTTACTGAGGGGTACCAAGTAACTCAGCCATCCCGCTGCAGATTCCACTAGATAACTCCTTTTTCAAACATGATGGGTTTGGTGTTCTCAGCACCATAGCATTTTGATCTACAATGAGAGTCAGAGCAATAGTGACTGTTTCCTGAGATTTCCATGCCTTCACGGTGGTGGATGCCTCAGCAGAGGTCCCCAGGCAGGCATATGCAACAACAGTCTCTACTGGTTGATCATTCAAATGTATTAAAGCTTGGGACAGTATTTAAGTCCATTGAGTCGAGGTGGTTTTACCTGTTACTAATCTAATCTGCTCTTTTAATATTTCATTTTTTTTCTTTCTACCAACTCTGCTACTTGTAGGTTATTAGGAAGAGGGAACTTCTATTTAATGGCATATTCTTTTGCCCAGTCTTACACATTATGACTTTTAAAATGTGACTGCTGATCACTGTCTGTTCAATAGGGGCATTCATACATGGTACTCTTCTCTAATCCCCTAATGGCTGCCTACTTTGTATGGTGAAAAGGCAAAGCTTGGGTTAGGTCTGATGCTGTGTCCAGAGAAACCATGGCATATTTAGAAACTTCACTCAGGGGTTCAGGGGCCAATATGATCAATTTACCAAGTCCTCACTGGTTGAGAACTCTGGCAGAGAGTGCTAGCCTTCTTTGGCACTTGCCTTGGATGTTGGTGAGAACACAAAGGGCCTGCTGTTACTTCATTAACCAAGTCTCTGTAATGTAAAAGTAATCTGGCATCCTTGGCAATAATATCCTATTCCACCTGAGCACTGTGGTAGCCACCTTTCTGTGTACCTAATCTGCCGTAGCTACTGGAGGGTCAGTTGCTAAGCTTGTACCTGAGCTAGAACAGCAGCTTTGTGATTGGCAAGGGGTGTCAGTGTCTTTTGAGGTAGGATGAAGAAATCAGTGAGGAATGCCTTAGCTATTGTATGAGAAGTCAAATATCTTTTCATATATCCTGACCCCACAAGGGTTGATTCATAAAATCAGTCACCCCTTGGCTACCCATTGTCTGATCCAAAGGATAAATCCCTTTAGAACAGCTCAACTGACAATGCAAAGGGTTAACATCCCTGGCTCATGACTGTTCACTAGCTAAACTGCTCTAAGTTCAACTCATTGGCTGCTGAGGTATGTTCTCATTTCCATCCAGATCCTGTCAGTGTTGGGCTGCATAAGGACCACAATTTATGTAGACAGATTGCCTCTACAAAACCAATCTGTATAGCAGGCATCAGTGGGAATTTCTTCCACTCTGATCCTACAAGCCACAGAGGCTGGAACAGTAATAAGGGCAGGGACATTTGGAGGATTCACATATTCTACAGTGCTTAATAGCACCCACATGTCTAGAGATAGTGGGCTGATGGAGAGGGTGCTCCTCTGTTGCAAACAGGTTTGCCACTTAGTCAAAATGTGGATTTGAGCCATGGCAGAGATGGTTGATAGAACATATTTTTTACCCACACTTGATAGGAAGGGAAGTTATTACCTTGATATGCTGTTCCTTCAGGAGAGTCTCTACTTTGAGGAGCTCTGTATACACTGGTAGGAGCTCTTGCTGTATGGAGCATATCAGTTTGTTTGTTTTTTTTTTTTCCTTCCAAGTGGGACCAAAATCCTAGGGGCACTCTCTCCTTCTGTTGTCTCTGCCAAGGTGCCCAACACATATCTTCCAGAGTCGTGGACACATCTAATGCAAATGGGAGCTCTGCTTGAGATGCCCAGAGCTCGAATCTGCTTCATTAGATTTTTGCCTTCTCAAAGGCAGCTTGCTGCTCTGATTCCCAGTCTCATTTTTGTCCTTTCTTTATTAGGTGGCATAAGGGATGGAGGTGTTGTGTCATGTGGGGAATAAAAGTCCTTCCAGCAAAGCCCACAGGGTGTCCTGAAGCAGAGGCATGTCTTCACTTGTTAACATTATGTCATCAATGTCATGAGTCTGTTTTATTAATGTGGAGAAAGGGAACAGGGACTGGCCATAGGCTACCTTCCCATAACAAATGATAGGGTGGTGCATGTAACCTTGGGGAAGCACTTGAGAGAAAAGTCTATTTTTGCCCCTTCCACGTGAACATCAATGATCTTGTGATGGTCAGGGGTATATTGGAAAAGGCATTTGGTAAGTATAGCACAGCATGGCACACTCTTATAACCCAAGCCTAAATATCTAAAATAGTGACAATGGTGGGCACAGAGCAAGGATAGGGGATATTACCTTGTTCAATTCTCCAAGAAAAAGAGAAGAAAATGCGGTGGTTTTTTACTAGCCATACCAGGGTATCAAAGAAACTATTGATGGTATGTAAATAATCATTCTGTGCAGTTCTTGGATAGTTCTCCTATGTCGTTATATTGCCAGACAATTTATATTGTTTGACAGTTACCACTCTTGGCTGGCATAGGGGTGGTGGGTGGCAGGAGCATTTGGGGAACTGACTATCAGTTGGCATTTCCTCTCAATACTGACTTGACTACTCTTACCTGGAGGTAGGATTCACTGATAGAGGTTTGCAGAGTTTGACCTTGTAAGGTATTAGAGCCCAGTATATTCCTGGTATTGGAGAAATAAAAACCTCATATTCAGGCAGGAGGGTAGGGAGAATGCCCAGTTTGCAGTGTCAAAAGGACCTTCCTGACGATAACATTTTGTCTTCCCTATCAGTGACAGTGAGGGGCCAGAAAAATTCTGAAGGTTACCATGTATTAGAGTATATACCACTGCAGTATCCACTGTCCCTGTCACCTTTTGTGTATATCTGGAGGAGCAGTGAATGGTCAACCCAACATGAGGTCTCCAGTCTCCTCTAATGGCTCTCACCTGGGGGTAATCTTGGCCTGCATACTGTGTCCAGAATATGGAAGGCACTCACCCCAAACAGGACTATATCTCTGAGACCTCTGCTGGAGCAGGCCAGGCATCATGGGTGGTAGGGGTAGATGGGGCTTGTCTGAAATATTTTCCAGGTTTTAAGGTTTTCCACAGGCTCACCAACATAGCATTAGGTTGTCAGTCTATCTGTTTAGATGAGGTCCCTGTAGCAATGAGATCAAACCATATCTACTTTCAGGTTATTTTTATTAGACTCTCTATAGCTTATTGAGAAAGCCTTTTGGCATTCTGAACTCCTTCTCTGCCTTGAATCTTCTCTATAGCTCATATGCATTCCTAGAGTTTGCCATTTCCCCCCATAATCCCTGAACCCCTGCTGGGAGGCCATCACATGAACTTTTTGTGGGGCAAGCTGGCACCCAGCCACAATCTCTGAGTCTCTGCAGCAGCACTATCACACGAACGTTCCCAGGGGTAAACTGGCATTTTGGCTGTTGCTCAGCAAGACCCTCCCTCACAGGGTTGGAGTGGGTCTAAGCCACAGGGCCCTCAGTAGTGAGAGGTTTGGGTTTAGAAACACAGCCCCATCTGAGATAAAATTCAGAAGGAAGGTGCTGGATGGCTTGGACATGAACACTGTAGAAAAGGATAGTGGATGGAAACCAGAGACAAAGGAGGGGTTCTTGATTGCCAGTTGATGAGAGTACAGAGTTCTGGTGCTAGACACTGGAAAGCTGGGTAATGCCATTTTTATCTCTCCCACACAGGCACATACACATGCGCATGCACACCACACTGATCCACCCCAGCGAGTTAGCAGTGCCACCTAGTGGAGAATGGAGCCATTACAAGAAGCCATGTCCAACTGTGCCGGCCAAGCCCTAGACAACCACTGCAAGTCTCTCCACTTGCTTAGTGTATGGCCTACAAAGTGCTTTATAGTTTGATTTCTAGGGAAACTGTATGTAAGTTCATTCAAATTTCATTCTGTTCACTGATCCATCTATTCATGTATTTCTTTTCTTATTCTTGGATACAGAAGGAGAAAAAATGTTTTATTTTCCATTTTTATAATTTTTTAAATTACTATATTTTTATATTATACATTTTTTATTCTACTTTACTTCATGTTATTCTATTTTATTGTGTGTGCTTTTTAAAAATTTTTAAATGCTTTCTTACTTTTTTTTTTCTTTTCTTTCCCCTTTTTCTCTGTTCTATCAAGCTTCTTTCAACAACCAGACCAAAACACAACTAGGATCTAGTTTCCTCTATTTGATTTCTTGTGTTGTTTTTAATTTTTAATTTTATTAATTCTTTTTTCTTCATCCAAAATGATGAAATGAAGGAATTCGCCCCCCCCCACCCTCAAAAGAATAGAAAGATATAACAGCGAGGGACTTAATCAACAACAATATATGAACAAGATGTCTGAACTAGAATTTAGAATCTTGATAATAAGAATACTATCTGGGATTGAAAAAAAGTAGAATCCCTTTCTGCATTGACAATAAGAAGTAGAATCTAGTCAGGACGAAATTAAAAGTACTATAACTGAGATGCAATCTCAAATGGATACCACAGCCACAAGTTATGTATGAAGCAGACAGTGAATCAGTGATATAGAAGACAAAATTATGGAGCATAATGAAGCAGATAAAAAAAGAGAGAAGCTAAGGGAAAAGAGCACAATATAAAAATTAGAGAACTCAGTGACTCATTACAAAGGAATAACATCTGAATCATAGGACTCCCACAAGATGAAAACAGAGAAAAAGGGGTAAAAAGTTTATGTAGCAAATCATAGTAGGAAAACTTTCCTATACTGGGGAATAAAACAGATATCAAAATCCAAGAAGCACAGAGAACTCCCATTAGATTAAACAAAATCCTACCATCAACAAAGCACATCATAATCTCTCCTATGAATTAAGTGGGTCTTTCCACCAAGAATATCTAGCAATTGTAAACATTTATGCCCTCCCATGTGAGAGCGTGCAAACATGTAAATCAATTAATTACAATCATAAAGAAACTCGTTGATAATGCTACCATAATATTGGGGACTTCAACACCTGACTTACAACAATGGACAGATTTTCAAAGAAGAAAATCAATGAACAAACAATGGCTCTGAATGAAACACTGAACCGGATGGACTTCACAGATACATTCAGAACATTTGATCCTAAAGCGATGGAATACACATTCTTTGTGAGTGCACATGGGATATTCTCCAGAAAAGATTCATACTGGGAAACAAAGCAGCCCTCAACAATTACAAAAAGATTGCATATTTTCATACCACAATGCAATGAAACTCGAAATCAACCACCAGAAAAAAATTTGGAAAGACACAATTACTTGGAGATTAAAGAATATCCTACTAAAGAATGAATGGGTTATCCAAGAAATTAATGAGGAAATTAAATTAAAAATTACATGAAAGCCAAAGAAAATGATAACACCACAGCCCAGAACTTCTAGGATGCAGCAAAGGTGGTTGGAAGAGGGACGTATATAGCAATGTAGGCCTTCCTAAAAAAGGAAGAAAGGTCTCAGGTATACAACCCAACCCTACCCCTTAAAGAGCTGGAAAAAGAACAACAAATAAAACCCCAAACCAGCAAAAGACAGGAAATAATAAAGATTAAAGCAGAAATCAATGTGATTGAAATAAAACAAAATGAGACAAAACAGTAGAAGAGATCAATGAAACCAGGAGCTGCTTCTTTGAAAGAATTAACAAAATTGATAAACCCCTAGTCAGTTTGATCAAAAAGAAAAAGGAAAGGACCACAATAAATAAAATAAGAAATGAAAGAGGATAGATCACAATCAACATTGCAGAAATACAAACACTAGTAAGTGAATATTATGAACAATTATATGTAAATAAGTTGGGCAATCTGGAAGAAATGGAAAAATGAAAAAATAATCCTAGAAACAGATAAACTACCAAAACTGAAATGAGAAGTAATAGAAAATTTGAGCAGATCCATAACCAGTAAAGAAATTGAATGAGTAATCAAAAATCTCCCAAGAAATAAGAATACAGGGCCAGCTGGCTTTCCAAGGGAATTGTACCAAATATTTAAAGAAGAGTTAACACCTATTCTTTTGGAGCTGTTCCAAAAAAAAAAAAAAAAAAATAGATATGGAAGGAAAACTTCCAAACTAATTCTATGAGGCCAGCATTACTTTGATTACTTTTGATTCCAAAACCAAAGACCCCACCAAAAAGGAAAACTATAGACCAATTTCCCTAATGAACATTAATACAAAAATTGTCAACAAGATACTAGCCAATTGGATCCAACAATACATTTAAAAAATTATTCACCACAATCAATTGGGAATTATACCTGGGATGCAGGGCTGGTTCAAGATCCTCAAATTGGTCAATGTGATATATCACATTAATAAAAGAAAGGACAAGAACCACATGATCCTCTCAATAGATGCAGAGAAGGCATTCAACAAAATACAGCATCTTTCTTGATTAAAAACTCTCAAGGAAGTAGGGGTAGAAGGATCATACCTCAAGATCATAAAAGCCATATATGAGACACCCACTGCTAATTTCATCCTCAGTGGGGGAAATCTGAGAGCTATTCCCCTAAGGTCAGGAACATAACAGGGATGTTCAGTCTCACCACTGTTATTCAACATAGTGTTGTGGAAGACCAACCCTCAGGAGTCAGACATCACAAAGGAATAAAAAGCATCCACATCAGCAAGGAGAAAGTCAAACGTTCACTCTTTGCAGAAGACATGACACTCTAAATGGAAAACCCAAGATTCCACAAAAAAAAAAAAAAGAAAAAATGCTAGAACTGATCCGTGAATTCAGCAAAGTTGCAGAATATAAAAAAATGCACAGAAATCAGTTGCATTTCTATACACCAATAAAAAGCAACAGAAAGAGAAATTAAGGAATCGATTCCATTTACAATTGCACCAAAAAAACATAAAATATCTAGGAATAAACCTAATCAAATATATGAAAAATATATACACTGAAAACTATAGAAAATATATGAAAGAAATTGAGGAAGACACAAAAAATGGAAAAAATATTCCAGGTTCATGGATTGGAAGAACAAATATTGTTAAAATGTTGATACCCAAAGCAATCTACATATTCAATGCAATCCCTATCAAAATAACACTAGCATTCTTCACAGAGTTAGAGCAAACAATCCTAAAAATTGTAGGGAACCAGAAAAGACCCCAAATAGCCAAAGGAATCCTGAAAAAGAAAACCAAAGCTTAGAGGCATCACAATTCTGTACTTCGAGAAGTATTACAAAGCTGTAATCATCAAGACAGCATGGTACTGGAATAAAAACAGACACTTAGATCAGTGGAACAGAATAGAGAACCCAGAAATGGACCCAGAAGTGTATGGCCAACTAATCTTTGACAAAGCAGGGAATAATATCCAATGGGATAAAGACGGTCTTCTTCAGCAAATGGTTTTGGGAAAACTGGACAGCAGCATGTAGAAGAATAAACCTGGACCACTTTATTACACTATACACAAAAATAAACTCAAACTGGATGAAAGACCTAAACATAAGGCAGCAAGCCATCAAAACTGTAGAGGAGAAAGCTGGCAAAAACCTCTTTGACTTCAGCTGCAGCAACTTTTTACTCAACATGTCTCGAGCGGCAAGGGAACCAAAAAGAAAAATAAACTACTAAGACCTCATCAAAAAGGTATTAAGCTCAGTGAAGGAAACAATATGCAAAACTAAAAGGCAACCGATAGAATGGGAGAAGATATTTGCAAAGGACATATAATATAAAGGGTTAGTATCCAAAATGTATAAAGAATTTATCAAACTCAACACCCAAAAAAGAAATAATGTAGTGAAGAAATGGGAAAAATACATGAATAGACACTTTTCTAAAGAATGCGTCCAGATGGCTAACAGACACATAAAAAAATGCTCAGCACCACTCATTGTCAGGGAAATACAAATCAAGATCACAATGAAACAACACCTCATACCAGTCACAGAATGGCTAAAATTGACAATTCGGGCAGCAACAGATGTTAGTGAGGATGCAAAGAAAGAGGAACTGTTTCACATTGCTGGTGGGTATATGAACTGGTGCAGCCACTCTGGAAAACAGTATGGAGGTTCCTCAAGAAATTAAAAGTAGTGCTACCCTATGACCCACAATTGCAATGCTGGGTATTTATTCAAAGGATAGAGATGTGCTGTTTTGAAGGGGCACATGCACCCCACTGTTTATAGCTGCGCTATCAACAATAGCCAAAGTATGGAAAGAGCCCAAATGTCCATTGACAGATGAATAGATAAAGAGGATGTGGTATATATCTATATCTATATATAGAAATATAATATATATGTAATATTTCTATATATAGATATAGGTACACAATGGAGTATTATTTGGCAATCAAAAAGAAATCTTGCTATTTGCAACAATATGGATAGAACTAGAATGTACTATGCTAAGCAAAATTAGTCAGAGAAAGATAAATATTGTATCAGTTCACTCATATGTGGAATTTAAGATACAAAACAGACTAACATAGGGAAGGGAAGCACAAATAATATAAAAACAAGGAGGGGGACAAAGCAGAGGAGACTCTTAAATTTAGGGAATAAACAGGGTTGCTGGAGGGATCATGGGTGGGGGAATGGGCTGAATGGCAAGGGGCACTAAGGAAGACACTTGTTGGGATGAGCACTGGGTGTAGGGATGAATCCCTGGATTCTAGTCCTGAAATCATTATTGCACTATATGCTAACTAACTTGGATGTAAATTTAAAAAATAATAATAAAAGTAAAAAATAAAATATTAAATAAAAACAAAAACAAATAAGGGGGAAAAAAACAAGTATACATGCATAATTCCATTTCTCTGACATTCCAGGGGGGAAAAAGCAAAACTATAGAGACAAAGACCAGATCAGTGGTTTTCAGGGATTAGAATTTCAGGAGACAGATTGACCTCAAAGGGTCAGCACAAGGAATGTTTTTGTTGATAGAGCTGTTCTGTATCATGATAATCCTGGTAGATATAGATTCCATGCATTTGCCAAAATCCATTGAACTATACAATATGAATATAAATTTTATTATATGTAAATTAAAGAGTTGTGGGTAATGATAAATAATGAAAAAAGAGCATACATTGACAACTCTTTTCATGGGAGAACCTTAATGAAATTCATATCCTTTGACTTTTCCATTTCTCAAAACTTGTTCTTAGGAAAGCAGTCAATGATATGGTCAAGAATATTCTTTGCAGTGTTGTCACAGAGAAATTGAAAATGTCTTAATTGTGCAATTATAATGAGGTAGCTAAATAAATTATATTTCCTAGTTACTAAAGGCATTCAAATTATGTTTCTGAGGGTTTATTATATAGTATTAAATGATTATTTCCTGATATATTATCAGTTTATTCTATTGACTCGCCCAGTTTAACTTAAAAAAACATTGATTGTCAATGTTTGCAAACTTTTAGACAACTTGAAATACTTTCTAAAGGTATACCACATATTCAAGCTGAACCATATATTTTTCTGAATAGCTAGATATATAAGTAGATAGGTAGAGAGATAGGCAAAATGAATAATGTTATTTCTGCCTTTATGCTCATTTCTGTTCCTTTTTTATTATTATTCTAGCTAGGACAAAATTGGGATGGAGAATAGAGGTAGTATCTTTGATCCAAATCATTTTTCTATTTGGGATGTAATTTATCTCCATTTTCAACCAATAATAAAAAGCCACATTATACATAAATGACGCTTTGCAATTTCCAGAATATAATTTTACATTAGCCTCTTTGATCTATCACCAGACCCAATAATATAATCAGGGATGATAGCAATGTTCTTCCTACCACTTATGCAAGGCGTCAAAAGCCTAACAGTTTTCCAAGGCCACATTTTGGTAGGTGTTGAAAGCAGAACTCAAATCCAGATGTTACAACTCCTCATCAAATATTGTGTTCTTTATAAATCACTGTTTATTTACTTTAAGATTTTCCTTTTTGAAGAAGCATGTCCTATATGACATAGGTCATTTATTCCACTGTTACAATTTTGGATTCATCTTTTAAAAATTATAGAGTTTCAGTGCTCGCTTCGGCAGCACATATACTACAAATTATACAGAGTTTCAAGAAATTCTCATGAGATAAGAGTTTTCATACCAAATGAATGTCATCGGATTGTGTTTTGAGATTAACAGTGTGCTTCTTTTCATTGTGGGCAAGACACCCCCCCCCCCATACCCTGATTACTGAGCTATCCACTGTGTCCAAAAGATCAGAATTATTATACCTTGAATGCAAACAGATGGTACAAGTCATTGCCCAAAAATGACATCTTGAAGCCCTTTTCAGAGACAAAAATCCCCAAAACCAGACTTTCATGTGCAAGAGCCAGATATTTTGTAAATTCCAAATAGCTCCCTGTAGATAATCAAGATGGGAGGCTAAAAGACTCCATACAGTTTTACTATCAGAATCCTATAATGTCCACTTCCCAGGGAGTGACTCAAGAGAAGGTACACAGATGAGTGTCTCTGGCCCCCTCTTCTTTTGCAAATGAAATATTGGATTGCAAAAATGAAAACTGTGCATGTTTCAGCTAGGTTAAAGGGGAAGCAAAAGCAGAGGACCATTCCCCTGTTTGACACTTTGGGAAGATCCTGTGCACACAGGGTTCCCTACACCACACATAAAGGGATGGGGCTGCAATAGTGAGACAATGATGTACTGTATTTAGGCACTGAATGGAGAACAGAGCTAGCTGCTAACCAGCCTGGTGTCTCTGGTTCTGTTTATGACATGGGGGCTTCCCAAATTTCCAGTGTGGGCTGAGAGTGTTAACTGCCCCCAGCAAACTGTAACTAGCTTGGGGTCAGGTCTAGGTGAGTATTAAGTGTGTGGACTACAAAATCAGAAACTATGTCAGAGACTCTAGAAATTAGCAATAGATGCAATTGCATTGTTAAAAACTAGGTAATGATATACAGAGAGTCAAGGAAATATTTCAGTATGAACTTTAAATGGATATATTTATATTTCACCATCACTTCTCAACTCCTGTCTATTTTTGACTACCATCCAGAAGTTGGGACTTGTTAGCAAATTGATGTCATTTTTAGAAACACACACAAAAAAGGTGTCAAAACCAGCATTATATAGCTTTCCCCCCCCCACATAAGTTGTAACGAGTAATTTTCAAATCTTTTACACACACACAGGAAATAGTGGTCACTTTCTTCTGAAATATGTGACTAAGTGAAACAAAATACGACATTTCAGCTATAAGACACTTTGCTAGATTTTACTTGGGTTTGTTTTAGTTTTTATTTTTAACAACTGTAGTTTAATTCTACTATTTCTGCTCCTACATTTTCTTTCACCCCAAGTAACACTTAGTATAGTACTCCTGAACTATAGGTATTATAATCCTCTCTGCTTGACTGACTCCAGTGGATCAGGCTTTGTGTAGCTCGTGACATAAATTGTCCTACAGTGAGGAGAAGATAATGAGTGTCAGTAAAGCATCACGTGTAAGAAATGGGCTCTAGAACTAGGTTGCCCAGGCTCAAATTCAAGACCCACATTTTACTTAGGTCTGTCCTTGGGCACATTGTTTAACTTATCAAAGACTCAGTATTCTCATCTCTATAATGAGCATAATGATAGTTCATACCTCATAGTATTGTTGTGACATTTAAATGAGTTGATATATGTAATTCAGTTAGAGTGATAACTGACATCTACTACATATGGTGCATGTGCTTACTATTACTAATGCTTTGAGGATCAAATGAGTCAATGAATACATGTTAAATGTAAGATTGTGCAGGGTACATTCTAAGTGATCAAAGTGTTAGCTGCTGTTATTATCTTATTATATGCTGGGCAACTTAATATTGCTGCTCAGTTAGACAGGCTTCTGGACAGACAGCTCACCTGCCATGTACATTAAATTTCAGCTAACTTCTGGCTTTTTAAAACATATTTACCTTACAAATAATTTCTTCTTATTTTTAGCTCATATTTTCTTACCTGAAGTATTTTTTTAGTGGTTCTTTTGAGTACCCCCCATTCACCTTAAGCCTTTGCTCTTGTAGTCTTTTTTTCTTTTAATAGCTATTAGAGTTTTATTGTTTCTTTTTTTGTTGTTTGTTTTTACTTTGTGAGTATCTTTACATCATTATTATATTTTTTTGCTTGTGTTTGTATCATTTATAGAATCATACATTGTACTGTTTCTGCGGAGAGTCCCTCCTTTCCTCTTCCTCTTCAGTCTTGCATTCCATCTTATCCTTCCATCTTTTAGTTCTGAACTTTTTTTCATCTGCTTATCTTCTTATTTTTGAAAAAGATTGCCCTATTCTGCCCCACCCCATGATGCAATTCCCACATTATCAAGGTTCCCACTCCTTTGGGCTTACTCTTTCAAATACTCAATTTGTTGAGTAGCTGACAATGGATTGTGTAGATCCCATCTTTATGTTTTGGCATCAGCTAAAAGTAATGTCATGATGAATGCACATGTGAGATAGGAGCCAGGAAGCAAGACAGAATAATAGATAAGAATATCGTTTATAATGTCTAACAGATATGTTTTCCAGTGCCAGTTCAGATACTAGCTGTATGACTTTGAGCAAGTTTTTTTTAAACCTTCCTCTATCTCCAGTATAAAAATGGTATGTAACTTATGATGTCACTATGAATATGCAGTAAACCACTACATGTAATGCAGTAAGTATAAAGTATAATACACTCTATGCTTTTTCAAATGTCAGATGCTGATGTTCTTTTATTACAATTGTTTTGTTGTTATGATTATGATAACACCTAACATCAGGTTTCTTTGTCTTCATATATGTGTCAACTAGATAGACAAATAAGTTTCAAATTGTGAAATTAATAAGCAGAAACATTAATTTATTGCTGGCATTACATTATTACATGCAGATTCTGCTTAGCCCAGCTTTCGTTTTATATTTTATTGGTTTAAAATATAAACACTTCCTTAGTTGATTAAGGTCTCAGTCCAAAAGCAGCCAGGGGCTACTTACCTTTAAGAAGGTAACATTTAAATTTAAAAATGAAATTAAGTACATATCAATTCCAGTAAATTTGCTATGTATTATCAGTTGACATCTTACTCAGCTGTCGGCAAGCATTTAATCAACATTTATTGGCATTCTTTTCTGAAATTTAAATAGGACATAAAATTTTATGACATGTAGAGTATTTTCAATAACTGTTTCATTATTTTCCATATATACTACAATAGTATACAAGAGAAAATAGCAGTAAAGTACCAAGAGTGAATTATTTGGGGAGCAAGGTAGTTTGGAGTTTGTATAATGACAAAATGCTAGTCTACTTTATACTGTAGGTTTGTGAATAGCTGGGTTCTTTTTTTCTTCTTCCATTTTGCTTATAATCTTTTCTCTTTTTGGACACATAGGTCAGAAAACTAAGAATTATAGTTGTGTGTTCTATTGTTATAAACGATAGATGGTACTTCACAATATTGAATTCTAAGTCTGTAGAGGTCACAAAACAAAGAATGTTACAGGATGTAGTATATACCATAGGTATACTTTACATACTAGGTTGATGTAGAAAGCCCAGACTCTGATAGCTTATTAGCATTACATTTACATGATTGCTTGACCTGTAGCCGAAGAGTCTGCAGGAGCTATTTATACTTTAAGTAACATTTAGACTGGAAAAAATAAACATTTTTAGGAAATTGTGAGTATATCCATATGTTCAGGAATCTTTCTTTCATCTAAATACTTTAGATTTTAGCTGGGAATGGGTGGGCATGAAAACAGTGGTGTGAACTACTGTGGCTAAGTCCTAGTCATCTGGCCATCTGTGCCACAGTCCCCAGAATCACAAACCAAACTGAGTGATGAATGTGACTCTGAAATTTTACTCCTAGGCATGTACTGAAAATAACTGAAAACAGGTACTCAAGCAAGTACAGGTATAAGCACTTTCACAGCAGCACTATTTACAATAGCCAAAAAATGACTATCGGTGAATGAATGAATGAGTGGATAAACAAAGTGTGGTATGTACATAAATAGAATATTATTCCATCATGTAATGGAATAAAATAGTGTATGTGGTACAATGTGAGTGAGTCTGCAAAGCAGTATGTTAAGTGAAAAAAGCCAGACACAAAATATAAGAAATTGTGTGATTCCATTGATAGGGAGTACTCAAAATAGATAAGTCTGTAGAGACTGAGCATAACTTGGTGCCTGCAGGGTCTGAGGAGAGTGGATAAAGGGGAAAAATGCTTAATAGATAAATGGTTTTACTTTGTAGTGATGAAAGGGTTTTGAAGGTAACTAGAGGCAGTCATTGTGCAAACTGTGGTTTATAATGTGACCCTCAAGTGTTTATTCTAAAATGGTTAACTTTATATAATGTGAATTTCCCATGCCAAGTTATTAAAAAAAATACTGAGTGTCCATGGTGAAGCAACATCCTATCCCTTATTCTCAGAATCACAATTGGTTTGAATAAGTCCATTCCCTGAGGAGAGAATGTGGAGTTTGTCATTATTGATCCTGAGGAGGCTGATGAGGGCTGGAAGTAATTTTACAGTCTTCTTGAGAGATGAATTCAATTTCCCTCTTAAATATATTCTATTTTATTATGACATTAGATTATCAAAGGTTGTGAAAATCACTTTTAATGGCTAAGTTTCTGTCCCATGCACCCCTTTATTTTCCATGCTTGCCTGAGATTTCAGCTGGTCTCATTGATCCGTCCAAGAAAATGAAAACACGAAAGTATAAATGCTCCTCTTTTGAGATAGATTCTCTGTACAATGAGAGCAGATAATTATACTGATGTGGATGGGCAGTTGAGGTTATTCAGACTCAAGTGTTTTACTTTTGACTCTTAAATGGTTTAGATTCACCTACCATATAAATAAAATGACCTGGATAATTATAAGTAGTTTTCACATTTAATGTGAACCAGTCTGTGAAACTATTGGTATTTATTTATACACATATATGAATGGCAGAGCAAGTGCTTTCAGCGGCTATGACATAAATATCTAGACTTTTCACATAAAGAAAGCTATTAGGTTTTTGTGGTGTACATCTTTGCAAACATACTTTAAAGACTTCTGTATCATGAGAGCCCTCATGCATACCCATATATATCTGGGTACTTTGTTACATATGTCACATAAAAGATTCCTAATCCTTAGAATATCCCTGAAAGTTAAGTGTTATTTCCTTATTACAGATGAAATAACTGAGCTTCAGAGAAGTTAGGTGATGTACTCAAGAGAAGTGGGGCTAGGATTCATCTCTAAAGACTTAACTGTGTACAGCTAGGCTACCTTGTAACTGGGATCGCACTGCAGCTCATTCACAAGTTCCAGACCCTTTATGACTATTAGTTTGATTTCCCTAAAGAAAATCTCATCTGTTTGCTCACATGTCTAAATTAGCCTGTATAGACAAGCTATCAAAATATTGGTAGGAATATTGACTTTTAACTGCACAGAGGAAATAAGGTATATCAGTTTAAATGAGAGCTTAGGATTTAAAAAGTATTTGAGCACCTGATGTGAATACTAAGGGTGCTGAATGGTGATTGGGGAAGATGTTAAATTTGAGTCATGGCAAACCTGAACCACTGGGAATTTAATGAAGGCAGAGAGACAACAAAACTTGTGTGTCAGTCTAAGTCATTCAGAATTTGATGTCAAATAACGCTTCGAAAGTGGGTTTTGTCTTCTCCTCATTCAGCTTCAGTACTGTCTTCTAAATATATTGTATTTTCATACCACCTATTCCTATTTCCTATTTTATTGATACTTTCATTACCTGAAGAATTCTTTCATTGGCACCAAGTTTCAACTTTTCTCTTTTTCTTTGTTGAAAGCCTTCTGCTATCATGGTAGTCCCCCAGACGACCTTCTCTTCCCTGAACTATTATAGTATTTTCTGTTTTAAACACATATTTGCAACTTGGCATTTACTTTTGGACTAAGTTTTCTTTTTATATGTTTATTGCTCATCTCTAGAGTCATGAACTCTAGTGGGGTATATCATGGTGTATTGTAATATAGTATATTATTGGGGTAAATCACTGATTTTTAGCCCATCATATGCCTTGGACATAGTGCACACTCATCAAATAATATTTGATAAAGCTTATAACTCTTGAAGGCAGGGCTTTCTTTTTTTTTTTTTTTTTACAAATAGTTAATTGTCAAATTAGTTTCCGAAGGCAGGGCTTTCTTAAAATGTATTCATAAAAATACCACTTCTAGAAGATAATTCTCCTCAAAAAAGCATGGTTCCTGGTCACATAAGCCTATAAGTTCCACTCTAAGAAATTTACACTGTACATTGGCATTTTCAACATTCTGGGGGGGGTGGTTCAGTCATGAAACCAAGCTCACTATTTTAACTCAGCATTCACAGCTTTCTCCCCATTTTTTTAAGAGCCCTACTAATACCTATTATGCTTCAAAAATGTCTTTTGAAAGACACTGCTTTCAAGTGGTTTGTGGGGTACCTGGGTGGCTTGGTCACTTGAGCTCTTAATTTCAGCTCAAGTCAGGATCCCATGGTCATGGGATCGAGACCCAAACTTAGGATTCTCTTTCCTCTCCTCTCCTCTCCTCTCCCTCCATCCCTCTTCCCTGCTTGCCCACTCATTCTCTCTCTCTCTAAAAAAAAACAAAAAACAAAAAACAAAAAACGAAAAACTAATGATAATAATTTTTTTAATTAACAAAATTTAAAACATAGAGATGCCTGGGTAGCTCAATCAGTTAAGCATAGGACTCCTGGTTTCTGCCCAGGTCATGATCTCATGGCTAGAGATGTGCTGGTGGTACAGAGCCTGCTTGGGATTCTCTCCCCATCTGGCCTTCTCCTGCTTGCACTCATGTGTGTGTGTGCATTCCCCCTCTTAAAATAAATAAATAAACTTAAAAATTTTTTTAAAAACTAAAGTGCTTTGTATAAAATACATTAATAATATTCACAAATGTGGAAATTAACTTTTGATTAGACATAGGTTGGGCATTTTGTGTGGCCTCCTTGCTTCTATATTTGGAAAAGCACTACCCCTCAGCTGTGTAGGCAAATGTGCGTGTGTTTGTGCATGTGTATGTGACAGAGGAGAGAGAGAGAGAGAGAGAGAAGAAGCATCTGTGTGTATGTGTATATACACGTACCATACAGTGTGGACTCAACCTGAAAATAGATTGAGACTAAAAAGAGAATGATTGGAACTGGTCTTTCAGCTTGATTATCTGCTAGAATCTCTATTACTTCTCATAATATGCTTGAAAAGTTTTATTTGTACCTCAGGGGCAATGAGCCTGGCCTCATTTACAAATATGAGTGCAGATATTAACAGTATACTGTCTTATCCTCCAGGCAGTCTTGCTCACTGTCGGCTGGTTTTACTTACTTCCTCAGTAAAGGAATATCCATCTCCTTGGAATTAGACACAATGTAGTTAATGGGAAAAGCAGAAGTTTTGGAGTCAGAGGTTTTAATTTGTTTCCCAGCTCAGAACTATGTGACCCTGAGCACATTTTCTTTCCAGAACCATTGAGTTCTCATCTGTAAAAGAAGATGGGGTACACTTGCTTCCTGAGAACTTCTTATGAGGAGATACCCCATAAACATTAGTCCCATTTGTAGTAGTTCTGTTTGTCAGGCAGATTATGACAGGAGAATTCCACAGGCGTAAAGTCACACAGACAAAACTTCTCTTTCCTATAGATGCCATTGCAAATATGTGTTACTACTCCAAACTATAAATGACATCATTATTCTTCATGTCTTCTGTTTTTATGAAGTGACGGTGAACAGGGGAAGTAGTATGAGTTGAACTATAATGAGGAACACTTGAATTCTAAGAATAGTGAGTAAATAACCCAAAAGAGATTTTTTAAATTATTATAATTATTTGAGATATAGAAAAGTAACTTAGAAGTTATTCCCTTAACATCTCTTCATTGTAAAACAAAACAACACAAACAAACAACTATCCACCATTATTTTTATATATAAAATGTGGGGTTTGAGTAATTCATCAAATCATTCAAAGGGGGAATAATAAATGTATTAGGGAAAATTTAAGATGAGGCTTCAAATTTGTCTCAACATTATATAATAATTTTAATCACAAGTCCATTTCCACCATGGTCTGGGATTATTTACCGCTGTGTACGAACAATAACAAAAAAATCATTTTGCAATAATCTTGCCTAAAGTTACATTTTTGGAGGTAATTATAATTATATAATTATATAGAATTAGAATGATATAATTCTTTGTAGCATGGAATAGAATGGTCAACATAAATTGAGGTTTTCAGACCAACAGACCACTCTGGCACCTGTTTTGCAGGAAAAGATACATTTATTATGTACAGTTATCAATAGCACGTCAATCATGTCTATCTCTAGCCAGCCATGGCTAAATTGTTCCTGGAAGAAGCCCACTTTATCCCTGTGAAGGATGACAAATGAGAGTTTTGCTGGGGTATCTACCTTTCTAAATGCCAAATGATCTCCTGGCAGTTTTTCTTGACATAAATATTATGAATGGCTGAAGAAACCGTCATTTTTTGCACTTTATTGGTTTAAACAGAAGGTGAAGTCTTCTCGGCTAAACTGAAGTAATAGAGGAAGCAATGAACCTAAGTGTTCCTTGGACTGTCCTCAATTGTGCATGAATCAGCATCTGTCTCGATCTGGTTGATTACAGGAGAAGATGTATCAGGGAGTCTCTGCCCAGCATCTCCTCCTCCCGAAAGGATGGCTTGTGAAATTCCCTGCCGATTGGATTGTGTGGTGAGTGAGTGGACGGAGTGGTCATCCTGTTCCCAGTCTTGTTCAAATAAAAACGCAGATGGGAAACAGAGCAGATCAAGGATAATACTGGCATTACCTGGAGAAGGTGAGTAATGGTAAAGGGTTCAACAGGGGAGTCAATTGCCAAATTACTGTTTTTATTTTATTTTTTTCTCATAAGCACTTGAGAAGGTCATACTGTGGAAGTAGCCACATACAGGTGATTGCTCTATGGCCTGAATCCAAATTAAGTATCATTTCTATGCATGCTTTTTCTCTTTAATTCTCTAGTTTATCTATACTGGGCTTCTATATTTACATGAATTGCCATAGCCCAAACCTACGCAGAGCCCACGGCAATCAAATGGATTTTATTTTTCATTATACTTATTTTGGGGGAAAAAATAAACAAACACAAAGTTTGACACACATCCAGCTTGAGGTAGCCCACACATTTGGGAATATAATTGGACCATGTCTGGTAAAAAGAGCTCCAAATTAGGAATCAAGAGACATGGCTTCTTGACCAGGACCTGCCACCAGCATTGGCAAGCTATCTGATCTGTATGGCCCTGTTTTCTGTTCTGTCACACTGGCATGTTGTGAGAGGGAAGAAGATGAAGGCTCCGAAATGGGTTTGAAGAAGCAAAAATGTGCCATGGAAATGTAAACGGGTGACATCAGAACAAATTGGAGGAGCAGCAGTTTCTATCATTTATAGCAATAGTCCCTGTCCCCAGACACAAACGTCTTTTCTTTCAGGCTCTCCGTCGGCTTCGTCTGCCTCAGGCTCAGTAAGAACAGCAGGACAGTGTGGCCACTAGCTGTGAGGAGCTTCTTTTTAAACAAGATTCTGTTCTATCATCCTGGAAAATGGGCCAGGGTCAAGATGAATGAAGATTTTCATATTCTTAAAGTGCATTTGCTTCCCTCTCTTTTATATTTCTAAAAAGAGAAAAAAGACAGTAGTATTTAATGGGAAAAAAAAATAACAAGAATAACAAACCAAGGTCACAAATCTTTTTGAGCGTTTGGCCTGCTGAATAAAATATCATAGGGTGGAAGAGTAGGGGAAAGAAATCAATATTTTAGATAAATGCCAGTTTTTACATGGATATAAAAACATGAAAGAAAAGACAGTAATGAAATTTGATTGTCTGACTCATCCAAGAGTGTAAGAATGCACATCTGCCTGGTCTCCCTGCCAGTGGATAACACATTGTCAGATATTATTTCAGAGTTTCAGGATAGGCTCTCTTCTGCCAAACTTTAAGAGATACTTCTAGGTTTCTCAAATTGCAGTAAAATGCACGGCTTGATGGAAGATGGGTGTCTTAAAATGATTCTCTAAGAAAAATAATGCTCTTAGGAAAAAAGAGGCTATATATAGGTAATGTGTGGGCAAGTGTATAGGTTTGACCTAATATCATTTCAAGGTCATGGGCTATAGTAGCTAACAGACTAACTTATGTAGGCATTGTGTTACTCATATAAAAGCAGATTTTTTCGGAGCTTATCTCAGAGACATGTGACCCAGAAGCAGGAAGTAGAATCTGGGTTTTTGTTGATGCTGTTGGGTTTTTGTTTTGTTTTTGATCTAGTCAGCATATGCTGCTACCTATTATTTAGGAGGAAAAGTGCAATATATTGCCCTTAGATTGTTACTCAGGACAAAAGGACCATGGCCCTAGAATGGGCAGAAGGGTGCAGAGGCTCAGGCCTTTGAAATCCTGTGTCAAAAATTACCTTTCTGGACCATTAAAAGAGAAAAACCCAGGGGTCCCTGGGCAGCTCAGTCTGTTAAGCATCTGACTCTTGATTTGGGCTCAGGTTGTGATCTCAGAGTTGTGAGGTTGAGCCCTGGGTAGAGCCCCATGTAGCCTCTACACTAAGCCTGGGGCCTGTTTGGGAGTTTCTCCCAAAACTCCCTGACTCACATTCTTTCTCTCTAAAAATAAATAAATATTTTTTTTAAAAAGTGAAAATGGCAAATTTAAGAATTACAGTAACAACAACAGTCTGGTAAGAACAGTAGCAAAAACTATGTATCCTTTTTTACTGTTATTTTTTGCAGGTGGAAAACCATGCCCCCCCCCTCAAGCCCTCCAAGAATATCGTTCATGTAATGACCATTCCTGTATGCAGCTCTACTGGGAGGCATTGCCTTGGGGGCCCTGTTCGGAAGACACACTGGTAACTGTCCTTAATGCAACCATTGGCTGGAATGGAGAAGCTACCTGTGGTGTGGGCATTCAGACACGGAGGGTCTTCTGTGTAAAGAGTCACGTGGGACAAGTGATGACCAAAAGGTATCACCAATGGTTTGTTGAAAGTGCATATGGGGACACGTGGGTGGCTCAGTCAGTTAGGTGTCTGACTTTGGCTCAGGTCACGATTTCACAGTTCATGGGCTCAAGTCCTGTGGTGGGCATTACACTGATAGTGTGGAAGCCGCATGGGATTTTCACTGTCACCCCTTCACTGGGCCTCCCCCATTTGTGCTTTCTCTCTCTCAAAATAAGTGAATGAACTTTTAAAAAATTATAAAATACCTTAAAAAAGGAAAGTGCATATATATATAGTTAAATATTTTTCATCAAAAACACTTATCAGTTAATGAATATGCTTCAGCCTGCACTAGAGGAAAAGGATTGTGTTCTTTTTGACCATTAAAGACTAGGAAATATCTCTCAAACAAAGATAAAAACAATTACAGTACAGATTAGTAAAGTTATGGAAAGTAAATATGGCCCACAAATATTGGATCTGTTTGAGTAATCAGACATTTTTTTGACCTCTCAGTATTTTTGGCTCTTCTTCACCCACATAAAGACAAGGCCAGTGTGCAGGTAGTTCCCACTTTGAAAGGATATGGTTGTGTTATGCCCTTCTTTAGGTTCCATTGATCTTTTTTGCCATGGGCAGTAAATCCACATAGACATTTGAATAAACTACTTCATGTTTGCAAGTAGGTTATAATCTCATACATGTTAGACTCTGCACGTGAAGACCTAAATTAAAAAACAAAACAGTAGGATAATTTAGACATGGGCACTAGGATATAGTTACGAAAAAGAGTCAGGGCCGATTGTAAGTGATAGACAAAAAAGAATAATTAGGCAAAAAACTCAGCTGTGGGAGTTTCATCTCTAGATGACCTGACTCTTCCTCATTCCATGTGGGAAGCATCATGGGAAATAAACTGCAAAGGGTCTACACAGTGTACAGTGACCAGGTAACTGCCCTGTCCGTGGAGATTTCCTAGTGGCCATACTTGAACTAGTCTCCTTCTTGTGGTGAAAGATCCCACTCGTGGGGTGCCTGGGTTTCTCAGCTGGTTAGGCATCAAGTTCTTGATCTCAGGGTCATGAGTTCAAGCCCCGCCTCAGGCTCCATGCTGGGAATGAAGCCTACTTAAAACAAATAAACAAACAAAACTATCCCACTCCTGTCACCGGAATGGTGGGTCACCAGGAGAGGCACATCCAAGCTTTTGTGTAGTGTCACAAACTGGGCAACTTAGAGTGCTTCCCTAGGAACTTCTAGATTGGGAATATGAAACCCTCTCTTCTTTATGTTCATGAGACAGTCAGTATATGAACTGAGAGTTGCCACAGGCATGGTCCTGGGGGAAACAGCAGGTGAGGGGAGTCAAAGAGATGCTCAGAAAGAAGCAGAAACTGAAGCAGAGCACATCCTGGCAACATCAAGCCCTGGGCCCATCCCACTAAGTGTGTCCCTACCCTTCCTGGCAACATAGGCAGATACATTTGCTTGTCCGCCTGATTCAGTCTGATTTGTGTTGCTTTCTGGGACAACTCAAACAGCTGATTAATTTCACCTTGGGACATCTTGATGAAAGGCTCTGAGCCTTATCCACACTGGCATGGAAACCACAATCACTATGTAAACAAAGTCAGAGGAGCTCAGATAAGGGAAGTGAACTCTGGATGGCAGAAGTAGTGCAGACAGGCCAGATCCTGCTGGTGTTGTAGCATCAGAGGTGCAGATGGCTCAGCACATGCAAGCGAAGATAATATGACTTGAAGTGAAGCACAACCCCAAAGATCTTCTCACTCTCTCTTCCCAAAGGTGGCTTCCAAGAGGGCTGAAGTTGGATGTTCTTAATCGCACCAACCCCTGACTTTGGCAGTGTTTGGCATATAGCTAGTGTACTGTAAATGTGTTTGAAATCCATGAATGAACTAGATTTATGTGTAGGAAAGTTACAGGATTCAACAAGGATTGGGTATGAATCACAGAAGATTGAGAAAAGCTGATGTCTATTTTTGTCCAAGAAAAATTATTTGATCTACCGTCATAACTTTTGGCAAAGGGGACTGCCATAGAGAGTAATGACTGATCATTTGTATGATCTTCTACTCTTGTTAATTCATAAATGTTATTTCTGCTTCAGACCTGACTCGACATTGCTTGTGATGTTTTTTGGAGTGTCCGCTTATGTCAGTTATGTTTTACAACTCACCTGGTATGCATATCACTACATGGACTGATTGAATCAATGGGAATTATAGCCAAACATGGAAAACAATGCTCACATATCACCAAGCTAAGGTGAAAATCTAATTCATGGGGTTACGGTAAAATCCTAAAAAGTTTATAAAGATATTATGCAGATATGAGAACTTCTTTTTTTGTTTTAATTTTTTTAATGTGTTTGTTTTTAATTTCTGAGAGAGAGAGAGAGAGAGAGAGAGAGAGACAGTGTGAGCAGGGGAAGATCAGAGAGAGAGGTAGATATAGAATCTGAAGCAGGCTCCAGGCTCTGAGCTAGCTGTCAGCACAGAGCCCGACACCGGGCTCAAACCCCGGAACCGTGAGATCATGACCTGAGCCGAAGTCAAGACGCTTAACGGAATAAGCCACCCAGGCGCCCAGAGAACTCCTTTTATCTTGGGAAGGATTGTAATGTTCTCTTTATGATGTAAATTTTCAACTGCTTAAGAAGATGCATGAAATACTGACTTGAATATACAAATAAAACTAGGTATGTCTTGGGTATAGTTGTAAACCCTACATAAAATGCAGCAAACTGTTATTCCTTAGAATGATGAGAAAATTTAGCATATCTGATCTTCTCCCTTACACAAAACTTACCAGCTCTTGGGGCACATGGGTGGCTCAGCTGGTTAGGAGGCTGACTCTTGATTTTGGCTCAGGTCATGGTCTCATGGTTTGTGAGTTAGAGCCCTGCATCAGGCTCTGCAGTGACAGAGTGACAGCCTGCTTGGGATTCTCTTTCTCCCACTCTCTCTGCCCCTCCCCTGCTGTGTACTCTCTCTCTCTCAAAATAAAATTAAAAAAAAAACAAAAACCTTTTTAGCTCTGAGCCAGAGCAGGGAACTCATATCCACTTGATATGAATGCAGTTTATTTATTAGCAAATGAACATTAGAATTGAGACCAACACCAAATAAATTATCACATTTAAAAGTCTACTTGGACATGAAAAATTGGGTTGCATGTTCAAGTAGCTCCTATTCCTTTTCTATTCTAGAATTACTTCAAATGATCGTGTTTTTTTTAAGCCAGAACACATAGATGTTATTATTACAACTAATAGCCTCTAGTTTTGCTCAGTTTACCATCACAAAAAAAATAAATTGCACAGATGTTTTCCCTAACACACACAGACACACACACACACACACACACGCACGCACGGTGGGGGAGAGATACAGAGAGAGACATTGCTAATTACTTTTTACACTGCTAATGAGGCTGGAGACTTAACAATTTAAGTTGAATTCTTACTGTATATCTCCAAACAACCCTGCTAAATATGAGGAACCTGAACTGGCTTGAATAAAATTAATTAAAAATATTTAGGTTAAGGAGATTAATTGAGGTAAGAGATTAATACCTAGTGTCCAGTGAAACACATAGTGAGATAATGAAAGTGTCAGCAGAAAATACCCTTTACTCTGCCCTTTCAAAAATATATATTTTTGTTCTTTTTCAAGTGAAAACTATTGCAGTAGGAGAAGATTCCCTGCCATTTGTGAAATCCTTGGAGTGGGAGTAGGGGAATAGAAACAGAAAAGAAGGAAATATGCTGAGGAAGGAGGGCCTTTGAGGGGAGAGAGAAAGAGGCATGTCTCCATGGACCGGATGGCTAATACAATGTGTTTTATCTCCAAACCCACTGCACTGGGAGGCAGAGTTCCTTGCAAGTTCTTGCTTCCCTGGGTTGGTGTTATAGTTTCTATGCAGTTGCATAGGTGAGAATGTTACTATTGTATGCGTAATAGAACTGATCATATCAGAAAATGAGAACTAGCCAGGGCACGAGTGGAACAGAAGTAAGAGTTTATTGGGATAGTTCTAGGGTTTTGTTTGGTTTTGTTTCACTATTTATTGTCTTTTTTTTCCAGTTGCAGTGTATAAAAATAATTAATAAAAAAGATTAAAAAGACACAACTCAGAGCCTCCTGAAAGCCCTGATAAGGCACTTTCTGCTTTTAATGTGAAAACACCTGGCATTGTGTGAGATATAATAATAGAGAGCTCCATTTAAACATTTAATGTTGATAAACTTGACAGGTTTGCCCCACCTCGCTGAGTGAGACGTACATTCGTTCCTGGGTTGGAGGATTGATCAAAGAAATGGAGCATTGTGTCTGCATCTTGATTATGGAGGCATAACTGAAAAATGGCAGGTCTTTGTAGCTCAGTTTGATGCATTTCAGCACAGTGTTTATAAGGAACTGAAGGCTACAGAGCAACAAAGAGATAATAGTTATAGAGCATTCTAGGGCTAATCCAGGGAAATACATGTGCTGAAATAAAATACATTCAGCCTTTTATTAAGACCACTGCCAATCTTGGGGCGCCTGGGTGGCTTAGTCGGTTAAGCGTCCGACTTTCGCTTAGGTCATGATCTCGCGGTTCGTGGGCTCGAGCCCCGCGTCGGGCTCTGTGCTGACTGCCAGCTCAGAGCCTAGAGCCTGTTTCAGAGTCTGTGTCTCCCTCTCTCTGACCCTCCCCTGCTCATGCTGTCTCTCTCTCTCCTAGAAATAAATAAAACATTAAAAAAAAAAATTTTAAAGACCACTGCCAATCCAGGGTCAGAATGTTATGCAAAATTAGGAAGTATAAATTATGACAAAAACCAAGGGGCCATACTTTGTTTACTAAGTAAACAGTGAATCCATATGTTTCCCTGGATTGTAAGGCTTTAATTTTGTTTAGGGAATGGCTGGATAAATTAGACTAATATCCGCAGGGGTTTATTTGTTTTTTGTGCTCCAATAACATTGAATACTATTGAATCATTTATTAAATATTTACACTGAGCCAAGATATGGCACATTTAAGATACGATATAAGATGGATTCCACATCAAGGCATTAAAAATTAGTTTATTCATCATGCATGCTTACATAGACACACACACACACACACACACACACACAGAAACAGCATAAGACATGTCGAAAGCCTTTTTTGGTCAGTGTCAATACAACAATATAGAAAATAAGCCTTATAGTGTTTTTTTTTTTTAAATGAAGGGCAGATGTGTTGCTGATGGTGAGAATATGTTTGAAGACTAAGAAAAAATGTACGCAAATTAGAAATGTGATGAGAGGATTCTTGAAGGGGTAGACACAATCCAAGGAGAAAGGAAGAGGAAGTTGAACCCCTGAGGAAAGGGGTTGCAAAGGAAATGAAGAAAAAAAAAACAGTTTTCACTGACAAGAGAATGTTTGGCTCCTATCAGACCAGAAGTCATATTCTAGGAAAGCTCTCAGTTCATGGCCTCTATAAAAGGAATATAACCTGAGCTTGATCTTTGGTATTTGAGGAGATGATACCGTTTCTCTTATGGACTTAAGAGAAGAAAACACAGAGAAAGAGGCTGTTTTATGGAAAGTTGACATTATGCCCAGTAAGTATCTATTGTGCATGATGCTAATAAAGGGTAAATAAAGTAGACAACTTGAGTTCCCTGAAAGAGATTAACACCTGCTCCTAACTGAAGTGAGCAAAATCCCTGCAGGATCAGCCTCCTTCTTCAGAAAGCCTGAAGCCAGTGCCACAAATATTATTGAGCTTATTTTACCAATGCAAGAGTGATTGTGAAGTGCCTCGTTGGGCGTGAGGCCCCTGCTGCCCCACCAAGCACACAGGAAGTTGGCATTGCCAGAGTCATACTTTCATTTCTAACCATATACCACAGGCACTTTTGGAAAGGGGTTATAACAAACAGGAGCTCCATTTGATTTTAGTAGACCTTAGAGTATGAGTAAAAGACTTGGGAATGATTTTAGTGTTTTTTGCTATCTCCAGTAAAGTATGACATAAATTTTCCTTACCCGAATAGCTCGTTTAAGTAACAGTATATTCTGATAAAGACATTCCACTTTCTTTCTCTTATTTTGTTTATCGAATTGATCTCTTTGATAAATAGTATCTCTGTGTATATTAAGTATAATTGATAACAATTATAAGCCACTAGAATCGCCTCAATGGCTCAATCCGTTAAGTAACTGACTCTTGGTTTCAGCTCAGATCATGAACCCAGGGTCATGGGATCAAGCCTTGCATGGGGCTCCATGCTAAGCGAAGAACTTGCTTGGGATTCTCTCTCTTTCTTCCCCTTCCACACTCTCTAAAATTAATAAATACTAATGATAATAATTAAAATAATAATAATACCACTAATAACTAATTTACTGAACAGTTCTTTTTCTGTGAGTGTATGCATTTTCTTTTTTCTTTTTTTTTATAGTTTATTGTCAAGTTGGTTTCCATATAACACCCAGTGCTCATCCCCACAAGTGCCCTCCTCCATGCCCATCACTCCCCCTCCACCCCACACTCATCAGTCCTCAGTTTGTTCTCAGCATTCAAGAGTCTCTCATGGTCTGCCTCTCTCCCTCTCCCCCACTATTTCCCCCCTTCTTCTCCCCCACGGTCCTCCGTTAAGTTCCTCCTAATCCTCCTATACGTGCAAACATATGGTATTTGTCCTTCTCTGCCTGACTTATTTCATTCAGCATAACACCCTCAAGTTCCATCCATGTTGCTACATATGGCCAGATTTCATTCTTTCTCATTGTCATGTAGTATTCCATTGTGTAGATAAACCACATCTTCTTGATGCATTCACCCGTTGATGGACACTTAGACTCTTTCCATGTTTTGGCTCTTGCTGAGAGTGCTGCTATGAACATTGGGGTACATGTTGTGAGTGTATGCATTTTCTATTTTAACTTATTTTTATAAGTTTTATACACTTCATAGAAGAAAGAAAATAATACAGAGAGACTGATAATGGCAGTCAACAGGTCCCGACCATCTCAGGCTCTGTGTAGTATCCCACATCTCAAACACAACCACAGCGACTTTTCAACAGTTGTTCTGTCTCTCTATTTTGACTGGGTGAGCCTCCACAATCATAACATGACCCACATGTTCACAAATCATAACATTTGTGTTATGGTTCACAAAGCATAACATGCAAAGACATATACAGCAAAGAGAATCCTCACGCTCACACCCCTGCTCCCTTCCACCACCCCCACCTCCTGTCCTGTCACTGACATCTACTGTATTAGTTTCTTATCTCCATCCATTATGTCTTTATGTCAGTGCAGACAAGCACAAGTATATATCTGTAGGCCTCCTCCCTTTCTAATGTTTACCTCCGAACTCAAAATAATGTATTTTCCTCATATCATTCATAAATCTCTTCATTTGTCAATAAAATGCCCATCCCTCGATTCCCTCTCTTGAAAGCACAAACCTGAGCCCATTTACACTAACTCCTGTCTTGACTCCCAGATGGTCGGTGTTCTGTTGGCAGGTTACCTTAGTGCTTTGAATTAATCTCTTTAGAGCTTTATTTCTGTTTTCATTTATATTTAGATTGGCACTCTGCCTACCTGCTTTGTCAGATGAGGATAGTCAAGCCCCAGCTCTGACTCCATCCCCTCCCATCTCCCCTGCTTTGTCCACTGTGCTTTACCTTATGGTGGTAAGAGTGATATCATGTACATTCTGGTCCATGGTCAAGTTCAGCCCCCATGTTTGGCTTATATATTGTTTGTATTCTAAAGTTTTAAAGCTAAGAAAATGTTTTTATTTTCTTAATTATCTAAATTGATGAGGTCTGACGTCAGCCAGATTCTTTTCCATTCTTGGGTGACCAATTATTCTTCCTCTTCTCCTATAACCATTATTGTCTGTTCTCTTACTTCTATGAGGTATAGAAAACTGGACAACCTTTGTGTTTGCACATTGGACATTTTGTATACATTTGGTGGACTTTTCATCTAAATTGTCATCTTTTTGTCAGCTCTGTGTTTCTTTTTAATTCATTATTTCCTTGTTAATTTTGTATCCTCTATTTTCTGTTATCTTCTTCTATAAGGTCAATTGATTGTCTGAACTTGCTACACTAGTGTTTTGTACCATATTTTTTTCTCACATGTCCTGTCCCCATGTAGCTTTGGGTGCATTATTGATTATTTCAGGGCTTCAGTTTATCATCCGAAAATGATGGTTATAGTGCCTCTCACTGTTGTCATTAGGAATAAATAAGAGAATGTAGCCAGAGCACTTAACTCAGCCCTGGCTATCTCATGCTATTAAGCTTTACACACACTGCAATTATATGCTTTATGAGGAACTTATGGGAAACAGAAAATTAAATGCAAATATATGTTGCTGAGTGCTTTCCTGTTTTTCTTCTTGGGATATCACTATTTTAGAAGATAATAAATGTGGTTTCTAGTCCTCTGTATTCATAAAACAAATAAGTAGGCAAGAAAACAAAAACTTGATTGCCATTTTCTGAGACTTTAGTTCTTCTAAGTGATTATAAATTAAATAACTGTAGTATTTTCCTCCCAAGTATGAACATTCATTCTCAGCAGAGTAATGGAATTAAAGTGTTTCTCTTGTCAATGCTAGTTAGCATATTTGGCGTTTGCCTTCTGTCCAATTTTGCTTATTTCAGCTCTTCAATCCATGTGTTCAAAAGAGATACCTACCAATTGTTTAAATATTCTAAAATTCCATTCATTATCAAAAATGGAAAGCAAATGTAAGTGGTTTTTGGTGGCTTTTGTTTCCCACTATGTTCATATATTGCCTTGTGTTTTCCTGTTCCTTTTGTAGTATATCACAGGCTTGATATATTACCCTGAATAAAATGCTTTCCAGAAAATATATCAGGTGTGTTCATTCTGCAAAGAAATCAAATGTCACTTGAATTGATGCTGACGGTGAGACACTTTCTTGGCATTTGCCTTTCATTAGTTTCAGGTATTGCTGTTTTCCTGGACTAGTGAAAAAATATTTTGGTCTTCTGGTCAAGAGAGCTGAACTCTGCTTTGGCTCTGCCTCTGCCTGGGAGCCCTCGCAAGAGGCCTCACCTCCGTGTCTCTCTCTTCCTTGTCTATAAGAGGAAAAACAGAACTTCAGTGTTTTCTGTTCTGAAATCCTGTAGTTCTATGCTAAACAACTTACTCTTTCCAGGAGGCACTGATATTGTCTCTTCACATTGACAGATGTCCAGATTCCACTCGGCCCGAAACAGTGCGTCCTTGTCTTCTTCCATGCAAAAAAGACTGTACTGTGACAGCTTTCAGTGAGTGGACGCCCTGCCCAAGGTCATGCCAACCAGGTCGGTGCATTCTGTTTTCTTAGTGTTTTCCTTCCCAACCACCCAAATTGTCTTCCCCACTACTGCATAAATGAGAGATTGTAGAATGGGAGCTTCTTTATTTTTCATTTGCATGTCCCTCTGTGAAACAAGGTTGGAAAAATTTGTAAGTGAAGTCTTGGATTTCCAGATCTACCAGAACATGGCAGGGGAAACCTATTCCATGATTCTGTGCCAGAAATTTCACTGGGGTGCTTTGCAGGAATGCTCATCTTCTCTTAACCCTGTGGTGGTATTTTGAACAGCCATTCAAATGTGACTCCTTATAAGTCCTCAACACCATCAGTTTCTTTCTGGCTCCTGTATGCTGAGAGTCTGACTGTAGGCACTTTTATTAGACTATAGGGCCTTAAGCACTGTGCTTACACCACTGGTAAATATAAGCCTGTGGAAGAACAAGGGCCAATGCATGAAAAGTTTTGAATAAGTGCAAAAATTGGCAATATAAGATTTGTGTTTCTTTACTATAAACGTTGATACTTCTATACACCAAGGTGTATTTGCAGGGCAGTGATCCAAGATCCTAAAAAGCACGTAGTAGTTTGGTAGAATGACCCTCTTTAATGGAGCAAGTCTTTCCTCCCAGCACACTGCACTCCCCTGATGAGCTAATCCATGTGTAGATACCAGCACTCCTAGGCCAAAACTCCCATTTTTACAGAAGGCCTAGAATTAATACTTTGGTTCTTCTCCCATAGTCTTATTCCCTAGTCTTGGTCTTCTAGATCTTACCATTGCCACAGTAAGAAAAGGCAAATCCAAGAAAAGGAAGGATGCATAGAATTGTAACCCTAGTGCCCAGAGTAAGTTGGATTTCATACACATAGCCTAGCCTCCTCTGGGTAGTTACATCTTCTCAAGCAAGATAAAGCTATATTTATCTTTAAATATAGCTCCTGGAAGCTCCTGGAAGAAGGGACAAGGAAGTACTGTCTGCAGCTCTGAAAGGAGAGAACCTGCCACAGAGGTTGAGAGCACCTTTCCTTGGGAAGTTCCATCCCTGCGCATCTAGGGGAAGTTCCATCCCTGCGCAAAGAACCTAAATGTTCTTTGACTCACACATCATCATGGGAGTGATGTGAAAATATGTTGAGATAGATCTGCCTGAGACTTCAAACTCCCTCTTAGTGACTGGCAAAGGGATAGTGAAAGCTAATGAAGATTACTGTTGTCAGTGTCGTATAGCGCAATGGTGGGGAACCTGAATAAGGTTTTCATAATTGTGCCATTTCATCTTCTTAATGGCATTTTGTCACGGGATTAATATAGTTGTATCCAGTGAGCTTTCTGATGGGTAGATTTACAAATAAATATTTTGAATATGAAAAAGCTTTGAAAAATATAGTGGAATAATTTTCTGATCTTTTAAGGGATGGAAACAATAGTCTCTTCCAGGAACTTTTCCAAACTTATTCTCCTGCATGGGGATATAAAGTAAGGGAACTGAATGAACAGGGTTTGCAGAGTAACCAGGGGAATGTCATTTCCAGACAGAGGAAAAAGAAAATATTGGAAAATGCAAGAAAATAAAATAATATATGATGATGGAGTTTTATTGAGATTCAGCTGTTTCTTTTAGATTCTTCCTCATGAGAGATTAGCATAATTCCTCTGTTAAGTGATTATAGGAAAGGAAAGACTGAATTCAAAAGAAGACCCCACTGGCAGCCAGGTATTGGTGTTGGAGCTGACACGGTCCCCTGAAGGGAGGGAGGGAGGCATAGTCGTTTTATTGAGCCAGTGTCCTCTAGTGACCAGAGATTATTTCAGCTACTGCTCTTGCATGCATTCTACAAGAAAATTCTCTGCTGGCTGAGAGTCTTCTAGTGCTGGCTAAGGATGGAGGGATCGTAGAGCAGGTGAAATAATTGCTCTTCCAGCAATTTCAAATTTTATTTCAATTTCCAGAAATTCAATTAGTTATTTAAATGGTTGGCATTGTGATGACAATCGTTCTAAGCCTCTGTGGTCCTTCTTTTCCTCCAGTTTTTCAAGCCTAGATAATTCTTTTCACAGCCTGGCAGTCAGGGGACCTAGAGGACCAAAGATTCAATTTTCAGATTTATTCCAACTTTCCACTTCAATCCTATTTACCCTCATGTTTAGTTTATACCTTGGGACCAATATATTATTAAATAACCATGGCTTAATTAGGAGAGACTATGTGAGGGAGGATAATATTAAGTGAAATTGTACCTCTAAACCTATGGTTCTCACACTTTATTGTCTCTGAATCACCTGGAAGTATTACTGAAATGCATATTTTGAGCTCCACAGCTGGAAATTCTGATTCATTAATTATGGGGTCGGTTCTCAAAAATGTGAGTTGTTAAGAACCTCCTCCTGAAAAGTAATATACTCTCCTTCTGGTGATAAAAAACCAAAAACAATAGATCCATAAACAATCACTGCTTGAACTCCTCACATATGGCCTTCATAAATGCATTGTGCTCTTCTTCCCAGATTAACAGGTGTAGAGTATGATGTCTGAACACAGATGCAGGAGCCAGATAGGCAAGACTGAATTTTAAAGTTTGCTCTGTGATGGGGACACATTACTTTATCTCTCTGTGCTTCCATTTCCTAGACTAAAAAAATGGGTTTAAGAGTCATACCTACATGTATGGAAAGCACCTAGAGCACTGCCTTGCATGGAGTAAGCCCTGGACGAGCATTTCCATAGTTGCTCTGAGCCTTTGCACCTACGCTGTGTGAAGCTGACACTGTATTCAGATGCCCCTCCTGCTTCAACCCTGTGCATCCACAGAGACCTGCATTAGCGGTTTTTCCCTGGGGAGTGTTATTCTCATGTTTGAGATGTCTCAGGTGTGTTAGGCCGTCCCCAGCTCACTTCATTAAGTAGATCATCCCACGGCATCCTGCACATCCTCCATTATGACATCCTTATCTTTCCATGTCAATATTATGCTTGCTAGAAATCCATGAATGCAGAGACCATTTCTGTCATCTTCACTGATGGATCATCTAAACTCAACACAAGATGGGGCATAGTTGTCAGTCAATAACTCTTTTTTGAAAGGACAAATGTCCTGTAAAGAGAGAGAATGGTATGACTTTGAATCTACACAGGATATTGTCTGTCCTTGAGAATGTCTTTCCAAATATACTTTGGATAATGATGCTCTTAAATAATACTTCTCAAACTTAAATGCTCATACAAATCCCCTGGGGATCTTAGTAAATACAGATTTGAATTCAGTAGACCTAGGTGGAGCCTAGAATTGTACCTTTCTGTAAGCTTCCAGGTAATAACTACATCTTGGTCACAAAGCTCCAGGTCCAGGTGGGGTTCATTAGAAATTTTTGAGCAAGGCAATGACATGGTCAAAGTTTCAAGTGAGAAGCATAGACGAGGAGCAAATCAGCAGGTGGGCAGGTGAGGGGCTGTGTAGGGTGAGGAGAAGTGATTTCGCCTAAACTGAGAGATCAGGAGAAGCATGGGCCAGAGCAGGTAACAACGTTGGCTAATGAGGAAGGAGGAGCTTTTGTCTTACAGGTGTGATTTCAGATTGGGTCATCAAAGTTAAGAATAGTTTATGCTCATAGTCTCTAAATTTGGCTACACAGTAGAATCACCTGCAGATCTCTAGGATATACTTTTATGTTTGAATTCTACATTAAGACCTTATGACGTAACAGGTTTTCATATGATCAGGGAAGCACTGAGTGATATGGATTTCATATCTCTCTCAGAGAGCCAGGGGGGATGCAGGGGCCTGAGTGTACCTGGAATGATTTGTGCCTAAGCATTGGGTGAATTATGTCAGCTTTTATTTGCTCTTGGCTGGGTTCATGAGCTAAATCCTTATGACTTCAAAGTATTCTCAAGCCATGAATGCTCTCTAGCTACTGGTCAGCCACTGCTCTGTCCTTCATACTCCTCCTTGCCTGAGTCTCTCCTAAAATGATTAATGATAGTCACACATTCTTCTAAGAAAATCAGATATTTGTCAAGCTGTGGCCTTGTTGTGGTCTCTCTGATTTTTACGCCCCGGTAATAAATTAGCCAAATGATCAAGAATCATCCTTTGGGGGCACCTGGGTGGCTCAGTCAGTTGAGCGTCCAGCCTGGACTCAGGTCACAATCTCACGGTTTGCGGGTTCAAGCCCTGCATCAGGCCCTGAGCACCTGGTTCGGATTATCTATCTCCCTGTCTCTCTCTGCCAACCCCCCCCCCCCACTCTGTCTCTCTCACTCTGAAAAATAAATGTTAAAAAGATTTAAAAAAAAAAAATCATCCTCTGGTACTTTCTTGCTGTTTTCTTTAATTCTTTCTTCAGCCTGTAAAGCAAAGGACTGCCTGAAGTATCCAATATTATTTGTTTAATGATGGCAACAGTTTCCTTATTGTGGAGGTTCTCAGCCCTGTGGAGATTTTTGTTGTTTTATTTTTCTTTTCTTTTCAATGTACCAATGTCCCAGATTCACCCTAGGCCATGTTAGTCAGTATTGCAATATTAAAACTCTCCTTCAGTGACTACTAATAAGTGGGCAGGGATGAGAAACATTTGGTGCTTTATACTTTGCAACATGCCTTCACGTACATTTTAACCTGTTGTAAGAGACCATTGATAATTGTTTGTCTGGGTGTTATTGGGAATTAGTCTTGGCCATCACACTTCATGCTCTTCCTTTAAAGTCAGAAATCAATACTGATATTCCAGGATTTCTCTCAGGTTATCTTTAAAGGGGTGCACTTTATGTTTTCAGCATTGAATGATATGAAATTTCAGATGTATACATAAATTAATACAATGTTAATGCAAAATATTAATGATCAATAGAATGTGCTCTTATGTTACCCTCATCAGGTGAAAACAATCACCAACTTATCCGCACTCTTGTTTTCCCCATGCTAACATCATCCCCCTTTCACCACCCCTCCCATGGATAATTTGAAATAATTCCCAAATGTGTATACCACTTCCATAGAAAGGAAAATACATAGGAGGTAAAGCTATCAGACTGGAAGATAAAATGTGCCATATTCAAAATAGCTCCTCTTGTAAATTCCTAGAAACCATTGAGCTAATGATTAATTATTTGTCAGTATCAATAATTAAAGGCTGAGGGAGCTCCTTTAACTTTCATCTCTAAGGGGCACGCTGGAGAGCAGTGTCATGGAAACAGGAAGGCCAAAGGCAAACTGCTGCTGGGAATTGGTAGGAAACTTCATTTGGTGGCAGCCTTTGTTCCTGTTCAAACCTCCTGGAGATATGTCTTGAGGTTTTCAGTATCAAAGACAGTAATTCTTTCTAAATGCCAAGGTGGTGTAGCGTAGCGATTAAGAGCATGGGCTCTCAAATCCTACTGTTGCCATAGAAGTCACTTTAGACTCCCTTTAAACTTGCTATGTTTCAATTTCCTCCTGTATAACGTGAGAGAGGATATCAGCATCTACTTCCTAGTGTGGTTATAGGGATTAACAGAGAACAGGGCAAATTAAAGAATGTCAAGTACATGGAAATTTATTGTTATTATTATTATTAATATTATTAATATGTAAGTCCCTAAGAACAGAGAACTTGTCTTTCATTATGTTGGGGTCCTGTAACATCTAGATATCCTGTGTAAGTATGGTGGTGCTTGTTTCCATGTCTGTGCTCTTTTCGAACAGATGATAAAATCCAGAGGGCAATTGTCTTCTGATTTTATTAAAGAACTTGCAGTGCTTAGCACCAGGTCTAGCAAAGAAGGACAATTTGGTAATTGTTGAATGAATGAATGAATAAATGAACTCTGCAACTTTCCCACAACAGCTTCAGTTTCCTAAATATTTTGCTTCTGTTAAGATGAAACCACATTTTCAGACTGTTTGGTGGATCCAGGCCAATAATGGGAAAAGATATTGGTCAGTCAGAACATCAAATAAGTAAAAAAAACAAAAACAAAACACCTATTCCAGAACCCAGAATTTCTCCCACTCAGAGGCATACCAGCACCACCCTCTCCTTCACTTACCCCTTCCTAGTATGCATGGTTCCCTCTTCCTCCCTAAAGTCCCGTCTACACTTCTGTCTACCCGAGAAGTAGTTGGATGGAGTACTAATTTACTCCCAAATAATGTGGAGGCCTTGGACACTGGTCCCCAAAATAGTATTAAAGGCATCATGATATGCTAATGACTTTCTCTGAGAAAGAGACTTAACCTAAATTTAAGTTACCACCTCTATAAATGTTTCATGTTGTCTATTCCCAAGAGTTTTTGAAATACTAAAATAAAATAAGGTGTGTATCTTACATAATGTCCCAGGCTCCAGCATCAAAATGCAGAGCATAGCCTCTGTTTTTTACAGGTTCCACTGGGGGCAACTTGCCCACTTTGATCTATAATTTAAAGCCTGTAGATGTAGACATAGACCAACGTAGACCAATGTAGATCAACACATTGTCCTCATACTCAATGAATACTCCTGAAAATGTAGTAAGAAGAGTGACAAACACTTGGACTTGTGGAGATTACAGTTCTCATTCGTATTCCTGCCAAACTGAGTTCTTCTGATAAAAGTCATGAAAGATACTTTCTTTCAGTTCATGGAGGGAAAAAAGTAATGGATAAAATTCTCTTAATTTTTTGGAATTTTTTGCTCTCATGTATTTGTTTTTGTTTGGTTTTGTTTTGCTTTCCCTTAAAATTTGATACCTCTGCCAGATTCTATTAAAATCTAGTATGAATTGGATTTGACTTTGTAAAAAAAAAAAAAAGAAAAAGAAAAAGAAAGAAAAGAAAATCAGGTTTGCCAACAACATAAATTAAGAACACTTCAGGATGCCTGGATGGCTCAGTCAGTTAAGCGTCCAACTCTTGATTTTGGCTCAAGTCATGGTCTTGTGGTTCATGAGTTTGAGCCCGTGTCAGGCTCTGTGCTGACAGTGCAGGGATCTGCTTGGGATTCTCTCTTCCTTTCTTTGCCCCTTCCCCACTCAAGATCTCTCTCTCAAAAATAAACATTAGAAAAAGAGAAAAACAAACTGAGAATATTTCGTCAGAGCCCCTTGCCCATTTTCCAGCATAGAGGAACACCATTGTCTGATAGAAGACCTGGTACTCAGAGGTTGAAACTCAGTTGGCCCTACCCACCCTTCACCTTGGGAGAAAATATTAGAGAAATGTTCACAGTCCACACTCTTCCTCCTATCCTACACCCCCTGTTCTTCAGCACCAGAGATTGATATATAGCTACCCGGACCTGGAGTTCATAGCATCACCAGGTGAGATTTTCCTTCACTTCCTTTAGTGGCCCCAGGAGGTAGGTATAATCACACATGACTAAAGAGATGAGGAACCCCCAGCTCAGAAATATGAAGTAACGAGTCCATGGTTATCCAACATGCATGGCCGAGGTAGAGCCAGAGTAGAATCCAGATTTCTCAGACTCCACACCTGCCTGTTTTATCCCAGAACAAGTTATTTCTCATACCAATAGGCACACTCATTTTGCTTGTTTATTAGCAATTCAAGAGTTGGAGCCAGGGACTCTCAAACCTGTGACACAGGCATGGTACATTACAGAACTATCACACATTGCTTTCACATTTGCTCTTTCCTTGACAGTTTGGTGAAAAAGGAACAGCCGTTCCATTAGTCCTATTCCAGAGATGAGGCAACAGAATTGTCAAGGGAAGCACTCCTGGTCACCTGATGCAAACAGAGCAAAGAGCAGGGGAAGATATCCAGTTTACATTAAACTTGCTACATTGCCTTGCCTGGTGAGCCCTTACAGTAATAGGCAAAAAAAAAAAAAAATGTAGACAGATTTTTTTGGGGTCAGACTTATCAATAAAAGGCCAAAACATCCACATATTTTGCTTCGTCTCACTGCCTCTTTCTGTCGAATTAATGAAAGTTATAATTTATTGATATCCATTATCCTGTTTAATTCTTATCTCAACCCTATATGGAAAGGACTATTATTTTTCCAGTTTACATATGAGGAAATAGAGGCCTAGGGAAAGGACCCAAGACTGCAAAATTAATAGAGGGCAAAAACACATGGAAGCCTAGGCTCTTATTCATTCATTCAGCAATAAACATCTGCTGAACACTCAGAGTGTTGCAGCCATTGTGCCAGGTACTTATGCATATATATGCAGAGTGGTGAGTGAAACAGACACAGATCCATCCATTGCGGAGGGTACAGTCTACTCGAGGAAGATGGAGCCACTGAACCCACAATTACCCAAATTCCAATTGTAATATGTGCCAGGCAGATCAGACTGCTCTGAGAGAAAGTCATAAGGGAAATGAGAATTCCTCTCTGTTTAGAATATCTTTCTTCTTATCTCTACTGCTTGCCCAGATCTTACCAAGGTATAAATCCTTGCCTCCTCCACAGAATTTGTCCTGATCCTTCCTCTGGAAACAACTTCTCCTCTTGAGTCTCATAACCCTGTCTGACTTGCTTGAATTCTAACTATTGGTAAAGGTGTTTTGTGTCCCTCTGAAGAGATGTGAAATCTTTGAGGGCTAGAACCTTTTTCTGCCTTCAGTCCCAAAAGTACCTAAGCAATAAACTTAAGACAGAACAGAGCTCAGTAAATCTGTGTGAAATAAATGGATGTCAGTTATAAGCAACCTGCTTAGGCAAAGCTAGCAAACTGCTAAAAGGAAAGTTGATAAGCCTTTACAACTAATTTTTTTTTTTTTTTTTTGGTAAATGTTTTCATGACTCACTGCAAGAACACACACAGTGATGTTGGTGATACAAGATGTGGGACTTAGGGGCACTTGGTTAGCTCAGTCCGTTGAACATCCGAGATCAGCTCAGGTCATGATCTCATGGTTTGTGAGTTCCAGCCCTGTATTGGGCTGTGTGCTGCCACACATAGCCTGCCTCAGATCCTCTGTCTCCCTCTCTCTCTGTCCTTCCCTGCTTGTTCTCTACCCCCCTTCTCAAAATAAATAAATAAATTAAAAAAAAAAAAGAAGAATGGAGGACTTAGAGATTCTGATTTATCTCTGGTTTCCTGGCAAACATGATTAAGAAGAATTATTCATCCTTTGTATTTATTTGTTTACACATTCATTTATTAAGTCACTCATTCATATGTCCATATTTGGACATTCAATATGTCCATTATTATTATTTTAATGAAGTCACATGAGTATCTCCTGGGAGCTAGAGCCTAGAGCTAGAGCCTATTCAATTGCTGATTCTTAGAAGGCATTTCCTACTGCAACTTCCCATTCCAACAGAGGTCACCAGCTGAGGCATTATGTCCATAGGAAATGAAGTAATGGATTTAATGGTTTTGTGGGGTTTTTTTTCTTTTTAAATAAAACCCAAGAGTATAATGTTGAAATCCAAAATTATGTTCATGTGCAGTCTTTCAGTGGCCCAGATTGGCTCAAGGGTAAAACAGTCATTTGAACAGGTTTTTGAAAATGTGGTCCATGCATTTTTAGCTCCAAGTGACTGGGGATGCTTGTTAAAACCTTAAGAGATTCTGATTTTGAGGTCAGGCCTAGGCCCTCAAAACCTGCATTTTTAAAAAGTGTTTATTTATTTATTTTGAGAGAGAGAGAGAGAGAGCAAGCTCACAAGCAGGGGGAAGAAGGAGGAGAGAGAGAGAGAGAGAGAGAGAATCTCAAGTGGTCTGTGTGCCATCAGTGCAGAGCCCAATGCTGGGCACAAAACCATGAACCCTGTGACCACTATCTGAGCTGAAGTCAAGAGTTGGGCGTTTAACTGACTGAGCCACTCAAATGCCCCAAACCTGCATTTTTAAATAAACTGCCTTAGTAATTCTAAGACACATTAAAGTTTGAGGACAACTGAACTATAGGAACATTTAATTTAAGCATTAGTCAATGGATAATTTAAGAAATGTTAACTTGCATCTAGTGTATGGTTGTAATCATTTATTCTGGTTTTCAAGGATCAAAGGCTTTTAAGCTATAGTTGGTTAAAATGGCTTGTTGGAAAATTATAACAAGAAATCTCACAGATAGCCAAAAATAAGGAAAAATATTCTCCGCGGATGTCATGGGAACTAGAAATGCCAACAAGGGCTCTCTGCAGCTTTAGGGCCAGCATGCTTCCTCCTGTCTCTGCTTCTCCATGTGCACCTACTGTCTGCCCCTTCGAATGCTCCTTCTAGGAATCTGTACGCTGTTGTTAGTTAAGTAGCAGATACAGAGCCCCGGAATGGCGGTCTCAGTCATGACTCTACCACACTCTTTAAGTCAAGCACCCAACATGGACAGAAACTTGCCTTCCAGCTGTTTATTCAGGTTACCAAAAAAGAGAGTCTTATGACCCCGTTTGCGTCAGGCACCCAGCCACTTCAACAGCATGGAGACCAGCCTCTTCAGGTCAGGACCCATCTGAAAGGGGAAGGGGACATTGTGCAGAAAGGTAACAGGAACTGTGATTGGGGGTGTCCCTCTCAGATGGAACACTGATTGTTCCCCATGGAGACCCGCCTCTACAGGACCACCAAGTGCAGCCCTCTGGGAGAGAATTCAGAACGTGACTCCTCCCCTCACTTCTGTTTCAGCCAGTCTCTGTAGTTGCTGAACTGCAAGCACAGGCATGGTAAGACCTACCTGCTTGCTTCCAACTCAAAACTTTCCTCTTATCACATCAGAGTTGGTTTGGGAAGAGAATGATACACAGTAGGTACAAATACAGAGGAGGAAAATGAAGCCCCAGGCACATAGATGCAGTAGAATTATATGATCATATAGAGTAGAAACTTGTAGAAAAGAGAAAGCACTCACCCTGAATATGATCTGGACCAGAGGTTTTACTTCAAACAAACAAAATATGTAGTCCTGTGTACTTGAATTCTTACCAAAATATCTAGGCTGTAATTTCTATCAACAGGCTATCGTACACAGTGTTGGCTTGGTCATCTTATAAAATAAACAAACTAACATACCAGACAAAATAAGTAATTGCAAACAAAAATTTTAAAATGTAGATTTTGTGCATGGAGTTCTGTTCCTTACATCTGAAATCCACTCTTATTCATAACTTCTTCGTTTGCATGTAATGCTTGCTACAAAGCACTATTAATCTCTTTTGTTCAGTACGCAAGCTACATTACCATAAAAAAATCTTGTGGCTCACATGGATATTCATAATGGTTTATTGTTAGCCTTGGTGGCAAAAAAAAAAAAAATCTGTGTTTCTTTGGATGTGAATGCTCTTCTTTTCAAACTGTTAAGTTCTGGCTGGTTTCTTTCTTGTATCTCTAGAATTCTCTGCAGATAGTACAGTGCATTATAATGTAACTTTTATTTGCCTGTAGAGGTAAATAAGCAGCTGCCTTTCAGAAACCAAGGTACCATTCTAATTGGGAGTTTATTCTTAGAATTTTCAATATGCTTCCTATGAGGAAATAGAATAAATTAGTTTTGATTTCAGTAGGGTGTTACTTTAAGTTTATTAAGTAATTTTCTACAAGTAAAAAAGAATACATTAATTATTTTCACTTCCTTGGCTTTGATCCTATTTTAATATGATTCTAAATTAGAGTATGGCTTAAGGAGGCTTTTGACTCATTGGATTAGTTAATATGATCATAGATTTATAAACTAATTTGTCTTAACTATAACAAAAGTGAAAGTGAAAGGTGGAGCCAAGTGTTGGGATCTTAATGTGTCAGTTAGGAACTCCAGGTTTTATAAGAACATCAAATGATTTATGTATGGTAACAAATCAAGAAGATAATATTAAATTCATGAACAAAATTAAGTAGATTGCTCATGGTTTAGATGAACAACTTTTAAGTGTTCCTTAATAGAAAAATCATCACTGAATGTTCTGCTAATCCCTTAAGATTCCTTCAAAATTAAGTTGCTACATGGAGACAGTTCAGATGGAATATGTACTGAATGGCATGTTTTCAGTGATAAGGAATAAAATATACCAAAATAAGTATTCTAGGAATAATAGATTCTTTGCTGTTCGAGGTATTTTCAAGTTAAATTTAATTCTCTGATTCCTAAAATATGCTTATCATAACTTTATTTAGAAGCCTTATAAATAATAACCAAAGCAGACCACATATACAATGACAGTTGCTGTGGGAAATGTGCTCTTTTCTAACTTGAGCCAACAATATCCTCTTCTACTGCTGGATGACCACATGCTTTTTGAACTGATATTTGGTTACATTCGGGTTAGCATTTAATTATATTCTCTCTTGAGCTTATCTCTAATTTGTTCATGTGTCGTAGAAAGAATCTAACATGCATATGGTACAGTCCTGGTGTTGCTCCTTATCTGCATGCTAATTTTCTGTAAGATGTAGTAAACCTTTCTTAAACTCTATATGCTAATCTATAGCATAAATGTAACATGTGGCGTCTATAAGACAATTTATTTCCTAGGGTTTCCTTGTCCTCCATGAAGAGGCTGGCTCGGCAGTAGGTGCTCCGTATGTGTTAGTTCCCTACTTGTCCTCCAGTTTGTACCTCATCATACCTGAGTAAGTTGCAGGATCCATGAGTACTCGGGCTCAAGCTATAAAGTTATTAATTTTACAAACAGAAGAAATACATATATTAAATGTATTTTTGGAGTGAGAATGAGAGCAATCAAGAAAGAGACCTTCTTCTAGCAGGAAAATAACAGGAGTTTAGTAAACGTATGTTGTTACATTGCATGGAACATAAAATACCATTATACATGACCAACAGGCTCATGTATGGTCTTGGAATGTAAGGAAGCCTGTCTTTTCCCCACCCACTTTTCCCCCATCAAAAATTAGAAACAATTGAGAATTAGTCATAGTAGAGGGGGATTCAAATATCAGCTGATTCTCAACCCTGTGATTAGACAGGCTTAACCACCTGCTCACATCACGTTGGACAACTAAAAATTTGAAGGACCATGACCCAGAACAGAGCAGAATAGGTGCATTCTATGAGCAGATACATCCCAAAGAACAAGAAGGAGAATGAAAGAAAAGTGACATATGTCCACTTCCTTCTTCCCAAAAAACATGATTTAGATGTCCCATCCTTACCAAAGAAGACACAGTAGAGAAAGAGGAGAAAGTCCTGAGACAAGGACTATAGAAGCAGATCTCCCTTCATATGGAAAGAATCATCTGGTGGCCTCCACCCTCACAGACTGGTTCTAGGCTACTTTGTAAACTCTTGTTCCATCTTTCACTGCTTTCTTCACTTTCTTCCTAGCTATGCTGGCCTTCCTTCTGACCAAGCTTGTTGTCTCTTGTTCAGACTTTCACTTGCTGCCCCTTCTTCCTAAAATGTTTTTGTCTCACTTTGGCATGGGTGCCTTTTTCTCAACATTTGTTTTCAATTCAAATGCCATGTATTGGTGAACCTTTCCCTGATAACCTTATTAGAAATTCCCTTTTTCTTACTCATTATCTCATGTTATTTTTCCTCATAGCACTTAACCATTCTCCCAATTAGAAAGTAAGCTCCATGTTGTGTTCACTGCTTCAACATGTTAGATAGTGGCTGCCACAGAGTAAGTGCCTACATAGTAATTAAATGAATGATAATAAATGAATGTATCATTAATTCAGTGAACTTCTTGTAGGGTTTACTATACACCAAGCTTTATACTAGTTGCTAATAACATTAAGGTTAATGAGATAAGGTTACTTTATTCAAGGGGCTTTTTGGTAACAATTAGAGGATGTAAACATATTTTTCCTATAACAAGAATGAGCACAGAGTATTAAGTGGCCAGAAAGGAGGGTGTCTTACTCTAGCCACGTGGCCAGAGGATGTAAGATTTGGTAGATTAGGATTTTCCACGTAAACATGGAATACAAGTATCTTAAATATAGGAGATGATGTATGTATGGAGGCTTGGCAGCATGAGAGGACATTTTAATGAAATGAATTACAGGCACCTAGTGATGCTTGGAATGCATAATGCATAGGGAGGGTCAATAAGACGTAGGGTTAGAGATATATGCGGGAGCCAGTTTATGAAAAGATTTATGCCATTCTGAGATGTTTGGACATTATCTGGATTTCTAATAGATGCTTTAAATTTTAAGCATAGGTGTGATAAAATCAGATTTGTGTTTTAGAAAAAAAATACAGAAAATAATGAGGTTAGAAAGCATTGGAAACCAGTGAGAAAATTATGAGGCCATTCAATTATCTGGGCAAGAAATGAAGAGGCTCTGTTTTCTTGAATAAAAAGTGTGAATTGTAGGTAAGCATATAAATTACCATAACTCAACATTGTTTAATAGCATGTCTTCATGACCCAGCGTGTACTGAGTTCTTTGCCCATCCTGTGGAGTTCACGTAACTGGCTGATTATGCAAACCCTCTCTCCTGCTCAAGGAATTTAAATGCTAAGAGAGAAGCAAAAACAGTAAGCAACTGTCAGAACTCCAGGACAGAGCAAATCATTCCTAGTCATCTCTGTGTATACACTTCCAAGGGAGTAAGATGAGCCCAAAGATGGAGAGGGGGAGAAGGTCTCATTAATTCTCCACATTGCCATTGTTTTAATCAGGATCAGCACCATAATTTGTAAGGCCCTGTGTAAAATGTGAAAATGTGGGATGCCTTGTTCAAAAATTATTAAATACTTCCAGACAGCTGTAGCAGAGCTTTAAACTAAGAGGACTATTGAATCTGAGGCCCTGTGAACTGGCTGGTCTTGGTCCTTATCAACTTTCTGTAGGGACCAGGCTCCTAACTAGATAGAGCTTTTCTTCCTGGGAACAGTTGCCATTATTGGATTGCAGTTTTATTGGACTGCAATTCTTCTTGCACTTGGCTGAGAATATTCAGGGGTTGGAAGCAGAGGATAGCAAAGCAGAGCTGTAAGAACACATACTTTGGATGCAGATTTCTTGGGATTTAAGTCCTGTTTATTACCTACTGGCGTCTTGGATGAGATACAAAACCTCTCTGTTCTTCCATTCTCTGACCTCCAAAGTGGAAAAAACAAGAGTAACTGTGTTTTAGGATTGTCATGAGGATTGAGTTGATTTATGTAGAATACTTGGCAACTGAATGAAGCATGACAAGTGCTTGGGTTGTTTTCCTTATTGTTTTGAAGATTATATTCTGGATAATAAACTTGCATAGTTCCACATAATGCAGATCTCACCATGCAGAGTGAGGTTTGTCATTCAATGAACAGAAATGCTTACTATTAACATGATTGAATTTATCAATCATTGTATGATTTTCATTTTTTGTGTTTTAAGATTTTTTCAAAAAAATTTTTGATGTTTTATTTATTTTTGAGAGAAAGAGAGACAGAGAGAGAGACAGAGAGACAGACAGCGTGAGCATGGGAGGGTCAGAGAGAGAGGGAGACACAGAATCTGAAGACAGGCTCCAGTATCTGAGCTAGCCGTCAGCACAGAGCCCGATGCGGGGCTCGAACCCACAAACCATGAAATCATGACCTGAGCCGAAGTCAGACACTTAACCGACTGAGCCACCCAGGCGCCCCTAAGATTTTTTCCTAACCCAAAACCATAAAGATGTCGGCGTGTTTCTCTGGAAATTTTATATGTAAGCCTTAAATAATTCATTTTCATGTATAATATTAGGTAGGAATTCTTTTTATTTTTGGAGACACTGACCTTCCTCCTTTCCCACTCCAATGTACCCAATGAAGAAAGCCAGTCTGGACCCCCTTGCTCTCTCTGGAATTTGACTCTGCTGTGTCGTTGTACAATAGCATTCACTGTGCCTAAATTTCTCTACTCTCTCTCTCTCTCTCTCTCTCTATATATATATATATATATATATATATATACACACATATATATATAGATATATATAGATATATAGATATAGATATATAGATATATATAGGTGACCATCAAAGTCTTTCATGTTCTTGCTCAAATATCCCTTTCTCACTGAGACTTTGAAGTTAAAATTAAAACTTTCCCTTTACACACACACACACACACACACACCACATGTTCCTTAGCACTTTGCAGTATGTTTGTGTGTGTATGTGTGTGAGTGAGTGTGTGTTGCAGGGCACTTAACTGCCTTATGAAACAGTAAATATTGACTTATTTTTTTCATTGTCCTTCTGCCTCCACTAAAATGTAAGGTCCAAGAGGTAGGGATAATATTTCTTTCTTTTGTTTTGTTTTTATTTTCAATTTCAAGAATGGTATTTCCTCCTTAAAGAAATTCAATATTCTTTTTCTAGAACAATCCAGAGGACATGATGAACATTTATTATCTTAGATTTTCTTATGCAGATAGATTAGATACACATTTATTAATAAAGAGGCATCTGGTGAAAAAAACTCTGGGTGACTTCTTTCTTTTTTTCCTATTCTTTCTAGATTTAAGGTCAAGACAAGAAAGTAACCCCACTATTCCTGTCTGTCAGAATAGGTTTTTTCACTATCCACACACGAAGGGAAATCTAGCTTTATGTGTATATAGGTGGGATAGTCTCTGGATAGTCTCTGACCAACCATCACTCTGTGCTCTGGCCACACAGTCTTTTTCTCTTCTTTCTTGATTTACTGTACCTATTAAAAGCCATGTTCTTACTGCTGACAATGGAGAAATTTCATCAAGAACCAGTGCTCCAAACTTTCTTTTACTTGCCTGTCTTTTTAGACCTGCATTTATAATTTATTTTTGAAAGTGTTTCAAAGGGAATTCCAAAGAAAACAAGAAGAAAAGGGGGAGGAACCTACAGGACATGCCAACCAATTATAATTCAGTTGACAGTTGAGAACCAAATTATAACCCAATGACAGTTGGGTATTTATTAGTATTTTAGGAGAATTAACATTGTTATTACTATGTATGGTAGTGTTACTATGGTCATGTTTTAAAAGACCCCTTATCTTTTATAAATCTGAAATTCTGAAATATTTACATATGTAATTGTATGATTCCTGAATATTCTTAGGAATAATTCAGGTGTGATGAATGGGTAGGGGTATAGATTTTAAAAAGCATGGCCATATGATTGTTCAAGCTGATGGATTCATTTGATATTACGTTCATTTCATCTTGGGTTCATTTGATATTACGTTCCATTACCTGATTATTCTTCTTCAAAGCCCTAAATAAGTTATTCTAATTATTTCCCTTTGAGGCACCAGAAAATAAGTATTTTACAAAGTTCACAGACCTGACATTCCAGACTCACCAATTCTAAAAAGTCGTGTTACTACATCAACACCAAGCCAAAAAAAGAATTTCAAAAGCCAGAAGCTTTATTATGCTACAAATTAATGAAGACAAGAAGACAGGAAATAACAAACACCTCATGCATAAAAGGGATAATTAGGAGTCTTTGTCTATAGTGTGCTAAAATTCATAGTTAAAACTGAAAAACTTTATTTTAATTGGGTTATCTTTACAGAGCTATTTTTTTTACCTTATCTTACTACTTCCTCCAAAACAAAAACTTTAATATCATAACCAATATTAATGTCTAAATGATCCCTCATACCCTACATTCATGTAAACCATGTTTTACATGGAGACGCATCCTGGGGCCTTGCAGAAAGTTGCAGAAACAGGGATTCATGTGGTTGAGCCATAGTGAATGGTGGTGGATTTTGAGTATGGCAGGCAGCTGGCCAAGTAATGCACTTCATTTTCCTATAAGAAGAACAGAGGATCTAAGGGTGTGAAGTTGCTAGCTGTGCATCCCTGTGTTGTGACCTCACTGTGCTGTGACACATAAATTTGACCTGGAAGTTCTTCTGTCCCCTAGGTGTCAACAATATTGGACATGAATAGAATCCTTTTATGCCCAGGAGGGCATAAAGCATTAATAAATTTAGAGTAATATGGACTTTTTAAAAACAGTTGTTTTGAATATATGGTTTGGTATTCATGCCTAATAATGACTGTGTCTTGAGTTTATATCATAGATGACATCAGTGTCCCCCAAACCTGTCTGCATACAGTCCGTGTGGTGTTGCAGAGAATTTCACTCTTAAGGCTGATGGAGTGCAATGCGTTAGGGAGCCCTGTAGCAAGCAGCCACTAGACATTTCATCTGCTAAAATGGAAAGGGGTCTGAATGGAGGGAAAATAAATTCCTGTCATTTCAGCTCGGGTTGGCAAGAAGAAAAGACAAGTGCAAATTGTCATTATAAATAGTGTTGTTAACCCTCCTCATTTATAGTACACATTTCCAATTATACCCATTATGATGTACTTAGCTAGAGGGCAGGTTGCATTTTTTTAAATGTGTTGAGAGCATTAATGATTTAGCTAGTGCTCATTTGTTTTCTATTGCTTGGTTAAGCATGCTGCAATGTCTTTTCCCTGTTTTACATATTGGATGAAAAAGAGATGCTAGCTTTAAATGTGCTAAATCAGTGGTTCTTTGTCCTGGAGATTTTTTAAACATACCAATGTTTGGGCAATATCCACTAGAAATGCTGATTTAATTGCTTTGGGTTGAGAGAATCCTTAGGAGCCTTTAAAAGTGTCCCTTGAGAATCTAGTATGTAGCCAGGGTTAAGGACAACGTGGGTTGAGCAGAAAGCAAGATCAGCTCTGGGTACCTTCGTTTATCATATTTAGAGAAAGAAAGGGCCAGACCCAAAGGTGGTCACTCTGATAAAGTTAGCTTTACAAATTGCAGATATTTTAAGAGCAGCAGTTGTTGAGGATAGCAAGTAGAGGGAATTGGAGATAGTGTCTAGAAATTAGAACTATTGCATAGGTTTCAGAGAGTGTATGGTAACTACTATAGAGAAGACATGTTTCTTTGCCTCGACTGTCATCCTAGATAGTTTGTAGAGATATAAACAAAAGTTGCTTCATCTGAAACTAAGCACTTGCATATAAGGAATTTTAAATGGATACACATATACACACACATATTACATTTGCAAAAATGCTTTAAATCCAATTTAATTAGACATTCCTCACAGCTATCCTGTGAGTTGGCTCAACAGTATTACCCACATAGGAGAAGCAAGAAAATTGAAGCTCTGTAAGGTTAAGTGTGTTGCCCAAGGTCACATAGCAATTCGGTAATGAGCTGGATTAGAAATCAGAGCCCTGGGGTCCTGTCTGTTGCCAGAGCCATAGAATGTGGCCTCTGTTGCAAAGTGAATGATGATTATGAACATTTAAGAATATAGAGTACATTTTTACCAAGCAACATTTTAAAATGAAAGATGTATATGGATATCCTGGAGCTTATTTTCAACAGTCCTGGAAAGTTTAGCAGAAAAGCTTTGCAATTTTGTTGAATTTCACCAGTATATATAGATAGGCAGAGTGTTCATTTTGAAGTACTTGGAGGTCTAGGCTGGGAAGGAATTTTGGGGGATGGGAACGACTCTTGACGTATCTGCTCTCTATATGGAACACCAAGATGAATAGGAAAGAAGTGTATGAAAACTCTCTACTCATAGTTCTAGTGCATTACAATGTTCACTGTTTAAGCGCTCCGTTTTTCCTTGAACAAAGAGAGAGATACTGGCTTGATGGGCTTTGGATAGTAAATACAAAGTTTATATTATCATTTCTGAATACTTATAAAACTGTGCACAACTTCTACATTGTTATCTATCCATCAAGTTTCACTTCAGCTTCACTGGGGAGATTTAATAATGCATGTATGTACATTCCAGTATAATGCACAGCACCTAGGTTCATCTCCCACATATAGAGGGAAGCTGATAAATATTTATCAACAATGACAACCCTGTATGTGGTACGTGCTTCCCTCTGAGAACTCAGAGTCACTGTTTTTCCAGATTTAAGTAGGAGATAGTTGGGCTGGTGGTGAATTCTGGTTTGTACCTTTCCTAAAAGAAGAAAAAATAAATCTCAGCAATGGTTGAGAGTAGACTAATGAAAGCCATTCTCTTGTGTATAATTATTCAGGAGACAGAATGCTTTCCTTTTTTGTTTTTTGTTTTTAGAGGATTTACTGTTGAAGAAACTTGGGCTGTATAAATTCATACTGTGATCTTTGTCTTATAAAACTGACTTTGAAACCAACTTCTTAATGACCATTTGGAATTTTTGACAAGCGCAAGTTGTTTTCTCTTCATTTTCATGCCCCACTTTGATTAAACGCCACTTCTCTTAAGTTATATAGCTTTTATTTGTGATGTTTCTATCATAACAACACATATCACATAGATCCAGTCAATTATCTTCAGGTAAGCGCTATACTCTCCTTTCTCTTTCATTTTTAATTTAATGATTCATGAGCAAGTGTGCTTGGGGCACAAGACCATCTTCCTCGGATGCGTGAACTGCTATCTGAAGCAGAATTCTGTGGCAAGAAATAAACAGGTCCAGTGACCAGATAGAATAGATAATTTTAAGAAGAGCAGTGCAGTCTATCTTTTCCATACATTTGAAATGCAACCCTACACTGCAGCGAGAGACAAAATGTGCTTGTTACTTACATTTGCATAGAGTGATAGTCTTTTTTCAGAGTAATCATATAATTTTCATACAATTGGAGGTTCTTCCGAAAGTGAGTGGATGAGCTATTCATATTTAAGCCAAGATAACAGGCATTAACTAGTACTTTCTTGAACAAATAGGTATTTGATCAGCTTATCTGTTCCTCTTCAATGATATGAGAAGGTGGTTGATACAAATTGCTTTGTAATTGTAATTTAATTTACCAGGAGTGTGGGATAATTTTCAGCCACTCATGGTCTACTCCTAGATGCTCAGAACATGGCCAAGACATAGCACTAAATAGAAGGCCAGTTTGTCATATTTTTTCTTTTAATGTAAAGAGGCCTCAATTATTGAAGCATTTTTTCTGTGTTTTTTTTTTGTCATATTTTATTTATTTATCTATGTTTATTTGTTTATTCTGAGAGATGGAGAAAGCAGCATGAGTGGGGGAGGGGCAGAGAAAGGAGAGAGAGAGAATTCCCAGTGGGTTCCTTGCTGTGAGCACGTGAAGCCGGATGTGGGGCTTGATCTCACCAAACCATGAAATCATGACATGGGCCAAAATCAAGAATCCAGCACTTAACCAACTGAGCTGCCTAGGCCCCCCTGTTTCATTTTATTTATTTTAGACACAGAACAAGAATAAGTGGGGGAAAAGAGGGGAGGGAGAGAGAGAGAGAGAGCGAGCGAGAGAATCTTAAGCAGGCTCCATGATCAGCACACTGCCTGTCACAGGGGTTGATCCCATGACCTTGGGATCATGACCTGAGACGGAACCAAGAGTCAGATGCTCAACTGAGTGAGACACCCAGGTGCCCCTTCTATGTTTTGTTTTGTTTTTTTTTAATCTTTCTTTTCACCTTCTTTCCTGAATTCATGTTAGACAAGACTTCCTGTATCAGACAATATGTTCATGCTTTACATACAGTATCTCATTTAATCTGCCTGGCAATCATATAAAATAGAAACTTCTTTTTGGTCTGTTTTACAGCCAAGTAAGCTGAGGTTTAGCAAGATATAAGGACTTGCCTGAAATCTAGCAGGCATTAGAGTTGTAAATCTAAGAAGTATTTATGTGTAATTATTAATATGACATAAATCTTAAAATATCATTGGTGCCATTCTGTTGCTTCCAGATCAGTTACAGAGGAATCCCGAGATTTTTGGTTTAGTTTGTTTAATGGTAAACTGGATATGTGAATAGGAAGAGACACAAAGAGCACCAGGTAAGAACCAAGAGTTTGAAGGCAATCAGCCTGGAAGAATATTGGTGCCATGAACCAGAATGAGTCACCAAGATGGATTAGACCTATTAGTAATGGAAATAATTGAGAAAAAAAGGGAAAGCCAGAACAGTGATTTTTTTTTTTTTAAATCTACCTTCGTATTTCTGCAGATTTGTGTCAGAATATCTACTGGTATTCAATATGTGTTAATACACATTGCTGGTACACAATCATCCACATCTACTTTGCATACCCACTTGCCTTTAGAAAGCTTTCCCTCCTGTGTTCATCTCCAGCCCCGCCCTTCCTTTCAGCCAGTGCTTATAGTCACTGTGATCTACCATGTTCCTTTTATGTTTTCCTTACTCTCAGACTTTAAACTGATTGGAGACTTAGGGGGAGTCAATTCATAACCCCAGGTCTCTCTCTCTCTTTTTTTTTTAATGTTTTATTTATTTCTAAGAGAAAGAGAGACAGCATGAGCAGGGGAGGGTCAGAGAGAGAAGGAGTCACAGACTGAAACAGGCTCCAGGCTCTGAGCTGGCCACCAGCACAGAGCCTGGCACGGGGCTCGAACCCACGAACCGCGAGATCATGACCTGAGCGAAAGTTGGACGCTTAACTGACTAAGCCACCTGGGTGCCCCCAGGTCTCTCTTTTTTTTTTAATGCTTTTCTTTTTTTTTTTTCTTAAGTTTATTTATTTTGAAAGAGACAGAGACAGCAAAAGTTGGGGAGGGGTGGAGAGGAAGAGAGAGAGAATCCCAAGTAGGTTTCCCACTGCCAGTGCAGAGCCCAGTATAGGGCTTGAACCCACAAAGTTGTGAGATCATGATCTGAGCTGAAACCAAGAGTCAGACACTTAACCAACTGACCCACCCAGGCACCCCTCATTACCTCAGGTCTTTGATTGAGTAACTTTGAAATGAAGAATCAACATTCAGGACTCTTCAGTTCAGTATGACATTTCCCAGCTTGCCTGGCTGTGAATCACCCAGAGCTACTCTTTACAAACTGATTTCTTCCACTCTTGCTATCATCTTTCTGGGAAAGATTGGTATAGACCTTCTCAGAGAATCTAAAATTATCTCTTATTATTATATATCTATAAATAACTCACTCATGTATTTCTGATATTAAATATGTCTCTTGATGTTTAAGCTGCCATCTTCATAAATATTACTTCTTTTGACTATAATTAATAACTTACATGTAATTATGCCTGATGACTAAGTGATGATAAAATATGCATAAATCAAAATTGAATTTAGACTAGTTTATTAGCCATAATAATGCTTAAACAAATACTTATGTTTGCAAACAAGAATTTTAATTTATTGTTATTTTTCATAGGCCTAATGAGGTTGGAACCATCACTAACCAAACCTCACAAGCACTGTGTTTGTTGGCACTTAAAGCCGTCTGCCAACAGGGGACTATTGAAGAATTGATTAAAAAGGAAGAGATGTCCCACAGGAATAACAGATGAATAATGATGTGAACTCCTCCCTGGAATGCCCCCTCTCTCTTTGTTTTACCATAAAGTCTCTTATGGAAAGATTATGGGCTTGGATGTCTGTTTAGCCAGTTTTAATGGCATAGTTTTAATGGCTTAACGAATAGCAAGATGACTTTGGGCAAATAATTTAACCCTTCCACCCTCCATTTTCTTATTTGGAAAGTGGAGCAATAATTATAATTTTAAAATAAGAGAAAATGGTAGTAGTGCCACCAGCCTTGTAAAGTGTTATAATAATAAAATGAAACAGCATACACAAAATGTCCAGAAGCAAATCTGATATAGACTAAGGAGATCATTCCTGGAAACTTATAATGCATTTTACATACATTTGAAATCCAAATGTTTGCCACCTCCAAAGCCAATATCTTCCATTCTCTGTCTACTTCCCTTAAATCATTTCTTGTGTATTCAACAGAAAGCAAGGTTCTGTGTGATTCAATTCCTGAGAACTTCCATTTGGCCTTTTGCTCATCCTCTCTTGTCTGACTTCAGATCCTGATGTTGGGTGCTGCCAGAGGCATCTACTTCTTCTGTTGCTAATTACCTCTTGGATTTCTGAAATTATTGTCCTTCCCTGGTATGAATGTGCTGCCTTCAGGCTGGCTTCAAACTATAGGTAAAGTGAGAAGACTGCTCCATCCCAAGTGTGGAGGTTGCCTTCCCTTGTGTTCCCATGACACCAGCTAATTCATGTCTCTTGTGCATAACTGACTCTACTGTAGGACTGGTTATAAGCTGAAGCACTTACATTACAAAGGGTAGAAAAATCCTTTAAAAGTGAATGCTAAATATTACCATTCCAAAGTTTAAGAACAAAGAAACATATCACACAGAAAAAAGAATTTTTAGCAGCTATCTCACAGATCTTGGTGTTGATTCCCTGTGTCAAGATTGTCCCTTATCTCTTTCTCTCTTTTAAAACATATAAATTTTTCTTCATTCTGTACAGTGTCAATGAGTTTTCTTTTTGGAAAAATTTAATCTCTATTCTAAGCTTTGTTTTGTCCATAAAATCCTTCTTTCTCAACCCTCACCTGAGCAACTGTAGGGGATGATAATTAATGCAGCTGTGTTCCCTAAACTTTGAATGACTTGACCTGAAATTACACCATAAAGAAGAAAACCTATGTGTGAGTGTTCATTTTGTGTGTGTGTGTGTGTGCACATGTGTGCACATACACATATAATGTGAACAGAGAGGCATTGATCTATGTTCTCTCTCGATAAAGGTGTCCTATCCTCTTCAATTTTTATTTCTGATCTTTTGAGGTAACACTTAGACAACACACACACACATACACAGAAACACACACACATATAAACCCACACTTATACAAATCCTAAGGTAAACAATAATTTTCAGAGCAAGTACAGTGTAACTGGAATTAACTGGGAACAGGAGACTTATTCCTAAAGGCATAATTATTTACAAAGCTGTCCCCACTCAAGTGAAGATAGCTTTATCTTATTATGCAGAACTGTTTCATTTGATTGACGTATAATTGACATATTATATCCTATTAGTTTCAGGTGTGCATCAGTGAATCAGTGATTCAATAGTTTTATGCATCATGAAATGATCCCCATGATGTCTAATTACAATCTGTCACCATAATTATTACTGTATTATTGACTCTATTCCTGATGCTGGATGGTACAATCACATGACTTATTTATTTTATAACTGGAAGTTATAAATCCACTTCCCGTATTTCATCCCCACAACCTCTGGCCCCTTTGGTAGCCATTAGTTTGTTTTTTGTATCTACAAGTCTGTTTCTGTTTTGTTTGTTTGATGCCTTGCTTTTTAGATTCCACATTTATTCTCTGTATAACTTTAGCATAATGCCATTCAGTTCCTTTCATGTTTTTGCAAAAGTCAAGATCTTATTCATTTTATGGCTGAATACTATTCTATTGTGTATATATACCACAACTTCTTTATCCATTCATCTATTGATGGACAATTATATTTTTAAATATTTTATTTATTTCTGAGAGAGAGAGACAGTGTGAGCAGGAGAGGGTCAGAGAGAGAGGGAGACACAGAATCCAAAACAGCCTCCAGGCTCTGAGCTGGCTGTCAGCAAAGATCCCGACATGGGGCTTGAACCCATGAACCATGAGATCATGACCTGAGCCAAAGTCAGATGCTCAACTGACTGAGCCACCCAAGCACCCCTATTGATGGGCACTTAAATTGCTTCTGTATTTTGGCTATTGTAAATAGTGCTTCAGTGAACATAGGGATGAATGTATCTCTTTGAATTGACATTTTCATTTTTGGGGGGGGGGGTGATAGTACCCTGAAGTAGAATTCCTGGATTTTATGGTAGTTCTATATTGAATTTATAAAGAAGCCTTCATACTGTTTTCATTCCCTTTCCTCCATATCCTTATCAACATTAGTTTTAGTTTTTTTGTCTTGTTTTTTTTTTTTCATAATAGCCAGTTAGACAGGTGTGAGGTAATACCTCACTGTGGTTTTGATTTGCACTTCCCTGATAATTAGTGATGTTAAACATCATTTCATGTGTCTGTTAGCCATCTGTATGTCTTCTTTGGAAAAATTTCTATTTAAGTCCACTTCTCATGTTTTGTTTTTTTTTTTTTCTTTATGAAGTTGCATAAGTTCATTGCTTATTTTGGATATTAACCCCTTATCATATGTGTAATTTGCAAATATCTTCTCTGTTGTCATTCCAGTGACAAAAAATTTTTAATTTGATATAATCCCATTTGTTATTTTAACTGTTGTTATTCTTGCCTAAGAAACTGATCCACAAAGTATTGCTAAGACCAGTGACAAAGATCTTACTGCCTTTCCTTTTTCTTGGGATTTTATGATTTCAGATGTCATATACAAAGATGTTAATCCATTTTAATAAAGTTTTGTATATGGTTTAAGATAGTGGTCTAGGTTCATTCTTTTTTGTGTAACTGTCCAGTTTTCCTGACATAATTTATTGAAGAAACTATCTTTTCCTCATTGCTTGTTTTTGACTGTTTTACCACAGATTAATTGACCATATATGCAAGGATTTATTTCTGAACTACATGTCTGTTTTTAATGCCTGTACCATGATGTTTTGATTGCCGTAGCTTTATAGTGTAGTTTGAAACCAGAGAATATGATTGATACCTCCACTTTGTTTTTGCTTCCCCCCTCCCCAATATTGCTTTGGCTATTGTGAATCTTTTGAGATTATTTACAAACTTTAGGATTTCTTATTCTAGTTCTGTGAAAAATACCATTGGTATTTTGATAGGGGTTGCACTGAATTTGTCAATTGCTTTGGGTAGCATGGACATTTTAACAATATTAATTCTTTCAATCCATGAACATGGTATATCTTTCTATTTATTTTCATCTTCTTCACTTTCTTTCATAAGTGTCTTAAAGTTTTGAGAGTACAGGTCTTCCGTCTCCCTCGTTAAATTTATTCTTAGACATTTTATTATTTTGATGCAGTTGTAAATAAGATCTTTTTCTTAATATTTTTCTTTCTTTCTGATAGCTGATTTTTAGTATATAGAAACACAACCAAATTCTGTATGTTAATTTGGTATCCTGCAACTTTACTGAATTCATTTATTAGTTCCAGTAGTTTTTTGGTGGAGTCTTTAGATTCTCCTATCTATGGTATCATGTCATCTACAAATAGTGACAGTTTTACTTCTTCCTTTCCAATTTGAATGTCTTTTATTTATTTATCTTGCCTAATTTCGGTGACTATGACTTCCAGTACTATGTTGAATTAAAGTGGCGACCTTGAGCATTTTTGTCTTTTGCCTGATCTTAAAGGAAATCTGTCAGCTTTTCACCAGAACTATTTTAATTACACTTATTTTTTTTTCCTTTTTAACCTCCTATTTTATATTCCTCAGACTACCTTAAGTACTTTTAGGAATGGGCCAATTATAATATTCTTCCCTGTTATATAGTAGTGTGTCTGTTTTGACATTATTGGCATGTCCTGGTAGGAAACAGGTGACCCATTCAAATGGGGCAACGGGAAAATTAATGAAGGGCGTATTTACAAAAGACTGGAAAGGATTACTTAAACTGACATGGGATTGTTCAGTACAGGGAGTAATGATGTTTAGAAGTTTGAAATTTGATAGAAGTAGGAACAGTTAGTAGGACTAAAGCTTTATGAGAGGGCCACTCCACAGAAACCATGCCTTTTGCTTGGTGTAGAGAACCAGTTGAGGTGATCCAGAAGCTAAAATCTGGTGGAATAAATTCCCTAATCTTTCTCTCCTCTTATCATGTTTTTTCTTACATTGTGTGTCCCATCCATCTGTTGGCCAAACCCAACCAGAAACCAATGGACAAGGGAGTCACTGATACAGTCCTTCTATGATCAGTTTCCTGAGTAGATGGCATATAAAGCAGGGGGATAGATCTGTAAGTAGATTGAAAAGATCCTATACATCTGCTTAACTTATATTTCATGATAATGAAATGTACAAGTATATTGTTTTCTCTTCTTTCAAAAATCTCATTAAAATAACAGAAATGAATTGTAAAATCCTTAATCCCTTGTTTAAAAACATAATAAGAGAGAAGACCATCAGTGGATGAGAGATGTAAATGCATTTATGAAAAACCTAATAGACAAAGACTAAAGATCAGAGAAATTGATGATGCAGCACAGGAAGCCATGTCATAACTTAGCAGGAATGTGGGTGGCAAGAAAAGAGGAAGATTGTTTACCCACAAAGACCCTTTAGAACCATGGTGGCTGGTCTCATAGAGGATAGAAGGAGTGAGAAGTGGGACTGGAAAAAAAAATATTTTTTTAAAGGCCTTAAATAACCATTAGAGACATAAAAATAGTGATACAATTATAAAAAATTGAAAGGTGGTACAAAGTAAACTCCCATCAGTTATAGCAGAAAGTCAGTAAGTGATGTCTAAAATTAATGAATGAAGAAGAAATGACATAAGCTTATTATTTATAGATTTGGAAATAGCCACAGATGAACTAAATAAAGAGAGTTCAAAGTCTGGAAGGAGGACAGGGAATTGGTTGTGGGTCAGTTGTTTCTCACTGTAAGTCTTCGTACTAATGATTTTTTTAAAACCACGTGAATATACAGTTTTAATGAAAGCTCCTCCCCCATCGCCTCCTTTTGTCACACCCTACTTAGTTTACTGACTTTCTAAAAATTTTCTTCTTAACATGGTTAAGTCCATCCCAAACCTACTAGTTAATTCCATTTTCTCCTACACCACCCTTTCTCTCATTCTTTGTAATCCCCCAACATGTGCACATGCACAATCCAAAATCCACATTTTCCATCTGAATGCTGCTACATGTCTTTCCCTATGAATTCCATGCACCCCTTTATGTCTCAGGAGTGCCTTTTCTCAGGCTTTCCTTGGCTTAAACTGACTTCAGCATTTTGTGTTTTTTTGTTTTTTTGTTTTTAATATTTTTATTTATTTCTAGACGAGAGAGAGAGACAGCATGAGCAGGGGAGGGTCAGAGAGAGAGGGAGTCACAGACTGAAACAGGCTCCAGGCTCTGAGCTGGCAGTCAGCACAGAGCCGGACGCGGGGCTCGAACCCAGGAACCGCGAGATCACGACCTAAGCGAAAGTCGGACGCTTAACCGACTACGCCACCCAGGCGCCCCAACATTTTGTTTTTCTATTGAGATTTTAAGTCCCAGAATAAAATTGCCTCCTCCAGGAGCTGTCTGCTTTCTAGAGACAAAAATGATTATTCTTTCTTCATACTCTCCTGCACTGTACACTATTGACACTTCTCACTCTACTGATGTCTTAAACTTGTATTTCTAACTGCTCCCTTGTCTTTCTGTGTAAGTTCAAGAATCTGAATCTTTATATCCAGTGCATATTTTGCCCCTAGTAATTGAAATGGTTGCTAACCATTGTAACTGTAATTGATTTTTGTTGTTGTCATTGATCCAAAGGCATCTAAAGATTATGAGATGAGTGCCCCAGCACATTAAAGTGAACAATGGCTGTCTTTATTGAGATGCCTATTAATACCTCTGCTTTTTAGCCAAACCAGGAAGTAGACAATATTTTGTTCTGTCACAATTTTAGTGCCTTTTCCCTAAATTCCAATTATATCCATATTGTCTCAGGTTATGAAGAATGAGAGATAGTATAAGAAACTAATACCCATAATTAAATAAATTACTAATGTATTAATTTTAATGAGTATTTGCATTGTAAAAAGTCGCCTACAGAGGGAAATGCCTTTCTAGAGAAAATGATTTGCTCATAGTAAAACTGTAGGCCCTTGAGCTACTGTTTTGAGATCAAAGATGGTTTCTGGGGTTTCTCCGATTATGTCATATAATTCTTATGCCATAGGTAATATAAATTCTGATTAATTTAAAATATATTAAGATAGTTGGGAAACACCCTTTGCATATTAGAACACATAGATTTGAAATCACAATTATTGAGTATTAACTGCCGATCCCCTGGGAGTTAGAATTGGTATAATATTAAGTATTAATCCCTGGTCTTTCCTTGTTATTCTCATTCCCCAAGTAGTCTTACCACATGTTCTTACTTCACCTCCTTCTTTCTTTGTTTCTTTAATCCTTCCCTTCCCTTCCCTTCCCTTCCCTTCCCTTCCCTTCCCTTCCCTTCCCTTCCTTTCCTTTCCTTGCCTGCCTGTCTGCCTGCTATTAACCCTGGGTTTTCCCTTACATCCGCATAAAAGGGCACTATAATTTTATTTTTCCTTTACTTTAGGAAATGCCACAGTAAAACAGTCTCGATACAGGATTATCATCCAGGAAGCAGCCAACGGAGGCCAAGAATGCCCAGATACCTTATTTGAAGAGCGAGAGTGTGAAGATATTTCACTGTGCCCTGTATATCGGTAATTAGTTACCTTTTTAAATAATCATTAGATTTTAGTATAAATCATGACTTATTTTCTTTCGTAAGTTTATGATTTTTTAGTGAGGAAAATAGATAAGGTAATATTTATCTTTAACACCTCAATATTTCCCCCTCTGATTTTGAATATATTTTGAGGGAGTAAAGGATAAGAAAGCATAATTAACAGAAAAAAAGAAACAAACATGTTTTGATTTTAAGTGAGCTGCTGGAGTTCTGCCCCTCAGGCAATCAATTTTAAGGATTAGGATCCAAAGAAATTCAGGATAAATTCAAGACTTTACCTGAAAAACAAACACACACGTAATTCACCTCATTCTATTGTTTCCATCCTAAAGCCTTTAATGAAGAACTAGGCGCAAAAATCCAGTTTTAAATTATTTATTTTTATTTAAAAGAATGTGGTTCTTAATTTTTGCCATATATACATTATAATAAACTACTTAGAGAAAATAAAAAGTTTAACCTATGGATAAAATATCAAAAAAAAAAAGAGGAGAAAAGAAAAGAAAATGGGCACCTAGGTGGCTCAGTCAATTAAGCATCTGACTTCGGTTCAGGTCATAATCGCATGGTTCCTAAGTTTGAGCCTTACCTCGGGCTCTGTGCTGGCAGCTGAGAGCCTGGAGCCTGCTTCAGATTCTGTGTCTCCTTCTCTCTGTCCCCTCCCTGCTTGCACTCTGTCTGTCTCTCAATCTCTCTCTCTCTCTCTCTCTAAAAAATAAATAAAATGTTAAAAAATATAATAAAAAAAGAAAATGACTTTTAAAATACATGTGCTACTTATATGTTCCCTCTTGACAAGCTGGGGGCTATTATTTATAATAGCAATGCCTGAGGATTGTGTGTTTAGTCATTAATATCCATCCTTTTAATGTTGTATTGAAGCATTGCTTTAAAATACAGCTGGATTAAATTCACTCACTGTTGAGTTTTACTTATGTGTGAAGAAAAAAATTATTGTTTTAAAAGTCATATGGTTATCAATACACTTAAAAATGTCTTTAGCAAAAATGCCTAGTGTTTTTCCTGATTATTTGAGAAACTATATCTTAAAGGTATGAAATTCAAGGTCTAATTTACTCAGGAGATTACAAGATTTTTTTTTTCTTCTTTCTCTCTCTTTCTCTTTTTAAAGTTTTGAGAAAGAGAAGTCATGAGCAGTGGGAGGAGAGAGGGGACAGGGAGAAAATGAGAGAGAGAATCCCAAGCAGGCTCCATGCTGTCAGTACAGAGCCTGATATGGGACTCTATCTTGCAAACCATGACATAATGACATGAGCCGAAATCAAGAGTCTGACGTGTAACCTGCTGAGATAAAGTTAGAGTGTCATTGAAGTGTCTAAATTACTATCAGCTCTATAATCCTTTATTCTTATTGTTTCTGTCTAGTGGCCAGTTTAAGGAGGATGTGAATAAACACTGGGAACATGCCCAGACTACCAGTTGCTTCCTTAGCCAGAGGGCTGCTGTGGAAACACTGTCAATATTCATCCCTTTATACTATATATAAATATTGAAATTTCTGAGCCCACGAAAAGAGCTCTTGGGGGAGGTAGCCAATTGAAAAACTTAGCCAAATAAAGCATTATTAGAAGTTTTTATAATCCCAGGTCTATTATAATCAGAGAAAATCCTAGAAGCTATTAGTGAGCTTTTCCTCTCTGTTGTCCACTCTATTTCTCTGGTTGCACTTCATTTTAGCCACTCATGTTTGAACTCGTTTCCATCATTGACCTCCTGCCATTTTACCCAGAAACCAGTTTTGCTGTGTCTGGATTGAATCATTGTATCATTTCTCCTAATGCTGAGGTTACTATGTGTACAAGTTATCAGTAGGATTCTATACTCTTCAAAAACAAACAGACAAACTTTAATTTTGAGCAATACTCCAATTAATTTTTGTATCCCTCCTCATTGGTATGTTAGGGAGCCAATTTAACACAGACCTTTACCATTATCTTCTGATTCTTCTTTTTTACTCAATTAAGGTAACATATTCACATGTTTACCAAGTTAAAACAGAATCAAACTGTCTATAGAAATTTTTCTGTGAATTTGAACATCTCTAACACATTAAGTTACTAAGCAAAAGGGGATAACATGGTGATGTATCCTTACATAGAATTAACTGTGGATTCATGAGTCTATGGCTAAAGCATTCCGGGATCTAGGAAGGATAACTGGCCTACTGAGTTGTGAAATCTGAGACATTTCACTTAACCTTTATGAGGCCAAGTTTATCATAGCAAAACTGAGTTTAACAAAAGAATCCTGAAAATTCCTTCTATTTCAGTTTACACAGCATACTAAACTGGACTGAACTCCATGGTCTCGTTTCGATCTAGAAAGTTATAGTAAACTTAAGGGATCTGAAGGAATGATACAACCTAGTTGAAAAATTTCACTGAAACACCTTGCCATTTCAGCTTCCGTGTTTTAGAATTATGCTAAATGAGTATGCATATGCAAAGTAAATTTACAACTATTTAAAATTAAAGAGTGATTTCTTTAAATGCTAAATTTTTCTGTCTAGCTGTTTCTTAATTTCTCTCCAGTCCCTCAACTATTGCCAGTATGAAGGCCACTTGAGTGAGGGCAATGATTTTATACATGCATGCATGTATGCGCATGCACACACACACATATACAATATATATTATATATATACATATATCTTACACAGATATATATATGTTACATACATGCAAAAGTATTGACAAGTTTTATAATGTAATACATATTATAATTATAATGTAATACATTATAAAATACCAGTTTTATAATGTAACATATATGTAATATTATTGACCATATCTAGAAGATCTCTAGAATTTTTTCATCTTGCAAAACTGGTCAACAATATTTTTACTTCATGTTTCTGTTTCATTTTTTTGAAGTAATATCTATTATCAGAGGTATTGGCATATAATAAAGTGTCAACATATACTAAGGAAGGAGCAGATGTGCGGTTACACTTAGAATTTGGGTTCTTGGGTACATTCTGAAGAGACAGGTTTAAGGACCCAAGTCAGGCTGTCCTGAGGGTCATAAAAATAGAAAGTTTTGTTTACCTGAGAAAGGAAAACAGTGGGAAACCATAAGCCTTCCTTAGAGAATATTTCCTTTGAAGAATAGAAATATTGATAATTCATCAGAAGTGGATCCATTCCTCTTCCCTGAGATGAGCTATCATATAAGATAGGTCCCTTTGGTTCCTCACCTCCCTACTGAGATGGCTGAATCACTTTACAGTTTTAGAAAAGTTGTTGAAGCAGATCAGGTTTTGCACCCCAAACTCTCAGATGTTCAAACCTTGATACGATGGGACATAGGGATGTTCTCTCTCTCTCTCTCTCTCTCTCTCTCTGCCTCCTTCTTCCCCTCCTCCTCCTCCTCTTCCTCCTCCTGCTGCTGTTGCTGCTGCTGCTTCTCTTCCTCCTCCTCCTCCTCCTCCTCCACTTCCTCCTCCTCCTCCTCCTTCTTCTTTTTCATCTCCTCTTCCTCCTCCTCCTCCACCTCCTTTTTCATGTGATTTTAAGTTGAAAAGGAGGGTAAGCCTTTTAGATTTTATCTGTGCCTTTAAGGATATTTATTGCCACTTTGGTGTATGGACTACAGCTTATATGGGAAATGTCCGCATTTAACAAAAATGGAAATACTGCATGAACCATGAATCTGGGAGAGTGGACTCTTGTCCTCCCTATTACATGCCAGAGTTCCATTTTATCACATTGGTTTTCAATACATTTTTATTGAACCACTGTTTTTGTCCTTTTGGATTTCAAATTCATTTATTTTTTGTATTTCTTTTGTATGTTTGTCATGGTGAAATTTTTAGTCCGCTGTTATTTGTAATCACAGGTGGAAGCCACAGAAATGGAGCCCTTGTATCTTGGTGCCAGAGTCTGTCAGGCAGGGGGTAATGGGCACCGGTGAGGCCTGTGGAAAGGGGATACAGACAAGAGGTAAGGGAATTTTAAAGTTTTTCCTGTTAAGATGTAATTTAAACTTTTGTTTTTCTTATAGACCATTATTTTATTTTTGAATAATTATGATATTATTGGATTACATTATTTGTATTTATCAGTATTTGAGTTTAAGTTTGGCATTATTGTTGATCTTATACTGTCTTTTAACTACAACCAGCTCATGTATCTGCGGATTAGTGCAATGTAAGTGAGTATCTGTTTGTAGTCATTGGCATATACCAACGCTGATGTTCCAGACACACGCTGGACATGATCCAAGGAATGAAGAATATGTCTGTGATTAGACCCAACAGTATACATTGCACTTTTTAGGTGCTAATTTAATATTTCTTAAATGAATTAAGGGTAACTGAATCAATTGACTAATCTTAATAAGCATGACTTGAATGCATTTGTTATATACATACTTACTCTATGTTCTAATATCACATACATAGAAAGGAGCTCTCTAAATTCCCAGAAGGTAGTGCAAATAAGCTTCTGGATTGAAGTAGAAGTGCTTTTAATCATCATTGCCAAGATGTGGCATATTGAAATCTCTGAAATGCACTCAGAGACTCATCAAGCTGCTCACTTTTCTGTTTCATTCATAATCCAGGTACCAGTCAAATGACGCTTGGTAAGAAGTGCTTTATTCTTAATATCTAATGACTCTGTTGCTAAAGGGATATATACAGCAAAATCAGACCTTGTGGAATAAACTGCATTATGCCAGTTTTATAATTTTTCTAAAACCATATTTAGAACTAAGTGTCTTTTCCAGTTGTGTAAGTAATTGTATTGGTTAGGATCAGTCATTGCAGCTTGCACAATAACTCCCTGCTTTGTTTGTTGATTCAGAGCTGTGAGGAGTCTACCATGCCTGAGTGGCAACCTTAACTTCTAGGTCAATAGAAGTTATTGTGTCTCCTAGTGGAAGGACTGCTTCCTTTGGAACAAAGACCTACAGGGCAGCAGAACATAAGATTGCAAGAGACAGGAAGCAAACGTTTTACTAGTGAGTCACCAGGGTTAATAGTGAGTTGTGCCACTCCCATTCATCCCTTCCCTTTGATTCCTGCCTATGGGAGAGACAGTATCAAAAATCGGGTGCTTGGGGCCACTGGGTGGCTCAGTCACTTGAGTGTCCGACTTCGGCTCAGGTCATGATCTCACAGTTTGTGGGTTTGAGCCCCGTGTCGGGCTCTGTGCTGACAGCTAGCTCGGAGCCTGGAGCCTGTTTCAGATTCTGTGTCTCCCTCTCTCTCTGGCCCTCCTCTGATCATGCTGCCCACCCACACCCCCACACCCCCCAGAAATAAGTAAAACATTAAAAACAAATTGGGTGCTTTCAGAGCATATACAGCCTTCTGTAAAACCTTGTCTCAGCCCTGCAAGGTGTTGCTACCTAACTGGTATTATAACTGAGTCTTCAAAAGACCTTTCCACCATTCTGTCAAGCCAGCTGCTTCAGGACTGTGTGGGAGATGATATGATTAGTGAATTCCATGAGAATGGGCCCATTGCAATACTCTCTTTGCTGTGAATTTAGTTCCTTGATCAGAAGCAATACTGTGTGGAATTGGATAAGATGGACTGTAAGTCCATGGATAGTAGTTTTGGCAGAATTATTGTTTGCAGGGAAGGAAAATGTATATCCAGGATAAATATCTGTTCCAGTAGGAACAAAACACTTCCCCTTCAATGATGCAACTGGTCCAGTGTAATCAGCCTGCCCCAATGTAGCTGGCTCATCACTCTGGGGAGTGGCGCCATATTGGGCATTTAGTGTTGGTCTCTTCTGCTGTCATATTGGGCACTCAGTGATGTCCATAGTCAGATTGACATTGGTGACTGGAAGTCCATGTTGTTGAGCCTGTGATTAACCCCATTTCCTGCCACCATGACTACTTGGTTCATGAACCTATTTGATGATAAGAGGAGTAACTGGGGAAAGGGATAACTGAGGTGACTGGTATCCATAGAACAGACATCCTATCCATTTAATTATTAAATATTCCTTTGCTGAATTCACCCTTTGGGAAGCAATCTTATGGAACTCAAATATCTTCACATTTTCCCCAATAAAGAGAAGTCTATCTACCTCCTCCTCATGTTTCTTTATCATCAGCTTTCCAATCATGTTACTTCACAGACCCTGACCATACAGCAAAACCATTGGCCACAGTCCTTGAATCTGTATATAATCACATATCTGGCAGTTTCTCCTTCCAAGCAAAATAGATAACCAGGTATACTGTTTTTATCTTCTATCCGCTGGGAAGAGGATACCTATCTTTTCAGGGGTATCCAAGAACGGGGTATAGTGCTATAGCTGTCCATTTTTGGGTTGTGCCTGTATATTGTGCAGAACCATCTGTAGACGAGGCTAGAGTCTTTTCTTCTTATGTCAACTGATTGTAGGGAACTCTCCATGAGGCCATAGGTGCAAGTTTGGAGAGAGCAGGTAGTGTAGCAGAACTGGGGACCATAGACATTTGCCTACTTATTCAAGTAACACATTTGTGCCTTCAGGGCCTTCATGGGCCCAGATATCTATATACCACTTATATTTGATGATACCTTACAATGTGGCTTGGTGGATTAGTTAACACTCAGTTCATGATGGGCAGCTTGAGTTGCATGATAAGTTGGTGGTCCATGTTAAAGCCTTCATTCTCTAGTAAGACACAGTATCAGGCAAGGAAGTGTTTTATTTAAAAAAAAAAAAAAAAGTTAACTGTAGAGAATAACAGGGCTTTGCTCCAAAATCCTAAGGACCTATCCTCTGATTCACTTATAGAGGCCTGCTGAAGGCTGCAAACAGTGTTCCTGTCTGTTGCTGATACTTCAGTGGCATTGAATTTGCTGGATCATGTGGCCCAACTGGCAGAACAGTATTCAGAGCAACTTAGACTACTATAGAGATTTTTCTTATTCTAGGATCCACTCAAAACTAGCAGCTTTGTGAGTGTCTTGGTAAATAGGTGAGACTAACACAGTCAGATAAGGAATATGTTGCCTCCAAAATCCAAAGGGGCCCACTAGTGTTGTGCCTAGTTTTGGTTGACGGAGGGGCCAGAAGCAAAGCTCATTCTTCACCATAGAAAGGATATCTTGATATAGCCCACACTGGACCTCTAGAAATTTCCCTGAGATAGAAGGCCCCTGAATGTTTTCACATTCATTTCTTAGCCACTGATGTGAAAACGTCTTACCAAAATATCTAGTTGCCACTTCTTACTCACTAGATCCATTCAGAATAATGTAATCAATGTAATGGACTAGTGTGCTATCTTGTAGAAGGAAAAGACAGTAAGGATGCCCATAAACTAAATTATGAAATAAGACTGGAGAGTCAATACACCCCTAAGGTAGGACAGTAAAGGCATGTTGCTGGCCTTGCCACCTAAAAGCAAACTCTTTCTGGTGGTTTTTATCATTTTCAATTATAGTAATATTTGGGGTTGGGGCTTTAACAAAGAAATTTGGGGGCACATCAGTTTATGACAATTACACATTGGAAATAATGTCTAAGAACATTTGTGCACGTGAGTTTGATTGGCAAGGTAATTTTATTCAGGACTGCTATGAGACTGTATAGTGACTGTGTAAATTAAGGGATGGGAGTGCCTCCTTAAAACATTTTATTATATGTCAGAAAATTGTTGTAATAATATAATCTTTTAATTATAAGACCTTTGCCTACTTTCTGCTGGAAAATTGCTATAACATATCTAGATAAGCAATACACAAATGAGTGGTTCTTTAAAAATGGTACTTTTGTGTGGTGTCCAACTTAACTCTATATGGTGGCCTAGACTTTGACACTTTAATACAAGGGTATCATAATGATTGGTTTTCATTGCAAAACCATTTAGTAATTTCTAAAGAAAAGGTTCTCCTAAATTATATAGAAACTTATCACATAAATGGCAAATATTTTATCTATCTTAGAATAATTCTATTCTGGGTTTCAATTTAAGTGGATTCTTGCTGGTGACCTGATTGTCCCTTAGACTAGGCAAGTGACCAACTTGAGTTTTCTCTAAATTTGACACCAATATTAGAAAATGTCTAGTGTTTATTTGTTGGAAATTTTGTACTTTTAAAGTAGTGGACTGGGTCTCCAATTTTAAGATAGTGAAGGAAAGAAATTTCTACTTCAACTTTTCTCTGTAATCACTTCAAAACCAGCAAGGATGACATGAAACAATAATACAAAATTAATCTCTATCAGATCTCTTATAAAATTATTCCAGAGAGCAGGAAGCACAATAAACTCACCTTCAAGTAAATGAGGAGATATCTGTAACCTCAATCACAATATATAATTTAGACAGTGAATGGAGGGGCCCCTAGGTGGCTCAGTTGGTTAAGCATCCATCTTTGGCTCAGGTCATGAGCTCGCACATGAGTTCGAGCCCTACATCAGGCTCTGTGCTGACAGCTCAGAGACTGGAAGCTGCTTTGGAATCTGTCTCTCTCTCTCTCTCTCTCTCTCTCTTTCTCTCTTCTCCCCTCTCCCCTGCCTCACCCTCTTATACCTTGTCTCTCTATATCTCTCAAAAATAAACATTAAAAAAATGAAAAAAAAAAGTGAATGGAGATATGGTAAAGTAGTTTGCAGAACAAGATTATGCCTAAGTTTCGCAGGGGTGAAGGTGTGGGGGGTGAAGGGAAACAGAGTGATTTGCCCTGGAGAACTCTAGAAAAGTACCATATCCTGCAAAAGGAAGTATGCAAGTGTGTGTGTGTGTGTGTGTGTGTGTGTGTGTGTGTGTTGAGGGTGGGAGAAAAACACAGGTGCTTTTTAAGAGCAGTGAGCAATGTCACACTCTTTCTATTCTTTTGGGAGCTTGAAGGTTTATTCTCTGAAGATATAAAACCAGATGAATTGTATACTTTGGATAACAGGCAGAGGAGAGTAGAGATGAAGGCGTAGCCTCAAATCAGAAGAATCAAAAGGAAGTTCAAACAACAAATTGAGACCCTTAGTTCCCTGCTTTTACCTCCAGCCAGGTGTCTTTTATACTTTTCAGTCCCAGGGATGCACTATCAATCCAAAAACAGTTTAAATTTAAATTTCTCTTTGAGGGGCTTTTGAATCACAGAGAGAATATGAATTTAGAATATAAAATCATGGAAAAGCCAGCTTTGAGTTATAAATTTGCACAAGACGTCCCCCCCACCTCACCATCCAATGTTCAATTTTAGATATGCAAGTGGTCTTGCTAAGGCTTCTTGCTTTGCATGTTTATTTCTAGTTCACCCTTACACCAAGGGCTAGCCTTTGTCATCAGTATTACTGTGATGGGGCCTTTAATGAGATGAGATTCCCCATAGCACTACTTGAAGACATGACAATGGAAACTGGGGCCTCCAAGATTTGGGAGAAGCCCTCAGGATGAAGTTTTCTTTCTTGTTTAACTAGCATCCCAAGCTTTTACTTTGTTTTGTGCTTTATAGGTTATTGTCTTTGGGGCCAGCCCAGGGAAACATTTAGAGGATACATGTTTTATCCAGTATTTATTCCTCCTCATTTAAAAGGTCTTTTATTTTTTCTAAGCCATTACACTGTTCACAACAGAGAATGTTTATGTCACTGTATTGGTGACCTGGTTAATTGACTTACAGTGAAAATACATTGATATAATACTTTTGTAATTAAAAAAAAAAGGAAAATAGAAGGGCAAGTTGAATTACAGCTGCAACTAAATGTCTACACCACCTCCAGGGAAATGGGTTTTTGGGGTCCTAACTGCCCCATATTTTAGGGAGAGCCAGGTGTCCTCACTGCCCAGCTTCTGCTATTTTAATCTGAATGAAGAAAGTGTGGTAGCTCAATTTTTACGGCAAATGAAAATATAACAGGAAAAAACTTAGGTATTCTCACATACCTTGATGAAACTGCCCTTAAAATGCTATTATTTTAACATAAAAAAGAAAAAGTTAAAGATGTTGGCAGTCCTAGTAGGGGACTGAATTTCTCTGCAGACTGATAGGATCTGATAACTTACACTATTCACAGTGACTATTTTAGAACTGGCTAGTAGCCTTGCCAGTGTGTGTCTTTTGGATGATACTTTTCACTTATAAGCTTGTGAGTATTCTCTATCATAAATAGGACATAGATGGACTGTGATAGAGACAGAATAGGTGCTGTCCTGCATCGAATATCCTTGACTTCCATGAAGTGCCTGTATTCTTCTTTGGTTTGTTTTCACTGAGTAATTTTTATGTGGACCAATGCAGGCAGAACTCTATCTCTGTCAAATCTTTTTGTTCTTCTTTAATTGGTTTTTGTCCCTGAGACAAGCAAAGTTTGCTTACACAGTAGTTTTGATGGAATCTGTGTGTTTTCTTTGCGTCCAAGGGATCTCTTTAAATAAAGGTCTTATCCAAAAAAAAAAAAAATTGGCGAAAGAATCCACTTTGAAAATGAGTTTCTTAACAAAGAAGAGGGTTACAAATAGGAAGTAGCTAAGAGGAAAAAAGTAGCCTAAACCCTAATAGTAAAGCAATAATACCCGGTATTCAAAAATGAAGATTCACATAAAAGATGTATTTGTGTGTGTGTGTGCCATTTGAGTAAAATATGCTTTATTTCACATACTATTTCTTTCTTTTTTTAAAGTTTTTATTTAAATTCTAGTTAGCTTTCATGCAGTGTAAGATTAGTTTCATGTGTACCATATAGTGATTCAGCACTTCCATACATCACCCTGTCCTCATCATGAGTGCACTGCTTAATCCCCACCCCATCACCTGTTTCACTCAATCCCGCATGGACCTCCCCTCTGGTAACTATAATTTTTTCCCCTATCATTTAGATCTGTTTCTTGGTTTGTCTATCTCTCTCTCCCCCTCTCTCTTTTTTCCCCCTTTGCTCATTTATTTTGTTTCTTAAGTTCCACATATGAGTGAAGTCATATGGTATTTGGCTTTCTGAGTGACTTATTTCACTTAGCATAATACTCTCTAGCTCCATCCATGTCATTGCAAATGGCAAGATTTCATCCTTTTTTAATGGCGGGGTAGTCTCCCATTGTGCATATGTATTTATCACCTCTATTTTATCCACTCATCAGTTGATGGATATTTCGGCCATTTCCATAATTTTGCTACTGTAGATAGTTCTGCTATAAACATTGAGGTGAATGGATCCCTTTGAATTAGTATTTTTGTATTCATTGGGTAAATACCTAGGACTGCAATTGCTGAATCATAGGGTAATTCTATTTTTAACTTTTTGAGGGACCTCCATACTTTTAATGTGTGATTAAATATTTAAAATTGATTTATATAATTTTTGTAGGATTATATAAATTTTATACAGATATACATATGCATATATGCATATCCATATCAAGCAGGAAATAAAGATCTTACATAAGCTGAATTAAGAGAGAAAACTATTCATATAGTAGGTTCGGGTACTCTAATTTTATGACCAAAAAATGTTCTATGTTTATATTGTCTTCATGGGGAGAAAGTTAAAGATACTGATCTGCCACTAGTCTCTTAGCCAACATTTGTCTGGAAAAACATGCAGAAACACAGTAAAACACACACATTTTTAATTTTTTTAATTATTATTTATTTTAGAGAGAAAGAGAAGAGAGATCATGAGCAAAAAGAGGAGAGGGCCTAAGGGAGAGTGAGAATCTCAAGCATACTCCATGCTCAGCAAGGAACCTAACGAGGGGTTCTATCCCACAACCCTGAGATCATGAGCTGATCCCATGACCAAAATCAAAAGTTGGACATTTAATTGAGTGACCCATTCAGGTGCCCCAAAACATACATTTTAATTACAGAAATACTTATGACCTGTTAATAAAATATTGAAACAGTCAATCAGCTAGTCATGCTCTTCTTTCTGATACCAAGAATCCTTGCATTTAAGAAAGGAATAGACTATTTCTGGTTGATTGGCCTTTTTTTAAATGTTATTTTTTAAATTTATTCCTGAGAGAGAGAGAGAGAGAGAGAGAGAGAGCATGAACAGGGAGGGTCAGAGAGAGAGAGACACACACAGAATCTGAAACAGTCTCCAGACTTTGAGCTAGCTGTCAGCACAGAGCCCTACATGGGGCTTGAACCAATGAACCATGAGATCATGACCTGAGCTGAAGTCAGACACTTAACTGACTGAGCCACTCAGGTGCCCCAATTGGCCTTTTTTAAAAAAGTTTTTATTTTTTAATTTTTTAAAATGTTTATTTATTTTGAGAGAGAGAAACAGAGCATGAGCAGGGGAAGGGCAGAGAGAGAGAGATAGAGAGACACCAAATCTGAAGCAGGCTCCAGGCCCTGAGCTGTCAGCACAGAGCTCGATATGGGGCTCAAACTCATGAACTGTGAGATCATGAACTGAAGTCAGGTGCTTAACTGACTGAGCCACCCAGGTGCCCCTGGTCTTTTTATTCTCTAGATGGAGAAAGTCATAGTCGTTTAACCTTATAGGTTGCTCACATTTTGTCTCTGTCATATTTATCTACAACAAGAAGAAATAGAGTCATTTCAATAGATTCACAGAAGAAAAATATATAGGTTTCAACTATGAGCAATAATCAAAGACAGAGATAATCTTTTCTATTTTTGTTTTATTTTTGGTGTGGGAGGAGATAGGGGAAAGTTTACTGGGAAGGCAAGTGGAATAACTTCTGTTTAATTCAAGGGCGACAAAATGAGCTATGAACTGTGGGCATTTCCAGTAGAAAATGTAGCTGCCTCAGGAATTCCTTCCACAGATGTTACTGTTTCTTAAATGGGCAAAGACATGTGATGGTATGTTTCTTACCAATTTCAAGAAGCGACCCCATGACACCACTTGAGATCCCAAATCAATGTACTAAGATTTTCAATCCAGACAATAAACAGCACTATTTTCAAAACTTGTAATACCATTTTTAATTACTGCTCATCTCACAGGAAAAAATGATCAGCCCCCAATATTCTTTGTATTAAAGATCATTCATGGAGTGATTTCTGTCTTCAATTATGACTTCAACACCAGAATAACCAATTGGAGAACATCATGTGTTTTTTTTTTTAATTATTATCTTATTAATTAGCACCTAAAATAAAAGGACTGGGTATAAATATTTTTTAAGGAACTTTAAAAAAATTTCCTCTAAATATAATCTTTTTAAGTATGAAAATACGGGAAGATCAGGGATAGAATGTAGAAATAAAGCAACAGTGTAGGGGAACTCTCTAAATTAAAATATCCTCATATTTTAACAAAAGAATGGGTTTTATAATACCATAGGCATTGGTTTAAAGAGTAAAGTGTGAAACATAGCAAAGATTGCATTTTTATATAAGTGAATAATGATTCTGGGAGTTATTTTTCATTTCCTTTTCATGTTTTAGGATAAGATTAGCTTTGGAGCTTTCATAGTTGCTGGAGGTAGAATACACACATTTTTTAAAAATTGGAAATAAATTAAAAATAAATATTAAAGGAGGTGAATGACCTAAGGCATGATGCTTTAGTAACACATTGTTAACTAAGTGCAGATTCAGATATGCTGTCTTTCACCAGCCTCTCCAAAGTACAAAGTACAAAGTAACTCTGAAGTCCATCTACTCACATCCCTAGCAGATATGATGAAATGGGTCTCAGGGGAGGGAATGGGTAGGGGGTAATTTTTTTTTCTTTTTTTTTTTTTGCATTTGAGTAATGCAATCATTTGCTAAACTCAGAGCAATAATTTTCTCTTCTGATTGCATGGCTCTCAGTTACAGAACTATCTTCCCTTCAGGAATGTTAATATGAATTTCAAAATCTATTGCAAACTGTGTAAATGTAATAAGATTATACTTCTCTTGTCCAAGACCAGAATTCAGTCTCTTCAAAGAGATGTGAATCTCTTGAATTCCCTTAGCTCTCAGGTTACTATTCATTTCTGGTTATCCCAGGATCCAGTTTAGGATTGTATCAAAAAGAAGTAATGTTCTTACATTTTTACATTTTTAAAGAAAACAGAAAATCCGTCACTCAGTCTCATTGCAGCAAGAGGAGGAACAGCCACCATTCGCTCTAAAGGCTCTAAAAACTGACAGAAGAGCATAAAAACTCAGACAAACTGAGTTCAAATAGATGCCAAATTTACAAAACAAATACCTTTTTAGACCAACCACAGTTTGAAAGTGGGACAAAATTCGATCTTTTAACCCAGGTGCATGAGGAATGAGAATTAAAAACCTATTAAAGTCACTTCAACTCATTAGGTTCATTGAATCATCAACCTCGTAGCAATATATTGAAAGTAGGTACTAATACTAAAGCTAAGAAATTTAAGGTTCACTGAGGTTTTGTAATTATACAAGTTCTGAAAGCCTATTCCAGAATACTGACTTGGGAATGCATTAGAAAGACTATATATATTAAAAGGCATTTAAGAAAAAAAAAATTAGTGGTACTTAGTCACCAAATATATATACAGAGCAAAGAACAGTGACAAACTGAAAAGATCCAGTAGTCTTAAACCAATGAGTGATGAGTGGCAAAATCATGGTTTGAGTCACGGTCCTTCACATTCCAAAGAGAAGGAACATTCTTTTCAACACACAGGATTCTCTAGGTCTCAAGCTTCTACTCTTTCTCTGTCCTTTCTCCTGGAAAAAAAAAAATTGGCATCAGCTACAACCTTTAAGCAGGTGATTTCAAAATATATGTTATTTTTCTTAAAATGATTATGTCAAATTTCTTAGAAATGCAGCAGTGAAAAAAATCTATTCTTTTTTTAAGTAGAGAATTCGCCCAAACCCATTTGCCCACAGAAGGTATTTTTCACAAAATACCAACATTTTTTATGTTATTAAGAATGTGGGTACAGTATCATAAAAATCAGAGGTGGAATTTTTAAAAAAATATGTATGTGGAATTGCCAATCGTTTTGGAAATAACTGTGTAAATAGAGATGGGAGAAAGAATTTGACAACTGACGGGACATAGCTTTATATTCAGAGTCTAGTCTCAGTGAAATAGTTGTAAATGAGAGACAATCATAGTTTTGAGACCAAGATCTGAGAGGAAATGGATGTTTTGTAGATGACTTTATAAAATATTTGTCAAAGAACAGAAGGACAGAAGTAGCATTATAGCTCAAGTTTCAAAGAGCACAGAGAGGAGCACCCTAAACAAATATGAAGACAAAATAGAAATAAATGGTTAAGGAAATATATTGAAGGTATTATAAAAGGAGAAAATACTAATGAGTATATGATTCTGGACAAAAAAAGGGGATGCCACTGAATGTAGAGATAAATTTAGGAGTTGGAAAGAAGATAGTCCTCTTTTCCTGAATTCTGAACTCTGGGGAGGGGCACCTGGGTAGCTCAGTGGGTTGAGCATCAGACTCTGAATTTCAGGTGAGGTCATCTCAGGGTCTTGGGATCAATCTCTGTATTGACTCTGCACTGAGCATGGAACCTGCTTGGGAATCTCTCTCTTTATCCCTCTGCCCCTCTCCCCAACTTGCACTCTCTTTCTGTCTAAAATTAATTAATTAATTAATTAATTAGTTAAAACTCTAGAGGGAAATATCAGGACACAAATACAAGAGCAATGAGAAAGAAAGATGAAAGAATTTTTATAAAATGGCTTTCCCAGCAGTCACCCATGATCTTCTCATTTTAAATATCTCTGTAGGGTTTCCCTTTCTATTGGAGGCTCCACTCTCCACCTCTTCACTCCTGTGTCCCAGTTTTCTCTTGAATGCTTAGATCCTAATCTCTGAGCCTGGCTTTTCTTCCTCTATCCAAACTTTATATGGCATCATTCTCTATACTTCTCTTTGTTATTGTCATCCCCATCCATAATGTCTGCCTGGAGAATCCTTCCTGACTTTCCAGGATTTAAGCTCCAGAGATCATCACAAGGTCTTTGTTTCAAGGCCAATATTTCTGTTAACTCTAGATAAGGATTTTCACCTGCTGAACAGTACTCACCCTGCAGACAGGATACTGATTGTTTAAAATCATTGTTTCAAAAATGGACTTACTGGAGTGTCTGGGTGGCTCAGTCGGTTAAGCGTCTGACTTCAACTCAGGTCATGATCTCACAGTTTATGGGTTTGAGCCCCGTGTCGGGCTCTGTGCTGACAGCTCAGAGCCTGGAGCCTGTTTTGGATTCTGTGTCGCCTCTCTCTCTCTCTCTCTGACCCTCCCCTGCTCATGCTGTGCCTATCTCTCTCTCAATAAATAAAACATTTTAAAAATTTTTAAAGGGACTTACTACCTCCAGAAACTGGATTTTTCTTCCTTTCAGTCTCAAGAAGTTAAATCTCTCTCATCCATTGATAAAGAGGGTCAGCCATCAAATTGTAGCAGTTCCATCATCCTAAGGCCTCCATAGTCTCTTCCCTCTTTTCTAGATCATTGTGAATGTATTCCTGGGTTTTGTAGTAACTTTCCAATGGTTCTCCTTCTATCTAGATATATGTCTTATTAATCCTTCCTTGCTTTGAAGCCAGGGCTATCTGTATAGAGTAATTCGTCTGATTTTATCGTTCACCTACTGAAGAATGTTCACTGGCTATCTTTTCCCACTTGAAGCCATGACTGTGTACCCTGAGTATCCTCCCAACTTAATGTTCTGTTTTACTTCTCCCACTGTTGTCTCCCAAGAGCCCCCCAGCTAGCCATTGCCAACTGACACCCATTATTCACAAAGCATTCATTAATGTGAGGCTTCTTCTTCTTCTTTTTTTTTTTTTTTTTTTATTTATTTCTAGGAGAGGGAGAGAGAGACACAGCATGAGCAGGGGAGGGTCAGAGAGAGAGGGAGTCACAGACTCTGAAACAGGCTCCAGGCTCCGAGCTGGCAGTTAGCACAGAGCCCGACGTGGGGCTCGAACCCACGAACCGCGAGATCATGACCTAAGCGAAAGTCGGACGCCTAACCGACTAAGCCACCCAGGCGCCCCAATGTGAGGCTTCTTCTTCAGCCTGGACATCTTATCTTTCTCCACTTGTCCAGTCCTACATCTCTTGGTCCCATCTCAGATATTACCTCCTTCCCCACATAATTCCATTCTTTCAGTTGTAGTTAAACACTTCCAAGGGTACACTCCCTATTTACTAGTACTTCATGTGGTGTATTATATAATGCCTTAAACGTCCCCCCTTACTGTATTGTAGCCACGCAAGCCGATGATCTGTGAACAGAATACAGGATCACAGATTGGTGTCACACACTCTTCTTTATTCAGCGCTGGGCATGCCTGGAGAGACCCCAAATCAAGCATCCCCGAATAGCAGCATGGAAGAGCTTATATTCTTGAGCTTATCAGGCTGGAGTAGGTGCGTGACTAGGACCTGTTTCTCTAAGATAAATATCACCTATGTGGCAAGTAGGCTACAGAGGCAGACAGCACAGTTATTTTGTTCACCTCTAGCTTCCTGCCTAACCTTCTGATGCAATTCTTGAGAAACTTATCTTGCAAGGGTGAAGCTACCTTGCTGTGCACACAGTGTTCTAATCTTCTAGTTCTTTATGTACTGGCCAAAGGTTATAAACAGGGGAGGGGGCTATAACAGTATTTTTCAGCTCTCCAAATGCAGAGAATGTACCTTATGCATCTCTCTATCACTAATGCTTCCAAATAGCCCTGTAATATATACATAATAGTTGTTCAATAAATACTGGCTCAACAATTATTACCTTGTGTATCAGAATAGAAAATTCAGAACTTTGGTGAAAATATGATATACATATAATTCATAGCTTTATTCTGTAAAAGCAAAATCAGAAAGTATACTATGTTAAAATTTCTATTACAAAATATTCTATCTAAGCTTTAATCAAATAGTAGTAAAAGAAACTGTGCTTATTGGAGTTTAACTCCTAGAGAGTAGAGTCTGTGTCACCTTTACCCTCTCTAGAGTATGCATATTTTACAAAGTGTTTCAAAGGTATATTTCTTGTGCAAGCTAATGAGAGGATGATAAAATACCTTACCACCTGTCTCTCTGATGTCACAATCATGACTTGTGTAATTATCAGGTTCCTCTCCAGAAACTTACAAGAAAATGGAAGGATTTTGTCCCTTACCCATAGCAGAGCAAGTGAAGGTGTTGCTTTATTTTCTCTAGAGCAGTGGTTTTCCATGTGTGGTGTGGTGAATTCCCCCCAACCCCCTGCCCAGGGACATTTGGCAACATCTGGAGACATCTTTGTTGGTAAAGACCAGGAGGCAGGAGGTATAATGGGAATGGTGGCTGGCATCTCAGGAGTGTCCAGGTTGAGATATCCCACTTCAAGAGCCAAAACTACAGTGTTAGCTTCACTTTCTCATGATTAAACAGATGTAATTTCAAAATACTTTTTTTTTTATTTAAAGTACTAATCAGAACGCTTCTCATAGAAATATTTCTTACAACCGGTGCTCAGGTTGACAACATAAGCTAATTTGTTAACTGTGTATATGGCTGTAAAATAATTACAAATGCATTTAAAGCAGGAGTCATGCTAAAGGCATGTTTAAAAAATTTGTTTTAACCAACTTGACAATAAACTAAGAAAAAAAAATTTGTTTTGATGTGTAGATCCAGAGCAGTTCAGAATTTGCAACTGGATGGAAAATGGTAATAATGACAGTTACAAAACTGCAAGCTCATAATTAAACACGAAGCACTCATGTAGACTGAAAATTTGAGTACGCTGCCCTCTTATCAGCTACTTCCCTTGAAAGTATGGGTCTCAGAGTGACACAAATAGTATAATTATACATCACATAAAGAGCTATTTGTTCTGTGTTTGTATTTTGGAAGCTGCTACGTTTAATTTGTAATGGTATTACTGTAACAATCTAATCAACTGTTAACACAGTTGGCATTTATTCAGTACTTTTTCTTCCCTGTATTACCAGAAGGATAACTTTGGCACCACAACTTTTTATCTATTAACGTTATTTTTCCTTATTGGGCTTTGTATTCCCTCAGGCTAACTAACAATATTTTTTGGATGTAAAGACCCTCACCTCTCCCTAGTGTCCGGCAACAATTTCACCATCCCAGTTCATTCTAATTGCTCTGGACTGTGATTTCATCATGACCTCACTCTGCATTGGCCTTTCTGTGCAGAGCATGACATGACTTGTTAGTCCCTCATTTTATCTTATAGGTTAAATATATGCATTATCACTCCTAGCTCCACTACAACCCAGTATGAGCAATGAATTTTCTCATTTCTTAGTGGAACTATGAACCAGTTGCTGGTCTCTTCTTGCCAATGTATAGGTGGCAAAATTTCCCAGCCAGTCATTAAGACTAGTCTCCTGGATTTTGAATGTTGAGTGAACCAATTGTGCTGCTTTCAATTTTCTTGATTTACAAACTTAAGAACTGCCCTAGTTTTGTATGTTTACTTGGTTTTTGAGATGTGGTATCATTACTGTTTTCTGTTCTGTGAACTGTCTCATATCCTTTCTCCCTACCTTTACCTCTCTGCCCCTCTCTGTCTCTGTCTCTCTGTCTCTTTGAATTAAGTTAACTAGAATTGGTTCTCTGAGTTGCAGTTTTAAAATCCTCAATATGTATCAATACTCCAAACATGGTTTTCCTGTATTTCATATTCAAAAGAATGGCATTACTTTTATTATTCTAGGATCTTCCCAATTCTTAACTAATCATATCTTGTTGAACATTGTATAGAATCTACCCCAAATCTCTTCTGTTCTCTCTCTTCTTACTACTGCTAGTTTAGTTTAAGTCCTTTTTACCATCTCTGGACTCTATCATAATATTTTCAAAAACTCTGCCTGGTATTTCTAAATTATTCTAGAATTAATATCTCATTATATCACCACGTGTTTAACATTTTTAATACACCCCTGTTACTTCTGAAGCATGACACATAGAAATATTCATGATTTGCCCCTACTTTCATTTCTTACCTTAACCTGGCCCTACCCCCCATCTCTTTTATTTAAGTCAGCTCCACACTTACTTTTCCCCAGATAGTTCATCCTCTCTCTCATTTTGCTCAAACTCTACTTCTTTCTGAATGAAAGATTCTTTTCCCACCTTGCCCCAACATTCTTCTCTAGGACTTTTCTAGTGCTAGTTGAATTATTGGTTTACTTATTTCACTGTTATTGATGGGCTGAAATTATGTTTTTTTTTTTTATCTTTATAACCCTACTACATAGCACCTGGCATATTCTTGGCACCCAATAAATATCTGGAAAATAGATGACATTGCTCATCTTTTGTTGTGTTCATGGAATTCTAAAAATAATGACTTTTTTTACTTTTTTATTGTGAGAAGAGTTTCAAATATACTGTGTGTGTGTGTGTATGCATATGTATGTACACACACATCCATATTAAACAATTATTAACATAACTACCTTTATGTTTCCTTTATTCCCCCTTCTCTTCCTGCAGTGGCATTACTGATACTCACTCTCACTTCTCACATGTATTTTCTTATATGAGTTTGTTGTTATTTTCATTTCCTGTACATTTCCTTAATTGAGTCATTATAGAAAAACAGTAGTCTGTTCCAAGTAAAATACTAGCACAGCGAGCAATATCATAACAACAGAAGCAAAGGAAATAGCTTAAATAAACAACACAACTTATCAATTGAATATTTATTTTTCTATTTAACCTAGTTTACTGTACTATATTTGAATGATAGATTCTTAGTCTTCACAGATGCCTTTTTTTCTTTTTTGCATGTGTTGCCTTTATATGATTCCCTTGGGTATTTTGAACTTTGCTATATATCATGCCTCCGGCCCTCAAATAGTACACAAATACCACAGGCAGTGAAAAACAAAGTAGCACTAAATATAACATCTTGCCCTACTGAAATGGAGAAGTCTTTTTAGTTACTAGAAATTCTACTCTTATATTTCTTTAAGCATTGATTTCATGTGACTAATTTGTTTCCATTATCTCTGAAGTCCAAAACATTTTATCTTCTATCAGCCAAGCTGGATTAGGCTCTGTAAATCTGTGTCCTGCATGACTTGACCTCTTTTACTTTTCACTCACTGATGATTAAATTCTCCCTTTGAATTTTGTTTTTTAATTTTTTTAATGTTTATTTATTTGAAAGAGAGACAGAGTGTGTATATGGAAGGGGCAGAGAGAGAGGGAGATACAGAAGCCAAAGCAGACTCCAGGCTCTGAGTGGTCAGTACAGAGCCTAATGCAGGGCTCAAACTCATGGACTGTGAGATCATGACCTGAGCCGAAGTTGGACACTTAACCAACTAAGCCACTCAAATGCCCCTGAATTTTGTTTTAAGCTATATGCTTTATGGCTATCAGTAGGTCATGATATAGCATTTAAACCCAGAACATCAAAAGTTAAATAACATTATTTTCCTGATGTAAGTGGTTCAAGATTGAAAAATTGAAAAGGTAAATCCATTTGGCATGACTTTTTTCTTCACATATGTCATATCACAAACTTTTATCTAAATATTCTCTATTGATATCTAAGCTCCTAGATGAAGAGAATTCATGCCAGGGAAACAAAGAAAAATTATATACTATATGTAATAATACAATAATTTCATATAATATATAATTATATAAACTATTTACTATAGTTATTATATTATAAGGAATTGACTCACATGATGGAGGCTGACAAATGCTAAGACATGCAGTGGACAAGATAGAGACGACTCAAAAGAGCCAGTGATACAAGTTTAGATCTGAAGAGTGGATGACTGAGGACCCAGGAAGAGCCAAAAGGAAACAATGTTCCTGCTCAAAGAGACCAGAAAAGTTCCCACTTACTTAGTCTTTTTGTTTTATTCAGGATTTCAGCTGATGGACAAGGTTCACCCACAATGTGGAGGTCAATCTGCCTTACTCAGTCTGCCAATATAAATGTTAATCTCACTCAGAATATACACATTCTCATGTGTATACTCAGAATAGAGTTTGGCAAAATATCTGGGCACTGTGAGGTCCAGTCAAAATGACACAAAATTAACTATCACAATTATCTAGTCCCTCTGGAAAAACTTTAGTGACTAGAAATTCTTAGATATTACATCTTCCTTGCTCATTGCTTGGTCCATTCTAATAAACTCAGCTACTTCTTAACTATAAAAATATGATGTTTTTCAAACTAGGTACCTTATAATTGGCCTATCAGATTCAAATATTTGATTCACGTTTACTGCTTTGCCTTTTCTGTTTTTATCTCCAGGGAACTGTTTTATTATTAAATGCTTAGATTATTATTATTATTCTCTTAATGCTTACATCTGTACATTCTTGTTTAGATCTGTTGTTATTTTCCAAAAAATTATAGATGTGAAGGTTGGAGATTTCAGAAAATAAATTGTATGGTGACTTTACTGTCCTACCATCCTTTCCCCGGCCTTTACAACATATTTTATAAGTAAGCATACTGAGTTCAGCTTGGCAACTATTTGAAATTTTTTTCTCAAAACCACAAATTTCAGGTAAGAAATACTCAGATATCTAAAGAGGAGTAAAGTGATTGCCAAAAGATGAATCCGTAAATATGGCAATTTAAATATTTAAAGGCAAGTTCTATCGTGACTCATACATGACCTTGAAGTTGGTATTGTATATCATTTTCTCTTCTCACACTCCTGGACTAAACCCAAAGTGCCTAACTTCTATAGTACAGACAATATTCTAGAGTAAATTTACTAATCTAATTTGGTGTAGTCTTTATTTAAACATGTATAAATATATGATGAACTCTAAAAGCTATTGATTTTATTTATTGTGCCAGTGAAAGGTTGCATTTAGGTTTGTCAGATCAAGAAATCTGAGGACAAAGCTACAAAATAACAAAATTTTAGTGCAGCTATCAACCACTTTATTAAGATATAGAAAGATTTAGGGAAACATTTTTTATTGAAAAACAACAATATACCCTTATCACATTTTTAAAAATACCTTAACTTGTGGGCTTAACTAGCTATTAAACTTAAACATACATATTTTTAACTTTGGATAGTTGCTATTATGTCACTTTTTTTTTCTATTCACTATAGGAAATTGATTTGGCACAAGTGAATGGTAGATATGATTTTTAAATTTTCTCTCTCTATAGATTTGTTATTTTTTGAGAAATTGCTTTTAAACTATAAAACATGATATTATATGCAATCTTTTACTTCTGTTTTCTCAATTGGGTAATAAAGCATTGAACAATATTCCTTACAAGAGCATTGCTGTGTCTCTCTGTTATGTGCTTGATGAAAAATATTTTATCTACTTCATGGAATGAATGGAAGTAGATAAAGGTTGATTATGATTTTTCAAAAATCTGTTTCATGGATAGAACTGTTCCTCTATATTGCATGTGCTAAGGGAAATCAAATAGGAATCTCATTATAGTTAGCATTTATAAACTTAATGCTATTTTGATTGCTTCTTATTTCTACCTGCCCCTGCCCTCTGCAGGTATCTAAACTACAAGGGGAAAAAAGTTAATTTATTCAAACTGAAATATCCATACTTATTATAGCAATATCATTTAATCAACTATAATGAAGAATTGAACCTGGACATGCTATTTTGTAATTTACGAAAGGTTATGAACATTTACAAGCTTGCCTTCCTGCCTTCCTTTCTTCCTTCCTCCCTTTCTTTGAATGATAATTTTATGGTGTGCTATTTCTCTTTCATCTGTCTGTTTAGTGACACCATTTGGTCCAGTGATTGTAGGATAAATTTGTGTGTGTGTGTTTTCTATCCAACTATTATTCATTAAGGCATTTCCATGTGGGAAATGAAATTTTCAAAATTTATTACTATTTCAGTGTGGAAAAGCAGGAATGCGTTGTCCTTGACATGTAATTTATTCTTCCTGAAAATCAGGAGATGGGAAATTTATAAGAATTCATGGGAGGATATCACTGCTATAAAGAAGGCATATGCTGGGAAAAGGAAAAGTGAAATCAGCCAAGAAAATACATTCATGCTGGTGATGATGGGTAGTTTATTTGATATTGGAATATGGGGAAAGTAAAATGGCGAAACAGATGTGTATGGGAAGAAACATTGAAAGAACTCTTGCACTGACTGAGGAGAGTGGGGAAAAAGACAGGCCAATGAGGACAGAGATAGCAGAGGACATGTGGAAAAATAGCATCAAAGCTGTAAAAACTATCTCTGTGTGTGTCGGGAGGTGGAGAATAAAGTATATGTGGCTGAACCTATTTATTGTAATTCTCCTAGGGATGAACTAGGGATGAACCTATTTATTGTAATTCTCATGACTGACAAAAGGAATGGAAGTCTTTTTATAATTGGAATTTATAACCTTACTTATAATTTATAAAGCAATATGAAAATCTCCCTCCCACTGGCTCTTTAAAAAAAATTATTGCACCTGGCACTGCATCACAACCAGCCCATTAATGTTTATTATAGATATTAACCCGACTGTCCCCAGCTTCCTTTTGAACTGCTATCTTGCGTTTTCCTTCCTGGTTCCCAAGAGACTGGCTCTGGACCCCAGCTTTCAAAATGTTCTTCTTGCTCTCTCCGGCATGATTGTTTGTCAATTAATTCACTTATTTATTAATTAATTAAGCAGATACTTAATGGGCACTATCTATGTCTTAAGCATCAGTTCAGATACTAAATACATTAGTAAGCCAAATAAAATTTTTTTGCCTCTTGGAAATTAAATTATAGTGAAAAAATCAATTATCAACAAAATAAAGGAATGTTATATCAGATGTTGATTAATGTTGGAGACATAGGAATCAGGAAAGAGGGATCAGAAATGTGAGAATCTGATGAAGAAAATGGTTTGATTTCTGATGTTTATCAGGGAAGCTCTTGCTAAGAACGTGACATGTGAGTGGGGTGCCTGGGTAACTTAGCTGGTTAAGCAATGAAGCAATGACTTTGGCTGAGGTCATGATCTCCCAGTTTGTGGGTTCAAGCCCTGCATCTGCATCAGGCTCTGTGCTGATGGCTTGGAGTCTGGAGCCTGGTTTGGATTTTGTGTCTTCCCCTCTCTCTGCCCCTCTCCTGCTTGCCCTCGGTCTCTGTCTCTCTCTCTCTCAAAAATAAATAAACATTAAAAAACTTTTTTTGAAAGGTGACATTTGAGCAAATATTTAGAAGAGCGAAGAGAATGAATGATACATGTATCTGGGAAATGTGTAAGTCCTGAGATAGTAAGGAACCAATTGTATTCGAGAAATAGCGAAAGATAGTGAATCTTGAGCATAAAAGCCAGGAGGAGAAAAAGGAGAGAAGACATCAGAAAGGTGGAGGAGAGCCTTGGAAGGACTTTTGATTTTTATTTGAGTGGTATGGACAGCTAGTGAAGACTTCATGCAGAAGATTGAGAATAGGGTTACTGGACTTTGTAAAAAGAGTGGATAAATGTTATGAGAGAAGGGCTGTCTTAGGATGGCTGGAGGTACTGCTTTGAGAGTCATTAGCACATAATTGATATTTAAACTTGTGAGACTGGATGAGATCACCAAGGGAATTCATGTAGCTAGAGGAAAGCCCAAGGACTGACCTCAGAGATTGGAGAAATGTGGAGCAGCTAGCAAAGGAGACAGAGTTCCTGGTGTATAGGAGGAAAACCAGGTGAGTGTGGAGCCTTGCACACCAAGAGAAAGGAACACTTCAAGGAGGAGGAGGGATAGACTATGCTAATTGTTGCTGGAAGAAGTGAGATGGGTTGGAGAATGGTCCATGAGGTATTACAACTTGGAGGTCATTGCTGATCTTCAAAAGAAGAGTTATGTGGAAGATTGTGAGAGCGCGATTGGTGGTGTGTTTCAAGAGAAGATTGGAGATGTTTCTGGGGAAAAAGTAATAAATAATAAACCTTGTAACAACTTTTGATGTAAAGAGAGTAAGAGGGCAGTGGAGTTTATTTTGTTAGTTTCTAACACTGGAAAATTAATAGCTGAAGTAAATGATTCAGCAGAAAGGGAAACTCATGGTGGAGAAAGGGGAAGGAATCTACAGAAGGATGTTCTTACAGGCAAGAAGGGATGAGTTTCACTTGTTTAATCTTTTATGTATTAAAAAATGAAATTATTACCATTAAAAATGAAAATAAAAGAATGACACAGTATAAATTCAACCCTTCTCCCTGATGAATCCAACCACTATCTTATTTCTCAAATGATCTCAGAAGTAACTTGGTGTGTGCCCCTCCAGAAATGCATGTGCAAATATCCACAGAGACACACAGAGAGGTGCTTTTTAAATATAGGTTTGTATTGTGCTACAGTCTTTTCAATTGTATTTAGTATTTATAATACAAATATATCCATATTATTATATGTGGAAGTTTGCATTTTTTAACTTACATTTAATTTTTTCCTCTGATTATAAAAATTATATATATTATCGTAAAAATGTTAGGAAATAAGGAAGCTGTCGTGTGAAGCAAGTATTTTTTTAAAAAAATTTAATGTTTTATTTATTTTTGAGAGAGAGAGACAGACAGTGTGAGCAGGGAAGGGTCAGAGAGAGAGGGAGACACAAAATCTGAAACAGGCTTGAGGCTCTTAGCTAGCCGTGGGCTTGAACTCACAAACCATGAGATCATGACCTGAGCCGAAGTCAAATGCTTAACCAACTGAGCCATCCAGGCTCCCCAGAGTACTTTTCATCCTGAACTCATTTCCAAGAAAAAAGACACCTATTAATATTTTTATTTAAAAATGTTATGTTTTGGGGTGCTAACAGCACAGAGCCTGCTTGGGATTCTCTCTCTCCCAATCTCTCTGCCCCTCCTCAACTCATGTTTTCTCCCTCTCTCAAATAAAATAAACATTTAAAAAAATAAATAAAATGTTATGTTTTTACTTTATATAAATGTAACAGAAGGAAAAGAACAGAAATGAATGAGAGCTTTGCTATAATTCAAATGCTGCATTTTAGTTTCAAAAATAGAATTATTTGGTTATCAAAATTAATCTAGAGTTCAAAAAGATTCAGGGAGACACTAAGAGGTTGATGTTGTTATTGTAATTTTAATTGTGTTTCTTAATGGGTATAAATTTATTTCCGTTAATAATAATTGGTGAACTGTATCCTAAAAACCCAAATGTACCACTGATCTCTAAACAGCAAACTCAATCTTCCTAGATTTTTTTAATTAATTAATTAATTTAAAAATATTTATAAAGCACTGACTGTATGGTAGGCATTGTTTTAGGAAGTGAAGATGGAATAATTTCAATATAGGTATGGCCTTGCCTTCATTTTAAAAACAGGAATACATTTTCAGATAGAAATCTAGATTTTAAAATAATAATAGGAAAAGGCAAAATTCCTAAAAGTGACAAAATGTTTTTTTAAAAAGAAAATAATCCATCGTGTAATAATTACTACAGTTAGTATTTATTAGAAATTAAATAAAAATTACAAATCATGTGACTTAATATTCTCAATAGGCCCCCTTATTCATCTGCAGTTTCTTTACTGTTGTATGTATGCTCTTATTTTTCCAGGAAATTCTGGTGTGCCCTATTAACTGCTTCAAGTCACACCACATTTAGTTTTTTCCATCTCTTATCCATGGATCTTTTTTCTTTTCCTAGAGTTTCCTTTTTGTTTATTTAGTTATTTAAAAAACAATACTTGGTATATATTTTCTTAGCAACTATGTATCATAAACTTATGATATATAAGAAATAATTATTATTTCCAAATTTTGATCAACAGTTCATTTAGTGATGAACACTGTCTTCCTGAAAACACCTCCATGAGACTTTCTAGAAAAGCAACATGAATGTAAAACCAGGACTTGAACTTAAGTTTAGTTCTATTTTCTTATTTCTCTCTCTCTGTGTGTATTTTGTACCTTTGCATTTAATTTTGTTTGGCTTATGTTTCAAGAGTCCTGGGTGGTAAATTTCCTGAGATCCTTGTGTTAAAAAATAAGTTTATTTTCCCCCAAAACTGAAATGACCGTCTGACTGAGTATAGCATTCTGGCTCTGAAATAACAACCCCCCAAACACACATGCTCACATCCAAAATCATGCCAATCAGACACTCCTTGTATTAGTCCAGGATCAACCAGAAAAGCACAACCAGTAGGAGATATGGATTTAATAGGGGAGTTAGCTTACACAATTGTGGAAACTAGTTAAGCAGTATCTATAAGGCTGTATCTAGCTGATGCTGAAGTTTGAACTCCACAGAGCACACACTCAAGAAGAAGAGGTCACAAGAGGCTGGAACCCAAAGCAGTAGTTGCAAACTCACAAGGATGAATTGAAACTCAGTTTCGTCTTTGACTTTAGTACTGAAGGGATCCAGCTGAAGCTGGGATCATTGTCAGAGTTAAACGCATAACCCGGCCCAGGAGTCAGAAAACCTAAAAGTAGATCCAGGGGAAGGTAGTGGAGTCTCAGCTGATGCTTCATACCAAGGAAGCAAATCAGAAGATCAGCAACAATTGTTGAGCTACAAAATGGCTACTGCTTCTCCTCATTCTTTTCAATCCCTCAAAATCTTCCTTGTGGCCCGCTCCAACCTGAAGTATACACACAAGGGAATTCTGGGAAATGTTCAAGTTCCTTGAAAACTAGCCAAGTTAACATGTTATAAAACTATCATACACATACTTTCTTTAGGTGGCCTAATTTTGTGATGTTTTCTATCATTTTCTCCAAACTTGTAAGATTTCATCTTAAACCTGGACTTTCAAAACCCTACAAGAATTTACCAATATGTTTATAATCACTATCATCTTTATTCTCATCCTCATCTAGATTGTTAATTGTTTTAATATTATTGTTTTGTTATTTTATGTTTTGCTCTATAGTTAGTGGGCAAAAGGTATAGATTTACATGTGTCTTTAGTGAAGTAGAATTTATATTTTATTATTTCTATGCTTCTTATTCTTTTTTCTGTGATGTCTTTAGACTGATACATATTTTCTATATTTATCTTCTGTGCCTTATTTTTTTCTCTTACTGCCTATTTCTTGCCTCCTCCAGGCCCTGCTATTTTTTTTATTGTCCGGATCTATGATAAGGTTTTCAGCCATGTATATTCTATTTTGTAACATGTTTACTGGGTGTGTATAAATACCAACATTTTTTTAAATTCCCATTGTCAGGAAGTTTAAAGGAAGACATAGGTAGATGCATATATAGAAGAACATAATATTTTTCAACCTTTTAAAAAAATTGATGCAATGCCCTCAAGTCTTTGAGAACAGGGATACTTTAAATTTTCTGCTGTGTTCTTCATTATCTCTATTCATCATGGTTTCTCTACTAAGCTGTTGGTTCTCCTGATTTGTATGTCTTGGTTGTTCATTTATATTTACAGTTGAAGGACTAGCTTGAAACATGGAGCATGGACTTATGCTTTACAAAAGAAGCATATTTTGGGAGGGAAGTATAATTTTGGGATTAGCAGCAGCTCTTTAAGGTTTAGCAACACAGCAGACCCTTAAGAGAAGAAGAGTTCAAGTTGCCTTTTTACCTTGCTAACACTTTTGATGTGGTTGCTCCCAGCAGAAGTGTGAAAGGCTTCCTTTTAGCCCTCCTTCAGGCAAGGTAACTCCCAGATCCCTCATGACAAGAGGGGGCATTAAGTGATCATAAGCAAGAAAAAAAGATAGAGAGAGAGACATTAAACTTTCTATGAATGTGTCTTGAAATCCAGGAATAAGAGGAAGCTTCTCTGAATCAATATCAATTTCTATTTCATCCTGAATCCAAAGGTGGTGCTCATTTACCTTCTGAAGATACACACATTAGAAAAGCCATGAGAATGTTCTGGATAAATTGCAGCTTTATTTATTGGAGTGTGGAAATGGGAATGACAAATGTGAAATGTGTCACATTCACACAAATGCTACCAAGCATCCACTCCTATGAAAACATACATATTATTTTTAGGAAAGGTAAAAAAAAAAATCAATGGTCATGAAACACTGAAGATCTTTACTGTTTTATGTGCAATTTGAACATTGCTAGCATAAATTGGATTTATGTTGTACAAGCATAAATTATACCTTTCCTCAGAGTTAATTGTAGGATTAGCTTGTATTTTAGGGTTTATTATTCTTGGCTTTGGTGGGTTTGCCATTTGGAGGTTTTCAGAATCTGAGCAGCAGAGATGTTCCTCTCAGGGGACTCTGATGATAGAAGGCTTAGAGCTAACTCACAGGAGCTGCTACCACCTGCCAGCAGGAAGCAAGGACTCTTTTGGGAATAGTTACAAATAGGGCAGCTACTTCCTATTATGCAAGCGCTTTGTCATTCCAGCCCTGCTGTCTTGTCTGATAAACACATGTGATGCACCACAGAGGAAAGAATGGAAGCTTCCCATTATCCTTTCCTCCAGTTGTTAAATTCACCTTTTATTCTTCCTTCTACCTGCTCCTACAGTGTTGCGCATATGTGCACCCCCACACACGCCCAAGCCACAACCTCAGCCAGTGCTGGAGAGGGCTCTGCTCTATTGGAGGGAGCTCCAAGCAGAAAAGAGTACCAGAAATAAGGGAGCAGACATTTTTTCAACAGTGTATGAGGACTCATTTTACTGGCCTTGAGCTTTCTGATCAGGTTCTAGATCAGTTTATTTTCTACTTAGACTTCTTTCATCTGTTGATAAAGATCTAGCAGAAACAATTCTCTCCATTAAAGCCTTTGAGGGGCTTTAAAAGTGATGGGATACTACTATGTAACAGCTACATTTAAGAAAGTCTATTTTAGGGGCGCCTGGGTGGCTTAGTCGGTTAAGCCTCCGACTTTCGCTTAGGTCATGATCTCACGGTTCGTGGGTTCCAGCCCCGCGTCGGGCTCTGTGCTGACTGCCAGCTCGGAGCCTGGAGCCTGTTTCAGTCTGGGACTCCCTCTCTCTCTGACCCTCCCCTGCTCATGCTGTCTCTCTCTCTCTCTCCTAGAAATAAATAAAACATTTAAAAAAATTTTTTTAAGAAAGTCTATTTTAGATTTCATTCAGAATCATTATGAATAGTTCATGTATCTTAGCCCTAAGTTGCCCAGTAGCACACATTAACACATGGTTGTTAAGTTATAGATAACAGACAAGCAAATATTTTTGCTTACTTTATATAATTATATAATTTTCTTAGTTTTCAAAATACAATATGCTTTATACACACACACACGCGCCATTGTTGCACAGAATTTTGTGAGAAAGTAGTGTAATAAAAAGTACCTGCAATCTCACCAGCCTGAAAACCACTATTTAAATTTTAGCAAGCAAACTTTCACACATCTTTTTATCATATTATTATTATTTTTTTATTATTTTAGAGAAAGAGGGAGAGAAAGAGAATCTTAGACAAGTTTCTCAGCATACTCAGCATGAAGACCAAAATAAGGCTCAATCTCACTACCCGGGGGTCATGACTCAAGCTGAAATCAAGAGTCAGACACTCAACCAACTGAACCACCCAGGCATGCCTCATACAGCTTTTTACATATGGATACACAGAAACATACCTATTTTTTAAAAAAATTTCTTGATAGTTCCTAATAGAAATTTCTAAGTCCTTTTTTAATTGATGCAAAGCTACTGATTATATGCATACTTCATTTTGTGATAACTAATCTATTACAAACTGATGTGAAAATGTTTCTCTGTCAGAAACAGCAATGAATAAATTTACCCACTTTTAATTTTATGATTTACTTCTACAGTGAAGTAGAATTGTTGGGTCTGAGATCATGTATCTTTAGACATTTTAGCAAATACTTCCAAATTAGCTTCTGAATGTAAAATTATTTTTATTCACTCAAAAACAGTATAACAAGCCTATGTCTTCATTGCTTTAGGTAATTCTACTCAAGACTTTAGTATTTGTTGATCAAAATGAATAAGAGAGTTTGCACTAGTGTTTCTTTGATCACAGGCATTTCTTAGCCAATTATATTCTTTATTTTTTTGTAAGCATTGCCTCTTAAAGTTCTTTGTCTATTTTTTTTTAATATTTTTATTTATTTCTAGGAGAGAGAGAGAGACAGCGTGAGCAGGGGAGGGTCAGAGAGAGAGGGAGACACAGACTGAAACGGGCTCCAGGCTCTGAGCTGGCAGTCAGCACAGAGCCCGACGCGGGGCTCGAACCCACGAACCACGAGATCATGACCTAAGCGAAAGTCGGACGCTTAACCGACTAAGCCACCCAGGCGCCCCTCTTTGTCTATTTTTATATGGCTATTTGTCTTATTGTCTTTTCCTATAGTTTGAAAAAGTTCTTTGGTGTATTATGAGTAGTAAACTTATTTGTTATATACTTTTCAAAAATGTTCCCAATCTGATATTTATCTTTTAACCTTGTTGAGCTAAAACTTTTTCTGTGTTTTTAAAAAAGTTATTGGACAGAGTTCAGGGATTGATACACATATTTTTAAAACATTTTCTACTGGCATGCCTATGAAATTTTAGTCTGTATTCTAGATTAGGTGTTACATTAGAAAAATCCCTCTATCCCAGGCTTATAAAAGTATATACCTATACTTTTGCTGTTACATTACTTTTTTCAAATGTTTTTTATTTATTTCTGAGAGAGAGAAACAGAGAGAGACAGCGTGAGCAGGAGAGGGTCAGAAAGAGAGGGACATACAGAATCTGAAACAGGTTCCAGGCTCTGAGCTGGCTGTCAGCAGAGCCCGATGGGGGGCTCCAAGCCATGAACCATAAGATCATGACCTGAGCCGAAGTCAGCCACTTTAACCGACTGAACCACCCAGGTGCCCTACATTAAATTTTTTAAATGTTATTATTATATCGAGTTGGAATATATGTGGGATAAAATTCAGGTAGAGATTGAATATCTTGTTTTCTAAGTAGCCAGCCAGTTACCCAAGGTACTTCATGATTTGAAAAACTTCTATCAAAATTTCCCATATAAGGGTCTGTTTCTGAGCCCTAGTTTCTTTCTTTGATTCATCTATTCACATACTGCCATTTGCTATCATAACATTCCTAGTTTTGTATTATGTTTTAACACCTACCAGGTAAATTTTTCCCATCATATCTTCTGTTTTAAGAATTTTCTCTAAATATTCTTCCAGGTAAATTTTTTAATCCTTTATTAAGAGTCTGTTTTGACTTTAAAGATTTGGCATTGGATGTATTCTTTAGTCTTTGATATCACCTCAGATTTATTACTTGAGTAAAACATTATTTTAGCAGGGTAAATCTGTTGGAAATATATTATCCATTTTAACAAAGAGGTATACATTTTCTCAGATCTGTTAAAAGTTATGGGCTTTGCATAGGCTGCATGGAGGGAGAAAGGATTACCACAAATGGTAGCTTCAGATGAATCTTTAAAACTAAGAAGCTGGGGTGCCTGAGTGGCTCAGTCGGTTAAACATCTGACTTTGGCTCAGGTCATGATCTCATGACTTGTGAATTCGAGCCCCACATTGGTCTCTGTGCTGACAGTTCAGAACATGGAATCTGCTTCACATTCTGTCTCCCTCTCTCTCTGTCCCTCACCCCTACCTCTCTCTCTGTCTCTCTCTCTCAAAAGTAAATAAACATAAAAAAAAAAAAAAACTAAGAAGCTATAGAACATGGTAAAGGTTAAATTATTTATTTTTTCCAAGTTTTTATTTATTTTTTTAAATATTTAAAAAATAGTTTATTGTCAAGCTGGTTTCCAACAACACCCAGTACTCATCCCAACAAGTGCCCTCCTCCATGCCCATCACTCCCCTCCCCCCCACACCCATCAGTCCTCAGTTTGTTCTCAGCATTCAAGAGTCTTTCATGGTTTGCCTCCCTCCCTCTCCCCCTCTATTTTCCCCCTTCTTCTCCCCCATGGTCCACCATTAAGTTCCTCCTAATCCTCCTATACGTGCAAACATATGGTATCTATCCTTCTTTGCCTGACTTATTTTGCTCAGCATAACACCCTCAAGGTTCATCCATGTTGCTACACATGGCCAGATTTCATTGTTTCTCATTGCCATGTAGTATTCCATGGTATAGATAAACCACATCTTCTTGATCCATTCATCTGTTGATGGACACTTAGGCTCTTTCCATGTTTTGGCTATGGTTAAGAGTGCTGCTATGAACATTGGGGTACATGTGCCCCTATGCATCAGCACTCCTGTAATCCTTGGGTAAATTCCTAGCAATGCTATTGCTGAGTCATAGGGGAGTTCTATTGTTAACATTTTGAGAAACCTCCACACTGTTTTCCACAGAGCTGCATCCGTTTACATTCCCACCAACAGTGTAGGAGGGGGCCCATTTCTCCATATCCTCACCAGCATCTAGAGTCCTCTGATTTGCTCATTTTAGCCACTCTGTCAGGTGTGAGGTGGTATCTCGGTGTGGTTTTGATTTGTATTTCCCTGATGAAGAGGGATGCTGAGCATCGTTTCATGTGGCTGTCTGAATGTCCTCTTTAGAGAAGTGTCTGTTCATTTCTTCTGCCCATTTCTTCACTGGGTTGTTTGTTTTTCGGGTGTGGAGTTTGGTGAGTTCCTTATAGATTTTGGATATTAACCCTTTGTCTGATATGTCATTTGCAACTATCTTTTCCCATTCCATCAGTTGCCTATTAGTTTTATGGATTGTTTCCTTTGCCATGCAGAAGTTTTTAATCTTGATGAGGTCCCAATCGTTTATTTTTTCCCTTGATTCCCATGCTTTTGGGGAAGTATCAAGTAAGAAATTGCTGTGGTGGAGGTCAAGGAGGTTGTTTCCAAGTTTTTATTTAAATTCCAGTTAACATATAGTGTAATATTGGTTTCAGTATTAGAATTTTGTGATTCTTCACTTACGTGTAACACCCAGTACTCCTCACTAGCATCCTCCTTAATAGCCATCACCCATTTAGCCCATTCTCTGCCCACCTTCTCTCCAGCAATTATCAGTTTGTTCTCTGTAGTTAATAGTCTCTTATGGTTTGCCTCTTTTTTCCTTCCCGTGTTCCTCTATTTTCTTTCTTAAATTCCACATATGACTGAAATCATATAGTATTTGTCTTTCTCTGATTTACTTATTTCACTTAGCATAATACTTTCTAGCTTTATCCATGTTGTTGCAAATGAAATGCAAACTTTCATTCTTTTTGATGACTGAGTAATATTCCATTATATGTATAGTGGAATATATATATATATATATATATATATTTATATTTTATATATATATATATAAAGAAGATGTGAATAAAATATCTCACATCTTTATATATTCATCAGTGATTGGGCATTTGGAGTCTTTCCACAATTTGGCTATTGTTGATAATGCTGCTGTAAACATTAGGGTGCATGTGCCCCTTTGAATAGGTATTTTTCTATCCTTTGGCTAAGTGTCTACTAGTGCAATTGCTGGATTGTAGGGTAGTCCTATTTTTAACTTTTTGAGGAAACTCTACTGTTCTCCAGAGAAGCTGCACCAGTTTGCAGTCCCACCTACAGTGTAGGAGGGTTCCCCTCTCTCCATGTCCTTGCCAAAACCTCATCTTCCTGTGTTAATTTTAGTGATTCTGACTAGTGTGAAGTGATATCTCATTGTAGTTTCAGTTTGTCATTTCCCTGATGATGAAAGATATTGAGTATCTTTTCATGTGTCTGTTGGTCATTTGTATGTCTTCCTTGGAAAAATTTTGATTCATGTCTTCTGGCCATTTTTTAACTGAATTATTCGTGTTTTAACTGGGTTATGATTTATCTCAACAGAATGCCACAGTCTTCATTTCTGAACTAAAGTAACCTCTGACACTTAGCCAAAAACAAAGAGGTTTTAAGAATTTACTCTAGCAGTTTTCCTGATGAGTTTATTCATTTCTTCCCAATTTTTCTTATAATATTTCTTAAAATATTGAAAAGGAAACTCTAGTTTCAGAGAAGTCAGTCATCTAATTAAGATCTAATTGCTGTGAAGAAACAATAATCAGGTTTATATATTTCATAACTTGACTGGGGAAAAAGACAGGTTGAGAGATGAACCAGTGAAGGAAGTAAAATTTATAATCATTGAGTGTTGCTAACATTATATCAATTTATTACTCCCAGTGATAATTAAGGCTTTTTAATTCTCTAACTTGGCAGATTATGACATAATCAGTATTTCAGAAGTAAAAGCAAAACCATACAGGGAAAAGTCTGTGGAATTTTGAGTATAAATTGAAATAATTTATAAATGAATTTCTTATTCACAGTGTTACATTGATCCCTGAATGAAGTTGGCAGATTGTCCCAGGTGATGTTGCTATATATATTTTTTTGTATATCTTGATTTTTTTCTGTTTCTTTATCTTTTCAGAATATTGATTGGGTATTATTTTTTATCTATAAAATGACACTGGCCTATGTAGCAGTTTTCTGATCTATTTTTCTTTTTCCCAAACATCTGTGAGCAGTCATTTGAAATCCTTTAATGCACTAGAGTATTCTTAATGAATGGAAGTTGTTCAGTAGTGTTTACTGATTATTGTATAATGAGCCTATTATATATAAACGTTTTTTGTAACATGATGTGACTATATTTTCTGCAATTACCTGCTTATAGAGATACTTTATAAAATATGGTATAAGGTAACAAGACTACTTATTCTAGAGGATCAAATGGTGTCAAGGCAAAAATTTAAAAAAAAAAAAAAAGAGGACTCCAGAACATTCTAATCAAATATTTTTATACTGTATCTACACACATAGATAAAGAAGGTAAAACAACTGACAATACTTGGCCTCTAAAAAGTATCAATGCTAGGTTGCATGTAGCTATACCCTGATTGAGTTCTAAGTAATTAGTATTAATAACATCCTGTACTTACATCATATTTTAGTCTTCTGTAAGCCAACTTTATTAGTTTACAGTAAGATTGCTTTCCTTACTGTAACAGAAAATATAACAAAATAGGCCAATTGCAAAAAGATGGAATTTATTGCCTTACATAGTTCAAAACTCTATGATGTAGCACCTGCCTCAAGCATGACTGAATTTGAGAATTCAAATAATGCCATCAGAGCCTGAGTTTTCTTCCTGGGTCTACTTCTCTATGTACTGGCTCCATTCTCCAGCTGTCCTAAGCCACGAGGGAAGTATCTCTCCATTTCACACCTAGCAACCACAGGACAATAAGAAATTTTGCTTTGCTAAAAATGTACCAAATTGAGACTTACTGCCCAGATTTGGCTTATGACTCCCATAGGCTAGCTCTAAGTCCAGTACCTACCCGAGGAGGTGTGAGATGGAGTCAAGCCTTTATTGTTCTTTGATTTATTGTGCCTGCAGATATTATACATTTTAAAAATTGAAGATTTACACAAGGAATCCTATCTATGCCATATTTTCTGCAGCATTTGCTCACTTTTGTCTCTGTGTCACATCTTGGTAATTCTCATAATATGTCAAACTTTATCATTACTGTATTTGTTACAGTGATCTATGACTAGTCATGTTTGATGTTGCTGTTATCACTGTTTTGGGGGCACCAAGAACTGTGCTCATATCAACAGCATATGTCTGTGTCTTCTGTCTGCTCCATCCACCAGCCGTTCCCTCTCTCCCTCCCTCTCCATGGGCCTTGCTCTTCCTAAGATGCAACAATATTGAAATTAGGCCAATTAATAACCCTACAATAACCTCTGCATGTTCATGTGAAAGGAAGAGTCATAACTCTCTCAGTTTAATTATTTATTTGAAAATTCCTTTTCTTTACTGATGTAAAATTAACATACAATGCTATATTATTTTCAAGTGTATAACATATTGATTTAACAATACCACACCTTAACTAGTACTCACCACGGTAAGTGTAGTCACCATACAATGCTATTATAGTATTATTGTCTATATTTCTCATGCTGTACTTTACAGTCATTTGAAGTCATTTGAAGTCCTTTCATCTCTGTAACTTCTTTCTTTTATAATTGGGAGTTTTTAACTTTCAGTATCCTTTATCTGTTTCACCCATTCCCCCACTAATTCCTTATCTGTATTTAATTGTCTGCTTTTTTTATTTTATTTTTTGGCTTGTTTGTTCCTTTGTTCATGTGTTTTGTTTCTTAGATTCCACATGTAAGTGAAATCATATGATATTTGTCTCATTTGGACTTATTTCACTTAGCATAATATCCTCTAGTTTCATCCATATTGTTGCAAATGGCAGGGTCTCATTCTTTTTAATGAGTGAGTAATAATCTATTTCATATATATAATATGTCTTTTTTATCCATTCATCTTTTGTTGGACACTAGATTTCTTTCATATTTAACTGTTGGAAATCATGCTGTTATGAACATAGGATATATCTATAGATGTATATTAGAATTAGTGTTTTTGTTTTCTTTGGATAAATGACCAGTAATGCAATTACTGGATCATATGGTTTTTTATTTTTAATTTTTAGAGGAACTTACATACTGTTTTCCACAGTGCCTGAACCAATTTGTATTCCCATCTGCATGGGATGTTCCTTTTTCTCCATATCCTCGCCAACACTTGTTATTTCTTTTTTTACTCTAACCATTCTTACAAGTGATATCTCATTGTGGTTTTCATTTGCATTCCCCTAAAGATGAGTGATATTGAGCACCTTTTCTTGTGTCTATTGGCCTTCTGTACATCTTCTTTGGAAAATGTCTATTCAAGTCCTCTGCCCATTTTTAATTGGATTATTTGTTTTATTTATATTTAGTTGGATAAGTTCCTTACATATATTTTTGATACAGATATATCATTTGAAAATATCTTCTCTCATTCAGTAGTTTGCCCTTTTGGTTTGTTTGTTTGTTTGTTGTTTTGTTTTGTTTTGGTGGTTTCCTTTACTGTGCAAAAGGTTTTTATTTTAGTGAAGTCCCAATAGTTTATTTTTGCTTTTGTTTCCCTTACCTGAGGAAATATATCTAGAAAAATGTCACATAAGCCAGTGTCAAGCACTGCCTGTGTTTTCTCTTCTGGGAATTTTATGGTTTCACATTTCACGTTCAGGCCTTTAATCTATTTTGGGTTTGTATTTGTGTATGGTTTAAGAAAGTGGTCCAGTTTCATCCTTTTGTGTATGGATGCCCAGTTTTTGCAGCGCCATTTATTAGAAAATCTGTGTTATCCCTATTGTATATTATTGCTTCATTTGTTACTGAGTAATTGACCATACAATCATGGGTTTATTTTTGGACTATTTCTTTTTTATTTTATTTTATTTTATTTTTTTATTTTTTTATTTTTTTACAAATAGTTTATTGTCAAATTAGTTTCCACATAACATTCAGTGCTCATCCCCACAAGTGTCCTTCTCCATGCCCATCCCCCCTCCCCCCCACATCCGTCATTTTGGACTATTTTTTAACCTTGATCTACATGCCTATTTTTGTGCCAGTACAATACTCTTTTGATTACTACATTTTTATAGTATATCTTGAAATCTGAATTGTGATGCCTTTAAAATTGTACTTCTTTCTGCAGATTGCTTTGGGTATTGGGGTCTTTTGTGGTTCCAAAATATTTTTCAAGATTACATGTTCTAATTCTGTGAAGGAAATGTTATTGGTCTCTTGATCAGGATTACATTACATCTCTAGATTGCTTTAGGTGTTATGGGCATTTTAACAATATTAGTTCTTCCAGTCTGTGAATGTGGAGTATCTTTACTTTGTTTCTGTCATCTTCAATTTTTTATCCATGTTTTATAGTTTTTAGAGCACAGATCTTTTACCGCCTTAGTTGCAGTTTATTCCTAGGTACTTTATTTTACTTTATTTAAGAAAACAAGTGGGATTGTTTTCTTGATTTCTCTTTTTGCTGCTTTGTTATTAGTATATAGAAGTGCAACTGATTTCTATATATTAATTTTGCTTTCTTCAATTTAACTGAATTCATTTATCAGTTTTCATAGGTTTGTGATGGAGTCTCTAGGGTTTTCTATATATAGTATCATGCCATCTATAGATAGTGACAGTGTAACTTCTTCCTTACCAGTTTGGAGGCCTTTTGTTTTTTCTTGCTGTCTGCTACAGTCAGGACTATGTACAGTCAGCACTATAGAATAAAAGTGATGAAAGTGGACATCCTTGTTGTGTTCCTGATCTTAAGGGAAATTTTCTCAGTTTTTTGTTTGTTTGTTTGTTTACCATTGAGTATGTTATTATCTGGGGCTTTGTAATACGTGGCCTTTATTATGTTGAGGTATGTTCCCCTTAAACTCATTTTGCTGAGGATTTTTATTATGAATGGATGTTGTATTCTGTCAAATGCCCTTTTTGATAGATGATATTTTTTTTAAAATCTTTTCTCTTAATGTGATGTATCATAACAATTGATTTGGGAACACTGATCCATCCTTGTATCTCTAGAATAAATCCTACCGCATCATGGAGAATGATTTTTTAATGAATTGTTGAATTTGGTTTGCTAATATTTTGTCAAGGATTTCTGCATTTGTGTTCATTGGAGATATTGGCCTATAGTTTCTGTTTCTGTAATGGTGTGTTATTGTTGTTGTTGTTTTGGTTTTGTAGTTTCTTTTTTTTTTTTTTTCTCTTTCTATTATGTAATATCCAGTTTTGATATCAGGGTAATTCTGGCTCTTAGAATGAATTTGAAAGTTTTCCTTCTTTTTCTATTTTTTGGAATTTTATTTTTAGAATTTACTTGCAAATCCAACTGGTCTTGGGCTTGTGTTTGTTGGGAGTTTTTTGATCATGGATTTAATTTTATTACTGGTAATCAGTCTGTTCAAATTTTCTATTCCTTTCTCATTTTTGGAAGAGTATAAGTTTCTAGGAATTTATTCTAGGTTGATCAATATTTTGGCATATAATTTTTAATAATATTCTCATACAATCCTTTTTATTTCTGTCATGTCAGAAATTAGTTTTCCTTCTTCATTTCTGATTTTATTTATTCAAGTCCTCTTTTTTTTGAGATGACTCTTGATAAAAGTTTATCAATTTTGTTTATCTTTTTATTCAAAGAAACATATCCTGGTTCCCTTAATATGTTCTATTGCTTTTTTAGCCTCTATTTCAGTTATTTCTCATCTACTCTTCATTTCCTTATTTTTTCTAGGTTTGGATTTTGTTTTACTTTTTCTTGCTCTTTTAGATGTAAGGTTAGGTTTATAGTTAATATTTTTCTTGTTTCTCAGTGTAGGCCTGTATTGCTATAAATTTTACTCTCTAAAATGCTTTTGCTGTGTTCCAAAGATTTGGGGCATTTTATTTTCATTTCCAATTGCCTTTATGTATATTTTTTAAATTTTCTTTTTGATTTTTTGGTTGACCCATTCATTGTTTACTAGCATATTGTTGGACTACTATATATTTGTGTTCTTTCCAGATTTTTTTCTTGTAACCTATTTCTTGTTTCATACTGTTATGGTCAGAAAAGATGCTTATTATGATTTTGATTTCAGTCTTCATAAATTTATGGAGACCTGTTTTGTGGCCTAACATGTGATCTACCTTAGATAATGTTCCATGTGCACTTGAAGAAAATGTGAATCCTGCTGCTTTTGTATGGAATGTTTGGAATATATCTATTAGGTCCATCTGGTCTTATATGTCATTCAAAGCCGCTGTTTCCTTGTTGATTTTCTGTCTGGATGATCTATCCATTGGTATAAGTGGGGTGTTAAAGTCCCCTACTATTATTGTATTACTTTCAAATTTCTCCCTTTATGTCTATTAATAGTAGTTTTATGTACTTGAGTGCTCCTGTGTTGAGTGCCTAGATATTTATAATTGTTATATCTTCTTGGATTGTTTCCTTTACCTTTATGTAGTGTCCTTCTTTGTCTCTTGTTACCGCCCTTTTTAAAGTATATTTTATCTGATATAAAAATGCTACCTTAGGGGTGCCTGGGTGGCTTAGTCGGTTAAGCGTCCGACTTTCGCTTGGGTCATGATCTCGCGGTTCGTGGGTTCGAGCCCCGCATCGGGCTCTGTGCTGACTGCCAGCTCAGAGCCTGGAGCCTGTTTCAGTCTGTGACTCCCTCTCTCTCTGACCCTCCCCTGCTCACGCTGTCTCTCTCTCTCCTAGAAATAAATAAAAACATTAAAAAAAAAATGCTACCTTAGCATTTGTTTTTCTTTCATTTGCATGGAATATATTTTTCTATTTTTTCACTGTTAGTCTGTATGTATCTTTAGGTCTGAAATGAGTTTCTTGTAGGCAGCCAGTAAGTCTTTGTTTTGTTTTGTTCTTTTTTATTGGCTATTATTTTTCTTTGTTTTTGTTTTTTGCTTTTGGTTTTGTTTCTTTTTTTTTAAATTCATTCAGTCATCCTATTTCTTTTGTTTGGAACATTTAGTCCATCTACATTTAAAGTAGTTATTGATAGGTATGTACTTATTGCCATTTTATTAGTTGTTTTCTGGTTGTGTCTGTATTTTTTTGTTTCTTCACTTATCGTTTGATAGCTTTCTTTAGTGAAAAGCTTTGGTTTTTTTTTCTTTCCTTTTTGTGTATCTCTTATAAATTTTTGATCTGTGGTTTCCATTAAGTTTAAATATAATATCTTCTATGTATGAGTCTATATGAAGTTAATGGTTATTAAAGTTTGAACCTGTTCTCAAAGCAATGATCTTTTACTCCCCACTTTACATTTTACATATTATATTTTATATCTTTGTATTTCATATCCCTTGACTAATTTTTTTAGATATAATTGATTTTATTGCTTTTGTGTTTTAAACTTCATACTGGCTTTGTAAGTGATTAACCTACTACCTTTGTTATATGTATTATTTTGCCTGTAAATTTCTCTCCTTTCATAATTTTCTTACTTCTAGTTACAGACTTTTCTTTCCACTCTTGACAGTTCCCTTTAATATTTCTTGTAGACTGGTTTACTGGTGACAAATTCTTTTGACTTTTGTTAAAGGGGATTTCCCTTGTATGTAACTGTTTATTTCTTCTACTGCCTTTAAAATCCTCTCTTAATCACTACTTTTAGCTATTTGAATTATTATGTGTCTTGGAGTGGAGACTCTTTCTTTGCCTCCTGGATATGGAATATCTGTTTCCTTCCCCAGGTTAAAGACATTTTCAGCTATTATTTCTTTAAATAACTTCTTGGCCTCTTTCTCTCTTCTCATTCTGGGATCTCTGTAGTGCAAGTTTTATAACACTTGATGATGTCACTGAGTTCCCTTAGCCTTTTGTCAGTTTTATTGTTCTTTTTATTTTTCATTTTTGTTGTTCAGTTTGGTTGCTCTCCATTACCCTGTGTTCCAGGTCTCTGATCTGTTCTTCTGCATTCTCTAATAGACTGTTGATTCACTCCAGTGTTTTGTTTGTTTGCTTGTTTGTTCTCAGGGGTTGAGTTCTTCATCTCTGGTTCCTTTTATATACTTTCTATCTCTGTATCTGAGTTCATGCAATCTTCAAGTCCAGTGAGTGTCTTTATGCCCATAATGCTTATCTCAGTTTTATTTTGCTCTTTTGCTGTGATTTTATCCTGTTCTTTCATTTGAGATATGGTCCTTTATTTCCTCACTTTGTCTAATGGTCTGTGTTTGTTACTCTGAATTACAGAGGTCAGTTATGTGTCCTAGTCTTGAAATTATTGGCCTTGCATAGAAAAGGTCCTGATTGGCTCTGTAGTGCAATGCTTTTTTGTGACCAGAACCAGATACTTCAGAGTTGTTTACTGTGTGGACTACGTGTACTCTACTATTGTAATTAAGCCACCTTTGCCTTTAGCTCAGTCAGCTGCAATCACCTGCTTTGCCTGCTCTGGGTGCACTGGGTAGAGTTGGGTCCCTACACTATTGAGGGTTTTGTCGGAGACTTCCGTGGGCATGTAGGTGGGCAGGGTCAGGGGTCAGGCTAGCTGTCTGAAAATAACCTATCTACACTGGTGCATCTTTCAGCAGGGCTTTCTCCTGTGAGTCCCACACAAGCTTTTATTGATGAGTGGGGCCAGCAGTCAGACAACTTGTCCAGCAGCCAGCTTCTGCCACAGGTGTAGATGCACCGAATGGCAAGGCTCTCTCCCTGTGTGATCAACTGCAAGGCTCCACTGCTGGAACTGCAGGTATGCTGACCTGTGGGGTTATCTCCCCCTCTCTGGGGCAGGAGTTACTTGGAGTGGTGTAGGTTCCCGCCAGAGCTGCTTGCATTGTGTGGTGGAGCACTGAGGTGCACCTGCCAAGGCAGGGGGATCGGATGGGGTCGGTCCACAAGCAAATACAGACACAGGGCATGCGGAGCTAGCGAGGTAGGTAGTGCTGGTTCCTGCCAGTGTCTTGCTACCTAGGCCAGGGCTGCGGAAGAGAAGGAGTGCCCTCAAGCTCTTTTGCTCTTGAAAAGACTTGCTCTTGCGGAAGCCTCCTGAAAATCTGCCCCTCAGGCGCACATTCTCAGATTAGTAAATGGATCTTCATGTATACCTGAGGCATTTTTCAAAGCACTGCTCATTTTGCTGTGTCAGCTGAGCTATTTATTCTGCTGGCTGTTTAAGGCACTTAGTTTTGTATTTCCCTCTAACTCTCCTGGAGATAAGCCTGATCTTTAAAGCTCCTGAAGTCAACACCCATAAGTTTTCCTTTTTTTCCCCTTGTTTTGTCTTTTTATTTTTTTAATTTTATTTAAATACAAATTAGTTAACATGTATTAATGGTTTCAGGAATAGAATTTAATGTTAATCACTTACATACTACACCCAGTGCCCACCCCAATAAGTGCTGTCCTTAAAGCCCATCACTCACTTACCCCGTCCCCCCACCCAAAACCCCTCCAGCAACCCTCAGTCTGTGTTTTGATTTTGGGAGTCTCTTATGGTTTGCCTCCCTCTCTGTTTTTATCTTATTTTTCCTTCCTTTCCCTTATGTTCATCTGTTTTGTTTCTTAAATTCCACATATGAGTGAAATCATATATTTACTTATCCTTCTCTTGCCATTTACAACAATGTGGATGGAACTCATGTATTATGATAAAAGAATTATGTCAGACAGAGAAAGACCCATTGGTTTTCAAAGCCAGTTCTTCTGGGAACCTGGGATCCCCGTGCAGGTCCCTGGTGCCTAGGGTTCCCAGTGTGGAGTCTGTTCCCCTCCCGCTTCTAGGCTTATGGTGTCTCTCCTGTTTGTGGTAGTCCCACCAGAGTTTTGCTTCCCCTTCTGCCCATTCTGATGTGGCCTCCTCTCTATGATTGGCTATGGAAGGTCTGTTCTGCTGGTCTTTGGGTCATTTTGAGAGTTAGTCACACAGATGTACCCATTACCTCAATGTGTCCATTGGACAGGATGTGCTCACGATCTTCCTGCTTTGCCATCCTCCTCCAGTCTCCTACACATCTCTCACTATTTCAAAAGCTAGAAATGATTAAGCTTAGTGAAGAAGGCATGTCAAAAGCGGAGACAGGCCAAAAGCTAGACATCGTGTGCCAAACAGGAAGACAACTTGTGAATGTAGAGGAGAAGTTCTTAAAGGAAATTAAAAGTGCTACTCCAGTGTACACATGATTGATAAGAAAGGAAAACAACTTCAGTGCTAATGTGGAGAAAGTTTTAGTGGTCCAGATAAAAGATCAAACCAGCTATCATGTTCTCTTAAGCCAAAGCCTAATCCAGAGCAAGGCCTAGCTCTCTTTGTTTCTGTGAAGTCTGAGAACGGTGAGGGAGCCGCCTTTCTCAGTTTGAAGCTGGCAGAGGTTGGTTTGTGAGGTTTAAGGAAAGAAGTTGTATTCGTAACATCAAAGTGCAAGGTGAAGTAGAAACTGCTAGTAGAAGGTGCAGCAAGTTATCCAGAAGTTATAGCTAAGGTAATTAATGAAGGTGCTACACTAAACAACAGATTTTTCAATGTAGATGAAACAACCTTGTTTTGGAAGAAAATGCCATCTAGGACTTTCATTGCTAGAGAGGAAAAGCCAGTGCCTGGCTTTAAAGCTTCTAAGGACGGGCTGACTCTCTTGTTAGGGGGTTAATGCATCTGGTGACTTGAAGTTGAAGCCAATGCTCTTTACTATTCCCAAAATTCTAAAGACCTTATGAATTATGCTAAATCTACTCTGCTTGTGCTTTATAAATGGAACAACAGAGCCTGGATTATACTACATCTGTTTACTACTGGATATATTAAGCCTACTATTGAGAAATACTCCTCAGAAAAAAAATGTCTTTCAAAATTTTACTGATCATTCACAATGCACCTCGTCACCTAAGAGGTCTGATGGAGATATACAATGAGATAACTGCTGTTTCAATGCCTGCTAACACACCATCTATTCCATAGGCCATAGATCATAGAACAAGTTTGACTTTCAAATCTTAATTCCTTAAGAAATATGTCTTATGATGGTATAGCTGCCATAGATAGTGATCTGGACAAAGTAAATTGAAGACCTTTTGGAAGAATTCCATCGTTGATGCCGTTAAGGACATTCCTGATTCATGAAAAAGTCCAAAAATATCGGCATTAACAGGATTTTGGAAGAAGCTGATTCTGACCCTCATGGATAACATTGAGGGGTTCAGGACTTCAGCAGTGAAGGTAACTGTGGATATGGTGGAAAGAACCAGAATAAGAAGTGGAGTCTGAAGATGTGACGAATGGCTACAATCCCAAGATAAAACTTAATGAATGAGGATTTTCTTCTGGTGGATGTACAAAGAAAGTGGTTTCTTGAGTTGAAATCTAATCCTGTTGTGGAGGTTGTTGAATTGATAACAAAGGATTTAGAATTCCATAAACTTAGCAGATAAAGCAGCAGCAGGGTTTGAGAAAATTGACTCCAATTTTGAAAGAGTTCTACTGTGGGTAAATGCTATCAAAGACGTAATATGAGCTACAACGTAATTGTTTGTGAAAGGAAGAGTCAATTGATGTGTTAAATTGTATTATTGTCTTGTTTTAAGAAATTGCCACAGTTACCCCAACTGTCAGCAGTTTGCCATCATGATCAGTCATTACTGAGGCAAGACCTTTCACCAGCAAAAAGATTACCACTTGATAAAAGCTAAGATGATGGTTAACACTTTTAGCAATAAAATATTTTTAATTAAGACATTCATGTTGATTTTTAAGACATAATTCTAGTATACACTTAATAGACTACAGCATAGTGTAAGTAACTTTTATGTGCACTGTGAAACAAACAAAAAAAATTGACTCATTGTGTTGTGAAATGCACTTTATTACTATAGCCTGGAATTGAATTCACACCTGTACGTCTACTAAGCATGAGGGCAAAGCTTTCTCCTCCAAGGAAAAGGCAGAGTACTGACAACAGAGGATAGAGGCAGTGTTTATTGGGCAATGATAACATTGGATAGTCATGGTACTAGATCATTTATCTACTCCTGAAACAGCATAAGAATTGGAATATGAGTTTGAATTTTGTCTGTATATCTAATAGCTCTGTAACCTTGATTTTAACCTCTCTCCTCCTTGCCCTTCAGTTTTCCCATGCATAAAATGGGAATAGACCCTCTCAGAGACTCTTACGAAGATTAAATTGCATCAAGTATGGAAAGGTGTAATGTGTAGCGTTTCTGGAAATGAGACTCATTAAGCAGAATTTTATAACACAAGTTGCCTGTCTTACTGTTTCTCACCCTAAAATCTTATTGTATTCTAGTGTAATACTTCTTACAAGACATCTTTTTATATGCTCTATAATTCTATGAAAAATCATAGAGGGTTGTTAAACTTGAGGCTTTTTGAAGACCATATAAATAAAGCTTTGTTACAGTTTCATGTGTGTATGTTTCTAGGAAAGACATATAATGGGTCCTGAGAGCCAGCTCTTTCTCACTAAGGTTCTGGTAACAATGGGCCACACATTTGGCTCTGGGAATGTTTTGTTCTGCACTCTTCTATCTTGGAAGTACTCTTTTGTCTCCAAGTCTTAGTGCATGTCATCTTTAAATGATGTCCATTTCCAGACTGGAGGGTAGCTCTTACTGCTATCTACAGAGAGTGTTTGTGCATCATTTCTCTTATTCAGAGCACTTGGTCACAGTGGGCTTCTTCAAAGCTTAGAGAATGGATGTTTATCTGTTTGTTTCTGTGGAAGATTTGTCTTGCCTCTAGTGTGCTCTGTAGGCTGCTGACTTCCTTGTCCACACAGCAATGAGCCTGGTTGCACGATGCTACCTAAAGCTATAACTCTCATCTGAGGATGAGCTGTCTGTGTTCATCTGTCACTTTGCCTGGCAAGGCCACAGAGGACCAGTTCAGAATGCTTTTGGCAGGAGTTTCTTCTTATTGGGAATCCCACAGGGATTTCTGTGTCTCAGCATCTGCACACCCAAGCCCCTTTAATCTGGGTTGTTGCTCTTTCATCACTTCACGTTCAATACTGTGTGGCCTGCAGAAGTCCCTGACAGAGTGTGAAGCACTGGAAAGATACATCACTACTGTTGCTTCTGTTTTCTCACCTTGTTTAACAGGTTGGATATTTCATATCAAATACTATGGTGGACATTATGCCTGCCCAATTGTTATTTTTATCTTTGTCCTTAACAACAGAAACTTGACTTTTTAGAAGTACTCAGGCTAATAATAATAATGAGAATAATAATAATAATAATTTGCCTTGCCTTTAGTGGGCTCTGTAGGCTGCTGACTTCCTTCTCCACACAGTAATGAGCCTGGTTGCACAATGCTACCTACAGCATAACTGTAGCTGTATGATAAAAAAATAATAATAAATTATTAATTATGAATAATTATATTCTATTAATTATGTAATCACTTAACAATATTATTATTTCCCAGGTATTCTTGAAACTAAATTAAAAGGAGAAATTATTGGGTAGGGCTTCTAGTAAATATCCTTAAATGGGGCTGACCCAGCTATCCGCTTGGCTTGCCCTAGCCTGGATGTGAATGAGGCCTTTGGCTCTCTAGCTGACATCTTGTGGCCTTGAGGACAGAGGCCAAGCACCAAGGAATAAAGAGCCAGAAAGACATTGCCTCCCCCATGTCTCTTTGACTCTTGTAAACCCTCAGAGTTTAGGCTTTGGTTAAATATTTTCTCCTGAGGACAGGCTTTACTAAGAACCAACTTTCTGGTGTTTATCAAATGGTTCTCTCTCCCTTACATGCTTGAAGCACAAAAGGATTTTTATTCCCTAAGCACTGCAAGAACCGAGTAGAACTCGAGGAGTTGAGACTTCTGAAAGTGTAGGAGCTTCCTTTTGAATGGTTCCCCTTGCAATTTTTATCTTACAAATTTGTCTACATTGAACCTCCATTCACAGAACTCATCCATTGCAGTTCAGGTTTCCCTACCCAGATACTCGTTCCTGTGAAGGTTTCTCCTCTGTGTCTTATCCGAAATTTATTGCCAAGAGCAATGCCCGAAAGCTTTTTTCTACATTTTCTTCTAGAAGTTTTATGGTTTGAGAGCATTGAATGGCATCATCAAATTCAAATGAGAACTATCCCAATGAGCATAGTCTGGACTTTGAGACAATCTCTAAGAAAAAGGTAACTTTGTGGAGGTTTTCTTGAAGAAGAATATATAACTTGCCTCAATTTAAATGCTATTACTTGAAGATGGCGAAGAAGTAGGGAGCTCCGTACCTGCACTCGCGCCCAGGCATCACACGGAAAAGATCTGAGCCATCAGAAACCATACCACACCCAAGAGATTGGGAGAGAAAGGACACAGACACCACTGAGAAAGCTTTCTAACGGCTACCTCAAGAAACAAGCCAGAGTACACAGGGTGGAGAGTCCCAGATATCACTACGAATAGAAAAATAAAATAACCAAGGCCCCAACAAGAGAGACCAATAGATACCATTCAAAAAACACTCTCTGAAAGGATAGGCTCTGGACAAAGAGTCTTCTTGGATATAGCAGTGCTCATAGATACAGAGAGATAACAGGTCTTTAAAACCAACAAGAGCCAGAAAGCTAATTAAAATGACAAAACAAAAGAGCTCTCCTCCAAAGAAACTCCAAGAAGAAATGACAGCTAATGAACGGCTCAAAACAGATATCAGCAGCATAACCGAACAAGATTTTAGACTAATAATCGTAAAATTAATAGCTGGGCTTGAAAAAAACATAGGGGACATCAAAGAAACTATGGCTACAGACAGAATGGAAAATAAAAATAGGCATGAAGAATTAAAAAATGCGATCAATGAGATACATAATAAATTAGAGGCCTCCAATGCACGGATTGAAGAGGCAGAAAGGAGAATAAGTGATTTAGAAGACACCATTATAGAAAAACAAGAAGCTGACAAAAAAAGAGACAAACTGATCCAGGAACAGAAAGAAGAGTTCGAGAGCTCAGCGACACGGTCAAACGCAACAATATCCGTATCATAGGAATCCAGAAGAGGAAGAGAGGGGGAAAGGTGCTGAAGGAGTCCTGGAACAAATTATAGCAGAGAACTTCCCCAACCTGGGAAAAGAAGTAAACGTTGAAATACAAGAGGCTCAGAGGACCCCCTCAGACGTAATCTGAATGACCTTCTGCAGGGCATATCATAGTAAAAATGGCAAAATATAAGGACAAAGAGAAACTTTTGAAAGCAGCTAGGGAGAAAAGGGCCCTAACATACAAAGGCAAACCTATCAGAGTGGTGACAGACCTATCTACTGAAACGTGGCAGGCCAGAAAGGAATGGCAGGAGATCTTCAATGTGATGAACAGAAAAAATATGCAGCCAAGAATCCTCTACCCAGCAAGCCTGTCATTCAAAACAGAAGGAGAGATAAAAACCTTTCCAAATAAACAGAAATTGAAAGAATTTGTCACCACGAAGCCACCCTACACGAAATCCTGAGGGGGATGCTCTGAAGGAAAGGTTGCAAGAAACAAAGATACCAGAGACACCACCACAAGCATGAACTCCACAAAGGACACAAAGACTCTAAACCCACATATCTCAATAATAACACTGAATGTAAATGGGCTGAATGCTCCAATCAAAAGACATAGGGTAGTAGAATGGATAAAAACACAAAATCCATCTATATGCTGTCTACAAGAAACTCATTTTAGACATGAAGATACCTTCAGATTAAAAGTAAGGGGATGGAGAAATATATATCATGCTACTGGAAATCAAAAGAAAGCCGGAGTAGCTATACTTATATCAGACAAACTGGACTTTAAATTAAAGACAATAACAAGAGATGAAGAAGGGCATTACATAATAGTTACAGGGTCTATCCATCAGGAAGAACTAACAATCATAAATGTCTATGCACCGAATATGGGAGCACCTAAATATATAAAACAATTAATCACAAAGAGAAACAGCTCATAGATAAGAATGTGCTAATAGCAGGGGACTTCAATACTCCACTGACAGCAATGGATAGGTCAACCAGACAGAAAATCACTAAAGAAATAATGGACTTGAAAGACACTTTGGACCAGATGGATCTGACAGATATATTTAGAACTCTACATCCTGAGGCCAAGGAATTCACTTTCTTCTCAAGTGCTCATGGCACATTTTCCAAGATAGATCACATACTGGGACATAAAGCAGCCCTCAATAAATATAAAAGAATTGAGATCATACCATGCATACTCTCAGATCATAATGCTTTGAAACTTGAAATCAATCACAGGAAGAAGCCTGGAAAACCCCCAAAAACATGGAGGTTAAAGACCACCCTACTAAAGAATGAATGGGCCAATCAGGCAATTAGGGATGAAATTAAAAAATATATGGAAACAAACGAAAATGAAAACACAACAATCCAAAATCTATGGGATGTGGCAAAGGCAGTCTTAAGAGGAAAGTACATTGCACTACAGGCCTATTTCAAGAAACTGGAAAAAGCGCAAGTCCAAAATCTAACAGCTCGCCTAAAAGATCTAGAGGCAGAGCAACAAGAACGTCCTAAACCCAGTAGAAGAAGAGAAATTGTAAAAATCATAGCAGAAATAAACAACATAGAGACCAAAGAAATAATTGAACAGATCAATGATACCAAGCGTTGGTTTTTTGAAAAAATAAACAAAATTGACAAACCTCTAGCCAGGCTTCTCAGAAAGAAAAGAGAGAGCACCCAAATAGACAAAATCAAGAATGAAAATGGAATTATTACAACCAACCCCTCAGAAATACAGGCAATTATCAGGGAATACTATGAAAAACTATATGCCAACAAATTGGACAACTTAGAAGAAATGGACAAATTCCTAAACACACACCCATTACCGAAATTCACACAGAAGAGGTAGGAAATCTGAACAGACACATAACTAGTGAGGAAATCGAATCAGTTATCAAAAATCTCCCAACAAATAAGAGCCCAGGACCAGACGGCTTCCCCGGGAAATTCTACCAAACCTTTAAAACAGAATTAATACCCATTCTTCTCCAGCTATTCCAAAAATAGAAAGTGAAGGAAAACTCCCGGATTCATTTTATGAATCACTCTGATTCCCAAGCCAGACAGAGATCCAGCAAAAAAAGAGAACTACAGGCCAATATCCTTGATGAATACGGATGCAAAAATTCTCAACAAGATCCTTGCAAATCGAAATCAACAGCACATAAAAAGAATTATCCACCAAGATCAAGTGGGATTCATTCCTGGGTTACAGGGCTGGTTCAACATTCGCAAATCAATCAATGTGATACATCACATCAACAAAAGAAAAGATAAAAACCATATGATCCTGTCGATAGATGCAGAAAAAGAATTTGACAAAATACAGCATCCCTTCTTAATAAAGACTCTCGAGAAAGTTGGGATAGAAGGAACCTACTTAAACATCATCAAAGCCATCTATGAGAAGCCTTCAGCTAACATCATCCTCAACGGGGAAAAACTGAGAGCTTTCCCCCTGAGATCAGGAACACGACAGGGATGCCCACTCTCACCACTGCTGTTTAACATAGTGCTGGAAGTCCTAGCATCAGCCATCAGACAACAAAAGGAAATAAAGGACATCAGAATTGGCAAAGAGGAAGTCAAACTTTCACTTTTTGCAGACGACATGATACTCTACATAGAAAACCCAACAGACTCCACCAGAAGCCTACTGGAACTGATCCAAGAATTTAGCCAAGTTGCAGGGTACAAAATCAATGTACAGAAATCGGCTGCATTTCTGTACACCAACAATGAAGCAACAGAAAGAGAAATCAAGAAACTGATCCCATTCACAATTGCACAAAAAACCATAAAATACCTCAGAATAAACCTAACCAAGGATACAAAAGATCTGTATGATGAAAACTACAGAAAACTTATGAAGGAAATTGAAGAAGACACAAATAAATGGAAAAACATTCCATGCTCATGGATAGGAAGAATAAATATAGTTAAGATGTCATTACTACCCAAAGCTATCTACATATTCACCACAATTCCAGTCAAAATTGCCCCAGCATACTTCTCAAAGTTAGACCAAACTATCCTAAAATTTGTATGGAACCACAAAAGACCCCGAATAGCCAAAGTAATAGTGAAGAATAAAGCCAAAACGGGAGGTGTCACCATCCCAGACTTTAGCCTCTACTACAAAGCTGTCATCATCAAGACAGTATGGTATTGGTACAAAAACAGACACATAGACCAATGGAACAGAATTGAGAACTCAGAAGTGGACCCAAAAGTATACAGCCAACTGATATTTGACAAAGCAGGAAAGAATATCCAATGGAAAAAAGACAGCCTCTTTAACAGATGGTGTTGGGAGAACTGGACAGCAACATGCAGAAGAATGAAACTAGATCAATTTCTCACACCATACACAAAAATAAACTCAAAATGGATAAAAGACCTGAATGTGAGACAGTAAACCATCAAAACCCTAGAGGAGAAAGCAGGAAACAACCTCTTTGACCTCCACCGCAGCAATCTCTTACTTGACACATCCCCCAAAGCAAAGGAATCAAGAGCAAAAATAAACGATTGGGACCTCATCAAGATTAAAAGCTTCTGCACAGCAAAGGAAACAACCCACAAAACTAATAGGCAACCAACGGAATGGGAAAAGATAGTTGCAAATGACATATCAGATAAAGGGTTGATATCCAGAATCTATAAGGAACTCACCAAACTACACACCCGAAAAACAAACAACCCAGTGAAGAAATGGGCAGAAGATATGAACAGACACTTCTCCAAAGAGGACATCCAGATGGCCAACAGACACATGAAACGATGCTCAGCATCCCTCCTCATCAGGGAAATACAAATCAAAACCACCCTGAGATACCACCTCACGCCAGTCAGAGTGGCTAAAATGAGCCAATCAGAGAACTCTAGATGCTGGCGAGGATGTGGAGAAACGGGCACCCTCCTGCACTGTTGGTGGGAATGTTAACTGGTACAGCCCCTCTGGAAAACAGTGTGGAGGTTCCTAAGGAAACTAACAATAGAACTCCCCTATGACCCAGCAATAGCACTGCTAGGAATTTACCCAAGAGATACAGACATGCTGAGGCATAGGAGCACATGTACCCCAATGTTCATAGCAGCACTCTCAACAATAGCCAAAACATGGAAAGAGCCTAAGTGTCCATCCACGGACGAATGGATCAAGAAGATGTGGTTTATCTATACCATGGAATACTACATGGCAATGAGAAACAATGAAATCTGGCCATGTGTAGCAACATGGATGGACCTTGAGGGTGCTGAGCGAAATAAGTCAGGCAGAGAAGGACAAATATCATATGTGTGCACGTATAGGAAGATTAGGAGGAACTTAACAGAGGACCAAGGGGGAGAAGAAGTGGGGAAATAGTGGTGGAAAGGGAGAGAGGCAAACCATGAGAGACTCTTGAATGCTGACAAAAACTGAGAACTGATGGATGTAGAGGGGAGGGGGAATGGACATGGAGGAGGGCACTTGTGGGGATGAGCACTGGGTGTTATGTGGAAACTAATTTGACAGTAAGCTATTTGTAAAAAAAAAAAAAAAAGAAAAGAAAGTAGAAAGAGCTTAGGGGAACTACACTATCAGCATGGGACTGCTTGTCACTGTGTTTGTTTTATAAGAGAGGATAAAATTGAAGGAGAATTTTCTGTGTTTAAACCACTAGAGTTGGATTTGTTATTAGCAGCTGAATACAATTCCTAAATGATAGAGACTCTCAAAGAGAACTTTTCTGTTTGTTTTATTTGTTGTCATAGTACCCAAATGTAGCATATGGTCTTACACTCAAATAAATATATCATTATTATATCACCTTGTAGCCCAGTTCACATATTCTGATATTATATACATATACATATATAAGTAAATATGTAAATATCAATATATTTTATTACATAGCACAGCACTGTCAAACATTTTTAGGCTACTGTACCATACTTCTATTAAGAAAAATAAAGTTTACTTTTTCTTAAAAGGAATCGTTCAAGTTTATTAGAAAGTATAACTATTTTAAATTATATTTTAAAAAGTAACTATTTTGAAATTGCACACTTTCAGTAGCATTTCTTAGTCTTTGACTAAGGATAACATTAGATGCAGAATTCGTCTTTCCTAAACCTTATTAATTTTAAGTTGATCTCTGTACAGTTGGGCCATATAGAAATTGACTATAATATGTGGAATAGCATTAGGGTTGTAACTTTGTACCAAATGCCTGAACTTATGCTTTCATATCTAATTACAGGAATACGTTTTATTATCTATACATTAAAAAAGCTCACAAAGGTAGACTGGAAGAAATGTGTCCATATTAGTGCAAATTCATTAATTCCTCTCTGCTCTTATCTTTGGGACAGTTATTCCTTTACCTGGAATGTTCTTTCCCTTCTTTGTCTGATAAAATAATACTTTGCTCAAAGTCCAGATTAGATGGCACTTTGTCCCAGAAGTCCTTCCAACTTCCAAGACAGAATTTTGCCTCCACTTCTCTAGCTTTCCTGAGTAGTGCTGCAAAATTCATTCTGGCACTCATCTAGGGTCTCTGTTTAACTTACATGTTCCTTAGACAAGTTACTGAATCTCCTTAAGCCTCAGTGTTCTCATATTTAAAATGACAATAACAATATTTATGCCATACAATAGCTATGAGATTAAATGAGTTTGGTTATATAAACTTTTCACAAAGAAGTCAGTCTATATTTAACCCTCAAATTATAGAATTTTTTGTCATTCTTATCTTTAACATTAGCTTTATGAGAATTATTCTTTACATGTCAGCACTTAACATATACTTTAGTTTTTGAGCAGTATGTCTCTTGAAGGCTAAATTCTGCAAGTGTAGATCAGAAACATTTCTTACCAATCTTTGAGTAGCCTAGAACTAAATTTTGATGAACTCATTCATTGAACAGGTAAATCTAAAGTAACTTTTGTCTATTTTATTGCGTTATAATTGACATACAACATTGTATTATTTTCAGATGTACATTGTAATGATTTCATCCTTATATATGTTGTGAAATGATCACCACATAAGTCTAGGTAACAACCATCACCATACAAAAATATATAATTACTTTTTATGTACGTAGAGAACTTTTAAGATTTACTCTCTTAGCAACTTTCAAATGTATGATACAGTGTTAAGTATAGTTGTTATGCTCTATGTTATATCCTCATGACTTACTTTATAATTGGAAGTTTATACCCTTTGAAGTTTATTCCCCTTCCCCCCACTCCTGGCAATCACCAATCTGTTTTCTGTATCTATAAGTATGGTTTTTGTTCTGTTTTGCTTTTAGATCCCACATATAAGTAAGATCATATGGTATTTGTCTTTTCCTGGCTGACTTCTGTTATTTAGCATAATTCCCTCAAGATTTATCCATATTGCTGCAAATGGCAAGATTTCATTATTTCTTATGGGTGAAACATATTCATGTGTGTGTATGTGTGTGTGTGTGTCTGTGTGTGTGTGTATCATATATTCATTTATTTGTTGATGGACATTTAGATTGTGTGCATGTCTTATCTATTGTAAATAATGTAATGAACATGGAGGTGCATATCTTTTTCGGGATTATTGTTTTTTTCTTCAAATAAATACCTAGAAGTAGAATTGGTAAATCATGTCCTATTTGTAATTTTTTGAGAACTCCATACTGTTTTCCGTAATGACTATACCAATTTACATTCCCACCATATGCATAAGAATTCCTGTTTCTCAACATTCTCAACAGCATTTGTTATCTCTTGCCCTTTTAATACTAACCATTCTAACAGGCAGAGGGTGATACCTCATTGTCCTTTTAATATGAGTTTCCCTAAGGATTACTGATATTGAACATATTTTCATGTACCTGTTGGCCATATGAATGTCTTCTTTAAAAAACATATCTATTCAGATCACCTAATTTGGCTATTAAGTAGGATGAGTTCTTTATATATTTTACTAAGTATCTTTTTGATGAATGAATAGATTAATGACTGATTTTTGCATGCCTTGTGTTTTGTGTATAACAATCATACATACACATTCTGAGCTGTAATACAAGTGTTGTGTTTGTGCCAGTGAATCTACATATTCTTATCTGATCATCTACTCCAGAGGGGGAGAGAGAGCACCACTATGATACAAAATTAACTTCCCCAGATGAAGAAGATACTTATGGTCCTGGCCTAATCAGTTTGTTATCAGTAGCTGAGCCAGCCAATCACAGGCACCATAGGAATGAGGCAATGTGGCAGTATGTACAGTGGATTATTTTGGAGTGAAATGGATGTGAAGATGTTGGCAATAGTAAAATCAAACCCTAAGGGCAATCAGACGAATCCTGTGGGATAGCGAGCTGTGCATCTCTTTCAACAACCACAAAGAAATACAAATATACCAACCATATTGTGTTGTTTTAGTCCATACTGGATTTCATAGAGTATAAATCTTGTCCAATCTAAGCACATCTGTTCATAATAATTAACTTCTGTGCCTCGTGAGCAGAAAGGCAGCATCAACTATACAGTGAGAAGCATTGGCTTTATTTCTGTTTGTCATAATGATTCATTGAGACATTATGGGGAAGCAGATGCTTTTTATGCACTTGAAGATTCTGCATTGTAGCTGCCTATGCTCTGCCATTATTCCTCATATGTTGAATTAAGCAGGGCTTTAAAGTTGTAGAGTATTATGGTTGTCAAGTGTTAATACCACTGTGGGAATATAATTTTGAAACTTTAAGAAGTCATTTGCTCATTCCAAAACTCAGTTCCCTTTCCCTCTCTGGTGTGGGATCATAATTTAAACCCTAATCTGGATTTTGAATAGAAGCTTTTATAAAGTTGCAAATCACTGGACTGGAAACTTTTGTGAAAAATTTAACTCCAGTCCCAGATGTACCACCTTCTCTGTCAAAAATAAGCAATCACTCCTTCCCAGCAGAGAAGTTATGATGATTAAAAGTACAGTTATAGAAATAGAACACACAGCAGAGACCCTGGTGTATAATAATAATAACAGCCAATGAAAGTTATTTTTCAGCTTTGTTCTATCTATATGAATTATTGTATTTAGTACTCAAAAAATCCTATGAAGTAGGTACTATTATTGTACCCATTTTATGTATGTAGGAGGAAACTAAATCTTAGAGAAATGAGTTTTGCCAAGCTCATTCATGAAGAAAATATAGAATCAGGATTCAAGCCCATGTTGGGTCACCATAAAGATGACAAACTTAACTTTGGTGTTCTTCACTTCATAAGTGTGAGGTAACAATTTTGATGAAAGCTGAAGCAAAAGCATATTTTGACCTTGAGTTGAGATTTGATCAGACATTTTTAAATCATAGCCTTAGAAACGGTTATAATATAGTTAGATAAGATATGAGAAATAACCAAGAGTAATACCCTCTTATCTAGACTTGGAACATCTCTATTTGACATAGAGCCTCTCTTCATTGTCTTTCATATATACATTCCTAGGTTTAATTTATATGGGAAGACATGGAGAGAGGATGTTTTCTTATCTCCATCACGAACACATTGAATGTATTTTCTGACACTTGCACAAATTTTGTAATGGAAAGTCATTCCAAAGCTCTTGATGAAAGAGCAGGCTTCACCCCACCACATTTGTTACTGTTTGGTTCCACATTCTTGACTTGCGAGCAGGTTCACTGGCCCAAGCCACTCAACACATATTTACATACATAATTTAGTAGAAACTCAAGAAATGTGTTGATAGAGCAGTCAAGAGGCTGTGATGAATAATGTTCAATCAAAAATTTTGTGTGAGGACAATAGTGTGTGTGTGAGCAGAACCCATGGGATTAAAAATGATGTATAAAATAGAAGGGCACAACAGTACACTTAACAGAGAGAGTAAGCTAGACAAGTATGAAGATGTCATACTGGCAGAAGTGTCATCTAGTCCATGAGCAAGGGAACAAGTAGCCTGACCAGCCATCTATGGACCCTAGTGTCTTTCTCCAACCAGAAGCTGGGTGTTTATTCTCATGAAATCCTTCCTTCTCAATTTTCTTGACAAAATAACCTTACAGCACTGTCCCACTTCCCATTATATCATAAGCAAATTCTTTTACTTTCAACTAAAAGAATAAATTAAAGCATCTCCTCTTCACTGACTATGCTGGAAGGTGGTGTATGGCATTAAGAAGACAATTTTGGAGGTGCCTGGCTGGCTCAGTTGGTAGAACATGTGATTCTTGATCTCAAGGTAGTGACTTAAAGCCCCACATTGAGCATGGAGCCTCGTTTTAAAAAAAAAAATAAGTAAACACATAGAAGAGAATTTTGGATACACATAGCTCTAGGGGTGCATATCTTCTTTGACACTTATTATCTGTGGAGGGAGGAAAGGAAGATATTTGATTAAGTAGTATCAAGTAGGCGAGTGTTTATTCTCTTGCTTGTATGAATGAATTTGATGGGAAACCTGATGACAAATTTGTTGCCCAGCCAAACCAGAGACAAACCTTAGTGAATTGGTAATTTTGAAAGATATTAATTCCATAAACTTCACAGGCATATATTCATCATTTTATATGAGAAAATTTAGGAAGATGAATGAGATTTCATTTGACAAGAATAAATGTTCTGGTCCCAGCAAAGCAAAATGCCGCATTATTATCAGCAGCAATACCTTTCATTTATTTTCTTATTTTCCTTAGGTCACAATCATTTTAAAAGTGAATTTTAATTAGGAAAATACATCACTTTCTGAGGCTCATAGCAATGGGTGGCCACAAGAGATATCATCATTTAAGACTTAGGTTATCTCTTACTCTGTTGTCAGAACTCTCAGGATATAATGTGTTTCAGAGGTAAGAGCTGAGAGGTATTGCTATTTTCCTTTTACTTGTCACACTATTTTGCAATTTTTAATTACTTCTCTGTTTCCTAAAGACCTTACAGCAAAGATCAACCCCTTTAACATGTACAGCCCTTGAGTCTTGTGTAGTTGGACACACAGCCAGCACTCTATAAATGTTTGTTCAATTAGTGGATAAAAAAATAAACTGATGATATTATATCTCTTCCTTAATGAGCTATGTATACATTGTTGTATCTACAGTGCTTGAATTAATATGCTTAAGGAGAAAAATGTAGCTATCCAATATTTAATGAAATTCATCATATTTATTTCATTCAATGAGAAATTACTAAATATTTTAGAACCCATTTATTCATTGCTTTGGATTTCATTATACACATTGTGAAACAACAAGAACAAAAAAATTGCCTCTATAGTTCATCCCCTCACAATGGTTATAGTTAAGAGGAATATTAATGTTTACTAACCAACATACTTTTTGGAGGGATTGCTACTTTCTCATGTTGATTCTTACATAGTTCTTCCTCCTGTATCAAAAACAGACAGTTTAAGGGGCAAAATATATATTCCTATAGAAAAATAAAAGTTAAATATTTTTTTATATAAACAAAAGGAAATACTAATCAAATCCAGAGTCTGAAAACAGGAGGGGACTAGTTAAAAGAAAGGACCAAGAAAACAAAATATGAGTGAAAGCTGAGGCACCTGGGTGGTTCAGTTGGTTAAGTGTCTGACTTTGGCTCAGGTCATGATGTCACAGCACATGGGTTTGAGCACTGTGTCAGGTTCTGTGCAGACTTCTCAAAGCCTAGAACCTGTTTCGAAATCTGAGTCTCCCTCTCTCCCTGCCCCACCCCTGTTCATTCTCTCTCTCTCTCTCTCTCTCTCTCTCTAAAAAATAAATAAATGTGAAAATTAGAAAAAAATAAGAATGAGAACAAAATCAAAACTCCATATTACTGACTAGTTTCCAAGGAGCTTTCTCTCAGGAGGAAAAAGTCCTCAGACTTAAGTCAGCTTGATCAATATATGCCTCTTCCTTGTGAATAGAGGTCGACAAAGTCCATTTCATAGTTAACTGCATCAACTGGTTGTGCAGTTTCCATGATATGACATAATAGATTTACTGAAATTCAGTGGTTTTATTTCTTACCCAGCCTGTGACTTTGTCCTAGGTGTTAGCATTAAGTGGTGTGTCTATTCAAGATTTTGTTGCTGTAGAAAGAAGTAGGTTTTGGACAGGCAGCCACAGCTAAATAAGAAATCATCTCTCTGAATTCTGCAGCATTTTTCACCTCACCTTTTAACAAACTGGTCACAGACAGAAGGTTCATGTCCTGAGCATTGAGGAGGAACCTCCAAACTGAAGGGAAAGCAACCAGTTGACTTCTACTATAGTTTGCTTTTCATCTACAGCTTTTTTTTTCAGTTCCCAAATTTTGCTTCCTATAAAAAAAAGCAAGGACAACAACGAGAGCAGGTTGAAAATACCTGTACTCAACAAAATGGTATTGCAGAAGAAAACCTGGTGATGCGGTGTGCCAGACCTGTACCTCTTCATGTATTAGTTGCCTGACTGTGAGGAACTATGTATCCTACATCAGTTTCATGGTCTTTAAAATGACAAGACACAACATCAGATGACTGAGAACTAAATCATATAATCTGAAAAAGAAAACAAAAGCAAGTATTTAGCACAAGGGTCTGGTCCTCAGTACACATTAGCTATGTTTAACATCTGTAATATGGGAATAATATCTATTTCTTACATTTGACAGGAAGATGAGATGACACAAATGGATTTGGAGGGATAATTTTAATGCAAGTAATTTAAAATGCCACTCAACTTATTCTACTACCCAGAAGTCAAGACTTAACATCTGCTTCTTTTTCTTTTTTTTTTCCGATTTTCTTGACGCTTGTCTGTACTTCCTTCATTTTATGGCTTCTCCTTGGCTACACAAGTCCAGAATTAACATCCATATGCTACCTAGACATCTAAAGGAGAAGAGATATATCTTCCTAGTGTGTTCTCTGTGGGGGAACATTTTTCCTAGAAGCCTTTGGAAATCTTCCATCATGCACCGTTGACTTAGATTGGGTCACACGTCCATTCCAGACCAATCTTGTTCATAGGGGAATATCAAGAATTGATAAGTTTGTATCTTGATCCAATCAATATTTCAAGGAGTATAACTTTTATACTCTTTAAGCCTACCTCTGGTAGTAGTGAGGGATTTAATTTCTCTAGAGGAACATAATCATGGTGGGGAGAAATAGATACCCAAAGGAAAACTAGGATTCCCTCAGGAAGGAGAAGAGTGAAGAATGCATAAAAAACAAACAGAATTGTAACAATGTATGAACATGTCTTTATCTTTGCCTGCATGTAATTTATTCTCAATGTAAACAGAACTAAAGAAAATTCACAACAGTTTGCATGAAGTCATTTAAATTTCTGAAAGTGGGGCTGAATCATTGACAATGGAAAAAGTGGCTCTATATTTTTTAAACCATGAAATCCACCCCAAATCATGCCTGCCAGTTCTCTCATACTTCCCTTCTTAGTAAGAAAAATTGTCAGTTAGTCCAGGGCATTGATTTCAGGTCTACCAAATGTAGAGCTGCTTGGAGATATAAAAACAAATAGAAGATGTTGGAATGAATCTTCTTTGAAATCAAAATAGTTGACAAAACTGGATGTACACAGTAAAAATGACTTGAGTTCTCACAAAATAGCAACTAAACCAGCACAAATCAATATGAGAATGTCAGAAGAATGTGTACCCCCTTGATACATGCAGTTAAAAAGTATAGTAGTTAAAAAAATAGTTTAAAAGACTGTCAATCTGTTAACTTGTATGTCTATATGGGTCCTTCTGTTTGTAAACTGAGAATATAAAATAGTGGTTTCTTATTTATAGCAGGTATGCTTAAATGTGTTTTATGAAACATGTTTAAGAGTGAAAATAATAAATGCATAAAATCCCTCTGTGGGTCAGTGCTAGAACTCTCTTTTTTTTTAAAAAAAATGTTGATGGTTATTTATGTTTGGTGGAGGGACAGAGTGTGAGTGGGGAAGACACAGAGAGAGAAAGAGTCCTAGAATCTGAAGCAGGCTCCAGGTTCTGAGCTGTCAGCACAGAGCCCGACCCTGGCCTCAAACCCACAAACCATGAGATCATGACCTGAGCAGAAGTCAGCTGCTCAACCAAGTGAGCCACCTAGGCACCCCAATGCTAGAACTCTTAAGGTTTTTTATTCTCTTGGAAAATAGTTATCTACACATTTAATGATTTTATTTCTATCTGATTAAGTCATTGTTCCTTCTTTTACTGGTTAGAAAGTTAATTACCATTTCTGAGTGAACGCTGAGCATACTTTTTGAGGATTTGCATATTCTCCTACCAAAGTCCCTCATTTAAAGAGAAGGCACAAAACAGATAGCTGGACAATCTGGCCAGGTAAGGGTCTAGCAAGCTAAGGTGATGGCCATGCTCAAGACTCTGTGACATCTGCTACACCTGGCATTCTTTATTGATCTTGACCAAGAGTATTGGCCCATATCAACCAATGCATTCAGGATTTGATTGGTTAGTTTCAATTGATTACTGTTAATATTAGAAGTAACACATTAGAGTTTCCTACTTATAATATGATACGTAGGGGCCGAAACTCAGTGTAGTCTTACTATGAATGCTTAATCTAACCTCTAAATCTTCCAATGATGTTCTTTTCCTCTTCCTTCCATGGATTCTACTTTCCTTCCTCTTCATTTTCTCTTCTCTACCCATTATCTCCTCCCTGTCTCCTTCCCTTCTACCTTCTTCTCTTCTTTACTCTCTATTTCCTCCCTCCATCTCTCTTCCCTTCTCCCCTGCCTTTCTCTGTCATTAAATATTTATTGCAAGCTTATCATAGGTCAATAAATCTGAGGCAAGTATAGTTCATAATTTTAAGTAAGCTCTGGCTTTGAAATGTGTAAAGCTAGATGTGGTTAAAAAAAAAAAAACACTTTCAAGCAACAATTTCAAAATTGTTAGAGGATGAAATTAATTTTGATTTATGGTCATACGCATGTATTTCTTTCTTGCACAATAGCTAAACAGCATTAATTAATCATTTTAAGTAAAAGCTGTCAAGTTTTACAGACTTGGCCTTTTGAGGTTCCAGATTATTTCAGGGGCCTTTTTGTGAAAGGTATGCTGACATTTTGAAAAGTAGATAGTCCAGGGTGACAGGTTTTTCTCTCAGCTGGATGAATTTTCAAGATACTGCAGAAGCACAGGATTACAGTGTACTTGCTGTGTCTTTCCCTTATTAATATGGGGGGTTTGCTTTATAATTAGGTATTTACAAGTACTTGGCATTTTTCACTGCTTCCTCTTTATGAGTGGAACTCTTTGACTTCTGTGAGACTTGACATCTTATTCTTAGCTAAACATGCCTGGGTCCAATCAATTAGGTAAAGATAGCATGTCATTTTTCAAAATTAATCTGAAAAAAATTGCTAATTTTTAAATTGAATTTATTTTACCCCTAAGAACTTCTCTACTAGAAAGTTAGACAGAATAAGACAGAGAAAAGCTCATGAACAAATACAGTAGCCAGTTTCCAAGAGCAACAGGCTTTGGTTGTCCTCTTAACACTAATGCTTAATTAAAATGAATTTCATGGAGAACACTTCTGAAATTTCAAATAAAACACTTAAATGTTAATCAGGACACTGCTAATTTTCCTGTTATTTTACAATGTAAACAAACAAAAATAATTTTTTATTCTCAATCTAAAACATGAATCAAGAAAACATAGCAGCAGAATATATACTAGCAGTGAGTATATCTCTTTCTTTGAAAAAGAGTGTTAAGTTAGACGGCTACTGACTAGTAGGGCCCAGCCGGTTTTCCTATTCTCCTTCCTACCTTCCCAAATCGTCTTATCACAGAAAGGTTTAGTGAGCAACAAAATGAGTTAGGTGGTCCTAACACAGTCAGGTGTATCTAAGAAACCATATGCATCAATTCATCATAAAGTTTCCCTCCCTTACTGGGAGAGTCTGTGTGGTAGAGGAAATGATTGTTAAGTGGAGATCGATGATGTGCATGCTAAGAGTTCAGGTATCATACCAGACATCTGTCCCCATCTGGCCCAGCTCCAGGTTCTCACACATTTACGTTTAAGGATGCTCAGATTGTCTCCACCTCCACCACCCTAATTCACATTAGCATTGCCATCCATTCCCCACTGTGCAGCCCAAACAACCGTTTAAATACAGGAACAGAACAATGTCATTTGCTTGCTTAAAACGCATCCATGATTTTTCTCTACCCTTAGGAGAAAGGCATGATCCTTTACATGGTTAAGAAAGGCCTGAATGTCTGTGTTCCTTTTCAGGCCTGGAAAGCCCTTTCCTCCCTCACACTTCACTGGCGAAGCCACACTGGTCTTTGTCCAGTTCCCAGAATAGCCATTGCCCTCTTCAACCTCGCACCCTCTGCAGATCTCTCCCTGCTTCCTGGAATACCCTCCTCGAGAAGGGAAACTTCTCTGTACCCACACTGCTAAGATCTCCCAACATATCCCTTGTCATTGCAATACTTTTTGACAACTTTCATTTGTGAATTTGTGTGATTAGTTATTTAATAACTACTTTTTATTAATGATGTGACAAGACCAGATAATGAACTCCATGATAAAAAAAATTATAAACTAATGTCTGTTATACCTAATCCTGATTTCCCAGAATCTAGTATAATGATTAGGAACTCTAGTTTATGGATATGTGAATACATAACTATCCGTGGAAGGAAAGTATAAGAAAGCAGATGTGAGATCTGGTTTTGATGTCAGGAAGACTGGAATTTCAGTCTTGGCTTCCTTGCTATCTAACTGTGTAACCTTGATCAAATTACATAATTACCCATAAATTTAGTTTCCAACAGGGCTAATAACTTGACACATAGTGATTGTAAAAATTAAGTTAGATAATGTCTTAATAAAGTTATTGCCAGTAATATTATGCCATTATTATCCTCAGCTCTGTGTTAAAATTGCATTAATCAACTTTCTAATTTTCTTTAAGGGCAATTAATGAATGGCAAGCTGCAAATGCACAGTTTGTATGATGCTTAAAATGAAGTCTGTCATTAGTATTTCCTTGAGTCCTTGAGAGCCATCAGGGATCAGGAAGTGAACATGATTTTTGGCCTTTTCTCCAGTTATCTAGCTATAAAGATTTGGAGTTTGGATTTTTGTCTACTTTTCTCTAATTGTCTTTGCTATAAAATGTTTGACTTTGTCTACTGTCTGGCTCTCTTTTTGCTGGCTTTCTTTCATCACAAATGGTTGCCGGAGTGTCTTTTCTTTAGGATTTAATTACTGGGAGCACCATTAGTGATGGCACAGCCAGTATGCAATGGAGTGCCAATATTGAAAGACAAAAAAAAAAAATGAAGGAAAGAGAAAATTTCAGCCTATGTAATTTCCTAAAATAAATTAGAAACAAAAATATTTAATAAATATGCATTGTTTTTATTTGCAACTTCTTAAATTCAGAAAAATATCAAGAATATTTGAAAACTAATGGTTCTTTCATCAGTAAATTTTCAGGGACCCAAACCTGCCTAAATTAAATCTTGTATTTTCCTGTCTCTGAGTACCTCTACATGAATAAATGTAGACGCGTTCTGAATCATTCTTTTTCTACCTCAATGCGAATGTTCACAAAAGTAGGAGACAAAGTAAAATGGGTACATTTCGTTCTACCATCACTCTTCCCTGCTTCCCTCCTCAGCTTGGCACAGCCCAGCACCAGCCCCACAGGTAATAGAAGAGAAACTGGGCAGGTACTTTGAGGGGAACATTTCTTGTATTTTTCTCTATATCCAGATCCACTCCCAAGTCTTTGTTCCCTTCTGGACCATCATATGTCTCTTGTCAAATATTTTCCCTGACCTTTTAGTCAAGTGCTAATTCTTCAGCATGCTTCCCACAAATATCTCTGTACCTCCCTGCCTCTCAAGCCCCCTCCCCTGTGGCCTCTGCCCCAATGGCTGACCCAGCAGGACATCTACTCCTGCCATTCCATGGTGATTTCTTCCTATAGAAGACTATTTAATAAGATTAGAATTGGGTTAACTAGACTTCTATGATGTTCCCCAGGAACATTTTATTTTTTTGGAAACATATGGTAGTCATTTGGAAACTCAAATTGAGTTAATAATAACATATGAACTTTAAAAATACTACCACTCATAAGTTAGACACTACCTCTTGATCCTTTGTAAGCCACTTGCCTACTGTTGGGATATTCTGAGTGCTAACAGATAAGGTAACAAAAGCACTGACTATTAGTAATAGATTTCCAAGGAAGTGAGTGTTCTCCAAAGGCTCTGTAAACAGTATCTCCGTTTCCATGAAGGGTCCATAAAACAACAGAGAACAGATTAGCAATGCATCAGATGCAACAGATTAGATTGCATTAAGTCTTGCTTCTTTTATTTTAACATTTCTTTTATTCTCCCCACCCCCAGGAAAGAGTTTTTTCTCATCCACATTGAATTTTCCTGCCAGAGCTAATAGCCCAGGCTCACAGGCTCTAAATAAATCAGCAACAGTTGGTGATAATATTGGTTTAGGAAGAGAAATAATGTCTGGCATGCATTACATTAGTTAGACACAGATCAGAACCAGATTAAGGACAGAGGGGGTAATAAGGTGATTTTGAATTGTAGTTATTGCCCTTCAGTGTGCCTAGAGTAAATAGATCAAATGCTGGTTTTGAAGATAGCGAAAGCCTAAGAAAGACCAGAATATTGATTTTAGGTGATTTTGCCTTCTCAGAGAATGGTGATTAGGATTCAGACATAGCATATTCAGAAGGAAACTCTCTTGGGTTTTAAGTGAAGAATATTGCCCTCCCAAGTTTGAAATGTTTGTTTTTATTTTTTTATTTTTTTATTTTTTAGTAGTTTTTTTTTCTTTCTACTGCTTTATTCATTTGTATATTTTTCTTTTTTTTAATTTTCATTTTTTTAATGTTGTATTTATTTTTGAGATAGAGATAGAGACAGCATGAGCAGGGGAGGGCCAGAGAGAGAAGGAGACACAGAATCGGAAGACAGGCTCCAGGTTCTGAGCTAGCTGTCAGCACAGAGCCCAGTCTGGGGCTCGAACCCACAGTGAGATCATGACCTGAGCTGAAGTTGGACACTTAACCGACTGAGTCACCCAGGCACCCCTATTTTCTTAATTTTCTTGTGGCCTCATTCTGGTGGTGAGATATTCGACTAGTGAACAATTAATAAATATCATTTAATACACTTAATTTTCAAAGAACAGAGACGCTTACTAATTAGAGGACTGTAAAATACTAATCTTCCTTAACCTGTGATTGGGTTACCTTCTGATAAATCCATTTTAAGTTGAAAACATTCTAAGTCAAAAATGCATTTAATACATTTAGCCTACTGACCATCATACCTTAGCCTTACCTGCCCTAACTGTGTTGAGAACACTTACATTAGTCTACAGTTGGGCCAAATTGTTCAACACAAAGCCTATTTTATACTAAAGTGTTGAATATCTCATGTAACATATTGAATACTGTACTAAAAGTAAAAAACACAATGGTAAGGAATGGTTGGAAGTATATCAGTTGTTTGCCCTGGTGATTCTGTGGCTATCTGATGGCTGTGGCTCACTGTCCATCATCACAAGAGATCATCATATGCATATCTAGCCCAGGAAAAGATCTAAATTCAAAAATCCAAGTACAGTTTCTACTTAATGTTTATAGCTTTCACACTTTCCTAATAGTGGAAAAAATTGTTAAGTCAAACCACTAAAATTTAGGAAATTCCTGTATAAAGTATAAAAGTTTTTGGTTATTGAAAGTTACATCTTTCTTTCTTGAGGAAGTAGAAGAAAGTTCTCAATTATAAATACTATAGTGTCAGGGAAGCAGTTAATCATGAGGATTTGATTATCCCAAATAGTCAAGGTGACTAAATATTTGGGGGACATTTATAGTTTAATATTTATGTCTAATGTTAAGAAAATTAACTACCATATTATAAAGAGCTGAATATAAAGAGCTGAAGCAGGAAAAGCTAGTAAGTGACTTGTTCCCTCCCCAAATCTACTTTTCTTATCCTTGGAAGTTATGCTGGCACCACATGATGGCATCTGTCTGACTCTAACCGACATTAACTCACACAAGTTCAGTTTTCATCTATTCAATTCTTGGTCCAATCTGCCATGCCCAGTGGGGCAGAATTTGACCATATTCACCAGGTAGCCAAGGATCCACCTGTGCATCACAAGGTACTTTGCAGAGATAGTAGTAGAGAATGTAAACTTCCTTCCTTTCTAATATCAAACTAAAATCAAGATGTATGTAAATCTGCCAGCCGATCAATTCCAAAAACAGCAGTTCTTTTCATGGTCTTGCTCTCTGTGCTGGGAACATGAAGAACGTCAATGATATGACCACAGGGCAGGCAATTAAATTACCAAACTGTGTTCTTGGACAGAAGACTATACAACCAAGTGTCTCAACCTTGGACTATAGATCAACTTCTTTTTGAGCTGTTTAGTGAAGCATTATATTACACAAAAGTCCCTCATTGTTTTAAAAGTGTCTGTTAAAATAACCATTCAAATGTCTATTCTTTGAGAATAAAATGAAAATCTTTGAAGTCACACCAAATCTTCTTCCATTCCAATATTTTTATGTATCAGCTTTATATTTATATTCTTTCTTTCTTTTCAAAATATTTTTGACCTGCAAAACAGTTGCAGAATAATACACAAAATAATACACTGTCTGTATGCCAGCTTTTTCTGTTACATTAAAGTAATAATACAATTATTCTGAACCAGGGAAGTAGTAGTGATATAGTACTATTAAAAATCTTTATAGGGGCGCCTGGGTGGCTTAGTCGGTTAAGCGTCTGACTTTCGCTTAGGTCATGATCTCGCGGTTCGTGGGTTCGGGCCCCGCGTCGGGCTCTGTGCTGACTGCCAGCTCAGAGCCTGGAGCCTTTTTCAGTCTGTGACTCCCTCTCTCTCTGACCCTCCCCTGCTCACGCTGTCTCTCTCTCTCTCTCTCTCTCTCTCCTAGAAATAAAAAAAAAAAACATTTTAAAAAAAATCTTTATACTTTCTTCATGTTCACCACTGTCTCATGAATTTTGATTTTTGTTTTGTTCTATTTTGTTTATCTGGTCTAAGAGACAATCCAGGACCTTATATTGCATTTAGCTGTCACACTGTCTTCATTGTCCTCAACAGGGGACAGTTCTTCAGTTTTTCTCTTTCATGACACAGACAGTTATTAAGCTCACTCATCATTTCTTTTATAGCATGTTTCTCAGGATGGGTTTATCTGATGTTTTTCTCTTCTTTAGATTGAGGTTATATCTTTTTGGCAAAATGGTATGAAATCAGGAGTTGCAAGAAATCAACATGTCTTCTTATAACTTAATTGTGATTGCTTCCTTAATGTACTATCTGGCAGGTTTCTTCATTGTAAAATGGCTATTTTTCTCTTGTAACTAAATATTTTTGTGGAAAATCACTTTGAGACTATAAAAATATCCTGTTTCTCATCATTCTTTTCCCCATTTACTTTAGCAACTATCAATGATTCTTAGCAGAATTCATAAATGTAACATTTGTCAAGTGGTAATTTTCCATTTTCATCATTCTTACTATATTTATTCATTTGAATACTACTGGTAGGATGAATTGGTTCTTTTCCATCAACCAATTTATTCAACTATTTATATCAGTATGGATTCATGGATAATTATTTTATTCAATGAATTATAATCCATTACTGTCATTATATTGTTGTTCAAATTGTCCCAAATTTGGCCATGGGGAACTCCTTCAGGTTGGCTCCTTATAAAATTTTTTAAAGATGAAAAAATGTATTCTTCTGGACACTGTTACAGTTATATAATGCTATGTAACAAGCCCAAAATTTAATCAATTAAAATAACAACACAGTGTTATTAGTTCTCATACTTCTGGGGATTGGCTGTGTTAGTTTGGTGATTTTCACTTGGGGTCCGTCCAATAGTTGCATTCAGGCAGCTGATAGGACTGCTGGAGACTTCTTTAGCTATTATTTGAAGCTTGGCCAAGAATACTTGGAACAGGTACACCTTAGTCAGGTATCTCTCTCTCTCTACTCACTATAAATGGCTAGTTAGGCTTCCTCGTACTATAGCCATCTCAAAATTGTTTGACATTTTGTGTGGCAGGTAACTTCTTCCAGACTAGGTGTTCCAAGGGACCTATGTGGAAACTCCAAGCTTCCTGAGGACCTGGCCTCAGAAGTCATACATTATCACTTCTGCTATATTCTATTGATCAAAACAGTTATATGCCAGTGCATTCAGGTTGGGGAGTGGGAAGCTCTGCCAGCCACTCTCAATGGGGAAATGTCCTGCACAGAAAGGAGAGAAGGAGTTGATGAAGACATCTTGGAGACAAGCCACTGCACATGCCTAGTATTGATTTAAATTATAATTTAATGTTAATGCCACTTAATATGTCTAAATTCACAAAACTAAGAAAATATTATTTATGCTTATGGTCCTTACTAATTATAAAGTAAAAAAAAGTTAAATGCAAGGGAAGCTAAAAATCCCATGTATTTTTAATTGACAATATTAATTTGCATGACAGTTGATGTTGCTTCATTAAAGTCCTAATTCTGCTTGGGATGTGGCACTAAATGTTGTAAAGGGGGTGTTGAATACGACATACCAACACTTCATCCTTTAATTAACTACAAAGTCTGTAGACTTGTGCACATCATGATGTGAACATACTTGATGGAGGAAAGGGAGAAAGGATAGAAAAGTTAGCAAAGCTTGGGGCGCCTGGGTGGCTTAATCAGTTAAGCGTCCGACTTTCGCTTAGGTCATGATCTCGCGGTTCATGGGTTCGAGCCCCGCGTCGGGCTCTATGCTGACTGCCAGCTCAGAGCCTGGAGCCTGTTTCAGAGTCTGTGACTCCCTCTCTCTCTGACCCTCCCCTGCTCACACTGTCTCTCTTTCTCTCTCTCCTAGAAATAAATAAAACATTAAAAAAAAAAAGTTAGCAAAGCTCATGTCTGTGGAAGTTAAATTTTTTTTATGGATTTTATTATTAGGTCCCTTGGCATCAGGAAAAAGTTATATTTTCATGATTCTATAACTGACTACTTTTATTTAGTCAACAAGATAGTATTTATAGTAGATACAGGTTTCTACTCTCAAGGGAGTTACATATTTCTCTGTAATATAAGGAAGTACCAGCCTGAACTTTTTCTTAAAAACTGACAAACGACACATTTTTAAAATCTGAATAAATATCTTCTGAAGACAACTTAAAGACTGACCTCTGGTACTTTTCTTCTAAGACCCGTGTCATTAGTTGGCGTCCTGTGCCATTAGAAATGCATTCCTTCTGCTCAGACAAATAAAGTGCAACTGTTCCTGTCAGATGGCAAGCATCTAGTGCATCCAGAAATCACTGAAGCAGGTGTGTGTGTGGTAGATGCAAAAATAACCAGAGAAGAGCAAACAAGCACAGGCTCTTTAATGTTCTGCTGAGTGCTATGAGAAAAAAAATAAAAATATCAAGAGAAAGTCTTTCCTGCCATACTTGGGAATATGGGAAAGGATAAAGCAGAGAAAAAAAGCACAGTACTATGAAGGTATGGACTGGGAACTGGAGTTACAGTGGACGTCCTAATTTCTAAATTGATTTCTTTTAAAAAGAAAGGCTCTTCACTTGTGGTTTGGGGTTTGGGAGAAATTTATCTGGCAACTATTGTTAACAAATTGTTGTTGTTGTTGTTGTTTATTTTATTGAGAGTAATAAAGTGGTTTATTTTGAGCCAAGTGATTATCATGATGTGACTCTAGGAGAGGGAGCTACGAATGGGAAGAAGCGGCCATAGGATTTTATTCTGGGGCTTTGGTGGGCTTTGGGACAGGCAGAAAGGGATGCACTTTCCTTCCTGATGTACATGCATGTCTCCTTTTGTGCCCAGACCTCCTTCTTTACCTCTTTCCTTGCTCCCCAATTTAACTGTCTTGCCAGATACTGACTTCATTGACTTGAGAGGACAGAATAAGATTTTCATTTCCTTTTTTTACTATCAGACAGATCTGGGATTTTATCCCAGTTTCTCTACTTAATAACTAAGTGATATTTGGCAGCTTGCCTGATATTCTGATACCCCAGTTTTCTTTTCTAATAAGTACATCACAGGATTGTTTTAATACAGAAATTTACTAGTTCAGGGGCACTTGGGTGGTTCGGTTTGGTTGAGTGCCTGACTCCGGCTCAGGTCATGATATCACAGTTTGTGAGTTCGAGCCCGTGTCAGGCTCTGTGCTGACAGCTCAGAGTCTGGAGCCTTCTTCAGGTTCTGTGTCTCCCTCTCTCTCTGCCCCTCCCCCACTCATGCTCTGTCTCTCAAAAATAAATAAACATTTAAAAAATCAAAAAATAACTTACCAGTTCAGTGTGTGGTACATTTGAGATATTAGATATATGTATATATATGATTTGTACACACATATAATATCATGGTTTGAGTCAGTACAAATTGAAATCACTTCCTTTATTATAGACATTTTATCTTGAACTGTGCCCTTACATCTAGAACTTTCTTTCTATCAAATAAATACAAATATGAAATATGTCCTCCATATTATGTAACTCAAGGGAAAATCAGAATTCACTGTAAAATTCTAGGTTTTAGATGAAATATATTTTTAAATTAATAAATAAATTAACTAATTTATTTATTTATTTTTGAGAAGGAGAGAGAGAGCACACCTGACCAGGGGAGGGTCAGAGGGAGAGAGAGAATCCAAAGCAGACTCTATGCTGTCAGCACAGAGCCCAATGTAAGGGTTGAAGTCATGAATATTGAGATCATGACCTGAGCTAAAACCAAGAGTTGGGCATTTAACCGACTGAGACACCCATGTGCCCCTAGATGAAATATATTTTAAAACTTATGTGTAAGGGATATAAAGGTTTTAGAAGGAATTTAGAGAATTATCTAAGTACCAAAGTGTTAGTCTGGGCTGTTTCCCAACATTGGCGCTATTGATACTTTGAGCAGGATGACTCTGTATTGTATAGTATTGTCCTGGGCAATGTAGGATGTTTAGCTTTTCTGTCCCCAGGTACTAAATACCACCTAGTCATTGCAAGAACCACCATGCTTCTGATTTTTATATTTTACTGAAAAGAGCACTATGACTCCTAATTGAGAACCTCTGGACTAGATTGTAGATTTATTTATTTGTTTTACTATAAGGGGATGATTCCAGTTGGTAGACCACATACCGTAGTATACAAATAGTGTAGTATGTAGTGTGTATAGTGTAAAATATATACTGTAGTGTACTCAATCCTTAGAAATGATAGAAAAGATAATTAATGCATAACTTCATTCTTTTGAAATATATTGAGTCCAGAATTTGCTAACATAAAGGATTCAATAAGTGATAGAAACTGTGATCTCAAATATATATTTTGGGTTTTTATATAGCCTAATGGTGTTTCTTTTCCATTCTGAATGAATTGAGAAAAAAGACAGTGGGTTGAAGCACAGGTAATTACATATTTTGCTTGTTAAGCTGATATTAGAGAATGTGGCTTATATCTGGGGACAGATGAGTTTCCAAATGAAAGAGATTGACCAGCTAGTCATGGAAACACCAGACTGGGATAGGCCTTCCCACATGTAGAGATCCTGTAACATCCATAGTGTAGATGAGCAGTACATCTCATCATCATAGTGTAGATGTAGCAGTACACCTACATCAATGTAGGTGACCTCCTGATTTTTACAGGAAGGCCCAATTTTGAATGGGATGAAAAGGAAGGTGCTATATTTTGTATACCTACATTATTCCAAATACCCCAATTAATGTCTTGCCCTCCATTGGAGAGAGAATGAAGAAAAGACAGATCAAGTTTCAGCTGTTGAAACTTATTCATATGGAAGAAAGAAATATCACGAGTTGAAAAAAATCATATTTCTCTAATTATTACATTCGAATTAACTGCTACAAAGGCAAGGGTATACCATGTCTCAGAGAGGTAGATATGAGGATGATCTACAAAAAATGAAAGACTGGGCAGTTATCAACAGAATAGAAATGGGTTGACCCTGTGTGTCTCCCTACTTCAGCCTGGGTCAAGCAGCAGCAATGGACATACATGTTATCAGGGGGAGCCTGATATTTGGTAGCTTACATGGAAAAGAAAAATCAGTGATACCCAAGTGGAATAGGGAGTGCCCTGTTTAGAGACTGACCTCGGGGTCTTTTTTGACTATATAGTGAGCCCTTTACTCCCTTCTTCTGAAAATGGACATGAATGCAAGTTACATTAGTTATTTCCTGCCTTCCCTAATCCTCACCCTTAGCCATGTGGTGTATACTGACACAACAAATAGTCTAGTGGAAAATCCCAACTACAAACAAATGTAAATAATTATTAGTCATCAGATATTTAAGGAAAACCACCATTACCAAAGCAAGGAAGAAAACTCAGTGAATGGAAGAACCTACTCCTACCAGCAGGAGCTCATTGAAGATGCACATTAAGAATAAAGCAGATTTTGATACTGGTGATTAAGTATGAATATAATGAAGCAGTCTCCTCAGGGAACTAAAGGAAAACAACTCATCATACAGCAATATATGCCAAACCCACATTCCTGCTCGTATGTGGGGAGAAAATAAAACTTAAAAACGTTAGATATACAAAAACAAATACTGCTCTCTCAACATAGACCTCTCTGAAGGAATTGGAAGATGTGCCTCAAAAAGATGAAACGTAATTTAGGAAAATAACTGGATGTAAGAATCACTGCTACTTAGGGATATGTTTGATCAAAATAAGAGATACAATTTTAGAAAGAAAATGGATATGGGATCACAAAAATAGTGACTGTGACCAAGAAGAACAATTAAATAAAGGAAAATACCAGTGCATCAGACCTAGAGAACAGCCAGTGTAGGTTAGAGCAGAAGAAAGGTGGGGACATGGAGAGTCCATGGACTTGATAGTTTGTGAGATTAGGAGAGAAATTGAGAATGCGAGTGATTCAGCTGATGCAAAATAAACAAATATGTAATAGAAAGGAAAAAAGAGTAAGAAACAGAATAAGACATCCAAACAAGGGATATACTTTTTTTTCTAATTTAGTTAACATCTACGCCCTGCTTTGGTGAAGTGTTCTGAGTTGCTTGGTGTGGTGCAGGGAGCAGGAAGGAGAACTTGTCCCTCATGTCTCTGTAAGGCCAGGTGCTGACAGCCCTTCTTGACCTGTGCACCTTCTTTCACTCTCTTTATCTTTGTTTCCAGAGCCTTTTTTTTTATTGTGGTAAAGAACATATAACATAAAATGTACCATCTTGACTATTTTTAAGTGTATATTATAGAAGTCTTAATTATTTGTGCATTTTTGTACAGTAGATTTCTAGAACCTTTTCATTTCGCCAATCTGAAGCCTCATAGCCATTAAACAATTCCCTTTTATCCCCTTTTCTCAGTCCCTAACAACCGCCATTCTTTCTATCCCTATATTCAACTACTTTAGATACCTCATATATGTGAAATCTGGTGATATTTGTCTGTGACTGACATACTTCACTTAGCATAGTGTCCTCAAAGTTCATCCTGCTGTGACATATAACAGGATTTCCTTTTTTTATAAGGCTGAATAATATTCCAGTTTATGCATATTCCACATTTTTTTATTCATCTATCAATAGACATTGAAGCTCTTTCCATATCCAGGCTATTAGGAATGTTTCTGCAGTGAACATGGGTGCCCAAATATCTCTTTGAAATTCTGTTTTCAATTCTGTTTTCAATTCTTTTGAATATATGTCCAGAAGTAGGATTGCTGAGTCATATAGTAATTGTATGTTTAATTTTCTGAGGAATCTCAATGCAATTTTCCACAATGGGTGTGCCATTTTACATCCCACCGACAGTGTGCAAGGGTTTCCTATTTCTCTATACCCTTCCAAACTTTTGGCTTTATTTTTGGGGGGGAGGAAGGGGTTCAGGGGTTTTGGCAGTGGTCATTCTAATGAGTTTTAGATGATATCTCATTGTGGTTTTGATTTATATTTCCTTGATTACCAGTGATGTTGAACAGCTTTTCATGTGTTTGTGGCCGTTTGTGTTTCTTTGGAGGAATATCTATTCAAGTCTTTCTCCCATTTTTTACTTGAGATATCTGTTATTTTTGCTGTTGAGTTGTAGGGGATTCATTTTCAAAAAAATGTAGCATTACTAGAGGGGCTTTGGACCAGAGGTTTACAGTAGCTGCACTTGAATTGGACCATTAATCATTTTGTTTGTGTTCTTACACCAATGTGGAAAGTCCATATGAAGGCATTTGATCCATCTTAAAGGCTCTCATGTGAAGAGAGATACTATGAAAAAAACCTATATGCAAAATTCCATGGATATCTCATTGATGTAGATATTCAACAAAAGGTATGATTAAAATGTCACCAATGTACTATCTAGACTTAGGTTACACAAGGTGGTATCAAGAGCCAAGCATGATTTAGTAACTAAAAAGCAATTGTTTGCCACTGAATGCCTAATGACAATATCCATAACTGCAAGGCTAGATGCTCAGACTCATGTGTTTTTGTGTGTTTTCTTTAGTTTTTTTATTTTCTGAGTGTTGTTAATCATATGCCCTCAATATTCAGTGTCCAATCCATTTTGTTAGCCTTTTATCATTTTAAACAGTTACAGATTATATCTCCATGGAGTATGCTAGAAATGTCCTTATGTTGCACCAGCCTATGCTTTATGAGATAAACAAATGAGTAATTCAAGCTTTGTAGCGAGTACGTGTGTCACATAAAGTCTCAGTCATAATTTTTGAATTGTCTGCAGTGCACATTAAATCAAAGTGTCTATCTGAAACAGTAGTAGTATTTCATGAGCTGTGTAGAGTAGTTACTTATCCTATCTCTAAGAATGTATTTATTTTTACCTTTTCAGTTTTACTTGGGGTATGGTGGAACACAAAAGTTTAACTTAATCAATGCCAAGGTCAAGGCACTAGAATCTACATGCTACATTTTTTATTCCTGTTGTCTTGAAAGTTTAGTAATTTGTGCCTATAGATAGCATATCCCTGGCTACAGGTTATTGTTCTTTACACTTCTTGAGGTTTTAAAAAGTTATAATAAATCTGAAAGTTTTGAAAAGTCAATACCATTATAAAATAATTATGAAATAACATTTTTCTGGCTATCTAAGATGGCAATTTCCTGAAATGTGCATATATGTGCATGTATGTGTATGTGTGCGTGCATGTGTGTGTAACTATTTCCACAGATTGGGATAAATTTAGATAAGGTTGGTGATACATTTTGTCCTCAGGCAAAACCCTTTATTTGACTCGATCAAAATGAAAAATGGCTACAGAAGCATCGTTCAAGTCTGTTGCTTTGGGAAATCATGTATAAGCAATCATGGGAATCCTCAAATCAAACCAACTTATGTTCCCTATGGAGACATTATTTTGTGATTTTTTAACAGCATTTTTACCCATTTGTCATTTCTTTATGGAACAAGATAATCATGAAAAGGAATATTACTAATTTGTGATGCTGATTGCATTCCATTTCAACTGATTAAAGCCAGCTGGGACATAGTGCCCCAATGCTGTTTATAAGAATCATGCCTGGCATGTGCAAAGTCCATGAAAATCCTTAGCAATTTGTTAAATAATGTGCCAGGTGATAGCTATAGATTTGTAATATTTTAGAAAGGTCTATCTTTAATTCATGATCCTTTCAATTTCCTTAAAAACTTATGCCTGGAGGGCAAAGCTGTCTGACCCACTTATACTTACTGCAAACTCTGCTTCCAGTTACGGTTTCAAAGTAGGCTATTGCTACTGCCTGCTGTGTTCAACATTTTATTGAGACCATTTTTCTTTGACTCTTGAATACCCAGGTAGTTACTTGTGATAGTTATTTCAAATTTCTATTTTCTCTTATTTTTTTAAATGAGTCCATACTTTATCAAAATCCTATTCAATGATCAGCCAATGAGAACTATAATATGCCATAGTCATAACATCAAAAGAACTACCAGTGAATAAGAGGGAGGAATGTCTTTTTTGAAGTATCTATCTTTTCTTCTAACTCCCAGATAAATCATAAGGTGTGATAATTGTGAATCATAATTTACTAGACTAAGTTTTTCATACTTCTACTATGGAACACAGAGTTAAGGTTGGAAAGTGTGATATCGCTATCAAGTGTCACTGAAAATGTTTCTTTTTTTTTTTTTAATGTTTTATTTCTAGGGGAGAGAGAGAGACAGCGTGAGCAGGGGAGGGTCATAGAGAGAGGGAGTCATAGATTGAAACAAGCTCCAGGCTCTGAGCTGGCAGTCAGCACAGAGCCTGACGCGGGGCTCAAACCCACGAACCGCGAGATCATGACCTAAGTGAAAGTCGGACGCTTAACCGACTAAGCCACCCAGGCGCCCCGAAAATGTTTCTTAAATAGTAGGTTTTTTCTCAGAATTATTTTAATTTTTTAAATGTTTACTTATTTTTGAGAGACAGAGGGTGAGCAGGGGAGAGGCAGAGAGAGAGGGAGACACAGAATACGAAACATGCTCCAGGCTCTGAGCTGGCTGTTAGCACAGAGCCTGACTTGGGGTTCAAACCCGCAAGCTTGCGAGATCATGACCTGAGCCAAAGTTGGAGGCTTAACTGATTGAGCCACCCAGGCACCCCTCAGAATTATTTTAAAAAGAAGTGCTTTGATAACCTGCTATGTACCAAGGTACTAAGGGTGGACTAGGGAACAGGGTAAATGGAATAGTATCCCTGTGGATCCTTTAACTTAATGATGATGTTATGTACTAAATAAACACTTATAAAAATAAGTAATTATTATTCTACTAAGTGTTGTAAAGGAAAAGTTCAGAGTAAAATGAATAGGTTTAATAAAGTTGATACCAGATGAAAGGAACTTGATTGATCAAGGCAAGTTGTTTATTTCCAAGAAAGGAAGTATTATGTATAAGTCTATATGTAAGGAAGTTGTTCAATATGTTGGAATAATTGAAATAGAACTAGTGACTAAATTATAGCCAGTAATAGAAAGAGTGGCCTAAAGTAAAGCCGCCTCAGTGGGGAGGGAAGAAGGATCACGTGGGAGTCTATAGGCTAGTGTACCTAGATTTTATTATGAAACCAACAGAACCATAATAGAGTGTTAGGTTGATGTGTGGCATAATCAGATTTATGTTCTAAAAAGATCACTCTGGCAGCAATATGAGGAAGGATGTGTGTGTGTGTGTGTGTGTGTGTGTGTGTGTGTGTGTGTGTGTGTGTTGGGGGGGAGAATGGATTAAAGAGACCATGTAAGAGACTGTTTCCATAATCCAGTGGAGACTTAATAGTAGCTTTGATTACCAATATACCAGTAAAGATGGAGAGAAAAGTATGTGCTGAAGAGATATTTTAAAGGTAGAATACCCAAGATTAAGTGGACAGGGGAGTAAAACAGAGAGAAGTACCCAGGACAGCACTCAGGTTTCCAGCTTGAGCAAAAACAGTGTTGATGGCAATACCATTCATGAGTTAGACCCTAGAGTAGAGCTAGATGGAGAAAAGATCATTAATAGTGCTTTGGAAACGGCAAGTTTGAAGATCCTGGAAAAAAAAAAAATAGCCTAGGGGAGATATCTAGTGGTCAACTGGAGCTTAATGGAAAGTTCTAAGTTGCAGATTCAAGCCTGGTAACCATTGATCTCAGCATTGGTAATTGAGTCTTTGGGATTGGATGAGATCTACTGATCTGAGTGAGGGAGAATATCAAGTCAGAAGAGATGAAGATAAGGCCCTGAGGAATTCCAAAATCAGAAGATCAAATGATAGAATATGATATGACTTTGGGGTATTATTTAATAACATGTAATTAGCAAGTTATGTTTAACATGGAACATTAAAAGCATACATTTGATATATTGTTTTTTAATCACCATCTAATGAATTGCTATATTTTCACCAGGATACACACAATATTTCTGAGAATTTAGGCAAGTCTTGGCCTCTAAAACTACAGATTGTTTGTTTGTAAAATTAAAGATTACCCAACCATCTGTTCATTAACAGAGGGAGTTACACCTCTAGCTTATACCAGGGATAATTTCCAACTAAATAGAAAAGAGAGTTATGATAGAATGAGGATAAGTCTTGATAGAGGAAATAGATGATCCAGTGTAGATGATCAACAGAATGAGATTTTGGGTAACTTGCAGCATGAGGACACTGAGCACGTGGGAGGTAAAGAGAAGACCTAGATGTAACTAAGACACTGGGGAGATGAGAAAGCCTAGATGCCAACTGAAATTTTTAAGGATAGATTTTTGATAATATTGAGAGGTTTATTTTAATCCTCCCTAATTCCACAAAACACCAAATGGTTGTTTTATTTATTCTCTTTCAAAAGGAACACTTTACCTAAAAAAGGGAAAAGAAAGGAGAGGAAGAAAGTTATAAAGCCAAGGTGAATTCTGAGCGCCAGTCAGGACAAAACAGATATTTTGCTCTCCTTTACTTTTCTCATCTGTCTGCATAATCCAAATGGAAGTTAATAAGCAAATGGTTCACCTGAGATGAACCATGACTTCTTCTGAAAGTCCACATGTTTTAATGTTTAACGTCCTGCTTTTTAAAGGAGGGACAAACATTTGTTTTCCTTCACACTCAAAAACAGTTTAGTTTTTTTTGGTCCTTTCAGAACCAGACTCAGCCCATGGGCTGAGAAGGAGTCTTCTTAGCTTTAGAGAATCTAACGCCTTGTTTTTGAAGTTATTTTCTCAGGGTTTATAGGGTTTACCTAGACAGGGATCCACAAGATTCAAAATGCCTCCCATGAAGGCAGTGTCTCTCCTGAGGCAAATGTTTCCCAGCGGTGGTTCCCGAGGCACACTGCTGAGTACGTGTCACATGTCCCTGACACTCCACCCACAAGTCACAGACCGGATGTCACAGCTCCTCTGGAAGCTGACTAGAGCCTTCCAAACTAGAGTTAGGGTCAGGCTTGTGGGAATCTTTTTAAATGTTCAGAGGGCTAAAATGTGTTCAGAGAGCTAAAATGTGTTCAGAGAAAGTGATAAAGTCTTATCTTTAAAATAAATAACTTTTAAACAGAGGTAAACAGGTTTTATTTTTGAGTATTATAGAGCCCTCAGTATAGAAATATACATTACTGGGGGGCCTGGGGGCCTCAGGTAGTTAAGCATTAAGCACCTGACTTTGGCTCGGGTCATGATCTCATGGTTGCTGAGTTAGAGCTCCACATTGGGTTCTGTGCTGACAGCTCAGAGCCTGGAGCCTGCTTCCAATTCTGTGTCTCCCTCTCTCTCAGCCCCTCCCCCACTTGCACTGCCTTTCTCTCTCTCCCTCTTTCTCTCTCTCTCAAAAATAAATAAACATTAAAAAAAGTTTTTAAAGAAATACATATTATGAATTTCTACAGGTAGATGTGGGATGCATTTTCCCTAGCTTTTTTGACAGCAGAATAAAATCTGTTTAACATCTCCTAGAATTAGTGTCCCCTGGAATAGAGTAGAAATGTTGAGTTAGCCTTAAAAGGGACTATGTACCTTATCAGTTGGCCCAGTTCTGGAATTCTGCTCAGTTGAGATGTTCTGTATTAGTCAGTGACTAATTGACTCAGATTCTCAATTTTTTAAAGACAAATAAGCAGTGCTGGAAGGAAGTCAGGAGCAAGTGGAGATGTGGATTAAGAAAAGCAGTCAGAAAGAAGCTGAGCAGTGTGTATTGGGATGTGCTAACTTCAGGAGATACATGTGGTCTCCTCTGAGAGTTTCCTGAGCTGCATCAGTTCTCAGAGGTAGTGTCAGAGCATTCCTGTGACTGTTGCCTTCTGATCAGTAGTGAACCTCTGCCCCAGTTCTCAGCAAGGCCAAGTATACAGATATAGACAGTGGTCCATGCGTCCCAACCTCTCTGTGTATCCTTAACTGATCTAACCGACCATGTTCCTGTTCCTTAAAGTTGGAATGTCTCTGTTGACTGTCCTGTCTTGGGTGATGACATGGATTTCCCTAAAAGAATCAGAGGGGTGAGGACTTAGTCTTCTCAATCTCCTAGTACCTCTTATAAATTATGGTGTTTGTTTTTATGCCTGGCACTCTTTTAAATCCTTTACTAGTGAGAATTCACCTGGATTTATCCTTTTTGTTTTTCTAGATAAAGGCTATATGTAAATAAATACATCTGAATAAAAGGATCTCGTGCCTACTCTGATGAATATAATAATCCTTCAACCATCTAGGAGCTTTCCTTCAAATCTTTCAGAATCCTTATTTTACTTATAACAGGAAATTCCATGCATTTGGAAAAAGAGGTAGAGTATATTTTAGGAGAATTAGTAGACTATAGCTACAACAAAAAACAACACTGCACATTTAAATCAATCTCTGTGTCACTTTCTATTAACGAAAGGTAATATTACAACCATGTGGCCTGCTTTTCCAGTCTTCCAACTGTATCTGATGTCTGATGCTCCTCTATCTCCCACTAATCCTGTTTGTAACTACGCGGCTGGGCCTGGAGGGCAGAGCTAGGATCTCTCTTCCCTTTGCTTCCAGACAGCTATACCCACTGAAATATTTGATTATATAACATTATAGTTATTTGTTTATATAATTGTCCTTCTCATGAGATTATGAGTTCTTTAAGGACTGGAGTAGTATCTTATTTTCCTTTGCATCCACACAATCTCATAGATCTTGGATATTGAATGCATGAATATAATAATGCAGTCAGAAAAGAGTTCTTATTCTTGATATCATAATTCCAGTAAATGGAGACTTCCATTTTAAGTCTCTCTCTTAAGAGGAAAAGGAAGGGCACCTGGATGGCTCAGTCAGTTAAGTTTCTGACTCTAGATTCTAGCTCAGGTCATGATCTCCCAGTTGGTGAATTCGAGCCCTACATCAGGCTCCATGCTGGCAGTGTGGGGCCTGCTTGGGGTTCTCTCTCTCCCTCTCTCTGCCCCTTTCCCACCTTGCTCTCTCTCAAAGAAAGTAAATAAACTTAAAAAAAAAAAAAAAAGAGGAAAAGGAAACTGTGTAAATTACCTGTGGGTAAACAGTAGACAGTTGGAACGAGCCATTAGCTTATAATTATATTTATGATTTCACCAATTGGATGGATTTTTCTTTAATACTAATATGTTTAAATCCTCTGCTAAGCAGTATAAAGAAAACATATTAGTACCTTTAGATTCTTTCTGCTATAGATGTCCAAGCAATTTCATTAATATAATATAATATAATATAATATAATATAATATAATATAATACAATCATAATAACATAGAGTACATCTGGCAGATAGGAGATAGCCTCAAGTTAAGAGTTTTGCATACAGGCTCCATTGTTGCGTGTTACTGAGTTGTTTAGTACTTGTCTTTGTGGTTATATGTTACATTGTGAAATCTATGATAATCTTGCTGGGTTTTTTTTTTGTGGTTATGAAATATAGAATCAAGGTGGAACTACTTTTGTTCAAAAAACAGCTCATAAACTCAGTTCTATTTTGATCAAAGTTTGAATTTCAGGTCTCTCTGGGTATATGAACAGCCATTTATTTCTGTCTTGATCATCTAATCAAAGGGAATATTCTCAGTGCATTTTCATTTTGCCTCAAATTAACAGCGAGGCTTCAAGCAGATGTTATGAGAGATTGGAAAAAAGCTGTTAAATAAAAAGAATAGCAAGAGACTAGTCTAGCAAAGAAATGGCAAAGTAAACATCCAAATAAAAAAAATTAGTAAACACCCACTATATCCTTAATAGATTTATTTGGCATGATTGAGTTTTTAATGGTTTGTGAAAGGAGTAATCATGAATGAGTTTCAGACCTTAAATATTTGTGCTTTTAAGAAGAGCCACAAAGTTTAAAGCTTTTTACAAGCTTCATGTTCTTATGGAAGGTTTTATTTTTGCTAGAGCCAGAGCAATAAAAATAAGCCAGTTGCTATCAATTCTTAACACTGAAATGTGGATGGTCATTTAAATACTGCAAGACTGAGGATCAGAATGGTCCATCAAAGTTGCATTACAAAATAAGCAACATCATATCGCTGATACTTAGTTTACAAGGAAGAAAATGACAGTCGTAGCAGGAATATTTCAATAAGAATAAAGGATTTCTTTTGTAAAGAAGGCCTATATATTCTTCTAAAATATAAACACCTATATATTCTTCTAAACATATCTTAACACATGATAAAAAGTATAAGAAATGTCAGTTTACTATTGAGAAAAAAAATGTGGGTGTCTTTGCATAGACACGAGGATCTGGGACAGACTAGAAGTATGATTAAGATCAAAGCATACTAATAGATAATTCCTAATACATAAATGCTTTCTCAAATCAGCATGGACTTTCCAAAAAGTTGTAAATATAGTCACATCATTAATTTTTCTAATTAATTGATCCCCTGTGAAGGCAAAATGACCAGTGGTTCAGAGCCTACACTCTAGAGTGAGATTTCCTGGCTTTGAGTCCTACCTCTGCCATATAACAGCTCCTTGGATTTGAAAAGTTAATTAACTTCTTTTTTTTTTTTTTTTTTTGGCTTCTATTTCCTTCTCTATAAGGCAGGAATGATAATAGAATGTAACTGTAGAGTACAGAATGGTACCTGGCACAAAGTAAATACTCTGTAAAGTTTAGCTAATACTTTGCTTGTTTGCCCATTTGCCTTATCTTACCCTGCCCTGAAAATCATGCACATCTAAGAGGATGAGAATGGACATCCACCTCACCTGTTCACCCTAGTGAATAGAAACACACACACATGCACATACCACACACATACTTTTACTCTTTGGCAGCAGATGTTGTATGCTTGCCTTGAAAATGTTATTAGGTGTTTGTTGGAAATGTATCTTATAATTACATTTGTTGACACAAAATAATGACATTATATATGTATGATTCACTAAATGAAAGATTTGGTGAATGCCCAGGAAAAGATTTTACTAGGTATTATGAAAATTCAGTCTTAAAGAAAATATGTGTAAAGGTGCACCTAGGTCAGGTCAGCTTAGTTAAGTGTCCAAATTCAGCTCAGGTCATGATCTCACAGTCCATGAGTTCAAGCCCCATGTCAGCCATTGTGTTGACAGCTCAAAGTCTGGATCCTGTTTTGGATTCTGTGTCTCCCTCTTTCTCCTCCCCTTCCCTGATCCTACTCTGTGTCTCTCTTTCAAAAATGAATAAACATTAGAACACGATGTGTAAAGAAGAAAAAATAATAAAATTGATATTTTATAATTAAACATCGTCAAAATTGTCTGTCTCCCCCTCTGGAAGCAGCTATGTATAGTAGCAGTGACTGTATCCTGTGAAGTTTGGTGAGCATAGGTATACATTTTGGCACCTCCATTGACTAGTTTTATGATTTGTGGGAAAATGATAGGCTTTTCTGAGCTTTAATTTCATCTGCGAACCAAAGACTATATTATCTCATGTGTAGGATTGTGACAAGTATTAGACGGTGATTTCATAAAGCACATAGCAAACTGTTGGACCCTCAAAGTCTTAATAGTTATTTAGTACATTCAGGGCTCTCCTTCCCATTACTGTTTGCTAGGTTTGAGGCCATCTGGACAGACTTTAAATAAAACCACTGGAAAGTGTTGCTGTTTGAAAAAGATATTTGGAACAAATGGACAGTCTAACTTTGGAGGACTTGTAAGTCTGTCCTTTGAGGATAATGCCTGACCCATATTGATACCACCCTCCTCTCTCATCTTCCATCCCCAAATGTTGAGTTGTAAGATGAAACACATCATAGGAATGAGATTGCAATAGCCCGTGTAATAATAAGTGTGGAAAGAGCTGTGATAATAATTTACTCTGCAACTCACTCTTATTCACACCTGGTAGAACATTTCAAATAGAGAGTAAGGCTTTAACCTGTGTTTCGAATAGTGCATTTTAATCCTACCACTTATTCATATTTTAGAGCAAAATATTTCTCCATTTATTCTCTTGTGCCTTTGCCCTAACACATTCCCTCATTCGTGGTGATGCCCTAAGGTACCAGTCCTGAGACACACCTCTTTCAAATACATAAGAACAAACTTCTTTTTTGGGGAATAGAAGACTCTTTCATCGGTTTTTTTTTTTTTTTCCTAAAGGGAATTCTGAGATAACCACTGAAATTTCCTCATGGATATGTTCCCTGAATGTATGTATGTATGTATGTGTATACACACACACACACACACGCACACTCACATATCAGGAGTGATCAGAAGTTGTTATAAACCCGGTGAGAGCAGAAGCCATATTATACTCTGGATCCCTTCAGCGCCAAACACTATATCTCACATTTGGAAGGCATTTAGTGAATACTTCCTCAATGAGTGACTATTTCTTTTTTTTTTTTTTAATGTTTTATCTATTTCTAGGAGAGAGGAAGACAGCGTGAACAGGGGAGGGTCAGAGAGAGAGGGAGTCACAGACCGAAACAGGCTCCAGGCTCCGAGCTGGCAGTCAGCACAGAGCCCGACGCGGGGCTCGAACCCACGAACCGCGAGATCATGACCCAAGCGAAAGTCGGACGCTCAACCGACTAAGCCACCCAGGCGCCCCAATGAGTGACTATTTCAACGTGGCTTTAGTAACTTTACTTTTCCAAATATCACAATCTGGCTGTCAGCTTTCATGCATCATTTATATCATTGTCCCTGGTTAGATATGTATGGATTTGTGGGTTCTCTTAGTATCTGCAGCTGTTTACAAAGAAGGTTTTTACTTATGGATAATCATCAGATATCCTAAAATACGTACACCTCTGCTGAAAACAAACAGAACAAATTCCACAGATCTTCATTGTCTGTAGAGGCCAAAGCCCTTAATAGGGCATCTAGGGCCTTCTGCAGTTTTATGTGTGCTTTCTTTTAGAGTCTTATTTCCCATACACACCTTAGGTTTTAGTCCAAAGAGGTCTAATTAGCCATGCCATTACCTTTCTGTAGGATGTTGTCTTTCCCCATATCATCAGGCAAAACTGTATGCATCATTCATGATCCTGGGAAGGAGCTGCCTCCAGAAGTACCTGAGCCATCACGTAGTCCAGTGGCTGGTGAGCCACAGATAGAGAAGAGACCAGGACCCCAATGGCTTTCATTTGAGGGAAAGGCCTGGTAGGGCTTACTGCAGGACATAGAAAAAACAAGTTATCTAAAAATGATCTGCGAGTTAAATTAAAGCAAAAGGGAGTCAGTGTCAAGGCATGAAGGCAGAGGAAAAGGAGGTGAAATTTTAGAGAGATTCCAGGGAACTTTAAGCCATGGTATTTAAAAGAAGTCAGCCATGAAGGGCATGGATGGATTCAGAGTAGGTGCTCATTGAAGAGGGACAGTAGGACAGAAATAGCAGGATACAATAGACAGGCCTGTGGCCTTTGTATGCCCTTGACTTACTCCAGACCTACATTTGATAAGAGCATGTTAAGCTGTGGACTATTATAATAACATTCAACACTTGTTAAAACAAATAGTCTCCTCCAGTGCACCATGAACTTCTAGGAAAACAAGTCACGCGCCAGGTCCTCTTTTTATATGTGCATATGGCACACCTCTCCTGCTCTACTGTAAGGTCCTGATAGATGGTGGGGTTTGTTGACACTTATTTTTCTATCCTTTCCACAACGCTCTGACCCCATATTCACAAATGTAGAAGCTCCCAAGGTAGGTGGCATCTGAGATATTTTTATTGAAATAATGAGTAAATTAATGAATAAATGACTCACTTGTAATACAGAAATCTTAATGTGAAATTAAGTAATATGGGTAAAACAGCCCATATATCTAGCAGGTCTGTGTTAACTGTTATTTTTTTTTAATTTTTTTAATGTTTTATTTATTTCTAAGACAGAGAGAGAGAGAGCGTGTGAGCAGGGGAGGGTCAAAGAGAGAGAGTCACAGACTGAAACAGGCTCCAGGCTCTGAGCTGGCAGTCAGCACAGAGCCCGACGCGGGGCCCGAACCCACGAACCGCGAGATCATGACCTAAGCGAAAGTCGGACGCTTAACTGACTAAGCCACCCAGGCGCCCCTAGTGTTATATTTTTTTAAGCTTAGGTAATCAATACTAAAAGTTAACTTGCCAAATAAAAACACACTGAAGTCTGTCACCATTTTTTAATGAAACGATATCCTCAGAGATATTATCTCAACATGTAAAATACAGACCACAATGCAGAAAATGTGCAGTCATGGCTGACCCTACTGGTCATGGGATTGAGCACTTTTGAGCCTCAGTTTCCTCTTCTTGTAACAGAAAAATTCCCTGCCCTACCTATCACTATTTGCCCTTTTCATATCTTCACAAGATTTGCACAAAAGCATGACAATGCCTAGTGTTTCTCCTATTTTTCTTTTACTGGTTGTAAATCAATAAGATATTTTGGGGAAAGAAATATCAGGAGATAGATAGCATATAGGACATGACCAAACGGCAAACTTTTGGGGATTTGAATTACAATAATCCTTTAATATTTAATACTTAAATAATATATAATGTTTCGGATAAATGTAATTAAATTAAAATATAGACATTTTAATAGATTTATTCACTCTTTTAATGCAATATTAAAGTATAGAATTTCCATTACTATTTTTCCTTTTTCTGTTATTTCCTTTGCTATCATCAATTATTATATTTCTCTACCAAAAATCTTTTAAATTCAATTTGATGTAAAGTATTAATAGAACTAGTTCAAGGAATATAGTATTAAATTTTTGTTTTGCCTCTTTCAGCATAATAGTATATCACCTTCAAAATTAATAATATTTCAGCATAATAATATATCACCTTCAAAACAAAATGTAGTTTTTCAGAATTAATTCATCTGGGCAGAAGAATAGATAAAATTAAAAATAAATGATTATTTTACCTTTTCGCTTGATATTTCCCCCTTATACTCATGCTTCAGGTCACTACACTATTTGTTTTTCTCATATCCTGGCACTGTAGTTAACTAACGTAACTAATATGTAGTTAACTGACTTTAGACAGGCTACATAGTAGAAAACCAGATAAGGTATCAAGGGATTTGGATTCTAGGCCCGTTTTTCATTTTAATTACTTGCCTCAGCTTGGGCAAGTCACCTGACATCTCTGAACTTTAGTTTGCTCATGTATACGAGGAGAGGGTCAATAGAAATCAGAGACACAGGCATGAAGCAAGCTCCACAAATGTGTTTTTATGGCAGAAGGGATGCAGTTGGCAGTAATGGTGCTTCTGTACAATTACAGTCATCACCCCTAAAGTGTTTTTTAATTCTATGAACACCTATAATAAAAGTCTGCAGGCTAATTCAAAAGGCCACCAGTTTTTAACTGGGAATGAGTTATCTCTGTGTACCTTTCCAGTTTTAAAATACTATTAATATTTATAACTTGCATTGGTTTGTGCTGCCATAACCAAACACCATGGACTGGTTGAATGAAACAACAGAAATTTATTTTCTTATAGTTTTGAAGGCTGGGAACCAAGAATAGGTTTCTAGTAGAGTAAAGTTCTGGTGAGGATTCTCTTTCTAGCTTTCAGATGGCCTCCTTACTGGTAAGTCCTTACATGGTTTTTCCTGGGTGTGTGTGGTAGGGAGAGATATATTTCTCTCTTGTGCTCCCACTCTCTTTATAAGGCTGTTAGTCCCATCATGGGGTCCCACCCTTATGACCTTATCTTATTCTAATTGTCCCCCAGAATTCTCATCTCTAAATAGCATAGTATTAGGGGTAAGGGCTTCAATATATGAATTGTGGGGAACATAAATATTCAGTCCACAACATAACTCATTTGGTACCTCCCTGAATATGTTGTAGGGGGTGGGCTATGTAGTTCAAGGCCCTAAAGGACTCAAAGCTATTTTTCTTTAAAGGGGAATGATTGAGATGGAATAAAACGTTTCTTATGTGTACCCGAAGATTAGGGAGAGAATGCGAGCTCACTATTTTCTCTGTTAATGAAAAAAGAAAAAAAAAAGAAAAAAAGAAAAAAGAAATGGGACTGCCTTCCAAAATTAGAGAAGGATGGATTTAAGCTATGTTAAAGAAAAACAAACAAACAAACAAAATCTATAATAAACCCAGATCTCTAGATTAAACAGAATTTATACTAAAATATCTTATCAAATATCTAAGCTGTTCCTCTCTCTCGCTCGATCTTTTTTCTCTTAAAAGAAGGGTGGATCTGGGGCACTTGGGTGGCTCAGATGGTGTCCACCTTTGACTCAGGTCATAATCTCATCGTTCGTGAGTTCAAGCCCCATGTGAGGCTCTTTGCAAATAGCTCAGAGCCTGGAGCCTGCTTTGGATTCTATGTCTTCCTTTCTACCCCTCCCCTACTCATGCTCTGTCTCTCTCTCTCTCTCTCTCTCTCTCTCTCTCTCTCTCTGTCTCTCTCTGTCTCTGTTCTCAAAAATAAATAAACATTGGGGCGCTTGGGTGGCTCAGTAGTTTAAATATCTGTCTTTGGGTCAGGCCATAATCTCACAGTTCTTGAGTTCAAGTCCCACACTGGGCTCTGTGCTGATAGTTCAGAGCCTGGAGACTGCTGTGCATTATGTGTCTCCCTCTCTCTGCCCCTTCCTTACTCATGCTCTGTCTGTCTCTCAAAAAATAAATTAACATGAAAAAAATTGTTCAAATAAATAAACATTAAAAAATTATTTTTAAAAAATTTTAATGTTTTATTTATTTCTGAGAGTGAGAGAGAGGGAGACATAGAATCTGAAGCAGACTCCAGGCTCTGAGCTGTCAGAACAGAGCCCAACACGGGGCTCCAACCCAGAAACCATGAGATCACGACCTGAGCCGAAGTCGGTCACCCAACCGACTAAGCCACTCAGGGGCTCCCAAAAAATTAAATTTTTTTAAAAAGCCAAGTCTTTTAAGAATAATTTATTATTTACCCAGGCAGGCCATCAGTTTTGCTTGGATCTGATTTGAACTCATCTACTATCCCTTCCTGGTTGTTGTTGTTTTGAAACAACCTTGATACTTGCCTTCCTTTTCCCCACAAGTTATCACAATTTGGAAGCAGATTTCTCATAGTCAGTAATGAGTTTGTCTTGGACAAGAATAAAACTGGGATGGGGCGCCTGGGTGGCTTAGTCGGTTAAGCGTCCGACTTTCACTTAGGTCATGATCTTGCGGTTCGTGGGTTCGAGCTCCGCGTCGGGCTCTGTGCTGACTGCCAGCTCAGAGCCTGGAGCCTGTTGCAGTCTGTGACTCCCTCTCTGACCCTCCCCTGCTCACGCTGTCTCTCTCTCTCTCCTAGAAATAAAATAAAACATTGAAAAAAAAATAAAAAAAAAAAAAGAATAAAACTCGGTTATTTTGTCTTGGGTTTGTTCATTGTTGTGGACAGTCTCTCACATTGATTTCTGTCATCATTTGCTTTAGCAAGCAGCAGGTTGGAGGAGTAGAGATGCCTTCAATACCAAAACTCATGTCTACTTCTTTGGATTTGCATTGGGCTAATTCTTTGTGACATATGAGATCTAAGGGATATGTAAATTAAAGCTACCCTTCTAGAAATGGAAAAATAAGAATATGGAAATAAAACCTGAGGTTACATGATCTCTAAATCAGTGGTCTTTGAGAGCTGAATATCCTAAACGGGGCAGAATAGTTCTAAATAAGGAAAGTGAACTGAGAACTTTCAGATAACCAGCTACCGTAGCTTTTCCACACAGCTAAGGAACAAGTCCTCTCTTTCCTAATCCCTCGTGTTCCAGCTAGGCCATCTCTCATTATGAGCTAATAACCTCTGCTCATCTTTCATCTTTGTCATTTTGACCTCTGTTATCAACACTTTTCTCAGTGTCTGGTCCAAGTTTTTCCTTCTGGAAGTAAAAATAAATTAGGTCAGGGATACTGGATGACTCAGTTGGTTAAGCATCCAATTTTGCTCAGGTCATGTTCTCACAGTCCATGGGTTTGAGCCCCTCATCAGGCTTTGTGCTGATAGCCCAGAGTCTGAAGCCTACTTAGAGTTCTGTGTCTCCCTTTCTCTCTGCCCCTTCTCTACTCACTCTTTCTCTCTCTCAAAAATGAATAAATATTAAAAATAAACAAAAAAACAGAAACATTTCTTAAAAAAAAAAAAGTAAATTACAGCAGCTGCCTAACCAACCTCCTTGCCAACCAGCCACTAAAATTGTCAAAAGCCAAGAACTAGGTTTCCTATGTGCATTTCTAGTATTGTCACAAAATCAGAAGAAAAAAATGTGCTATCTTCCATTGGTTTATTTTTGTTGTGTGTGTGTGTGTGTGTGTGTGTTTTATGTGGAAAAATAAATACATATGTAGAGTATGTAGAGTAATAAAATATGAAATTAAACTCTATTTTAGTTTGTTGTCAAAAGAAGACAAATTGGAAAGACTTTGCCTATAAAGAATGTATTTATGAAACATAATCTACTATATTATGTTTTTTATTTAATATACTATTTTATATACCTGGGACTATTTTAAATATGTTAGTCTATTTTACTCATTCAGTCATTCACTTTAATTTTAAGTTTTATCAAATGTATAGATCTTCAGTTTGAAGAATCAAATAGTTCTTTAATAGGAATAAAAAAATTAAATAATTCTACCAGGTTTTCTCCTTGCCTCCATTTGCCTCAACTACTTTGAACTATTTTAGCTGATTATGCTGTTTTAAAATTGTATCTCTAAAAACTATGTTCGGTTTGTGGCATCTTGTATTTTCAGCTGTAAGCATTAACCATTGCCTTCCAAATGTGAATAATAAGGACTTACCTCTCTTGCATTATCCTGCCCTCATGATGCTTTTCTCCATATGATTATCATGTAGTTTTATTAGATCAATGTATCCAGTGTTTATAGTATGGCTATACAAGTACCTTTAAAAGTCTTACTGTGTGTGAGTAAACTGTGATAATTATACATTTCTTGAAACATTTTATTATCCCTAGAGTTACTAATTATCTCAGGTTTTCCTTTCCTTTATTTTGCATCTTGAAAGATCTAAGGAGTATGTAAATAAAGCCCACTCCTCTGGAAATGGAGAAATAAAAACACATAAATAAAACCTGAGATTATGTGATTTCTAAAGCAATGGTCTTTAAGGTTTGAATGTCCTAAAAGGGACACAATAGTTGGGTTTTTTTTCAATGTTTTTTTTTTTCTTTATTTAAATTTATTTTTGAGACAGACAGAGTGTGAGTAGGGGAGGGCAGAGAGCAATTGAGACACAGAATCCAAAGCAGGATTCAGGCTCTGAGCTGTCAGCACAGAGCCTGATGCCGGTCTGGAATTCACAAAATGTGAGATCATGACCTGAGCAGAAGTCGGACACTTAACCGACCGAGCCACCCAGATGCCCCCAGAGTAGTTCAAAATAAGGAAAGTGAACTGAGAACTTCTTTCTTTTTTTTTAAATTTTTTTTATTTATTATTTCTAGGAGAGAGAGAGACAGCGTGAGCAGGGGAGGGTCAGAGAGAGGGAGTCACAGACTGAAACAGGCTCCAGGCTCTGAGCTGGCAGTCAGCACAGAGCCCGACGCAGGGCTCGAACCCACGAACTGTGAGATCATGACCTAAGCAAAAGTCGGACACTTAACCGACCAAGCCACCCAGGCGTCCCAGAACTGAGAACTTCTAAATAACCAACTACCTTCACCTTTCCACATAGCTCAGGAACTGAAAAACTCCCAAACTCTCCACTGATGGAGTAAATATTTTCTCAAGATAATCAGACCACATTTCAGAAAATCTTTCATGGATTTTTCTGGCCTATTCAATTTCAATTTCTTTCATTCAAACCCCATTTCTAGAGATTCTGTGTTGCAAGTGAGATTCACTTTTGGCTGTTGTAGCTTTCACCTTAATAGTTAACACTTCCCTCCATCCATTTAGTCCTTTGCTTCTTGTCTGTTGATTTACGGCTTTCAAAGTCATGATACCATTCTGCCCCTTCTCATTCTCTTAATGTGCTAGGGACTCACAAAGTTTAACGAAGTTTTAGAAGAAAATAGAAGTATAATCATGTTTCCTCTCTGCCATCTTTACATGGAAGTCTAACTAATTTATATGTGTTATATAAAATCCCTTCCTGAGGTGGGTGGGTGACTCAGTTGGTTAAGCCTCTGACTTTGGCTCAGGTCATGATCTCATGGTTCATAAGTTCAAGCCCTGTGTAGGGCTCTGTGCTGACAGCTCAGAGCCTAGAGACTGCTTCAGATTTTGTCTCCCTCTCTCTCTCTGCCCCTCCTCTGCACTTGTGCTCGCTTTCTCTGTCTCTCTCTCTCTCTCTCTCTTCCCCTCTCTCTCTCTCTCTCAAAAATAAACATTAAAGAAAAGACTTATAAAAAAAAATGCCAGGGGTGCCTGGGTGGCTCAGTCAGTTAAGTGTCCAAATTCAGCTCAGGTCATGATCTCACAGTTTGCAGGTTTGAGCCCCATGTCATGCTCTGTGCTGACAGCTCAGAACCTTGAACTTGCTTCGGATTCTGTGTCTGCCTCTCTCTGACCCTCCCTTACTCACACTCTGTGTGTCTCTCTATCGAAACTAAATAAACATAAAAAAAAAACCTTTTAGTGCCTTCCTATGTGAAGTATGGGTTTATTTTTACCAGAATTGTAGAATTTTAGCACTTATGTCTTAGTGTCCTGTATGTATTTAACGACATATCATTAAATGAAATAAAAACAATTACGCATAAATGCTTACTTTAGGACCAGCTGTCTATGCTAATCTTGCAAGTTCCTGATAACAAGAATTACATTTGAGATAATATATTTGAGAATGTTTTGTCCTGCCTGTACCCATAATGTCATCATGGAATATTAGCTAGAAGGGATGCAGATCAGCCTGGTTCAACTCCTTCATTATGCACACAAATATGCTTGGTTCTGGATGAGCCGAATCCAGAGTGGGTTATTCGCCTCTCACAGGAGAAGCCAGAGCCAGAATCAATCTGCTGACTGGCCCTGTTGCATCTTCAGATTGTGTTTGGGTTCTGGTCGTTGGTGCGGAACTCTGGCTGAAAAACAAGTTCCACTTGGGTGCTATGAAGACTTGAAGGAAATGTGTAAAACAGTGTATTATCAGAAGAAGTTTTGGTTACAGGTCCCAATTAGCCTTGGTAATTTGAATTATGTAGGTGCCAGGATTAGCTCAAAGTAGTTAAAAGTGTAAACTGGATATTGTTAGTCACATTAAGGTTTATTATTTCCTAATGCTTAAAGGTAAAAATAGATCAACTTCCCGCCTTATCACTGGTAAGACACTAGAAGGCAGTTTTACTCTTAACTCAGCTAACTTTAGCATTTTTTTTTAATGCACATAAGAAGTCATAGGTCACTTGATTTTGAGCTATATCACTTCAAACAAATTCAATTTCACATAAGAGCATGTGTTGTTTACTTTGAAAAATGAATCTTTGAGGTTAAATACCATTATTCTGGATGGAAAACCTTTTGAGAGCAGGCTCTTCGATTGCATTAAAATTTATTCATTTCCTTCATATTTATTGCATACAACTTTTCAAGAATCCATCTACATATTGAATGAAATGAGTTGTTCTTCATTAAAACATCTTGGGAGAGAAGCTAAGTTGTATGACTAGCGAATATATATAGTGCATAAGAACTACAATATGATCCTCTGAATCCACCATTACTCAGACTTTTATTATAGGGTTTTATTAAGTTTGAGTTTCTGGAACTGAATTAAAGTGTAACAAATTTGTTTTTCATAAAGGATGCAGCAAATGCGTAGTCTCCAGGGGGCCCAAAGACAAAATGGGGATTGAATAAACATAATTTCAACAGCATCTTGGCAGAGTCTACGGAGGAGCAGACCCAACAAAATAAAAATGTCTTTTTGACATGGCATCAGCTTTATATATAACAGACACTTGATTATAATGGTGGTGATTATGATTCCGTGTAAAGCATGAGTACTCATAGTGATCTACAAAAAGTAAATCATTTGCAGAAAAGAAAATTTTCTTTGAAAGTAGATCCACGAGACCATGTAGGATACTTTGTCAGGGGGTGGGGGTAATACATGTGGATATTGTGCTGACTTATTGTTTCTCTGTAACAGTGAGATAATTAATATCCTGGGTCTTTGCATTTGTTTTTCAATAGAAAACACCAAATCACTTCTTAATTTGGAGTTTCACATCTCATTTGTTACTTAGTTACTGTTCCTAGAATGATTATATGATGCAAAGTTTAGCTTCCTGATAAATGATAGAGCACTCATTATCAACATAGCTTATTTCATGATAGATACATAGAGTTAAAATTTCTGTTTTATATAGGCGTTTAAGAATCTTAGCTTTCATACTCCAAGAGTACTTTTTTTCTATAGTTACTTGGTGGAATGCTTTGGCCCAAGTCTTACCTGTGCCTTTGTATAAAGTGCAGCAGGTAACTAAAGCACCGTCCATCTGTCAAGCTCAGAGCAACTGGTAAAAAATACCCAGCCTATTTTTTCTCCTGATTTGGAAGTTGGTTGCACAGCAGCTGTTTGCACAGATACAGGTGAAACTTATGTAAATACTGCCATATTCCTTTAAAAATGGAATAAATCACCTTCTACATGCACTGTATGAATTAGCATATTTATTCTTTCACAGCTTCCAAATATACATTTCCCTTGTACATGTACATAAAATAGGGGTTAGAGGAGTATAAAGCTTCTCGCATAGTGCATAGTTATAGGCAATATTCTGTAGAATGAAGTGTTTATGAATTTGTTTATGAATTTTTTTCCAAACATATAAAAGAAATGTCAAGAAACTCATATGATTTGAATTGAGGACTTCATTCGGCATAAGACACAGAATTTAAATGTGGGAGATATTTCTGAAGGAATCTGATGTGAACCCTGTTTAGTGGCAGTGAGAAAAATGACTTGGAATTACGAGAAAGCATCTCATCATTAGTTTACACCTCTAATGAGGCAGTGATGGAGAAAGAAGGAAAGAAAAATAATTTATAAGGAGATTTAGATGATTTCTTATCTACATGGTAAGAATTTAACTCTAACCACCATGAAATGCTTTTGTATTCTAAATACGTTTGTATACAGGCAGTTCATAAATATTCTTATATTTTGTAGATGATTTCTTATCTACATGGTAAGAATTTAACTCTAACCACCATGAAATGCTTTTGTATTCTAAATACGTTTGTATACAGGCAGTTCATAAATATTCTTATATTTTGTGGATTTCCCACACACATTAGAAGCTGAGTATTCTGTGTAGATTATAAACCCTCTTAGGACATAAATTCTGTCTTGTATTACTGTAATGTTTCATAGTTCAACTGATCATATTCTCTCAATAGCATTCTACAGAATTCTAAGTTGGTAAGTATGGCACCACAGAAAGTCTACACAAATGTTTTGTATTTTGGTTTTGTTTTACTTAATGGAAGACACAATTTTAAAATGAAACTTCGCAGGTTAGAAACATGCAAAAAGAACTGTGTTTTTAAAAATATTTTTAATGTTTGTTTATTTTTGAGAGGAAGAGAGACAGAGTGTTGGGTGGGGCTGGGGGAGGGGAGTACAGAGAGAGAGACACACACAGAATTTGAAGCAGACTCCAGACTCTGAACTGTCAGCACAGAGCCCAATGCGGGGCTCAAACCCATGAACCATGAGATCGTGACTTGAGCTGAAGTGGGACACGTAACCAGCTGAGCTACCCAGGTACTCCGAAAGAACTGTATTAATGATAAAATCCTGGGGCGCCTGGGTGGCTTAGTCGGTTAAGCGTCCGACTTTCGCTTGGTCTCATCTCGCGGTTTGTGGGTTCGAGCCGCGTGGGCTCTGTGCTGACTGCCAGCTCAGGAGCCTGGAGCCTGTTTCAGTCTGTGACTCCCTCTCTCTCTGACCCTCCCCCTGCTCACGCTGTCTCTCTCTCTCCTAGAAATAAATAAAACATTAAAAAATTAAAAAAAAAAAACAAAGATTAAAAAAATCCTAACTCATTATTTATGGGAACATCTTTGTTTATAAAAGTTAATGTAAATGGTTTTGAGCATAACTTTGGGGAGAATAATTTCTTTGGTAGCCTGTAAATGCTTAATGATTTCCAGGATTTCTAGAAATGCAGCATCTGCCTGACATGATTTTGTGACATGGCTTTGGAGCTTTTTTTAAGAATTATATTTATAATTTATATTTGTTCGAGATTCAGAGTGTTTACATTATAAATTTTTACAGCAGCTTTGTTGAGATACAATTTACTCTCTGATGTATGTGTGGAAGTTGGTAAGTTTTAGTATATTCACAGAGTTGTGCAACCACCATGATAATCTAACTCCTGAAGATTTTCATCACCCCCAAAAGAAACACTGTCCCATTAGCGTCATTCCCCATTGAATTATTTTTAATGGAAGAAAGTGAACTGAGATAAATGGAGCTACTCTAAGATGTTGTAAAATCAGGGAGAGAAACACTGACGTATAACAAGGTTGGATGCAGTGATGGCTCCTTCATATTCAGTGTCATGACCTAGAATGATTGCTGCCAGTGTCTTGCTGAGTGTGATGATTTATATGCATTTATAATGGTTTTCTTCAATACAGGTTTTAATATGTGTAGGAGGAAGGACTCAGAGAGGCATGCTAAATGGAATGAGTGGCTGAGAACTTTTTGAGACTGTTTGCAGAGCCTGTCCTCTTTCTGTTCAGAGTATATGTTTTTTGGGGGTGGGGGATTGGTCTACTTTAGGGAAGGAAGTAGCTGGAGATGAAGAGACTTGTCTGGCAGCTTTGTTAAGAAACAAGCCACTCTTTGTAGCTGTTTATTTTGGGTGGTTTCACTGTGACTAATTAGAAACCATTGGGGAACTAAAGGTACTCCAAGACCACTTGTGATCCTGCAGACAAGCTATATGGCCTCCTCCAGAGACAATAGCATGCTTTTCCTTCTTGGATTTAGGATTTTCTCTGACTACTTCTTTGCCACTTTAATTTAGGAAGGTGTTCACTCTGTTTATCTCCTGATTTCTTGATTTTAGCAATTGGTCAACACGTACCTCCCGTGTTCCCACGTCCAGGACACACTCTCAAGGCCCCACAGGCTCACAGCTGATCCTGGTTAGTGTGCTTCCAGCTCGGTAAACTGACCCTGAGTCCTAACATTCCCTTCTTGAATTTGCCACACTCATCGGCAGCCAGAGTTTAAGATCCCGCTGCTTTCTCCTCTGTGACCCTCATGTGTGTTTGCCAGTTTTAAATATAATTGACGCATTGTTTGTAATTTTACTTTGTTCTTTTTTCCATAAATGTTTATTTTGGTCAGTTTTTGTCATTTAGGGGAAAATGCCTTAGGTCAAGATCCCTATTTGTGTGGATTTCTTTGGTTAGCTGAGAGCCCCAGGGCTTAACAGAGGCCTCGGAATAAAGCAAATGGGCATTTTTTAACTGCACATTTTCCGATCTTGTATTAGAACCTAAACAAAGTGCCTTAAGATTACCTAGGGATTAAGTATACATTGCGAGCTTACTAAGTATTTCTTATTTATTTAAAAATGCTTTTTCTCTGAGAAGGCAACAATAATTGGGGAGTATATTTCCAACATGCAAAACGCGTTGTATCTTTCCATAAGCAAGCTTATAATTGGGCTCCTGCAGCCACGCAGCTTCGCATATGGTACTTATGAGTCAATTAAAGCACCCTAACAAGCAGTTATGGGTTTATTGTTTAATTCAATTTCCACGATTCATGCTGTTCCACTCAAAAGTTGCATGTATGTCGGTCAGCATGTAACCATAAGCACACACTTTATTCAAACTCTAGTTTTGGAGAATGAGACCTTCAAATACTGTGCTCCCACACTCTGTGCTCTGCCCAAGGAGAGAGAAAATACAAGGTAAAAATGAATGCATCTGGGGCATGGCAAGAACTGGTTTTTGCTTCCGAAGTAACTCATTTGGATACAGGCAAGTGAACAAATGTATCTGCTCTGCTAAGTTTTGATTGTCACAGAAATGCCATTGCTTGGGTAGCCACTGAGTGAATTCAGAGTATGTGGAGTGGTTGGTTGGCAGCTCAGGTGACCTAAGTCCAAAGGGGAAGGGCCTGGGTTTGATACTTGTGTCGAGAAGTCGGCTTGGTCACGCAGGGGTAACCCTGATATCTGTGCCTAGGAAATGCCAATGCTAGATGGCCACCTTTCATGTTCTTTCTCATAATGCCAGGGATCCTGGCTCTACCCCACACCAGAGCTGGCCACATTGGGAGAGGATTAGGGCAGTATCTGTTTCCACTGTAGTCGGAGTAACAGCACAGACGAGATGGGAAGACTACTTCACGCAGCAGACAAGTGACAGGACTGATGAGCTTCCTAACCCTGGCCAGCTCTTGGCTCTTGAGCATGTGGGAGTATCTCAGGGCTGTTATCACTCATGCTGGACAGTTCAGAGCATGTCCCCTTGGTAGAGACAAGACATGCTTATTGTGAAAGAGAGCACTCAGTGGCCCTCCTTTTTTGTGATATAGAACTTTCTATTACCTCTCGCTATTCTCACTTGTTTCTCAGTTCCAGTATTTCTCTGAAGAGATTTTCCCTTTAGTCATTCATGAACCCAATAATTGAAGCATGGAAGTTGCATGGGGGAAAGCGGCTTTGCATTTTGCCTGGCTCAGACTGACCCAGGTCCTGGTATTTGTCAGAATACTGCACTTGTATTTAATATGGATGTACATTCCTTTCTTTTTTTTTTTTTTTTTTAAGTAGGCTCCACACCCATATGGAGCCTGAACTCATGACCCTGAGATCAATAGGCACATAATCGACTGACTGAGCCAGCTAGGCACCTCTAGAATTTCAATTATACTTGATTTTGAATAAGAAAGTAGTCCACTTCTGCATCTTGGGTCATGATTTCATGGTTCATGAGTTCGAGATCCACACTGGGATCACTTTTGTCAGCACGGAGCCTGCTTTGGAGTCTCTGTCTCCCTCTCTCTCTGCTCCTCCCCCACTTGTGCTCTCTCAAAAATAAGTAAAACAGTAAAAAAAGAAAGAAAGAAAGAAAGAAAGTCCACTTACCTGTTTTCCCTAAGGATACCCCAAACAGAGTATGGGGAGAGTAATTCTAAATGTAGCCTGATTCTCTCTCAAAATAAATAAATATTAAAAAGGTGTGGGAGGGCACCTGGGTGGCTTAGTAGGTCAAGTGTCTGACTCTTGATTTTAGCGCAGGTCATGATCTTATGGTTTGTGAGATTGAGTCCCACATCAGGCTCTGCCCTGACATTGTGGAGCCTGCTTAGGAATTGTCTGTCTCCCATGTTCTCTACCCCTACCCCACAGGTGCATGCCACCTCTCTCTCTCAATAAATAAATAAATAAATAAATAAATAAATAAATAAATAAATAAATAAGGTAGCCTGGATGACTAAAGAAAGCCAGTCTGGATAATTGCAAAAAGAAAAAAAAATAATTAAAACAAAACAAAGCACAGTTGTGACAGCAGGAAATGGACAAGTCATGGTAAATCTGTCAAATCTGTGTTCCTTATTATCGGGAACACATGAGATAGGCCTGGTTCTTATGCTAGTGAATGAGGCAATACCTCAGAGCTAGGAAGAGACACCTCTCCCCTATGGTGGAGGCTGAATAACTGGCCCCCAACGTGGCAAAGTCTAATCTCTGGAAGCTGTGAAGCTGTTATGAGGCAAAAGGTACTTTGCTGATGTGATCAAGTTAAGGATCTTCAGGTGAGGATTATCCCAGGTTAATCCCAAGGTTAATCTCCAGAAGGATCCAATGTAATCATGGCAGCCTTTATATGGTAGGTGGGAGGAGCCAACAATGTGGTGAAGAAGATGGAGGGATCAGGCCTGGGAGATGTGCTGCTGCTACACAGTGGGCCTGGCCGAATGTAGGTGGCCTCTAGATGCTGGAAAGGGTGAGATACTCGATTCTCCTTTGCCTCCAGAAAGAACCAGGCCTGAGCATTTCTTGATTTTAGCTTCCTGAAAATGGTGCTCAACTTCTGACTCCCAGAATTGCTAAGAAAACACATTTTTGTTCTTTTAGTGGCTAATTTTGTAATAATCCGTTACAGTGGTAATAAGAAAACAATTCCCTAGAAATAAATAAGCATTTTTTTAAAAAATGGGAGCAATTTTTTTTAAGTTATTTTGAGAGAGAGAGAGAGAGAGAGAGCACATGTGAGCAGGGGTAGGAGCAGAGGGAGAGGGAGATACAGAATCCGGAGCAGACTCCAGGCTCTGAGCTGTTAGCACAGGGCTTGACAAGGAGCTTACACTCACAAACCACGAGGTCATGACCTGAGGTGAAGTCAGATGCTTAACTGATTGAGCTACACCGGCACCAAAAATGGGGCATTTCTGAAACTAAAAGAAAATGTTGGGCTTCCTAACAGTGTGCTTTTGTGCCTCTGCCTCCTACTCCACCGTGGCTTCAAAAAATCCATGTCTATGTTTAGTGGCACCTAAATGAGTGTCAGTCACTTGTTGACAGACCTATCCAAGCCAAACCCAGGGCCAGCAGTGCTGGGCCTCCCCACCTAGGGGTGAACTGTGTGTATGGCAGAGTTCATATTTTTTAGATGCCTCTTAATTTATACATTTAATCTAATTAGATTTCATTCTGCAGCCTGTTTGCCATTAGGGCTTTAGGGAAAATGGGTAAAGGCCACCTCAGATGGGACATGGATGCAAATGTTGGAGAAGCGTCTTTCAGACAAGAAGAATAAAAGCTTTTCTCTTGCTGCCAGAATGGGTCCTTGGGAGAAAACACAAAGAGCCAGGGGGAAGGGGAGCTGAATGAATGCACATTCTGGTTTCTCTGACTCAGAGCTGATGTTGTTAGGGTAGAGGGTTTGGCTAATGAAAGGGAAGGAAGCTGAAGAGTTTGTGCTCCATGCCCTGTTTGGAACTCTGGGAAGAGGTGGCCTACAGAGGCCCCACTCCAGAAGGAGGTCCTTAGTGGCTCCCTAGATGTCCACTGGGTTTCTTCTGCTACAGAGTCTCCAGAAATTCCTGCCTGCCCCAGGGAGGGTGAGGTGGCTGCTGGTGCTGTCTGGCAGGCAGAATAGGAAAATCCGCCCTGGGGAACCCAGGGCACCAATCACACAGCCCTAGCACGAGGGAGGGCTAGGCCTTCTCAGCTAGAGGAAGATTCCATGCCCAGGCTGACAGGGAATCACCATGAGTTTATGGGCTGAGAAGAGACTCAAGCAATGAATGACACCGGGGTCAGCAGTCACCAAGTGGACAAGGGCCTCTCACTGCAGGTGTTAGAATCCCGGAGAGCTTCAGAAGGACCTTCTTGGCAACCTGAGACCCTTGTGGGGTGCCATACTTTGATGTCAAAAGGGAAAGTGGCTGAAAGATGAAGACTGGAAAGTGTTACTGTAAATAGGAAAGAAACTAATTAAAAGAGCCCAGACTGAGGTAGCTTTAATTTGGCATTTGTACTTTTCCTGATTAACTACCAAGAAGGGAGCTCTTAAGGGTGATTACGTCAGTCTGTATCAAAATAATTGGAAGGGAATGCAGTTTTGCCCTTAGACGCAGCAAGAGATGGTCTCCTCTAACTCCTGTGCTTTTGAGAGCCCTTCTGTGGCCTTCTTCCAGCTTCCTTCCCAGTCATGCCTAAGGAACCCCCCACCCCAAGCCAGCTTCCCTACCCATCCCTTATCCAAATTCTGCCCAGTCTTTAGAACTCCAGAATTTCCTGCCCATATGGCCCTGAGCAAGCTTCAGGGACAAAATCGGCCTCTTGCAAGTCTGACCTGAGGAAAGCTGGCTCTAGCTCAGTGTGTGCTCTAGACCTGAGGGTGGGTCACAGGCAGCTCACGTGTGAATGGAGCTTTGCAGAACTGACAAGAGTGCCCATTTCCAAGTGCAAGAAGGTCACTTCTGGGGTAGAATTGAGCTGGGAGTGAGAAGGAAAGAAAGGGGGCTGGGGTGTGGGACTGGGGTGCAGGCACATTCCAGACTGAAACTTCAAGTCCTCCCAGAATTTTTATAGTAACCTAGCTAAGTCCTTATGAACCTAAATATTTTAAGGTAGGAGAATAGAATCGATGACACATTTATTAATTTTAATTAATTCTTTATTTTTTTTGGTTTTTTTTTTTTAATATTTGTTTCTAGGAGAGAGAGACAGCGTGAGCAGGGGAGAGTCAGAGAGAGAGGGAGTCACTGAAACAGGCTCCAGGTTCTGAGCTGGTTGTCAGCACAGAGCCCGACGCGGGGCTCGAACCCAGGAACCGCGAGATCATGACCTAAGCGAAAGTCGGACGCTTAACCGACTAAGCCACCCAGGCGCCCCTAGTTAATTCTTTAGATGTGTAGTTTATGACCTCTGCTTAAATTCTTACACCAGACCCCGTATGTGATATGGGGAGCCTGGCATAATGTCATTAAGTTGGTAACTTCCCAGATACAGACCTTGTAATTACATGCATGATGGATCCTCTCAAAGATTGTGAAGTAGAGTCCTAGGAGTATGCTTAGCAAGGACAGGAAGCCAGCCCACCATATTGCTGGCTTTCCGCACAGGCCTGTGGTATGTCAAGCCCTGGCCTGGTTCAAGTTGTTATTAATGGATGTATCTTCCTCCTCTTTTCCTGTGTCAGTCCTTCCAGAAAGCTCCTCTGACTGCCCAATGCCAGAGGCCCCAGGACTGTGCTCTTGCAACACCCTGAATGTAGTGACCTTTTATTTCTGCATTTCTTCAACCTGTGTACCCCCAGCCACAGTGTAGGGCCCGATACATGTTGTCTGAATGTTGGTTGAGCTGAGCTAGTATGGTCCATCCTTTCTGCTCCATGACCTGCACGGAAATGGAGCTTTCTACTTGACGCCACTCAGGCTTGCAGGGAAGCCAGCTCATAGAGCCCCTCAAGTTTTCTAGCATGTCACTCCCATTTCCTGGAAATCATGACCTCTTGGATCTTAACCTTTCTTGTCAACTATCACAGTGGAAGTCTATTCGAGAGCACCGTGAGCAAACTAATGTGTCCTTGGTGAAGGTGAGGAGTGTGGACAGCTGGAAAGTAGCAGGCTCCATCACTTACTTAGTCTTCCCAGGCAGGACATCATCCTTTCTTACAAGGACAGAGTCCCCTGCCCTCTTCATACCATAATTGAGAAGAAGACCAATTTATCACAGCATGTCTGACCATTTGAATCCAGGGGTGATGGGGGCACAAAGACTGTTTAGTAATAGTTAATAATCTGAGGCTTTGAGTCCTCCTGGAAGCCTGAGAAGGCTGCCTAAGCCTCCCACATTAACAGCAGGTAGTTCTTTAAAAAAAATAAATAACTCAGACACACTGAGAATTCATAGAGGTACCTGCTTTGTTCTGCTATATTATCAGATAAACTTACATTGAGTCAGGGCATTCCTTTCCATGCTGCTAAAATTAAAAAGAGTGAGTTAACAGGAGAAAGCAATTAGTAACTCTTCTCTGCTTTTTATTATTTTTTTCTCCCAAGGCTCAGATTGTGTCATAATTATGAGAAAAGTGAAGATACTGAACTCAATTCTATGTATTGTATACATTGTTAGGTACTACTGTGAATGGTAAAATATGATCTTGGGCTTCATAAAGCTCTCTGGAGAGTTCCAGGTCACCCCTGCCCTACCTATTTACCTGGTGACTATTGTATGAGAGCGCTTGTCTAAGTGGCTCGACTTAAATGCCTGATTCTCCATTATTCCTTAAGAATACTCAGCTGTCCCAGACAGCTAGTCTGACAACTTTCTGCCCAAATCTTAAGGTAGCTACATTTCAACCAATGCCCGGTAACAAGATTGTTCTGCAGTTATTGGAACTAATTTTACCTGGGAGTACATTTTTCCTCCAGCAAAAATAAAAATATTCCGAGTTTAATCAAGGATTATAATTGAGTATTGAATTGCCATCTCTTAAACAATTCAGTCCAGGTAGAAATACATGACAGGAAGAGTCTGTAGTAAATGTCTCTCCCTTTCCTCATAGACTTTGCCCACTAGTGTAGTACAGTACTTGAACAACTTATAAGCTCAAAAGTGAAATACTTGTTCTAGATGGTAAGTGATTTGCTATGATCCAAGGGACCCAGGATTCAGAGTTAAACTAAATAGCTGATGTCTGACCGATAAATTCTCCCTAATGGCTTATTTTCTGCCTGCCTGTTGTGCATCCTTTCTGTTTAGGACTAAAGTACCTACTTTTCCTTTCTACACCAAGTTTCCTCACTGGTTATCTCCATTAGGAAGATGAAAACATTGAACTGTTGACCCTTTTGCCATTGCCACTATTGTAGCCTCCCAGAAGCCAGATTATTTATATGTACGTGCACACGTATGTGTAAATACAATGCTTTTATAATTGTTCATAGTTGCTTATATATTGTGACTGGATAGATGCATGGATGAATGGATGGATCAAATTCAATAAGATCAACAGGGAACAAAGTGTTGGTAATAAAGATCCAGGTATATAAATGCAGTCTGATGTTTAGACCACTGTAGAAGTAAAGAAAATGACTTTAAGATGTATTCCTGATCTTAGGGGATGAGCTATTTTTTTCTGCCTTATCTCACTCCTCTTCTTATCAGAAATGAAGCTCTAATGGTTCTAATGGTCAGAAAAATTTGACAAATGCCCGTAAATATTAGATGTTAGAATTCAGCTTTAGCATAGAGAGGCATGGCAGCTGTCTGTGCTGGATAGGACCACCTCAGTGAGTGAGGTATAAAGCTGCAGATATGGCCAGAACTTTTCTGTGCAAATGTTCACTGTCCTCCCATGAAACTCTTCAAGAGTTAAGGATTTTGATCTTGGTGCTTCTGGAAGGAATTCCCAACAGGCCTTGGATCTATTTCTTTCTCTGCATTTCTGATCTCCTATGGTAGCTTATAAGCCTCATTTTTGTAAACCGTGAACAGAATACACAGAGCATCACTTGGAAGTCTAACAGACAATATCCTTGGGAGAGCCATGCAGTCTTGGGAAGAGGCTACTGACCTCAACATTGTAAATCCAAACAGGCCCCAGATACTCTGCTTAGGGGTCAAGACTAATTGGTAGGATTTGGAAAGTTCTTCTGAACCAAGGCAAGTAATGGTTGATTCTTCTTTCCTGATGCTTGTTAGGTTTTTATTTCCAGTAAACTTCATTATAAAATTAGATCACTCTCCAGTCACATGTACCAAATTCTTCATTACTGTGCTAAGTACCTCATCTGTATCAGTTTATTATATAGTGTAAGTATTCTCCTGCTCATTATATAGGAGAGTTAGTTGAGTCTTCAGAGAGTTGACGTAACTTTCCCAAGGTAACAAACAATAACAAACTAGTCACTCTTAGTTTGGTTTGACACCAGGGCTTAAAATTTTATCAGTACACTTTGCTAACTCAGTTTTATTTCTCAAAAGAAGTTCTGTGACTAAGGAATCTACATACATGTAATGAGTAAGAACTACAGTGTAGATTTAAAAGGGTTAATACATCTAAAAAACAGCTTTTCCCTAGGAGTTGGCCTATTAGTAGGTGGCTCTAAATTGGATTGTACCACTAACTACTAGTTCTCCTCATTTACTCTAAATATCTTCTCTCTCATTTCCTGGTTTTCCAGTCCTACAGACTTGGTGCTTGATTTTTCTTCAGTAATTTCCTACCCACTAGTATAGTTCAGTATCCAACAATCAAATCAATGTGTATTTAATAATCTTCTCCTATAACATTAACAAGAAGTAAATACACGTTTATGGTTTGGTGTTGGGTGATTTTGTTTTTCACACTTGAAAAGAAATTAGAATCTTTTAAAAAAATGTTTTATTTCTGACAGAGAGAGAGAGAGACAGAGAGACAGGCAGGCAGCATGAGCAGGGGAGGGTCAGAGAGAGAGAGGGAGATACAGAAGGTGAAGCAGGCTCCAGGCTCTGAGATAGCTGTCAGCACAGAGCCCGACACGGGACTTGAACCCACAAACCGTGAAATCATGACCTGAGTCGAAGCCGGATGCTTAACCGACTGAGCCACCCAGGTGCCCTGAAAAGAAATTAGAATCTTGAACTTGGAGAAATCAGAAAACAATAATGCCTGGCCTATGCTGATGATTGTATGATGTGTAGTGTGTCAGTTGCCACTCATCTTTGAGTTGATAGACCATCAGTAATAACACACAGCAGGGATCTTGAGGTTAATGTGAGTGTCATCAAACTTCATGCTACAACTGTGGATGTTTTCTTTGGCCCATAGAGCTCTGTAATTTTTCTGTTAGATTACTCTAATACACCTATTTGTATAGGAACAATGGAACTGATTTGTTCTACCTAGCCCAGTTAAAATGGACAAATTTGACAAACTGACTCATGGTGACTTTAGTGGCAGACTCCTGTGAGATTCGACTATGGCTTTCTCTGTCATCCCTCAGGCTTTGAGAATGACCCAGGAAGAAGTGAGCCATGGAGAATGATAGAGTGTACATGTTTACCTGTGACGAGAACTATCAGCCTGCTTGATTGCTCTAACTTTTTAAAAAAATTTTAAATTAAAGATTATAATTGATAGCATTTATTGAACACTTAGTGTACAAGAGATACTGTTGATAGATTTCTCACAACTCTTTGTTATAGAGATCTTATCATTATAAAGATTAGGAGTCTAAGCATAAAGATTAAGGAACTTAGTTCAAGATGTTTGGAATTGAAATTTGCTTTCATACCATTTGAATTACATCACATGCTTGAGCCATTTTTAAAATTTTTAATGCTTTTTCATTAATGCAAAATAGTTCAGTATAGACATTCATAAATCTAGCATTTGTTAATGTAGTTTGTAGAATTTCAAAGTATCAATGAATGTTTATCATAGTTGTCAAATTATAAACTTACATGGAAAATTATCTTAAAAACCTTTATTGGAAAAATGATTGGTATATACATAGAAGTTCAGATTTCATATAGCAATGTTTTTTAAAAGTATTTAAATATCCTCTTGATATTAAACAGTGCATTGTTAAGAAAAGAGAAAAAAATACCTTGGCAAGATAAAAAAGTCCCCTAAATTGACTGCAGATTAGTTATTTAAACATGCAATTCCAGTAACATTTGCCTGTACCTGACCTAAGATTAAGTATGTTGGTGTATTCATCATTAATGACTATAATAGTCCCAATAGAACAAACACAGGTGAAGTTGGCTTTGTGCAGTGGATTTTGTTCCTAGGAAGCTAATAAAAAAACAAAAGCAAAAATTGTTAAAAATCCGTGAATGACCACAGAGCCGACGTACAAACAGGGAAGTATTGTGTGGCATCCATTATCATCTTAGCTAATGTCTTGGTCCTAAAGCATTCAATGGGTTTGGTTTTCAGTTACTTAAAAAAAAAAAAAAAAGAAAAATAATCCAGTTGAATTGTTCTGTGCTCAGAATAATGAAAGGAATTCAGAATATAAGAAGAATGGGCCACTAATGGAACTCCTATGTACACTTAGCCTGCATTATATAAGTTTCTATATAAAGTGTTCTTAACAATGTTGATCCTGGGGCGCCTGGGTGGCTTAGCCGGTTAAGCGACCGACTTTCGCTTAGGTCATGATCTCGCGGTTTGTGGGTTCGAGCCCCGCGTCGGGCTCTGTGCTGACTGCCAGCTCAGGGCCTGGAACCTGTTTCAGAGTCTGTGTTTCCCTCTTTCTCTGACCCTTCCCTGCTCATGCTGTCTCTTTCTCCTAGAAATAAATTTTTAAAAACAAATTAAAAAAATTAAAAACAAAACAAAACAATGTTGATCCCAAGCAGTGGTAAGTTTATTGCTTTTAACTTGGTGGATTTTAGAGTTGTAATAAAAATGATTCTAAACCATGATTTCTTTAGGATGATGAATTCAGCAAATATCCAGTAACGTGCACAATATCCACAGGCACAACGCCAAACATAGGTTATTAGTGGACAGGCTGCATCAGAACCACCTGGGGCACTTAAAGGCAAAGATATTCCTAGAATTTTTTTTCCTCAGAGATGCTGTTGCAGTAGGTCTGAAGGCATGCCATAGAGTCTGTGTATTGTCTTAAACCTCAATGGTTAGGAATCCTCTTAGAAGTGTAGTTTTCACCATTTGGTAATGTCTAGAACTTGTGGTTTTCACAACCGGCAGGATGTGTGTGCTGCTGGCATCTAATAGGTAGAAGCCAGGGATGCTGTTAAGTATCTTACAGTGCACAAGAAACACAGGTCTACTCAAAGTATGTAACCCAAAATGTCAATAGTGGCAAGGTTGCAAGCTACTGGTCTAGAGAATACAGACCAAATCCTAGAGGGTCCATAACTAGGGTGAATAAAAAATGCACAAAAATATCCTTTATAATTGAATAAAATGTCACTAGTTCAAGGAATCAAACACAGGACTGAAGTAAATCATTTATGAAATTTTGCTTAAGATTATTGGTTATTTTTAAGGTATGACTAGAGATACTCTTTTTGAAAAACTCTGAATGAAAAAGAAATATGCAATTGATAAGGTATCTGTAATGGGAATTACCTAGATAGATGATGCCTATACTTGAAAGAAAAAGTATTGAAAATTTTTTGTTGATCCTGAAATGTTAACAAGGAAAAGTTTACTAATACAATTTTTTATTAGTTTTTTAATGGTTATTGTTGAGAAAGTGAGTGTGAGCAGGAGAGGTCCAAAGAGAGGGACAGAAGATCTGAAGCCGGTGCTGCACTGACAGCAGAGAGCCTGACTCAGGACTCAAACTCATAACCTGAGCCAAAGTCAGACACTTAATCAACTGGTTGTGAAGTGAAAATAGGACCATTTCCATAAGTGCCATTTAAATCAGCAAAGTAAATTAAATCTAGGAAGAATTCACATGATTTTAATGGATTTGTACTTCTTTGTCCTCTATTAAGATTACATATTCTTTCCTAGTTTCAGATCATCCCTCAAGATCAGATATGCACAAGCTCATGTACAATAAATTACTGAAAGTTATTTTGGTTGCTGTCAGTGTAACCAAATTGGATTAATAATGAAAGCAATTAAATCCTCAAATACCTCCACTGGCAATGGTAAACATTTAATTTCCAGAGAGAAATAAGGTTAGCTATGTTAAACACCTTTTATAGTCACCGTGATGACCAAATTTTCTAACACTGAGGTATTCTGCTATTTTATCGAAGAACCAGCAGCAGACTGACTGAATCAAAATAATAACAAAAGAATCCATGTGTTGTTGTTTTTTTCTTCTTGTAAAGCGGTCTCCTGCATCTCTGATGATAACCAGTCAGCAGAAATGATGGAATGCCTCAAGCAGACAAATGGCATGCCTCCCCTTGTGCAGGAATGTACGGTCCCATGTCGCGATGACTGCACCTTCACCGTTTGGTCCAAGTTTACACCCTGTTCCACAGATTGTGACACAACCCGAAGTCGACGGCGACAGCTCTCAGGTAGGGTCCACAACAGCTCTCAGGTAGGGCCCGCGACAGCTCTCAGGTAGGGCCCGCGACAGCTCTCAGGTAGGGCCCGCGACAGCTCTCAGGTAGGGCCCGTGACAGCTCTCAGGTAGGGTGTACTTTTGATTTCTTAGCTTCAGGCAACAGATATGCTCCTGAACCTGACCCAGAAGATGGAAGCTCCAGAAGGACTAGAAACGTATCTGGTCTCTCCCTGTCTCTGCTCTTTCCTATGTATCTTCTGTGCCTATTTCTGTCACATAATATCTACTCAATATTTGTGAAATGATATGGACCATTCTATAGCTATGAAGTTCCCTATGTAGAACATATAATCCTTATAAAAGTCTTACATGGCAGCATAGCCGCTCAGCTAGCATGGCAGAGATTCTGGTGTTTTGTCACATCAGAACCTCAGCAAGATTGAAATCCGTGACTGACGTATAAAACATATCAATGGCAGATCTAACCTGTATCATTTTCTTTGGCCATTACCTTACAAGCAATCTTACACTTTAAAATTGTATTAGTGCAAGATAAAAGTCAAATTACATACAGGTTCTGCTTTTGTGGTATATTATTTTGGTTCTGTTAGCATCCATGAAGTTTAATGGAAATTAAAGCAATTCATAGTTTAATCAAGGTGCTGGAGTGATTTTTTGCTTGTAATATGCAAATAATTGATGCATACTGTACTGCTAGTTTAGATAAATAACCCCAGAATTTCTTGTAGTTGTATTTGTATATCCAGAAAAACTTAATTTAGGTAATGAAGACCCAAAGGAAAAATGCCGAAATAATCACTGGGATAATAAAATTGGTGTTGACATTGACGAATTAGGCATAGAAGACCATTTGTTCTTATAAGCAATTCAAAGGCTAATTCTCTTGGTTTCAAATACCCTTTGTTTGAATGCATTGCTTACAAGATTAATTTAACTCCCTCTAATGGATCTACTTAATCGATGAGAACCTTTAACAGGGTTTTTGCACATAACCTACGAGCCCATTCATAAGTTTAGGTGAAATGTATAATCAAATAGAAACAACAAAGTATGGTGAACTTAGTGCTCTCTTCTACAAAACTCTGTCATATATAACTTTATGTGGCATTGCTTGTGTTTCTAAGATAAAAAAATTCTTACAGGGAATATAATGTAGTGGAATGTATGTGACAGGAATAACTTCAACTTCAGGTGTACCAGTAAAACTTGGTGGGCACGTTCATATGTAGGGCTTCAGAAGCCATCATCCTGGCAATTCTCTTTGTCTTTGACGTGAGAATTTTCTTTTCAGGAAAAGGACATTTTTCATTAGTGGCCAGTTTTGTCTTTTCTTTTTTCTTGAGGGTTTACTCCTGATATTTTATACCTGCAAATTGAAAAAGGGAATATTGAAAATCCCATGGTATTTATTAAGCTAGTGAAGTTTGTTATAAATTGTCAAAAGTAACACACTTGACTCACATAAAATAAACTTATTAAATATTGGAAAAGCCACTGTATACTTTTCTGTAAATTCTATTCTAAGAATTACTCATACTAAAAATCTATTGAGAATTTTTCTTTATTGACTATGCTTTTTGCTTGCTAATTAACATTTGTGTGTCTTCACATCTTGGAAACAACTGGACAATTTTATGAAACCCAGGAGTTTTGGGGGGAAAACCAATCGGGTATTAGGTGTGGAGGGGCAGTAAGAATTGAAATTCATCACTTCTTAAGACTTTTATTGTTGTACTATGCTTGCCTTTTGGTTTCTCATGTAATTTGGTAAACTGAAGTAATCTCTAACATGAATGGTAGTAAAAGGCATGGGGTTAGACTATAAGACAATGGGACTCTCTTTAACACAGATAAACATGGAGAAGCATACAATAATACAAACCACTGAATAGTATAAGGGACCATCTAGGGTATTTTTCTTTTCTTTTTTTTTTTTCCATTTTTAACAAGAGGCTTTAATTCAATATCTGAAAGTCCTGGGTGTTGTACCTAAACAGGATCATCATAGGTTTTAGATTGAATGGTATTTATATCTGTTGTTGATACAGTGCTGAAAATAATCCATTAATTAGGTTTGTTCAGGTTATTAATATAGAAAATAACTGGATAAGAACACATATTTAATATATTCTTATAGTTTTATGTCTTGTGAGAACAGTCACACATTTCCTTCTGACTTAAGTGTGGAAAAATAACTTTACAGTTGTATTAGGGATTGGTAGTCTTGGTAGGTTTTTTTGTTACTTTGTGGTGGTGGTGGTTGGTGGTAGTGTGTTTTTTCTTTTTTGTTTTTAGTACTAACTAGTTTTGAATCCAAAAGTTAACATTGTTTACTATAATGTAACCAAAGTAAAGGACTGGTGATAATTTCTCATTTTAAGAACCATTTCTGTATGAATTTACTCCAGTCTTTGTTTAAACAGTGGTGCCACATAATTAACGATATCCCAAATACAGAGATGGCATGTATTCATACAGAATACTCTACCAGCAACTCTTGGTTGCCTTGTAGATTAATATTTTTCTTCTTCCTCTCTCTTGCTCTCACTGTATCCTTTTGTCATCTTTCTTCCCAACTCTACCTTTTTTAAACCTTTTCTTAATGAGCAGATTTCTTGACTACTTACATGTGCTCGGCCTTAGGAATACTACTAGGGATTAGGTAGACATGATCTTAATTGAAGAGCTTACACTATAATGAGAGAGAGAGATTTTATTACAGTTACAACACAGTATACTTCTTTTGACAATAGCTGTTATATTAGTGCTATGAGTTTCTTAATGCTAATGTCACAAATTACCACAAATTTAGTGGCTTAAAAAGAACATAAATTTATGATTTGAATTGTATCTAAAATAAACGTGTTTCAGCAGACTGAAAACAAAACGGTGGAACTGCATGCCTTTCTGGATGCTCTAGGGAAATTTTACTTCCTTTTTTCTAGCTTCTAGAGGCTGTCAACATTCCTTGGCTCATGAGACTCTCCTCTTCCATCTTGAAATTCAGTAACATTGTGTGTCTCTGACCATTTGGCCTCTGATTTAACAAAGATTCTCTACCATGTGATTAGGTTGAACCCACCCAGATAATCCAGAATAATCTCATCCCAAGGTCAATAAACTTAGTCACATCTACACAGTCCATTTTACCATCTAAGGTAGCATAATTATAAGAACTGGAATGTGATCACCCTTGGAAAGGTATAGCTTGTGGTAGACAGAATAGAACTACAGAAGAATACCTTTTCCAGGGGTAACTAATAAAATACCCCTGCCAGAAAGGAAGGACAAGTAAACATTAACTAGTCTATGGGGGGAAGTTGGAATTTAGGAAAATTTCTGGTGTAAGAAATGCAAAGGCCAGAAATCAATGAGTAATTTCTAGGAACTGAAAGGTGCTTGTGTCTAGCTTGTGAAGTGACAGAGGCAGAGTGGCAGCACATAGGCAGGAGAGGTGCTAATGGAATCAGACACTTGAGGTCCTTGATGACCATGCCAAGGAGCCTAGACTTCATTCTATGAACTATGGTAAGTCACTGAAGCCTTTTAAGTAGATAAATGAGATCAGACTTCCATCTTTGTGAGTTGGTTCTAGCTGCAGTGTGAGAAGATTGAAAGGAAAATGAGGTGTCAGAGATTAGAAGCTGTGTGATGATTTAAGCTGGAAATCTGGAGGTGGGCTAAATAAGGGTGGCATTGGTCAGAATGGCAACAATGCACTGGTTTCAAGAGTCATTTGATATGATCTTTGTCATTAAGCAGATACAGGTAGTCAGATAGTGCAACAGATTTCAAGTCTGACATTTTACACTTGGCATACTTGGTAAATGAAGATGCAGAAAGGAAGGTCCTGCTGTGAAAAGCTTGAGGATGGGTTTTGCAAGGTTGAGTTTGATTGTCCCTTAAAGTTCCAGTCTGTGGCTCAGAAGCTTGAGCAAGAAATCTAGAGTGGAGATAATAAGGAATTCAACTCTGCGGGTGGGGCGCCTGGGTGGTTCAGTCGGTAAAGTATCTGACTTTGACTCAGGTAATGGTCTGTGGGTTTGAGGTCTGCATCAGGCTCTGTGCTGACAGCCTGGAACCTAGAGCCTGCTTCAAGTGCTCTATCTCCCTTTTGCTCTGCCCCTCCCCTACTCATGCTTGCTCTCCTTCTCTCTTCTCCTCTTTCCTCTCCCTCTCCTCTCCCCTCAAAACTGAATAAACATTTAAAAAGTTAAACTTTTCCTATAGGTAAAGATAATGGATCAGAAAAGAAGAGAACCTAGTGACTGGTTTCTTTGTATCTCTCAACCAGTTAATTCTCAGAGCCACAATCGAAGAAGCTGTGTTTCTCGAACTTACTCTTCTCAAGTGCCCCTAATGATAGAGGAAATGATTGCATCCTCCCAGAGAGAGAGTGGCACAGCTGAAGCTCCTGCAAGATCATTTCAGGTCCTGCAGGAATCCTTATTTATTGTGGCCATAAGCAGCATGTCTGACCTTAGAGCCAATCCTCCAACAGCAACTGTAAAATTACATAAACTATTTGACAATGAGAAAATATCCTATGCATCACCTTGTATCAAGCATTTCTAAAATAGCTATAAAGACTGGGAATAAGACCAGTAAATCAGCATACTTCATTTTTCTATATCCAGCCAAGACTCTAGCTGATGACTTATTAATGAGGAAACAAAATATAATTATTAGATCTATTTGAGAATTTTTAGGAGTCCAATGGAAGTGTGTTGGCCAAAAAGTTGAATTAAGTTACAGGCTGACTTGAAACCCCATTAAACATAATGATCAAGTACTCAGCAGTAAGAATTGATTCTGTATTCTCATGACTCAAAGACAGGATCACAGCTAAAAGGTCCATCAAAGTCAGTTGGTAAGGCAAAGTCATATTCTAGAATACTTGAGTTAAAATAGTCTCTCAAAATGGAAGCCATGGCTCTTTCTCAGATTAAATTACCCAGCATTATTGGAACATTTATTTCATTTTATTGTGTCAGCATTTGTGAGCTACTTGATGGCAAGGACCAAAATAAGTTCTGCTTTGTCTGCCATACCTGGAGTGACCCCTAACCTCACTCCAGAGCCATTGTATGGGAGGGTATCCTTTTGTTCTTTGAATAAACTTTTTTCAAAAATGTACTTCAAGAAGAGAGGGGTGTTTATGGTTTATGTTTGTTTCCCTGGAGACCATTAATTCCAAGAAGACTCAGACAAGGTAATATGCTTGTTCTTATCAACAAGTTAGAAAATCCAACTAAATGGGTTCACAAAAATTTTCTAGCTGTTGAGTCACTGTAGCAAGCATCTTTTTTTTTTTTTTTGCCACTTTCCAACATAAAACGATTTTTAATTTTTTCCCCAGGATACCGTGACTTTCACAGTAGGTTTGAGAATTGTTTTCATTGTCCTAAGATTTACTTTCTTCACAATAAAGAGTCAGGGAGGGCAGTGGAAGGATATACGTAAGATTAAATTTTCTAAGAGACAGTAAAGACAATACTGTGACTTTTAACCAAACAGATGTGAGATTAATATAGCAATGTCTCTTTTTGGAACAGGGAAAAGCAGGAAGAAAGAGAAATGCCAGGACTCTGACCTGTACCCTCTTGTGGAAACAGAACTATGCCCCTGTGGTGTATTTGTATCTCAACCTTATGGAAACTGGTCAGACTGCATTCTTCCAGAAGGTAGAAGGGAGACTCAACGAGGAGGATTTCGGGTACAAGGAGAAAGCAAAGAATGTGGAAAAGGCATGCGCTTTCGAGCAATAGCCTGCTCTGATAAAAATGGAAGACCTGTTGATCCCTCATACTGCAGCAGCTCTGGTAAGGAGATGGATGAGAAGTAACAGATGGGAACAGACCCAGAGATGTATCCACAGTCTAGAATTAGCAGCTTTGTTCTTTAATAATTGTTTAGTTCCCCTTGGTCAATAACACAGCCTTTCATAAAATACAGGCATTTGGAATGCATATAGATCCATATCTTACTGATTGGAATGTGATTCTTTTGGATCCTGAATTCCCCTCACTCTATACTTTGGCCACTTGATTAACTGTGGATAAGTACAGTTGCTCTACTTCAATGAAAAAGCCATATTTTTTTAAAAAAATACATCTTGGTATTGTTTTGGTGCTCTAATCATACATAGAAAAAGCATCAGGCTTTAAATTTCTTCTAAGTTAGTTGACAAAATACCAATTAAACTGTTGATTTTAAAATGATTTACCATGTGATATATAAGTATATCTCAATTTATGGAATAAAACTGTAGGAAAAAAACATAGGCAATCTAGGAGAGTTCTGTGAGCTGTCAGTTAGGAAGACTGTCTTTTCTGAATCTTGGGAGAATTTGAAAGATAGTGGTGAATGGGTTAAAGAAGGAGATTAGAAACAGTTGGGGTAAACGTTAATAGGGGGTAGGGTGGCCTGAGACTAAAGATTACAATGGAGTCTATGTATTTCATACTCTAGCTTGTGGCTTTTTATTTTATTTTTTTTAAGACTAAAAACATTAGGAATTTTACAGAGGGTATGAAAGAGAAGTCATGTTTGACTGGCAAGCTGGGGGAGGATGAAAGAGTTTGGCCTCTGTCATCAAAGCCCTGTGTTCTAATAAGCTTCCTCAATAATACTAGAAATTATTGAAGTGATTGAGTTCTGACCTAAAAGTCAGGTAAACGAGAGTTTGTTTTCATTCCCAGTGCATTAGCCTATCTTAAGATAGGCCCATATCATTATATGAATGCAACTTAAGGTTTAATACTTTTTAATTGGTGAAATCATTGCTCTGCTTCCTGGGTTACTTTATAAAATTTTCTTCAGTGATTTGACTCGCAGAAACTTGAAACCCCTCACAAGCAAGTTGTGGACCCATTTTAAGGAAGCCAGAGCTCATTTACTCTAATCTTTGTTTTTTCCAGCTTTGTATGTATATATGTATACACACACATACATATACTCACAAATACAATGTTTTCTACAAATTACATTTCCTTTTTCCCATTGAAATGTTTGACTTACAATGTTGTAATTTCATGGACTTTTATAGGGATGTGATTGTCATTGCAGTGATAATTAACACCACTATCCCATTACAAAATTATCATTTCTTTTTAGTGGTTGGAATAATTAAGTTCTGGTCTTTTAGCAATTTGATTATAACATAATTATAGGTGTGTATATTCACTATAGGGTGCATTAAACCTCTAGGACTTATTCACTACTTGTTAAAATTGGCACAGCTTAATAACATGTGTGCTATTCCCTCACCCCCAACCCCTTATCTCCTAGTAAACCCCATCTACTCTGTTTTTATAAGTTTGATTTCTTTAAACTCCACATACAAGTGATAACCTACAGTATTTGCCTTTCTCTATCTGACTTCTCATTTAGTGTAATATCCTCAGGATCCATCCATGTTGTTACAAATGGCAGGATGTTCTTTCTTATGGCCATATAATATAATATAATCTCACATCTTTATAATCCTTTGTTGATTGGGCACTTAGGTTATTTCCATAGCTTGACTATTGTGAAGAATCCTGCAACTAATACAGGAGTATATTTCTTTAACACACTGTTTTTATTTCCTTTAGGTATGTGCCCAGATGTGGGATTCCTGCATCCCACAGATCTATTACTAATATTCAAGTAACTTGAGTATTGTTTTCCATTGGCTGAACCAATATCATTTCTACCAACAAGTGTACAAGGGTTCCCTTTTCTCCAATTCTCCTCAACATTCATTACTTCTTGATTATAGCCATTCTAACAGATATGAGGTGGTGTTTTGCTATGGTTTTGAGTTCCATTTCCCTGATGGTTAGTTATGTTGAAAGTCTTTTCATGAACCTGTTGGCCATTTGGATATTTTTGGGGGGGATGTCTGTTTCCCTGCCTATTCCATAATTAGATGGAGTGTGTTCTTTATATATTTTGGATGTTGAAGTGCTATCTGATACATGGTTGGCAAAAAGTCTTCTCCCATTTACTACGTTGCCATTTCATTTTGTTGATTGCTTCTGTTGCTATGCAGAAGCTTAAGTTTGATATAATCTCACTGGGTTGCCATTGTTGTTTTGGTGATAGATCCAAAACCTCATTACCAAAACCAATGTTAAATAACATCTTGACTATATTTTCTTCTAGGAGTTTCATGGTGTCAGGTTGTATATGTAAGTCTTTGACCTCTTTTGTTAAATTTTTAAATGTAAGATAAGGGTCCAGTTTCATCATTCTGCACATGTTCAGTTTTTCCTACATCATCTAGAGATCATCATTTCCCCATTGGGTGTTCTTTCCTTTCTTGTTGAATCTTAGTTGACTGAATATGCCTGGGTTTTATTCTAGGATCTATATTCTGTTTCATTAGTCCATGTCTTTTTATGCCAATACTAATCTGTTTTTATTATGAGAGCTTTGTAGTATGACTTGAAATCAGGAGGTGTGATAACCCATCTTTGTTGATCCTTGGGACTGCTTTGACTATTTGGGGTCCTTGGTGGTTTTATTTCTCTATTTATGTGAAGAATGCCATTTGAATTTTGATACAGATTACATTAAGTCTATAAAAAGCTTTGGGACTAAGGCCATTGTAATAGAATTTCTCTGATCCTTAAACACAGGCGGTTGTTGTTTTTTTCCATTTCTTGTATCTACTTCAATTTTTTTCAACTAAGTTTTGTAGTTTTCATCATACAGATCTTTCACTTACTTGGTTAAATTTATTCCTAGGTATTTTATTTTTTTGATGCTCTTGTGAATGGGATAGTTTTAGTTTTCAGAAGTTTCATTATTAGTATACAGTAACAACTGATTTGGGGGGACACCTGGGTGACTCACTTTTTGAAGTGTCCGACAGTGTAGAGCCTGCTTAGGATTCTCTCTCTCTCTCTCTCTCTCTCTCTCTCTCTCTCTCTCTCTCTTTCTCTCTCATACCTCTCTCTGACCCTCCCCAGCTCACTGTCTCTCAAAATAAAACTTAAAAAAATCACTGATTTTTGTATGTTGACTTTTTTTAGTCTTGAAACTTCATTGAAATTGCTGAGTAGTTTCACCAGTTTTTTGGTTGAGTCTTTGAGGTTTTTTATATACAAAATAGTATCCCCTACAAATAGTGATAATTTTAATTCTTTCTTTCCTATTTGGATGTTTTTGTTTGGTTGGTTTTTCAGGGTTTGCATTTTTGTTTCCTGTTTTAATTGCTCCGCCTAGGATTTCCAGTACTAAAGTGAACAAGAGAGGTCAGAGGAAGCAATCTCGTCTTTTTCCTGTTTCAACATTGAATATAATGTCTGCTGTGAGTTTGTTACATGTGGCCTTTACTATGTTGAATGTTTCTTCCACACACCATCCATTGAGGGTTTTTATCATGAAATGGTGTGATGTTTTGTCAAATGTTTTACTTTGCATTTATGTCAATGATCATGTGATGTCTGTCTCCTACTAATGTGATGTATTACATTTACAGATTTGTGTATAGTGAATCATCCTTGAATTGAAAGGATGTATAATCATACTTGATCATGGTGTATAATATTTATGTCTTATTTCAGTATCCTGATATTTTGTTAATTTTGTCATTTATTTTCCTGAGTAATACTGTTCTAATAGTAACCTTTTATCGTAGTGTCCATATCTGGCTTTGGTATCAAGTAACACTGGCCCTGTAGGAAACTAGACGTATTCCTCCTCTTCAATTTTTTTTTTTTTTGAAGAGTTTGAGAAAAATTGACATTAATTCTTTTTTAAATGTTGGGTAGAATTTACCATTGAAGCCATCTGTTCCTGGGATTTTCTGTGTCGGGAGGTTTTTGATAACTGGTTTAATCCCTTTACTCATTATTGGCTTGTTCACATGTTTCTGTCTTAATAGGTTGTGGGTTTTTAGAAATTATGTCTGCTACATTACCTAATCTGTTGGCTTGTAATCATTCACCGTAGCCTCTTATGATTATATATATTTCTGTGGTATCAGTTATAATGTCTCTTCTTCCATTTCTAATTTTGAGCCTTTTTTTAAATTTAGGCAAAGGTTGTCAATTTTGTTTCAAACAACATTCCATGGGCACCTGAGTGGCTCTGTCAGTTAGGCATCCAACTTTGGCTCAGGTCCTGATCTCAGGGCTCGAGAGTTAGAACCCTGTGTCAAGCTCTGTGCCTAGGGCATGCTTTGGATTCTGTGTCTCCCTCCCTCCCTCCCTCCCTCCCTCTCCCTCTCTCTCTCTCTCAAAAATAAACATCAAAAAAACTAAAGAAAAAAAAAACAGCTCTTACTTTCATTGATCCTTCCTGTTTTTCTGATCTCTATTTCTTTTATTTCCCCTCCGATCTTATTTCCTTCCTTTTGATACTGAGATTTAATTTATTCTTCTAGTTGCTTGAGGTGTTAGGGTAGTTTGAGATCTAATTTCTTAATGTATCCATGTAAACTTTCCTCTCAGAACTAGGATTTGGATCCCATAGGATTTGGTAGGTTGTTGTTCCATTTTTTTAGTTTTAACTTTCTGATTTCCCTTTTGATTTCTTCTTTGACCCAATGCTTGTTCAGAAGTTTGTTGTTGAGTTTCAAGATACTTGTAAACATTCTAGATTTTTCTTTATTTCTAGTTTCATAGCCTTGTGGTCAGAAAATGTAGTAGGATTTCACTCTGAAATTTTGTTTTGTGTCTTATGTGTTCTATCCTGGAGAATGTTCCATCTGCACTCAAGGAAACTATGCATTCTTCTATTGGATGGAAGAGCCTATATATGTAAACTCGATTTGGGTTAAGGTATTGTTCACTTAACATTTCCTTGTTGTCTTTTTCTGTTTGGATCATTTATCCATTACTGGCAGTGTGGTATTGAACTTTCTTACTGTTAATATGTAGCTGTCTATTTCTCTCCTTAGATCTATTAGGGTTTACTTATCAGGTGCTCTAGTAATGAATGTATATACATTTATGAATGTTTTATTTTATAGATGTATTGACTCTTTCATTATATGATCTTTGCTTGTTGTTGCTTTTTTTTTTTTAAGTCCTGAAGTCTATTTTGTCTATGTATGCCTATCTCCACTTTCTTTTGGTTCCTACTTGCGTGAGTTATATTCTTCTGTCCCTTCAAAATTGGAATGTATATATATATCTTTAAAGTTGAAATTAGTCTCCTATAGGCATCATACAGCTACCTTGTTTTTCTAGGCATACAGCCATTCTGTACCTTTTAATTGGTGAATTCAACCCATTTACAGTTAGAGTGATTATTGATATGTAAGGACTTAAAACTACCATCTTCTAGTCTGTCTTCTGGTTGTTTATCTCCAGTGTTCTTGACCTTCTCTTTCTGCCTACCTTTGTAAACTGGCAGTTTTCCACAGTGATATGCTGTCTTCCCTTTTTTTGGTTTCCTAAACTACTCAAGATTCTTGCTTTGTGGTTTCCATGAGGCTTACATAAAACATCTCCTAGATAAACAGTCAATTTTGTCTTGATAATAACTAATCTCAGGGCACCTGGGTGGCTCAGTTCTGTGTCTGACTCTTGATTTCAGCTCAGGTCATGATCTCATGGTTCATGAGATCAAGCCCTGTGCCAGGCTCTATGCTAACAGTGCAGAGCCTTTTCCTCTCTTCTCTCTCTCTCTCTCTGTCCCTCCCCTGCACATGTACTCATGTTCTGTTTCTCAAAACAGTTAAGAAAAAAGTTCCTATTCAATTGCCTATGGAGTCTCTACCCTTTTATCCCACCTCTGTATATTTTGATGTCCCATCTGACCCCTTTTATGCTATGTCTTCATTTAAAATTACAGTCATTGTGATTATTTTAATACTCTATAACTTTTATAATATAGTTAAGTGATTAACACATTCTAACAAAGTTAGTTTTCTATTTCACAACTTTACCAAAGTGTTTTGTGCTTTGATATGTTTTCCTCTCTCTAACATCTTTTCATCCCAGCTTGAACTCCTTTGAGCATTTCTTGCAAGTCTGTTAGTGGTGAACCCCTTCTAATTTTGTTAGTTTGAAAAAGCCTTCATTCCTCCCTGATATCTGAGGGATAACTTCTAGATCAAATATTCTTGGCTAGTAGTTTTTACCTTTGAGCCATTTGAAGATGTTGCTTAGTCTCTCCTGACCTATAGACTTTCTTGGGAGAAATCTGTTGACGGCCTAATGGGAATTCTATTTTGGTCACTTACTTCTTCTGATTGCTCTTCAGATTCTTTACCACTGATTTTTGACAGTTCCGATATATAACGTGTCTTGAAAATGGTATTTTTGCATTGGGATAATAGTGTTCTATCAGCTTCCTGGACATTTTAAAATGTCTACCTTCCTTTACAGTTCTTGTCCTTCTGTACACCAATTTTATGTTCACATGAAGTCAAAAGCTCTAATAGTTTCTTGTACATTTTTTTTAGGTTTTTACTTAGGGGACACCTGGGTGGCTCAGTTGGTTTAGCATTGGACCTTGATTTTTGGCTCAGGTCATGACCTCATGGTTCATGAGATTGAAGACTATGTCAGGCTCTGCATTGACAGCACAGATAGGGATTCTCTCTCTCCTTTTCTTTCTGCCCCTTCCTGCCTCACACATATGCACTCTGTCTCTCAAAATAAAGAAATAAACTTAAAAAGTTTATATTGAAATTCCAGTTAGTTAATATACAGTGTCTTATTCGCTTCACATGTACAATACAGTGATTTTTACACTTCCATACAATAACCAGTGTTGATCACAAGTGCACTCCTTAGTCCTTATCAGCTACTTAACCCATCGCCACCCACCTCCACTCTGGCAACCATCATTTTGGTCTTTAGAGTTAAAAGTCTGTTTCTTGTTCTACCTCTCTTTTTCCCCTTTGCTTGTTTTGCTTCTTAGATTCCACATATGAGTTAAATCATATGGTATTCTCTATTCTCTTCTTTAGCTTAGCATAATATCTCTAACTTCATGCATGTCATTGCAAATGGCAAGATTTCAACTTTTTTTAATAGCTGTGTAGTATTCCATTGCGTGTATGTACACCATATCTTCATTATTCCTTCATCAGTGGACCCGGGCTGTTTTTTAATTTGGCTATTGGAGGTAATGCTAGAAACATCAGGGTGCATGGATCCCTTTGATTAATATTTTTGTATTCTTTTGGTAAATACTTAATACTGTGATTGTTGAATTGCAGAGTACATCTATTTTTTAACTTTTTGAGGAAACTTCTTACTCTTTCCCAGAATGCCTGTGCTAGTTTGCATTCTCATCAACAGAGCTTCGTGTTTCCCTTTCTCCACATCCTTACTAACACTTGTTGTTTCTTGTGTTATTCATTGGACCCATTCTAATAAGTGTGAGGTGAGAACTCCTTATGGTTTTGATTTGCATTTCCCTGATCAGTGACGTTGAGCATATTTTCATGTATCTGTTGGCCATCTGTCTTTGGAGAAATGACCAATTATGTCATCTGCCCAGTTCTTAATTGAATTAGTCATTTTTGGTGTGTTGAGTTTTATATCTCTTTATATATTTTGGATTTTAATCCTTTATTGGATACGTCATTTGCAACTATCTTCTTCAATTCAGTAGGTTGCCTTTTAATTTTGTTATTTGCTGTGCATAAGTTTTTTCTTTGTTTGTTTTGTTTTTTGATACAGTCCCAATAGTTTATCTTAGCTTTGGTTTCCCTAGCCTCAGGATACCTATCTAAAAAGAAGTTGCTATGGACAGTACAAAGAAGTTATAGCCTGTGTTATTCTCTGGATTTTTATGGTTTCAGATCTCACATTTAGGTGTTTGATCCATTTTGAATTTGTTTTTGTGTGTGGTGTAAGGAAGTGGTGCAGTTTTATTCTTCTGTATATTGCTGTTGAGTTTTCCCAAAACCATGTGTTGAATTGACTGTCTTTTTTTTCCTCTTTGGATATTCTTTCCTGTTCTGTGGGTTTATTTCTGGGTTTTCTTTTCTGTGTGATTCATCTATGTCTCCTTGTTTGTGCCAGTACCATACTATTTTGATGACTACAGCCTTGTCATATAAGTTGAAGTGTAGAATTGTGATACCTCCTACTTTACTTTTTCAAGGTTGTTTTGGCTATCTGGGGTCTTTTGTGGTTCCATAAAAAGTTTAAGATTGTTCTAGCTCTGTGAAAAATACTGGTAGTATTTTGAAGGGATTGCATTAAATGTGTAGATTGACTTTGGGTAGTATAGACTTTCTGCAACTTTTGTTCTTCCAATCCATGAATAGGAAATGTCTTTCCAATTCTTCGTGTTCCCTTCAAGTTCTTTCAGTATTCTATAGTTTAGAGTACAGGTCTTTCACCTCTATGGTGAGGTTTATTCCTATATATCTTAATATTTTGCGGTGCAACTATACATGGGATTGAGGGCTAATTTCTCATTCTGCTTCATTAAGGTGTGTAGAAATGTGGCAGATTTCTGTATATTGATTTTGTTGTTGTTGTGACTGATATTGTTTGTAAGTTCTAGAAGATTTTGGTGGAGTCTCTCAGATTTTCTGTATATAGTATGTCATCTGCAAATACTGAAGGTTTTACTTCTTGCTGATTTGGGTGCCTTTTGTTTATTTTTGTTGGATTGCTGTGGCTAGGATTTCCAGTACTATGTTACATAGTAACGGTGAGAGTGGGCAATCCTGTTTTGCTCCTGACCATAGAGGAAAAGCACTCAGTTATTTTCCCCATTGAGGATGATGTTAGTTGTGGGTTTTTTCATTCATTTCCTTTATTTTGTTGAGGTATGGTCCCTCCAATCCTTCATTGTTGAAGATTTTTTTTTATCATGAATGAGTATTGTACTTTGTCAAATGGTTTTTCTGCATCTATTAGATCATTAGTTTATTTCTGAATGCACTTGTTGAAGGAAATCTTGAGTCCTGTGGAGTAATGTGCCGAGGCACTTTTGTTCTGTAGATGTCCAGTTAGTTATTAAAAGGGAGAGAGAAGAGAGGAATAATTCACTGCCATGATACTGATGTCATGTATATGTTGGTTTAGACATTCATTTGATTAAAAAACCTGTATTTTCAACACCAGCTAGGTACTCTGTCCTCTTCTATGATTTGGGTGTACATTTAAGGGAAAATAGAGTATTAATGAAGTTTATTGTCTAGGGGTGGACAAAAACAAAACAAAAAGAATTTCAAGTTTTTATTAGCTCTTTGGATGCTGAGTAGAAAATCTTTACATAACCTTTAGGGAAGTCCTTTCTAAAGTAACATAAACTTCAGATATGAAGGCTGAGAAAGAAGCAATCATGTGAAAAGTACTTACAAGATCATCTATATATTCTGAAGAGATAAGGTAAGCAAGAACTTATCAAAAAAACAAAAGCTTTATGGTTTGAATATAGGGACTGAGGAGAGGATTTTTTGAAGTGAGGTTGAACAAGTAGGCAGAATCTTGTGGGACAAAGAGGAGTACAAATCTAATTTAAGTGCAATGATAGGTGAGAAGAGGGGGAGTTAATAGAAGTTTAAAAAAATTAATGGATACTTTTGACACACAGCATGTTTCAGGCATATAGCATAATACAGTATTTGTATATATTATAAATTTATATATTATAAACAAAGACACATGCTTAAAATTTTCTTGTGATTATAATTTTTAAGATTGACATAGAACTTTCAAATATACAATGGAGTACTAACTATGTTGTACATTCCATTCTTATGACTTAGATATGTTGAAGTTAGTTTCTTTTTACCCATTTTTCCCACTTCCCACCCCCTACCAACAACCACCAGTCTGTTTTTTAGGAGTTCACTTTTGCTTTTGCCTTTGTTCATTTTTGCTTTTTAGATTCCACATATCGGTAAGATCATACGATATTTTTCTTTCTCTCTGAGTTAGTTTACTTAGTTTACTGCCCTCAAGTTCCCTCTGGTTGTTGCAAATTGCAAGATTTTTTTTTTTTATGGCTGGATAATTATTGTATGTTTCTATCATGTTTTCTTTAGCTACCCATAACACTTAGGTTGCTTGGCTATTGGAAATGGTCTTGCAATTAACAGGGGGTACACAAATCTTTTAAAGTTAGTGGGGTTTTTTTTCCTGGTGAATATGAGAAGTGGGGTAGCTGGATCATGTTTGTATTTTTAATTTTCTGATGATAATTTATACTGTTGTCCACAATGGCTAACCCACTTCAATTTTTCAACAACCATACACAAGGATTCTTTCTCTACATCTTCACCAATTTACTTCTTACCTTTTGATAATGCCATTCTAAGAGATGTGAAGTGTTACCTTCTTGTGACTATGATTTGTATCTTCCTAAAATTTTTTTAAATGTGTATTCCTCCTCATTTTTTTTTTTTTTGAGAGAGAAAAAGCTCTCAAGTGGGGGAGGGACAGAGAGAGGAAGACCCAGAACCCTAAGCAGGTTCCAAGCCCTGAGCTGTCAGCACAGACACGGGGACTCGAACCCATGACCCATGAGATCATGCCTTGAGCCAAAGTTGTATGCTTAACCAACTGAGCCACCCAGGTGCCCCTGATATGTATCTTGATGGTTAGTGATGTGAGCATCTTTTCATGTGCCTATTGGCCATCTGTATACCTGAAAAAAAGGTCTGTTCAGATCCTCTGCCCCCTTTTTATTATGTTTTGTTTGGGTTTTGTTTTTGTTGTTGTTTTGTTTTTTGGGGTTTTACTTTCATTGTTGTTGTGCTACTGAGCTGTAGGAGTTCTTTATTTTGGTTATTAACCCTCTATCAGATATATAATTTGTGAATACATTCCCACTTTATAGGTTTTTATCTTGCTATTGGTCTCCTTTGCTTTGCCAGAAGGCTTTTTATTTTGATACAGTTCTAATAGGTTATTTTTATTTGGCTTCTATTGCTTTAGATTTTTGTGTCAAATCTCTCCTGTCCCCCCAAAAAATTATTGCAAAGACTAATGTCTAGAAGCTTACCACCTAGATTTTCTTTCAGGGGTTTCCTCATTACAAGTCTTACATTTAAGTCTTCCTTGCATTTTTTAGTTCATTTTTGTGTATGATATGAGGTAGCGGTCCTATTTCATTGTTGTGTATGTGGCTGTCTAGTTTTCTCAACATCATTTATTAGACTGTTCTTTCCCCATTTATATTCTTGGCTCTTTTATATAAATTAATTTGCCATAGATGTGTGGGTTTCTTTCTGGGCTATGTCTGTTTTCATTTTTTTCTATACAGTTAATTTATTCTTGAGATTGCATGAATGGGGGAGGAGCAGAGAGAGAAGGAGACAAAGAACCTGATGTTGGGCTCGAACCCATGAGATCATGACCTGAACCAAAGTCAGATGCTTAACGGATTGAGCCACTCATGCACCATGTCCCTGTGTCTGTTTTTAATGCCAATACCATACTATTGTTACTAGCTTTGTAGGATAATGTGAAATCAAGCATGGCAGTTATGGTTTTGTTCTTTCTCAGGATTACTTTGGCTATTTGGGGTGTCTGTGGTTCCATTACAATTCTAGGAATTTGTTCTATTTCTTTGAAAAATGCCATTGGGATTTCAGTAAGGATTATAATGTATCTGTAGATCCTTTTGATTAGTATGGACATTGTAATACCATTTCTAGTCCATCTGTACCGAATACCTTTCCATTCATTGTTCAGTTTCTTTTATCTGTGTCTTATAGCTTTCAGTTTATAGGTTTTTCACTTGCTTGATTAAACTTAATGCTAGGCATTTTATTCTTTAGATGTAACTGTAAGTTGGATTGTTGTAATGAACTACCAGGAAAAAAACTTATTAGTATGTATCTAGAAATACAATTAATTTAGATATACATATACATATACATATACATATACATATACATATACATATTCCATTGCTGTATCTTGAAAGCTCATCTAATTCTTCAACCAGTTCTTATGATATTTTGCGGGGCCCTAAGGGTTTTCTATATATAAAACCATGTGTCTGCAAATTGTGACAGTTTAAAGTCTTCCTTTCCAATTCGGATGTCTATTATCCCTGGATAGGACTTTTAATACTTTGTAGAATAAAAGTGGTAACAGTGAGCATCTTCTCTTGTGACTGATCTTTGAAAAATTTCCAGCTTTTTATCATTTAGTATGATGGTAGCAGTAGGCTTGTCATATATGGGCTATATTAAGGTGCATTGTCTCTGTACCCACTTGTTTGAGAGTTTTTATTATAAATGGATGATTTGTCAAATGCTTTTGCTGCATCTGTTGAGATGATCATAGGCTTTTTATCTTTCATATTGTTGATGTGGTGTAGCACGTTGATTTTTGCGGATGTTAAACTATCCTGGAATAAGCTCCACGTAATCATGGTATATGATACTTTTAATATATTTTTAAATTGTTTGCTAATATTTTGAGGATTTTTGCATCTATGATCATGAGATACATTGGGTTGTAATTTTCATTTCTTGTCCTTCCCTGATTTTGGTTTCCAGGTAATACTGGCCTTGTAAAATGAGTTTGGAAGTGTTCCCTCTTGTGGTGGTGGTGGTGTTGTTGTTGTTGTTTGTTTTAAAGCCTTGGAGAAGCATTAGTTTTCTTCTTTTGATTGTTGACTAGAATGCAACAGTGAAGCCATCTGGTTCTAAACTTTGGTTGTTGGGAGATTTTTGACAATTCAGTCTCTTTTCCAGTAATCTAATCAGATTTTCTACTTCATGGTTCAGTCTTGGTTGTTTGTGTGTTTTTAGAAATGTATTCATTTCTTGTAGGTTGTCCAATTTGTTGGCATACATTAGTTCATAGTAGTCCCTTAAGATCCTTTTATTTCTGTGATATCAGTTATGTTTCCCCTTTCATTTCCTATTTCAAAAAGGACTTTCTTGGTGAGTCTCGCTAAAGGTTTGTTAATTTTGTTTATCTCTTCAGAGAACTAGCTTTGGGTTTCATTGATATCTTCTGTTGTCTTTTGAGTCTATATTTCATTTTCTTATCTGGTCTTTATTTTTTTCCCCCATCTAACTTCAGGCTTCATTGTTCTTTTTCTAAGTTCTTGGGATATAAAGTTAGATTATTAGATTTTTCTTGTTTCTTAAAGTAGGCATTTACCACTATGAACTTTTATGGCTTCTTAAGCTGCAACTTAAAAAAAAATGTTTATTTTGAGAGAGCATGTGCTCATGCATGGGCAAGGGAAAGGCAGAGAAGGACAGAGAGAATGAAGCAGGCTCCTTGCTGTCAGCACAGAGGCCAACATGGGGCTCAATCTCATGAACTGTGAGGTCATGACCTAAGTTGAAATCAGGAGTTGGGTGCTTAACTGACCTAGCCACCCAGCTGCCCCTTAAACTGCCTCTCTCAAGTTTTATTGTGGGTATTTCCATTTTCATTGATTGGGCATTTTTTTCATTTTTATTCCTTCTCTGACCCATTAGTTTTTCAGTTGCATGGTGTTGAATCTTCACATATTTGTTAGTTTTCTGGTTTTCTTAAAATTTCTAGCTTTATGCTATTGTGGTTAGAAAAATGCTTGATGTGATTTCAGTATTCTTTAACTTAGTGAAACTTGTTTTGTGGCTTAATACATGATTTATCTGGAAGAATATTCCATGCGACTTGAGAGAAATATATATTCTACTTTGGGTGCAGTGTTCTGTTGGTCTGTAAAGCCTGTCTGGTCTAACATGCCTAATGCCAATGTTTCCTTACTGATTTTCTGTCTGGAAACCTTAAGTACCTATTCATTGATGTAGATGTGGCATTAGAATCCTCTACTATTAGTGTATTGCTGGATATTTTTTTCCCTTATTTCTAAATTTTGCTTGATATATCTAGGTGTTCCTTTGTTGTACATGTTATATCCTTGTGCTGTACTGACCCTCTTATCATTATATAATGACCTTTTTCTTTTAAGAATTGCTTTTTTTCTCTTAAAAATCTCTTTAAAATTCCATACTGTGTATAGATAGACTTGAAAGGGACAAGGATGCCTTTGGGTGACTACAATAGTCAAGATGTAAGATGTACTTAAAGGATAAACTAGGATGATAGCAAAGAAATGCAGAAAAAGTAGCTTTAAAATAAAACTTGGAGGTAAAATTGGCAAAGTTATTCTAAATGCCAGTCATCTTTTTTATATATTACCTTTAATTTTCTTTTTTTTTTAAATTAGAAATACGTATTTCAAGAGTGTATCCTTTCAAAAGTGTGAGAAGAGTGTATCCTTAAGCAAAGAGAGACCTAACTGAATCAATTTGCAGAGCAATAGCAAAAACTATTAGAAAATGTAAAAGATTTTCACCAAATGAAAACTGTGCTTTGGTCAAGATTTACCATAAACTCCTAGCCTTTATATTTGTGTTAAGATAATTCTACCGTACATATTTCAAAGAAGGCTTTTTTTAAAAAAAAAAAATAAATGACAGGAACATGTGGGTGACTCAGTCACTTAAGCATCCAACTTTGGGTCAGGTCATGATCTTCCAGTTCCTGAGTTTGAACCCCACGTTGACAGCTGTGCTGTCAGCTCAGAGCCTGGAGCCTGCTTCAGGTTCTGTGTCTCCCTCTCTCTGCCCCTCCCCTGCTCATGCTCAATCCCCCACTCCCCCACACCCTCTCTCCCCCACACCTCCTCTCCCCCACACCCTCTCCAATAAACATTAAAAGTGACAATACTTCATTTTGTCACCTCTAGGAATAAGACACACCCCCATCTATCAAGATGGGGTAGTATGGATAGAAGAAAGTTAATAGCATTTATTAATAAAGGCAGTTCTTTTGTTTTAATTGCAGTTCACTTATTGTGAAAAATTCAAATTTCAGCATGTACAAACAGGCACAGAGCAAGGACCTCAATCTGACTGTCCTAATAACAATAGTGAATACTTTGCCCTTTTAAGCTCTTACATGGGTTTGCTTGTCCTCTGTAAGACATGAATAGGATTCTCCAGGATTATCTGATAAATTTCTTCATGAGCATTATTCTTTATGCTGAGATGTCCAGTGTGGACCCTGGTGGCAAATACAGCAATGTGTAACACAATCTAGTAAATTCTGAACTACCTATTCTAGATTCCATAGATGATTTGCACCATAGATAACCTCAGGTAAATCTTTTTAACTTTGGGAGCATCACTATGGGGACTAATTTGAAAATTGTACTTTATTTTTTAAAAATGAAAGCATTTCTGTCCTTATCCTATCAGTAATTATTGGTTGCTGTTGAGTCCCATCACGATTTAATGCCAAAGCACAAAATGTATTTCCCAACGTGTGACAACAGGCTGAATTTTGGGATTACCTAATTCTTGCAACAAAATAGCACAAGCCAAAATCAATGCACATGAGAGGAGTTAATTCCAACCAAGTCTCTTATCCCACTGACGTTTTGTGTAAGCACAGGACATGAAAGCACTACCACACACTGCTTGCTTCTCCTCCTTGTTCTGCTCCCACCTTTCAGCTGGTTCCCTGAGAGGAGTTAGAGTAAGACTGGGTATGAACACTTAGTCCACTTCACCACTTCCTACTTCCCATACTAGTCCTTATGTTTCTTCATTGTCCACTTCATCACAACTGAAATGTAGTATATTCACTTAAAAGTTGCGTGTCTTTCCTACCACCAGATAGCTAAGCTCTAAGAGTAATAGCTTGGTTTTGTTGTTGTTGTTGTTGTTGTTGTTGTCTTTTAACGGCATACACAGCTCCAAGAATCGTCCTTAAAATTTAGCGTTAGAAAGTTTTCAATACAGGACTGAATGATGAAGGCTTTGTAATTCTTTTTTTTTTTTTAATGTTTTATTTTTATTTCTAGGAGAGAGAGAGACAGCGTGAGCAGGGGAGGGTCAGAGAGAGAGGGAGTCACAGACTGAAACAGGCTCCAGGCTCTGAGCTGGCAGTCAGCACAGAGCCCGACGCGGGCTCGAACCCACGAACCGCGAGATCATGACCTAAGCGAAAGTCAGACGCTTAACCGACTAAGCCACCCAGGCGCCCCATGTAATTCTTAATAATCATATATATCAAATATTTCTCCATCCTTTTATCTGGCTGTCCAATATTCCCAGTAATAGATGTTCAAGTATTTTGCTTTGTGGTACCCACCTGACCTCTATCAGCCATCCTACTAGAAGGCAAGTGTGACCATGCCAGTGCTCTGCCTCCATTCTTTCCCAGTGTCTTCACATATCCACTCCCTAACAGACCATGACAGAAACTCCATGATTTCTCTCCTGGCATGTCGTTTCTCCCCCTTTCAGGAGACTCTTGACTCTTTGGGCTAAAATCAGGTGCTGCCTACTCGAGAAAGTTTTTCCCCTATTTCCACTCCCAGGGCACAATGGGGGATCATCCTGAAGATATTAATACAACTCCTTGTAATTTTTTTTTTTACTATATTTACCTTTTATTTATTTTTTGATTATTGATGTAGGTTTCTTATTTCTTACTAAAATTCGAGCTTACTGAATTTAATAACTGAATCACGTTCATTTATTCATCCCCAGTGTGTGACACAGTGTCTGGTTCGCCATAGGCCATCAGTGTAGCTGATATGATGAGTGAAAACACTAGTGTAGACTGGACAAGAATCAACATAGACAGGCCTTTATAGAAGGTCTGAAGTGTGTGTGTGCCTGTTCATTTGTGTTTTGATAGCTCTTTGGATAGAAGGTAGGTGATAGATGAACACAGATCCATGGAGAAATCAGCTAATACATGGTCAAAGACTACAAGAATACCTGGTTCTACTGTTCTACTTTGCCCTTGATCTATAGTTGGGGACTAGAGGAATGAAGTTGTACTGCTACAGCTGGACAAGCAATGCTTTAGAAAGAAAGGAAAAAATGTAGTTTTCCAAGGGATCCAGTGATAGCTCTGTACATTTTCAGTTTTCAGTTTGATGAATTATAATTGTAATCTGTTTTATAGCTGATTCCAGATGAATTACAATTTTAATAGTAAATTAATTATATTATTTCATCCAGAGATAACTTAGCATTTTCAGCTTAACTATTACAGCAATTTTATTAACTTATATAAAGTTCTCTTATATAAAGAGGTACAGATCACAGACAAAGCAAAATTAAAAAACTAAAAAATCTTTGTTATTTAAAGAATGAGGTTTCACATATTTGGAGTTACTGAAAAAATGTTAATTGACTCTGAAATCCATCTAAGGTTTATATGTTATGTGTACATGTTGAATTCTAAATTATTGAAAATTTTGTTATATTTTACATCCAGACAACTTTATTATGCCCAAGCTGAGAGAACATGGTCAGGTACTGAAAATCAGGGGCACCAGGGTGGCTCAGTCAGTTAAACATCTGACTTAAGCTTAGGTCATGATCTCATGGTTCCTGAATTTGAGCCCGGCCTCATGCTTTCTGGGGTCAACAGAGTCTGCTTATGATCCTGTCTGCCTCGTTCTCTGCACCTCCCCTACTTACTCGCTCTCTTTGTCTCTTCCTCCACCCTCTCAAAAAAAAACATTCTTTTTAAATTTTTTTTAACATCTATTTATTTTTGAGAGACAGAGACTGAGCACCATCAAGGGAGGGGCAGGGAGAGGGAGACAGACTCCAAAGCAAGATCCAGGCTCTGGGTTGTCAGCACAGAATCTGATGTGGGACTCAAACCCATGAACCATGAGATCCTAACCTAAGCTAAAGTTGGATGCTCAATTGACTGAACTACCCAGGCACTATTCAAAAAATAAACATTAAAAATAATTAACTTTTGTATTAACTGAGGTGGTTTAGAGAGCATTTTACAAAGTGCCTTGGCAAAGATCTGTTTATATCAAAGATGAGACCAGCTATTGTGAGCTCTTTTCCTATGTCTACAACGATGGATGGGATAGTTACAGTCCACCCTTGGTTACAAAAAGAGACATTTTAGTCCTCTGCATCTTTTGCCAAATTATCTGTCTCCTTAATCTTTCATTTTTTGTTTATTGTTTCATTTAAAAGCTCTTCAAATCACCACTCAGGGAAGAATTAATTGTGCCTGTTGGGGGACAAGAACACTTATATTTGAGAAGATGAATAGATTTCTGTATTTTTCATGTTGAAATTGTTTTTTTTTTTTTCTAAATGTTGATTGCAGAGGTGGGGTGGAGAACGAGAGCATGAGGAGGGAAGGGGCAGAGAGAGAGAGGAAGAGAGGAGAGGGAGAGAGAATATCCTGTGCAGGCTCCAAGCTGTGAGCTCAAACCCAGATGCAGGGCTCGATGACATGAACCATGAGATGATGACCTGGGCCAAAATCAGGAGTTGGGGTCTTAACTGACTAAGCCACCCAGATGCCTCAGTTTTTTTGTTTGTTTGAATAAGAGTATTGATTTTTAAAATGTACATGCTACTGCTACTTCAGAGATGTTTCTTGCTTCTATCCAAGAGTTTCCATCCCAGTTGCTCTTCCTTCACTTTAGCTCAGGTTTCGCTCCCTTTTGCTTAAATTTACTGCAGTGCTTGCCCCTCCACTGTCCTCACTGGGTCCTTCCTCCCACTGCCTTATCCCCTCTCATGAGGCATCTTACCAAAAGACAAATGACATTGTCTCTCTCCTAGGTTGTCAGGAGAGTTTAAAACCTGTGGCTCTGATACCTTAGCCTGACCTACAAAGCCTGTCATGGTTTTACCTTTTGTGAAACTCGGAAGCCTCACCCCTCACCTTTCCTATGTTTCAACTCCAGGCTTCTCAGGTTCTTGAGTCTCAACACCTACCAGGCACTCTGCCGGGGTGGTCTTTTGTACGTCTACATTTTACTTCTGATAGGACTTTAACTTTTCCTGTTTACAACCTGATTCTCTGATTTAACTCCTAGTCACCTTTCCAGACACACATCACAAACATCTCCTCCTCCAGGACATCACAGGCTGTCTCACCACTCCACCGTTCTCCAACCGCAGGAACCCAGTAAGAGCTGTGAATATCTGCGTTGTGTCTCTTAGAAAGATGCCTCTCACATTTCAGCTATTTTACTGTGAGCCAGTCTTGCCAGTGGGTGACATGTGCTCCTTGAGGGAGGGACTGTCTAGTTAATCACTGTGTCTTCACAACCATCTGGCAAAGAGTCAACATATCATCTACACTCAATAATTAACATAATGTAAATCCATGCTATGTATAAAGAATTTTAATGTACATGTGTTTCTGAGTGCTGTAACAAAACCACAGACTCACTGGCTTAAAATAACACATTTAATCTCTCACAGTTCTAGAGGTCAGGAGTCCAAAATCTGTTTCACCGGTCAAAACTAAGGTGTCATTAGGGCTGTGTTCCTTTCAAAGGCTTTAGAAGGTAATGTGTTTCACATCAACTTAGTTGATATCAGGCTCTTTTCTCTATAATAGTATGTAAAGAGGAGGAATGCTCCTTGGAAATACTCAATTTAATGCTGGACTGTTAGAGAATACCAAATTTAGAAGTTCTCCATTCCTGAACCAGAACATACTTTAGTTCATTGAATTACAGATAAACAAAAATTTCAGGACCTCAACAATTCTATCCAGGGGAGTGGGAAAGAAAGAGATCTCTGGTGTCTTTTCTTACAAGGGCACTATTTTCATTATGAGGGCTCCAACCTCATGACCTTATCTAAGCCTAATTACTTCCCAAATACGGAAGTTAGGCCATCATTATCTGAATTTTAAGGTAACACAATTCAGTCCATAGCAGATTGCTAATGGATTTCCAGTCTTCTTGGGGGGTGATGATAATACTCTAAAATCGTGGCAGTATAACTGAATATCCTTGAAAAATGTGTACTTTAATGTGTAAATAACTTAAAGTTAAAAGTAAACTTTAAAAATTCATGAGGTGGGGTGGATGTGTGGCTCAGCAGTTGAGTGTCCAATTATTGATTTTGGCTCAGGTCGTGATCCCAGGGTCGTGGGCTCGAACCCCATATCAGGCTCTGTGCTGAGTGTGGAGCCTGCCTGAGATACTCTTTTTCTCTCTCTCTCCACCCCCTCTGCCCCGTCTCCCCTGCTCATGCATGCGCTCTCTAAAATAAAATTTAAGGGGCACATGGGTGATTCAGTTGAGCATCAGAGTTCAGCTCAGGTCATGATCTCATGATTCGTGAGTTCAAGACCCATATCAGGCTCTCTGCTGTCAGTGCAGAGCCTGCTTCAGACCTTCTGTCCCCTTCTCTCTCAGCACCTCCCCCTCTCATTCTCTTTCTCAAAAATAAACTAAAAAAATAAAATTTAAAAATAATGAGGAATTTATAGTTCAAGAGAATAATTTGATATAAAATATATATGCGTTATATGTTCGTGTTTCTACATTCATACACACACACACATATTTACATCTAAAATATTGGCAATAGAGATTCTAACTCATTTTGAGGATTTCTCTGAGAATCACTTTTAATAAGAATAGACATGTAAATAAGTAAACTTAATCAAATATAGAACATGCCACCAGAGACAAATGAACCAAATTTTGGGGGAAGTCAATGATAAACTAATTCTGGGGTAGATTAAACATTGGGGCTGGGGAACCAAGGAAAGGGAGCATTGTGTTTTGGTCAAGGTAACTAATTCTGTAGGACCAGGTTATAGGTAGGTAACAGAAGGTAAGGTTGGAAATCGAAGTTAAAGTTAACTTGTGTAGGAATCCAAATGCTAGAAAGACTGTTATTATACAGGTGTTTTTTTTTTTTTAACTTAAGTAATGCTTGAGGGTTGTTTTTTCTTTTATTTAAGGGATGCCTGTTGAACAGAGCTCCATTGTTAACTAAAATTACTATTAAACTAAAAATGCATTAACAAAGTAGAATCTTCATATGCTCATAGGACATAAGCTATATAAAACTGAAAGAAACATAAAATCGTAAACACTAAAACTTGAAATTTACTGTTCTTTAAGAAATACTTGCAGAGTTTAAGGTCCACAGCCACACCTCTATAACAGCTTTAGGACAGTAGTTCTCAACCTTTTCACTCTGGAGACTTCTACACTCTGTAATGTTTGCCTTGGATACTCCAGCAGTAGATATTCCCAATTGTTGCGCCCATACATAAGATTGCTTGAGGATAAGTGAAACCAGGAGCACTTGTTCTGACTCTATCTCTCCCACTGATTCTGCGAATGTCACACTGTCAAGATATGACTGCTTTAAAAGTAGGGTGGTTGACCGGGGCCATGATAGAATTCTATGTTTATTTTGGAAAGATGATTCTGGCTTCAGGGTTGAGGTTGTGGACTAGATAAAAGAAAAAAATAAAAGTACAGAAATCAGCAGGGAGAGCATTGTAGTGGCCCCTGTGAGAGTGACAAAAGGCAGAGGCTAGCTGTGGGGGTGGGGAGGGAAGAAAGTCACGAGGAACAACACTGGTGAGAGGTGGAGAAACAAGGTGCAATCATAAATGTATCTGAAAACTGGGTCAGTGATGGATGGGGACACTGGCAAGGGAACAGTAGAAATTTGAGAATGGAAAAGAGAGAACTCTGTTGCAGACAGTTTGTGGACTGAGAATAGTTAATGATGTTAAAATAATTGAAAATACTTGAAGTCAGAAAGAAAGAACTATAATTATAGGCCTAGGACGTGAATTTTGGAATAGCATCTGGTGGCAAGGTAGGTGATGAGGCTGATATTGTGAACAGGAAGAGATTATCTCCAACAGAACACTAAGCCATGTCTTTGGGAGTGTGGGAGGGTGCACCTTCCACTTAAACCTCAGTGACTAGAAACTATCTTACAACAGTCAGCTGCTCAGCTCTAAAATTGGAAAGATCTTTTTAAAATCTACATGTAGCTCCTTCCAACCATTGGTTCCAAATTAACTTCATTCAATTAAAATTCTATGTGTATATACATAGGAGTGTGTATACATATGAATGTATATACATGTGGGTATATATATGTATGAATGTATATCCCCTATATTTAAAAAAATTATAAATGTTATATTCTTTCAGGCTAAATACCCAGAGTGTTTTGTACTCGATCTCATATGTAATTTCTAACCCTTGATTATTGTGCTTTTTCTCCAATATGTTTCCATTTGGCAGTAAGCACTGAAATGATGGTAAAGGGAACGTGGTGTTCTCATGTCACTTTCAACTACACATTTCATGTACCATCTGCTGCAACCATACTAGACTCCTTCCCACTGCTCCCCACACACCTTCTGCCCTTGAAAGACTCCTTCCTTTGCCTAATATGTTCTTTCCTCAGTCTTTTCCTTTTAAAGTGTCTTTTTATTTTTTAAGTGAACTTCTGCTTGTCTTTTGAACCCTTACTCAAGTCCATTTTTCCAAAGAGCGTTTTCCCCAACTTCACCAGAACAGGTCAGTATTGTCACAGAAATATAGTCCTACTTCCACATAACACATGATTTATATTAGATTTTATCTCTTCACAGTCTTTCTCCCTTTCCCCCTTTCCAAATTATTAGTATCAAATTCTTAGCTCATGAATGATTTAATGAGTATCTATTGAACACCTAATATGCCAAGCACTATGCTCCACCTTTGTTAGTAGTGTTAGACAAAGCTTATATGGTCCTTGGTTTCATGGAACCTTCAGTCTAGTTATTGACAGATATTTAAGAAAATATATACATAGGATATATATTTTCAAATTATCCTAAGTGCCATGTCAAAATTGATCAGGGAACAGAATAAGAGGAAACATGTTCTTAAATTGGATAATCAGACAAGGCCACTCTAGGGAAGAAAACATGATCTAAAAAGTGAGGTTTGACTAGATAGATGTACTAGATGTGCCAAGAATACATTCCACCAAAATATATGTTCGATAGCTCTTGAATAAATAGGAGTACAGTATTCTGAATATTGTATTTGCATTTATGCCATTTCTTTGGGCCATTTAAATAGGTTTTCTTTCCCTGCATGTTGTACTAAATGCTTCCTAGTAAATGAGTTTACATTAAAATAATGCGTAATTTGTATAGTGACTACTGATGCATTTTCAGTTTGTGACCAGATCTCTGAACTACTTACTGTAAAGTTTTCTATACCCCCATTCTAAGTATGTACATTCAGTTGTGTTTTGGGTATCATAATGCAGAAGTGTGCTTTTTCCTATCTTGTTTCTCCTATTCTTAGTTGTAGTTCATTATTCCAGCTTGTTAAGCACTCTGAATCTTGATTCTGACATCCAACATATTAGCTCTAACTCTGTGCTTTATATCATCCCAAAATTTGATAAGCATGCCATCTGTGTCTTTATCGAAGTTGTTAATCAAAATGTTGAACAAAAAAGGACCAAGCATTTTCCCCTCAGCATTCAGCCTGGAAAATAAAACATCTATAAATATTTATAAATGTAGGGAACATCTTAAGTGTGTGTATATGTATTCAGATATTTGAAATACTCTCTGCAGACAATATTTTCTATTTTTTGGTTGAATACAGTTAATTTGGAACTATTGGATGGAGGGGGCTACATTTAGATTTTAAAAATATCTTTCCAGGGCATCTGACTGACTCAGTTGGTTGAGTCTCCAACTCTTGATTTTGGCTCAGGTCAAGATCCTCAGGTCATGGGATCGACCTCCACTCCCCACCCCATGTTGGCCTTCACACTGAGCATGGAGCCTATTTAAGATTCTACCTTCCTGTCCCCTGCTCACATACTCTCTAAAAAAATAATAAAATAGAAAAGTTAAAAGGATATCTTTCCAATTTTAGAGCTGTTCAGCTGACTGTTCTAGGATAGTTTCTAGTCAATGAGAAGGTAAAAAACTCTCCCACCATCACAAATAAAAAGTATAGCTTAGCATTCTGTCCAAGATAATCTCTTCCTGTTCTTGACATCACCCTTATTACCTCCCAAGCCACCTAGATGCTTTTCCAAAATTTATATTTCAGACCAATAATTAGTCCTTTCTCCTAACTTCAAATATTTCACATTTTTAAAACATCTTTAATTGTTCTGCTCAGTCCACAAGGTGAAACCGAGTTCTCCCTTTTCCACTCTCAAGTTTGTCTTCTACTCTTGCTAGTGTCCCCATCCATCATTGACCCACTTTTCAAAAGTATTCCTGATAGCACCCTGTTCCCTCTCAAGTCCCTTATCCTCACATCTAAGGCTATTAAAGTCCCAGGAGCTCCATTCCAGATTTCTCTTCATTTATAGTCCTTCCCGCTGATATCATCAATGAAAGTGGCAATCAATAAACTTTAACAGTTTTTCCTAGATAATAGAGCCATGGCTGGGGAAGTTGAATAAGGTATTAGCTTTTCAAGTATATGCCATGTTTTAGGCATTTTTCCTGGGGCTTTGCCTATGTTATTTCATAACACCTGTTTATGAAGGGGTCCCCGTGTGGCTCAGTCCATTAAGTGTCCAGCTCTTGATTTCACCTCAGGTCCTGATTTCATGATTTGTGAGATTAAACCATGCTTAATGGCACTGACCATGTGGAGACTGCTTGGGATACACTCTCTCCATCTGTTGCTCTCCCTCTCCTGTTCATTCTCTCACTCTCTCTCGAAAAATAAGCAAACATTTAAAAAAATCAGTTTGCCCAGAGTAAAATCTCAGGGTTCACACAGCCAGTCTTGATACAGTATCACATTGGAAGAAATATAGTATTTTAAGCCTTTTCAGATCCTCTGTGATACAAAGAAGTGTAACAGTGGTTCACTATGCACTGAGGTTTCAAGTATATGGTTTTCCCTATTGCTACCCTCGCCAGTGTCCATGGCAGGGTTTGGGGCAGGAGAAAAATAAACAGTCTCTTGAAGTTCATTATAATCTTTTGTGTGTCCTTAAGTTTTATGTCTCAAGTTGAGCTAAAGTGCTTTATCATCTACATCCTGAGGACATTTTCTCTTAGGAGTATCCATTCAAACTGTTATCAGGCTATTTTTTAACCTCAAAGAATTGAGTGCAAACCTAAGTGCCCTCAGGCATTAGGGCCCATTGTTAGATAGCTAGAGAGAGGTAAGGAAGCAAGAAAACCTCCTCTGCTGCAGGAGCAGATGCCCAGGGCTCCTAGTGCTCGCCTCTGCTTCCTGCCCCCTCCCTGGTGCCTTGCTTCTTTTGGTCTCTAGAGTCATGCTTGATGACCTAGACTTGCTCCCTTATCTCTACTGCTGTCTCAGTATCTCATATTTAAAATACTTGGAGAAAGGATTTGACGGAGTTGCAGTATGTTCTCATCCTCAGTCCCTGCACATCCTTCTTTGATTTCTAATTCAGTTTCATAATTTCCCCTTTTACTCTATCCCCAATCCTATTAGCTTTCCTCATATTTAATTTATAATCTTCTAATCCCCTCTACAAGTGTTTATACTTAAGTATATGCATTCCTGAAGTATAAATATACATATAATTATTTACCTGGTTTTATTTTACATCTATAATATACATCCATCTCATTTTTACCTTTATTGGAATATAATTGACAAATATAAAACATAAGTATATATAATTTAGTTTGTTTTCATAATTTGGACACATTGGGAAATGATCACCCTAATCAAACTGGTTAACACATTCATCACCCCACATAGTTACCATTTTTTTAATGTGTGCTGAGAACAATTAAGATCTGCCATCTTAGCAAAATTCACATTTATAATATAATACCATTAACTGTAGTCCCCATACTGTACATTAGATTTCCATAAGTTATTCATCTTATAAAACAGAATCTTTGCATCCTTTGACCAATATCTCCCTACCTCACTGCCACCTTTTGGCAACCGTCATTCTACTGTGCTTCTGTGTTCAATTATTTTAGATCTCACATATACGTGAACTCAGGCAGTACTGTCTTTCTTTGTCTGGTTTATTTTACTTAGCATAATGACCTCCAAGTTCATTTATGTTGTGAATGGCAAGATTTCCTTCCTTCTTAAGATTTAGTCCTTTTCCAATATATGTAAATACCTGATTTTCTTTATTCATTAACATGCAGGGTGTTTCCATATATGAACTTTTGCGAATAATGCCGTAGTGAACATGGGAGTATAGATATTTCTCCAAGACCGTGATTTAATTTCCTTTTCATACATAACAGGAGTGGGATTGCTGGATCAAAGGGTAGTTTTATTCCTATTTTTTCCCCAATAAATAATGATGGGTAATACTTAGCATTTATAATAGGCTATACCTATCTTTAGGCGCTCTACTGGCTCATTTTATTTTTATACCAACGTTACCAGTTAATTACTTCCTACTATATTAGATAAGGGAATTAAGGAATAGAGAGGTTATACAAGATTGCCCAGCTAGGAATGGGAGAGCTTCTTTTCTCGTTCATGCAGTTTGATTACAGAGTGTACCTCTTAATATATTAATTGCTTCCATTCTTTCCTTTATAACATTCCTTTGAGGACACTGTATAATATTCCATCTTTTACATATACATAGCATTAAATTTTTTTCCACTAGTGATAATTATCCAGACTTCATTCCAGCTTTCGCCAAATAACTAAGGCTGTTGTGAATAGTCTATCATGGTAGCTTGTGCTGCAGAATGATCACTAGGTAGCTAGTAGGAAAACATAATTTAAAAATAAATAAATAGAAATTAGAGCATTAACAAAAGCTGAAAAATATACCAAAAATCAACAGTTGGTAGCCTTTGGTGAGAATGTTATATTCTTCCAATTCTATCTTCTTTTTACTTTCCATTTCCTCCATCTCTGTATGTAGAATCATATGGTTGACAGCTTTCAGATTTTGAGTCTAACTTGCAGAATCAAAACCAAAGAGTAATTTTTATTTTACCTCAATGGTCAGTATATTGTATCTCTGATTTTTGCATAAATCCTAGTAGGGACTGGTTTCACTTAATCATTTCCAGCCAATACAAAACAAGAATTGACACCTTAAAATACCTTACTTGGTACTACCTTAGCTCTCTCGAATGAGTGAGGATTTTATCTATCTCTGTCTGTCTCTGTCTTTGGGGACATTGGAAGGATAAGGTGTAGTACATTTTAACTTTAGATAGAATAATTCAGTACTTGACCAGAGGTATATTCAATATACACAGCTATAACCTCCACTTCCTTCCTGAGGTGATGATGACTAGAAAGATACCTGTAAAGCTAACATGGTTACGTACTGCATGCAGCAAACATAAAGGAAGCAGTCTTCATTGCTTTCTGAATTATATCTGTGCCTCATCAGATTATCGCCACATGTTGAGCATTGTGAATTTACAGAATTTCATGAACCTTAAATGCCAATGGAGAGACCTGGAAACAACAGATGAAGGAAGTTCTGTAAGTCATGTCAAGGAGCTTCAACTTTAATATAGGAGCAGGGTAGGGAACATAAAAGGAGGAATGTGATTGGTTAGAGCTGAGGGGTGGGGGGGTGTTAATGAGTTCATTGTAAGCGTTTTTAAGGTCTTGGAACTTCATCCCCACCTTTATATGCCTTCAAGCTCTGTTTGCTCAAAATTTTAATATGCCTGTTTTAATTAACATTTAACTATTTATTGCCAAATACCAAAAGCTAATCATTACCTGTTCTCTTTGCTGATCAAAATTCACTCAAACATTCTACCCATTCCTGCATGCCACCTAGGTTTGGCCCTTGAGGAGAAAATCTCATTCTTGAAAACTCTAGATGTGGATCTTTTAAAAGTATTTCTCAAGCTGAACTATCTCCTTACCTTCCATCCTATCTCCTATACCCAAGATGATGTTACACCTTCTTTGTTGGAGAATAATAACAGTAGCAGCAATAGTTAACCCTTTGTTCAAAATCTCTAATTTACAGACCAGTTCATTGAAGTGAGTGTAATAATTACTTCCATTGTACAGATGAGAAAATCAAAGCTTGAAGATGGTCAGTAACAGGCACAAATTAATACCACTATTAAGAAGTGGCCTGCCTGGCTTTGAACTCCAGTCTTCCTCATTTCTAAGCCCATGCTATTACGCAACGTGACACTTCACATCTCTCCTAGAAACAGCCAACTCAGAGTGCTTGCTTGTGTAGTCAGCATTAGTTATAGCTCTCATGCAGTCTTCTTTTGCAGTAAGTACCACCAATCCCATCTTATAAGTCAGAGTTTGCAAACCTTTTTAAATAAAGATCCATATAGTAAATATTTTATCTTTGTATATCAAAATAACTTTTGAGACCAGTCACCTCTGCTACTGCAGCACGAAACCCACCATACATAGCACTGAAATGACTATGGCTCCATTCCAGTAAGTTGGATGGATTTGTCTTTGTAAGCTGTACTTTGCCAATCTTTGTTATGGATGATGACATTGAAGGTTAGAGAATTTAAGCACTTCATGTTAAAGTAGAATATAAGCCTAGGTTGGTTTGATCCAAAAGACCAGGTTCTCATCCATGTGTTCTATTGTTTTCCTTATCATAGTCTTCATTCCTTTCTCCAAAGGGTTATGCCCAGCCACCAAAATATTGGTTTAAGTCCTAGCTCACATTTGTGAATGTGAACTTACTTTCACATAGCATTTTTTGCAGGTAAAATTAAGGAAATTGAGATGAGATGATCCTGATTTGAGGGAGAGTTCTAAATCCAGTGACTGGTGTCCTTAAGAGAAAAGAGAGAGGGAGCTGTGAGGCACAGGGAAGATGACCACACGAAGAGGAGGCAGGAATTAGAAGAATGCTGCCACCAGCCAGGTAGCACTGGAACCCTGAGAAACTGGAAGGTCAAAGGAGGATTTTCTCCTAGACTTAGGAGGCAGCATAGCCTTACATCTGAACTGAGAGAATACATATTCAGTGTTGGAAGCCACAAAGTGGGTAGGAATTTGTTATGATAGCCCTAGGAAGCAAATAATCTTTATCTGTTTCTTTGTTTTCTCTTTAGAAGCATATTTCTGGTCACTCTTGAGACTTCATTGTTTGGAAAGTTCTTGTCTTTTACTGAATTGGAATTACCCACAGTTCCTTGACACTATTAGTGTGACTGGAAGATTATTGACTCTGAGTTTTCTTAGAGGAAAAAATATTAAGTACCTCACTGCATAACTTTTTCCTTTAGCTAGTATATTATTAAATAAAATCGTAAGATGGCCGTCGGTCTATAGAAGATAAAAGCCTAAATCTCTGTATTGGGTGATGCACAATCCATTAGGAAACAAATTTATTGGTAAGTGAAACACATTCACCATTACTAGCTTACAATATAAATCAAGGCAGGGAGTCATATTTAATTTTACACCTTGGCAATATTTCAAAGTTTTTTACAGTAACTTGCAAGGAGTTAATGTACTGTGAATTCATTCCAGTACATTGATTTCTGCATTAGTTCAGTGAAACATGAAGTTCTTTGGCAAAAGCAAACTTTTGGAGGTAAATTTTCTTCATCATGTACTCCATAATTTAGAATTTATAATAACAACATGTTTTGTTGTTCATGAATACAAATCATTGAATGACCCAAAATTCCAATAAATATAAAACAGTTTCATCTCTGAAGTCTGGTTCATGCACGCCTTATCACTTGCAGGCTTTGTACTGTGCTGCAGAGATTGGAGATGGTTGGCTCTGAATGGAGAATGCCTTCATTCATCTCATTTTAGGTATTCATGCTGTTCTAGGTTTTGATGTCTCTTGTTGATACCTTCAGGAGTTACATTTTAAGTGCTGGTGTGAAGAACATGCAGGGTACTAATGGTAGTGAGCTCGAATCCTCTAATGAAGCTTGCACTGTAGGAACTTTCTTCCAAGGTAGGGGTTTCTAGCTAAATTCTTCTAAGATGCCTTCATGTAATGACTGAGTAGGGTGAGCCCTGATTGATGGGCATCTTTATCTTTGACTTTTCCCTATGATACAAGCAGCACCGCTTTCATCTGCTTTTATATTAGAATTGTGATTTCAGTTTTTGCCTTAAGCAGAGGACAAAGCCTTGGTTTAAAAAACAAACTATCACTCTCAGGTACTGTAGAATACTGTTATGTCATATTTCACCTGAAGAGGCCCTGCTAGTCTTAGCCAATTATTGCCATGTTAGAATGAGGACCCAGGTATTCCTAAATCCTCCACATTTTCAAGAAACCAGAAATCTTTATTTGCATATGAAATCCTCAACATTGAACTCTTAGTCTCAAAATAGATAAAAAAGGAAATAGACGATAAATAAATTCAATATTCTGGTCTAATATTATGTCTGGATTCAAGTCAGAGCTTCCTTCAGGAGCCTACAAGATGAAGCAAAAAGGATATTTTTTAAGCTCACCTATTTGAGTCCCGTGGGATACCTAGAAGCACTATCTCATAAAGCAACCATTGCTTATGGTTAGAATTTGTTATATTAAACCTGTCTTAACACTTGGGAAATTAAGCTGCTATTTAAAGAGCTGGCTCATTGGTCATTTTGAAAATCATCATTTCCATTTAGACAGTATACTAGCAATGTGTACATGTCAGAGCTAGTTAATTATGAGTAATACTCAATCATATTTTATCATATTGTTCTCTAACAGCATATATAAGTGTAATATATATCTGTTACACCTAATGGACTTTTAGTCTAAGTCCTAGCCATCTCTCACTTAAGTTATGAATTTTCAAATCATCTTTTAAGAAGGTACCATCCACAAGATGTCTTTTTTTTTTTAAAGTACATTTTTTTTTAAATGTTTATTTCTGAGAAAGCAAGAGAGAGCATGAGTGGGGGAGGAGCAGAGAGATAGGGAGACAGAGAATCCAAAGCAGGCACCAGGCTCTGAGCTGTCGGCACAGAGCCCTATATGGGGCTCAAACCCACAACCCAGGAGATCACGACCTGAGCCGAAGTCAGACACTCAACCGACCGAGCCAACCAGGCACCCCAAGATGTCTTTTCTTCAAAAACACACCCAAATTAATATCACAATTCTTAATCAACTTTCTAAGCCTCCAGCATGAGCTTCTAGTATAGCTCCATTATACTTCTTCCCAACCTCAGGTTGTTGTACAGAAGGTTTCTCCATGGACGTGTGAATACTTTAGATCCATTTGCATCTTTTAAAAAAATATAGTTATTTTGAGAGGTAGCAGAGGGGCAAAAAGAGGGGCAGAGAGAATCCCAAGCTGGCTTCACTCTTAGCACAGAGCCTGACACGGTCTCAAGCTCATGAACCTTGAGATCATGACCTGAGAGGAATCAAGATTCAGATGCTTAACAGACTAAGCCACGCAGGTGCCCCCAGGCATCCTTTTAATTTAATTTGTGTATATCTCCTGCATAGATTGCCTTTTTATCAAAATTTTGCCATGCTTTAGAGGTTATTTTAAGTTAGGCCATGATATATTTAGGATATCAAACAGGCTTCGGGACTGAGTAGACATGAATGGATGAGAAGAGATTGGAGACATGGAGGCAGTTAAGGAGCCATTATAATAGTCCAGGTGGGAGATAATGAGTGTCTGGCCTTGGCTGGTGGCAGACTGGGAAAGACAGGGATGGACTCAAACAACTGATTTACTGATGCAATACAGAATCTCTCACTTGGTCAGTGTTACCCTAGCTTTTAATTTACACAAAAATGATTTGGTGTGAGAAATGGTACCCAAATTTGAAAACTACTATGCTATATTTTTTTTTTACTAAAACTTTTTTACAGAACTATATTTTCCATCAATCATTAGCACTAGAAAACCATATAAGGCAAAAACACTTAACATTGCTATACAGCTTTTAGTAGTGGTAAAGTATTACAATGTCATATGTGCTGGCTGTTAATTTTTTCCACAACAACCTGCTTATATTTTTTGATCTTAGAGTGTTAAAGGGAGTGGAAAAGGACAAGTATTGTTACATTTTTATTTTCACTTGAGGAGACTGAACTATTAGGATTTAATGTTTTATTCCAAATCACATAAGGTTAGACCTTGATTTATAATCCATATCTCTAGTCCTTTTTTAAATAATAAATTATAAAATTTCCTGAATTACGTATACATAGGCTTAACTTTTTCAAGGTCACATTCTCATTTGATGCTGCTGTCTTTCAAAGTATGTTAAGTGCTGATACGGCTTAATTCTATTTTCCCAGGACATTGTATATAGGTTCTCAAAATGCTCTAAGTATTTGTTCCATGGGACTTTTCGCTTTATCTTTGCTATGCCAAGGTAGATCCATGAGGATGAGACAGGTATGGTACAGTAACAAATGCGACCAATATTTTAAGATGACAGTGGTTAAACCCACAAAGATCACTCACTGTTCATCTCCATCTTGGGTTGGCTAGGGGCTCTGTTTCACTCCAGTATCCTAGCTATTGGAGCTGCCACTATCTGTAACATTTTTGGTCCCTGTGGCCTATGGGAAAGAAAGAATATGCAAATTATACTTGGACTCTTAAGGCCTCCACCTAGAAGTGGCATGTTTCATTGGCTAAACCAAATTAAAAGATCACACCTAACTTCAAGGAGCAGTGAAATGTACTCATACCACGTGTTCAAGAGTAGATTTTAAAATACTTGGGCAACAGCACTGATGAGTACAAGGCACCCTCTCAGATCAGCTTTCAGGATTTTGTAAAGGAAAAATACAGAGACTGTTCATTGTGATTCAAGTCAAGATAGTTCAGAGCAAGGAGATGTAATGACAACACTTCATACTGTCTCCTGCAGGCACAATTCTAAGAGTTACTCAGTAATACCACTTTGTCAACAATCTGTATCTTTGTAGGGTTTCAGATGCCAACTTTATTATGTGGTTTAAACATTCAGTCACTAATTTTAACAACACATATTTGCAGTATTGATAGAAGCCACTTTAGTATATACTGTCCTAATTGAACAGTTCAAATTGTTCTGTGTCTAATGTTTCATCTGTCCCTAATGTCCTCCATGTCTTCTAAGCGTAAAACATCTCTCTTGTCTGCTTGGAGGGACTTGGCACAAGGTTGTTAATGTGAAACTCTGTCTATATGAACAACTCGAGATACCATCTTGATTAAATTGCCTGGACAATTCAATTTAAGAGATCAGTTCTTTATATTTGGTTGATTAATTAAATTGACACTGATACATTTAGTTGTAGCAAGTGAACCATCTTCAGCAATTAGTCCAAAGCCTGTGTCTACCACAAATTATGCCAATAAATATCTTCATGGGAATTAATTAAAAAGTAAAGCTAGAATGTGCATCTGTATTACCTCTTAGTGTGTTACAATTGGCATATAGTATTTATATCCCATAATTTAAATAGTTAATTCTGTGCCTTTTTTTTTTCATTTATAAGTCTGATATCTTCCAAAATATGAACTTCTTTAAGGGCAGGGTTGACTTTCTATTCTATTACTCCAGCATTAAAGAGAACATTCTAGGGCCATGTAATGATTTTTTTTTTTTTTTTTTTTTTACTTCTTGCTAGTGAGCTAAGTATCTCAATCAAGTCTGGGTTCGAGTTTACTTTCTATTCCTGACTAGTCTGTAAAATGAAGTTTTTGGCCTACATTACTTTGCATAGCCCATCTAATATTTAAAATAAAGTACACCAGTAAATTTCATTTTTAATTACAGAAACTAGTTGATACTTACATGATTTTTTTTTCTGGTAGATGTAATAAAATTTAATAATTATACAATGAAACATTTCTGTTTTCATGAATCCAGGGAAACTTTTTTGTCCATATGATTGTCTAAACTTTGAAAACTTCTAAATCTGCTATATTCCAGGTATCTGATTAGGCTATCAGTCCAAATAGTATACTTTGTTATTTGCAGTTTCACACCCATCATTTTATAGGTTTAACATAAGAGAGGCTATGCTAGTGTCCTAAAAAAATCGTATGCAGTAAAGAAACTTTGTTTTGATATCTCAGAATTTAAAAGAAAACTGATGATGATAATTCCCAGGTTTTCCAACTTTCCTGTCTCAGGCTCCACAGACACCTCATCAAAGTTGTAACCATCTTTGAAAGAACATAACCGCTCCTCAGAAGTGGTATTCCTAGACCAAAATAACCTTCATCAAAGCAAGCTGGTAATCTTAGAGCTTGACCTACATTACCACACACTAATGGGTTGAGATTTTAAATGTTTAATACACAGTCAGTTCTTCCCCCAGGAACAATGATGAAGTATTGATCCAGTTTCTCAAGTTGTCTGTCTTATGACATTGTCAAAACATTTGCCTCCATTCCTTTGCACACGTCTCCTAAACAAATACTTTAAACTACTTGACTTAAGTCATCAGACGCTTCTCAGTATGGTATATTATTAGATAAGTAGTAGTACAAAAATGTCTAAATCAAAACAGTAAATCATTAAATATTAAGAAATGAAGACATGATCTCATTTTAACTCACAAGGGACTCCCAGATCCTCACTTGGAAGTGAGGAAAAGATGATCAGAATTTTCTTTTCTTTTTTTTTCCATGTCTTACTGTTAGGACTGTGTTCTCATTATTTTAGCAAAGTGTCAGTAAATAGAACATGCACTGTCTAGTCAAAATGTTTACTGTTATTTTTATACAGTAGGAAAATACAAGTAAATTGATCTACGTTATTTCCTCAGACTTAATATTCTCAATATTTTACATCCTCAAAAATCAGATCTTGTTTTTTGGGGGGTGTTTCTTTGCGGGGAGGAGGATGTGTTAGTACTTGAACGATGGAAGAAAAAAATGCACAGTAACTTATGTACTAGGAAGTAGTTTCATCAATCAGATGACCTGATTCAGAGAACTGTGTTTCACCTATATTCATTGTACTTACCTAAACAGCAAAATTTGGGATTAGTGACATTGATAGAAAAGTCATTTCAGGTTTCTGGGCTTCAGCCCCATTAGGTGTTTAGGTTATTAAATAAATTCCTTTAGTTATAACATAGAAGTACTATTAATGGGTCCTATTCAGCTTATCCTTATCCATAATATCAACAGATACTTTTTGGACATCTACTACCTGTAATATTTGCACTTGACAAAATCACAATGTTGGGTATATGCTCTGTTGGTAATTCTGTAATTACTGCTTTATCCCTACCTTCATATGCATATGGATAACTAAAATGGAACATGAAGCATTCCTGGGCCAAGTAATCTGATGGTCCAAGCAATGTATTCTGCATATAAATTGTAGTGTAAAATATTTTTGGCAGAAAAACTGCTTCTTTCATAGCAATTGGATTTAGATTTATGAATGTTGCCAGTGAAGCTATTCTGCGGTATATTTTATGTAAATGAGTTTTTAAAACATTAGTGAAGTTTCCATAGTCAGGAATTGGAATTCTCCTATGGCAGGTTAACCTTCTACATAGTCACATTTGATCATATTCTGTTGCCAAAAATTGTAAGTATTAAGTATGTGGCTAAAGCTAATCCTTTCAATTATGAGATAGGTATAAGAATATGCAATTATTAATGGTTCTCACCATGGTCTTTCCTTTGGGGTATACCCTAGCACGAAAATAACTTTCCTGAAAAATGTCACTGTTGCTTAATCCTGTTGAATTTCAAATTTGTTTTACACTCATTGAATTTATGACCTTGATTTTCATAGAGATTCTCTGGGTTTGTGTCTTCTGGTGAAAGAAAGAAAAAAAAAGTGTTGCTAGAGGCTCTCCAAAATACTTCAACATGCAAGGGTAGATGAAAATGATTTTAAAATCTCATTGAATTACAAAGGCATCTAATTCAAAATCTGAAACAGGATGCATATAGGCACTAAAATATTTATAAGTTGTTTATATAAAGTCCCCTAAAATTTTATATTTGAAACTTGCATGCCACGAGAATTAATTCCACTTAATTACTAGTCCTACTGTTTTCTTTAAGTAGCAAATGGAATTTTTTTGTGACTCGGTTTCTCTATAAAACTAAGTAATGCTTAGGGTGTGGGTTTGAGCCCTGCGTTGGGCTCTGTGCTGACAGCTAGCTCAGAGCCTGGAACCTGTTTCAGATTCTGTGTCTCCCTCTCTCTGACCCTCCCCTGCTCACACAGTCTCTCTCTCTTTCTCTGACCCTCCCCTGCTCACACTGTCTCTCTCTCTTTCTCTCTCTGTCAGATATAAATAAAACATTAAAAAACTTTTTAAGTTAAGTAATGTTTGTGCTGTCTATAATCTTACATTAGCATTTGTTATCTACCTAATATGAAACTCGTACTCAAAGCTCTTTAGAAAGGATGGTAGAATTAAAATTAAGTGAAAGAGTAGAGAAAATTAGTCTTTTAATAGTTTCAAATGGAGTGATTTTCCTTAACCCCACAAGGCTCCTCCTTCCTGATGACCCCTAGATGTTTGTCATACTCTGTCTTGTCACTGAGTATTATTTGGGGAATGTAAAGCCATTCTAATATTAAGAGAAATAGAACTTAAAGATATCTATATATTTTGAATCTTTAACAATATATATAAAATGATATATGTAAGTTAAAGTATGTATATATTTATGCAAGCATATAGAAAAACAAATTCAGAGAGACAGGAGGAATACGGTCAAGGAAATGAGGTCTTGAAAAAGCTTATAGAGAATTTGAGTGGTAAAAATGTGCCCTATATAGGAAAATGAATGTCTTTTCCATTATAATATGAAGAGAAAAGAAAAATATGGGAATTCATACAGACATACTCAAAGAAAATTGAAGGAATTCTTATTTCGATTTTTCTCTGGTAATGAAGAGATGAGGTCTTGAAAGTTTGAGGACACGGAGAAGGCTTAAGCAAGCTGTAATATGGAATGGGAGCAGGAGGAAATTCAGAAGAACCTCTAGTCAGTGTGAGAACATGGTTCGTTGAAGATGGAGACCACACACTGCAGTGTTACAAGTGTGCAATTACTGTTTTCTTCCTCTCTGCCAGGTGGTTGCTGCTATTGGCAAAAGAGTGGCTGATGCAATGAAAGTTGAAGTCTAAGTTAGTAAGAGAAAATGTTTTCATGAGGAAAAGCATAGACATTACTAGAGAAAATGGACTAATCTGTGTGGACAGATTTCACAACTCAGGGGAGAGAAGGGTGGAAGAACAAGTTACAGAGGTGGCCCTGAGCTTTGACTGCACAGTAGACTCCCCTGCGTATTTCTCTCAGTCTCATTCTATGACATTTCTGATCAAATTGATCTGTAGTACCTCCTGGACAATGGAAATATATTTTATAGCTAGAGCTTAAAGCCTTTGTTTAGAGTGCCTTGTAAAGAATCTTAAAGATTTTGCAAAATATTTGGCAGTTTATTTTCAAGGAAATGAAGAATCAGCAAAGTAGGAATCGCATAACTTATTTATTTTAGAAAAATCACTTTTTCTTCAGAGTGATTGACCAATAATAAAAGGGAATGCTTAGGAAAAAGAGATCAGTGGAGAAAATATTATAGTATTCTGGGCCAGAAATGGTAAGATCTTGAACCACGGACTGACAAAGGAATTACAGAGTAAAGGACATATTTGGGATGTTTCAACAGTTGGAACTTAGTACATTTATTAATATATGTATACAATGAAACAGAAACCTCTAAGATAACACATTTTCATTGGGGATGATATGTTAATTTCAATTGTTGCATAAATTATCACAGGCTTAACGTCTCAAAACCTCTATTATCTCTGTCTCCATGGGTTAAAAGTACAGGAATGGCTTTCCTAGATTCTCTGCTTAAGAGTCTGAACAGGCTATAGTTAAGATGTGGACCAAGGCTAAGGTCTCAGCAGAGGCTTGACTGGGGAAAGCTCTTATTCCAAGCTCCCTTGGAATTCTTGGCAGAATTCATCTAAATGCACTATAATGTTGAGGTCCCTGGTTTCTTACTGGTTGACAGTCAGAGGCTACCCTCAGATTCCGGAAAGTGCTTGCAGTCCCCTGCAATGTGGCAACTACACAAACCTTTTATCCACAACCATTTGCATCTTTAAGGCCAACAGAAAATCTCTTCTTTCATAAAAATATCCCAGACATTCTTCTAAGGATTTTTTTTTTCTGATTAAGTCAAACCCACTCCAGATAACTTTCTCTCTCCTTTGCTGTTGTTGTCATAGTTGTTTTGCACCTAATATTCTATCACGGACACTGTGTCCTTTTTAAATTATTTAAATATAGTTAATATACAGTGTTAAATTATATTCAAGTATACAGCATTGGCTCAACAACTCTATCTCCTGTTACCTTCACAACTGTAGCTACCATCTATCATCATACAGTGCTATTAAAATACTGTTTACTGAGTTCCCTACTCTTTAATGTTCTTCCCCATGACTTACACATCCCATAACTAGAAGCCCATACCTCCCACACCCCTTCATTCGTTTCTTCCCATCCTTTCACCACCTTCCCCTATGGCAACCATTGGTTTGTTCTCTGTATTGATGGGTCTGTTTCAGCCCTTTTGTGTTTTTGTTTGGTTTTTAGATTCCACATACAAGTGAAATCCTATGGTATCTGTCTTTCCCTGTCTGACTTACTTGGTTTAGAATAATATCTTCTAGATCTATCCATATTGGCATAAATGATTATATACGGCAAGATCTCATTATATATATATATATATATATATATATATATATATATATATATATATATATATATATATATATATATATCTTGGTTGACCAATATCCCATTATACATACACCAGTTCTTTATTTATCAGTCAATGGTCAGGCACATGGTTTGCTTCTGTAGTTTAGCTATTTGATTTTTTTTTGAAAAATGCAGCTATAAACATAGGGGTGCATATGTATTTTCAAATCAGTGTTTTTGTTTTCCTTGGGTAAATACCTAGTAGTGGGATTACTGGATGATATTATATTTCAATTTTTAATTTGTTAAGGAAAACACCATACTGTTTTCCACAGTGGTGACACCAATTTATATTCACACCAGTGGTGTGTGAGGGTACCTTTTTCTCCACATCCTTGCCAACACTTGTTACTCTTTGTCCTTTGATACTACCCATTTTTACAGGTGTGGGGTGATAGCTCTTTGTGGTTTCATTTGCATTTCTCTGATAATGAGTAATGTTGAGCATCTTTTCTTGTGTCTGTTGGCCATCTATATGTCTTCTTTGGAAAAATGTCTATTCAAGTCTTCTCATATTTTAACTGGATTGTTCTTTTCTGATGTTGAGTTGTAGAAGTTCTTCATATATTTTGGATATTAACCCCTTATCAGACATATTATTAGCAAATATCCTCCATTCAGTAGGTTGCTTTTTTTGTTGGTTTCCTTTCCTATGCAAAAGTGTTTTATCTCGTTGTAGTCCCAATAGTTTATTTTTGCTTTGGTTTCCCTTGACTAAGGAGACATAGCTAGAAAAATGTAGCTAAGGTCAATGTCTGAAAAATTACTGCCTATGTTTTCTTTCAGAGAATTATGGTTTCTGGTATCACATTACCATTTTTAGTTTGTTTTTGTATATGGTGTAAGAAAGTGGTCCAGTTTCATTCTTTTGCATATAGTTGTCCAGTTTCCTATAACCATTTGTTGAAGAGACCATCTTTTTCGCATTGTGTATTTTTGCCTTCTTTGTCATAGGATAATTGACTGTATGAGCATTACTGTATTTTTGTGACTCCTATTCTGTTTTATTGATAGGTATCTCTTTTTGTGCTGGTACCATACTGTTTTGATTATTAGAACATTGTAATAAATCTTGAAATCTGGGACTTTTACACCTGCAGCTTTTTTCTTTCTTCTTAAGAGTGCTTTTGGCAATTTGGCTAGTCTTCTGTGGTACCATACAAATTTCAGTATTTGTTCTATGTTGTGAAAAATGCTATGGGCGTTTTGATAGGGATTGCATTAAATATATCAATTGCTTGAGGTAGTATAAACATTTTAACAATATTTTCATTTTTAAAGTTTTCAGAATATAAGTATTGCACCTCCTTGGTTCAGTTTGTTCCTAGGTATTTTATTCTTTTTGGTGTAATTACAAATAGGATTGCTAATTTCTTTTTCTGGCACTTTGCTTTTCATGTATAGAAACAGAAGATTTCTGTATATTTTGTATTCTTCAACTACATTGAATTTATGTACTCTAATAGGATTTTTGCCTTCTTTAGAATTTTATATGCATAATATGTCATTTCCCATTGGTGATAGTTGTGGGTTTTCTTACTAATTTAGATGCCTATTAATTTTGTCCAACTGCTGTGACTAGGATTTCTAGTACTATGTCACATAAAGGTGGCTTTCTTGAATCCTGGTCTCTGTTCCCGACATTACGGAAAAGTCGGTCTTCCACCATTGAGTATGGTGTTAACGGTGGCCTTGGCATTTATGACCTTAGTATGTTGAGGTATGTTTGCTCCAAAATCACTTCGTTGAGAGTTTTTATCATGAATAGATATTGAACTTGGTCTAAGCCAATGTCTGTGTACATTGAGATGATCTTATCATTTTTATCCTTCATTTTGTTGATGTGGTGTATCATCACATTCAACATTTTGTGGCTATTGAACCATCCTCAAATCCCTGGAATAAATATCACTGGATTGTTGTAAATGCTTCTTTTAATGTATTACTGAATTCAGTTTCTTAATAATTTGTTGAGGGTTTTTGTATCTGTGTTTATTGGGATATTGGCTTGTATTTTATTTGTTTGTTTAAAATGTCTGTGTCTGATTTTGGTCAGGATGATGCTGGCCTTGCAGAATGCATATGGAATCTTTCCTTCCTCTTCTATTTTTTTTTTTAATAATTTGAGGAGAATAGATATTAACTCTTCTTTAAATGGTTGGTAGAATTTACCTGTGAATACATCTGTTCTTGGACTTTGGTCTATTTAGAATTTTTAAAATTTTTTTTATTGTTTATTTTTGAGAGAGACAAAATGTGAGCAGGGGAGTGGGGGGTGGGGAGAAAGAGAGAGAGACACAGAATGTAAAGCAGATTTCAGGCTCTGAGCTGTCAGGACAGAGCCTGATGTGGGGCTCAAACTCACAAACTGAGATCATGACCTGAGCCAAAGTCGGATACTTAACCAACTGAGCCACCCAAGTCCCCTAGGAATTTAAATTACAGATTTAATTTTGTTCTTAGTAATCAGTCTGTTCAGTGCCAGAGGCCAGCTCCAGCAGGTCCAGAGGTCCCTGAAGGATAGATGGTGTTGACGAGGGGAGGAATGAGAGAGCCCCGAGATTCTTTCTGATCACCAGGCAGGCATCTCTGTCTGGTTGGTTTTGGTGTCTTTATTAATAGGCCAAATGTTAACATGGCATCAGGAAAGTGAATTTTTACAATGGATAGCTCCTTGTGATAAGATGTTTTTGGAAAATGTACAGAAACAGGTTTTACAGAAGTCTTCTTGCAGAACTGCCCCAATTATAGTGAGGTTGAGTACCTAAGAAAATAACAGGGTGTTCACATTTTAATAACACTAAGATTAAGTCATAGGTTTGTAGATACTCTTATCCATCCTCATCACAGCTGCCAGGGTAAGGGAAGGTGTTTGTGGAATGTAGGCCTTAAGGAAGGGGCTGTTATACATCATCAGTTAGCAAAGATGTATGTAGTAACTTATGTTCTGCTCTTATCTGTTCTTTCTCTCTAAGTGAGGCTCTTTGTCTCTGGGTAAGACTCGATTTTCCAGTTCTATGCTTTATGGCACTGGAGAGCCAACCATACCTTTAAAGAGTTTAGCTCATTTCTAATACATAGAATAGCCTCTTTGAGTGCATTTACCTTTGTGTCTAGTTTTACGATTTCTTGAATAGCTAGGGCATCAGAAACATTTTTGGTTAGTTGATTTACATGTTGAGCTGTATGATCATCTTGGACTAACACAATGGTAGAAACAGAATTGTACATGTAAAGGTCAATCTTTTATGAGTAAGGGTCATTAGTCTGTTCATAGCTCAAGGGAAAGTATGGAAGGAAACAAGACATGCTGGATACATGATGTCTGTTCCCATAATCAAAGGAAGAAGTTCCCACAATAAGTTCCTTCGCAAGGAGCAATCATCATACCAGGGCCAGAATAAGAGGACAAGTCACTTCTGATATTGATCAACAAGATGCCTTAGGGGTCAGTGCTCAAGCAGAAATAATTGAGTGGGGGTAGATATCGGTCGTCATCTGATTGGCAAGAGACCATGCAAACTTGATTTAACCTCACCAGGAGCTTTCTCGACTAGTGGGCTCAGAATGGTTCCCAACAGTTCAGATTTTCGCTTTCTTTCTAATGTAATTTTGAAAGATAGCATATCTGGATATTTATCCATTTGTTCTAGTTTTTCCAATTTGTTGGTCTGTAATTTTTTTCACAGTAGTCTCTTATAATCCTTTGTGTATTTGTGGTGTCAGTTATCACTTCCTCTTTTCTGAGTCTGTTTGGGGATCTTGTCTCTCTTTTTTTCTTTTATTATTTTACCAAAGTTCATCAATTTTGTGTATCTTTTTAAGGAACTAGTTCCTGGTTTCATTTATCTTTTCTATTTTTTCTCTGTTTCATTTATTTCTGCTCTTTATTTCCTTCCTTCTACTAACTTTAGGCCTGCTTTGTTCTTTTTCTAGTCCCTTTAGGCATAAGATTAGATTGTTTGAGATTTTTTTGTTGTTGTTTCTTGAGGTAGGCCTGTATCACTACAGCTTTCCCTCTTAGAACATCTTTTACTATGTCAGAAAGTTTGGTGACCATTGCATTCTGTTGTCATTTGTGTCAGGTACTTCTTAAAATTTCTCCATTGATGTGATTTCTCCATTGACCCATTGGTTGTTTAGTAGCATGTTATTTAGCTTCCATGTGTTCATGTCTTTTTCTCATAATTGATTTGTAGTTTCATACAAATGTGGCTGGAGAAGATGCTTGGTAGGATTTCAATCTTCCTCAGTTTATTGGGACCTGCTTTGTGACCTCATATGTGATCTATCCTGAAGAATGTTCCATGGGCCTTTGAAAATAATTTATTGAGTTGTTTTGGGTTGGAAATTTCTGTATGTATCTTATGTCTATTTGGCCTAATGTATCATTCAAAGCCACTGTTTGTATATAGATTTTTCTGCCTGGATTAGCTATGCATTGATGTAAGTGGGGTGTTAAAACCTCTTACTGTTGTTGTATTATTGTCAGTATCTTCTTTTAGGTCTTCAAATAGTTGCTTTATGTGTTTGGGTGCTCCAATGTTGGGTACATAGATTTGTACAGTTGTTATCTTACTACTGGATTGATTATTTTATGATTATTTAGTGTCCTTCTTAGTCTCTTGATACAGCCTTTGCTTTAAAGTCTATTTTGTCTAATAAAAGTATTGCCATGACAGCTTTTTTTTTCTCACTTCAATTTGCATAGAATATCTTTTTCTTTTCACTTTTAGTTTGTATGTGTCCTTAGGTCTGTAGTGAGTAGCATATAGATGGGGCTTGATTTTCATTTATTTTGTTTATACTTTTCGATTACAGCATTTAGCCCATTTGCATTGAAAGTAATTATTGATAGTTATGCACTTACTGCCATTTTCTTATTTTCTGGTTGTTTATATACTACTCTGTTCTTTCTTCTTGTGACTGATGACTTTCTGTTGTCCTATGTTTGTCTGTTAATTTTTGTTTATCTATTATAGGTTTGGGGTTTGTGGTTACCATGACATCCTAAATATATAGCAGTCTATGTTAAGTTTGTGGTCACTTAAGCTTGAACACATTCTAAAAGGACATTTTTACTTTCCCCTCCATATCTCATGTATGTATTGTCATATTTTACATCTTTGTTTCTTTTATGTCCTTTTGTTCTCCAATTGAAGAAGTTACTTAAACATTTTTAAGGCAAATTTAGTGTCTTTTGATTTGTTTGGAAAACTCTCTCTCTTTTAATTCTAAATGATGACCTTCTTGGATAGAGTGTTCCTGGTTATAGATTTTGGTTTGTTTGTTTCATTGTAGCACTTTGAACATACCATGCCACTCTTTTTTGTCCTGTTAAGTTCCTGCTAAAAAATCAACTGATACCTTACGAAGATTCCAGTGTAACAGTTGCTTCTTTCTTGGTGCTTTTAAAATTCTCTTAATCTTTAATCTTTTCCATTTTCACTATTATGTATTGTGATGTGGACCTCCTTGAGTTCATCTTGTTTGATAACTTTTGTGCTTTCTGAACCTGGATGTCTCTTCCCCAGATTAGGGAAATTTTCAGCTATTATTTCTTCAAATAAGTTTTCTGCCCCTTTTATTCTCATTTCTCCTTATGGGACTCCATATAATGCAAATGTTTATTTGCATGGTGTTGTCTAAAAAGATCCCTTAATCTATCCTCATTTTTTTTCTTGTGTCTTTTTGCTGTCCAGATTGGCCACTTTTCATTACCTGGCTTTCTAGATCATTGAACCGTTTTTCTGCATCTGCTAATCCTCTGTTGATGCCCTTTAGTATATTTTTCATTTAAGTTATTGTATTCTTCAACTCTGATTTTTTTTTTTTTTTTTTTTTTTATGTACTGGAGGCCCGCTCCAGCTGGTCCAGGGGTCCCTGAAGGATGGATGGTGTCAGCGAGAGAGAGTGAGAGAGCGCCGAGATTTTTTCTGATCACCAGGCAGGCATCTCTGTCCTGTTGGTTTTGGTGTCTTTATTTAAAGGTCCAATGGCAACATGAGATCAGAAAAAGGAATTTTTACAATGGAAAACTCTTTGTGAGAATATGCTTTCAAAAGTGTACAAGAACAGGTTTTTCAGAAGTATTCTTAAAGAATTACCCCAATCATAGTGAGGTTGAGTAAATCTTACAACTAAGGAAATCACAGGATATTCTTAGTGAAAAACAGGATGACATACATATTTGTTCTAAATTAATAATGCTAGGATTAGGACATAGGTTAAGTGTATAGATAGGCTGGGAGTCATTTTGTCTGGCTCACAAGAGGACAAATGTTTTTGATCTGGTTAATAAGTTGTTTGTGGAAACTTTTTTGACTTGATGCTGAATGTGTAAACACCATGGAGGCCCTAAATGTGTTAGCCTTTGTTTTTGGGTTATGTTTTAGCTACTCTTATCTATTCTCATCCCAGCTGCCAGTGTAAGGGAGGGTGTTTGTGGAAAGTAGGCCTTAGGGAAGGGACTGTCATACATCACCCGTTACAAAAGGTGTAAGTATTAACTTAAGTTCTGCCCTCATCTGTTCCTTAACTCTAAATTGGGCTCTTTGTCTCAGGGCCAGGCTCAATTGTAACTCTTGTGTTCTTAACCCCCTTAATTATCTAAGTCTTGGGTCTACAAGGCCCATAGGAAGAGCCTTTTGACAAACATCCACAGTGCTTTCATCTAAAACCTCATTTGAAGAGGCAGGAATATGCTTTTCCTTATGAGGTATTTGTGTGGGGAATATCGGTCTGATTTGGAATATTGTGAGGCCTGGTCAATACCAGCAGGCTCATTTCCAACATGAGCCAGTTAAGTAGCAGAAGGAGATACCAGTTTTCCATTTCTCATGGCAGGAGCTGTGCAAATGCTGCCATTTCCTCATTGTGACTGTCATCCAGCAAGGCCAGTGTGGCTCCCAGCATTTATGTTTTCTATCTCTTGAAGTTCTCACTGAGTTCATCCCTTGTTTTCTCTAGCCTGGTGAGCATCTTTATGACCATTACTTTGAACTCTTTATCAAGTATATTGCTCATTTCCATGTCATTTTGTTTATTTTTTGTGGCTTCTTTCTGTTTTTTTTTTTTCATTGTTGCATATTCTTCTGTCTCCCCATTTTACTTGAGTTTGTTTTCATTTGTATCAATGAGGCAGAAGAGCTATTCAACTGAACTAGAGGCATGTCTGATGAATTTGGCCAGATGGATAGAGCTCTGCTTGTTGTGGGCTGGGGGTCCTGGGGCTCTCTGTGCTGGTGCTGCCTGGCAAGATAATTGAAGCTGGAGTAGATGCAGGCTTGGGTGTTCTAGGGCACTCTGCACAAAGGGGCACCTGGCAGGGTGCCGAAAGCATTTGTAGGCACGGGTTTTGTGTCCCAGGGTATTCCACACCCAGGAATCCTGGAAGAGTGGCTGGAGCTGAGGCAGGCAAGGCCAGATGTTCCCAACCACTCCACATAGGGGTTGCTCTCCCAAGTTTTCTGGAGCCTAAGTGGTGCAGACCTGGAGTGTTCTAGGGTGCTTTGTGCATACGTCACCTTGGTAAGATGGCTAGAGCTGCAGTGAGTGCTGACCGGGATGTCTCAGTATGAACTACCCTTGGGCCTCCTTGGTGGGACAGCTGGCTGGCACTAGTGTTGTTGGGGGTAAGGGTCTCACTGAAGCAGTAGACAAGCTATGGTGCCTAGACCCTATGTTTTGTCCACATTACCGAGATAGAGGGAGAACATAAACTGTGACATTCAACAGGCCCTCTGACTTAGAAAGAGTTCCAGCAGCTCTCCCACTGTTTAGCAGAGTTCTAGGCCTGGATCCTTTATATTCTTGTTGTGCTTTAAAAAACTTTCTTAATGTTTGTTTATTTCTGAGACAGGGAGAGAGAGCATGAGCAGGGGAGGGGCAGAGAAAGAGAGGGGAAAGCAGAATCGGAAGCAGGCTCTAGGCTCTGAGCTCTCAGCACAGAGCCCAATACAGGGCTTGAACTCACGAGCTGTGAGATTGTGACCTGAGGTGAAATTGGACACTTAAACGACTGAGACACCCAAGGTGCTCTTTTAAACTGTGGCCTATTTTGAGGGGCTGTTGTGGGTCAGGTGCCCAGTGGGTTGCTGAGGTGGCAGGGTGGCTAGGATGCCTAGACCCTGCTCCTATCTATGCTGTCAGGATGGAGGGGAAATGTAAACAGTGATGCTCTCCAACCCTTCCAACCTGGAGAGCATTCCAGGAGCTCTCTTTGTCAGGGATCTATGGCTGGCTCCTGTTTATTCTAGTTGCTCTTTTAAACCATGGTTTGGTTTGGTTTTTTCTGTGCCTCTCGTAGACAAACCTGCTGTGGTCCCTCACTACTATCCTTTCCAACTGTAGTTAACAGTATTGGGTGTGGGGGTTTCTTCAGTTACCATGTTGCCATCTCTCTTCCCATTTTATACCTGTTCTCTCTTTGGTTGTGCAGAAGTTGTTCAGTCAGCCCACAGTTCTTCAGGAGGAATTGCTATATAAATAGGTGTAAATTTGGTGTGTCCATGGATAAGGTGTGTTCAGGGTCATATTAAGCCACATATTGGGCCTAACTCTCAATCTCCTTTTTGATCATCTCAAAAACAACTAATTTGAGGTATTAATATTACCAGTGAATTCTCTTCCTTTTCGCCACATACCATAGCCTAATAATGGTAGTGGCATCCTGTTACATTCACAGGTCCTGCCCACACTTATAGCGATGAAATTATACAGGCGTGCACACCAGAGTACAGGAATCAGATATGTTGCACTTAGTGAAGATGAATAATAGAAGAGAATGAGCATAGTTTTCAAGGAAATTGATGGCCTCAATTTTAGATATGTTGAATTTAGAGATAATTAGGCACCCAATTAGAGTGGATCAGTAGGTCTTATAAAGTTAGTAGGGAAATTAGATTGGAAATATATGTTTGGTAGTGATCAGTAGAGGTGATAGTTCAATAATGAGATCAACCAGAGAAAGACTGTAGCAAGAAGTGGGCTGTGGACAAGAGCAAGGCCAGGTAAACTAGAACATCTGCCTGTGTGTTTCCACCCAAGTCTCTTGATTACAGTCTAACCTTATCATGCAACCTTTTGTTCCTATAGTTCCTCTTGAAATAATTTCCTGCTCTTGCTAATTTGTGATCCACTCTCTGTCCTCCTCCTGCCTCTAAGCCACATTACCAGGAAGTGAGAACCAGGAGCTCTCTTAGTGAAAGCTTCGCAGATGAAAGCCACTAGGAAAAATGGACTCTCTTATGCACCCTGATCCCAGATGGGGAGTTGTGAGAATTGTAGAACACAAGACTCAGTGAGGGGAGATGGTATCATTATTACCCCTGAGCCACTTTATTGCTTCAAAACAGAAAGCAGGACTGTGAACTTTTCCTGACTCTTCCCTCCCAGAATTGCCTATCAAGTGTTAGATGGCACAACTTTGGAATGCAGGTGTAACTGTATGTATCTCTCTTAAAACTATGGTCTGTTTTGTTTTGGTTTTTTTTGTTTGTTTTTTTTTAGTAGAAAACCATTGAAGCCATTGCAGTGATATTGTGGAACAATGTGAGCTGTAATAATGGAAACATAAAGTAAATTTTATCGGTACAGTTTGACCAGACTTTCCTTCCTTCACTTAAATCTACTTCTTTCAGGTTATATTCAAGAAGAATGTGTCATCCCATGCCCATTCGACTGCAAGTTAAGTGACTGGTCTAGTTGGGGGTCCTGCAGTTCATCTTGTGGAATTGGAGTGCGAATTCGGTCCAAATGGCTAAAAGAAAAACCTTACAATGGAGGTCGCCCATGTCCCAAATTGGATCTAAAGAATCAGGTAAAGTGGCTGAACCAGCAACAACAACACAAAACTAAAAAATTATCCGCTTGATTATTTCTTGTTGAAATCAAAGTCATTATCTTGTTAAAAGTAGTTCAGGAGAGGGGTAAGGAGGACGTATAGTAATATAACAGTAATAGAAGACTTGCCTACAACTAGGTAATACAGAGACAAAATTGGTATTACTATGAATAATAATGTTTACAAAAAGTAAATCCACTTGATTTTTAAATGTTTTTGAAATGTAATTTGATCATACTATAAAAGTGATGTGTGTATATATGTATTTAAATACAAAAAATAATGCTGGGGGAATGTCAATTACTTTATGGCAGTAAGTATGTTTAGTGGTCTCATCTATGTACTCCAAAAATGGAATTCTCTTTTCTTTCACCTAACTCTTCATCTAATTTTTCTTCTCAAGTTACCAAATTTTCCAGATTTTCCTGTCTTTTCTGAGCTATTTCTCTATTTTCCAAAAAGTCAAAGCTATTTTCGTAAATGGAATCTGAAAAGATTCCCTTCCAATGGACATGTAATAAAATTGCCATCCTAAGCAAAGTTGATTAGAGTATGTTAGTAGACTTTATTCAGGTAAGAATCTAAGATTTAGTTTAGAATTCTAGGGGCGCCTGGGTGGCTTAGTCGGTTAAGCGTCGGACTTTCACTTGGGTCATCATCTCGCGGTTTGTGGGTTCGAGCCCCGCGTCGGGCTCTGTGCTGACTGTCAGCTCAGAGCCTGGAGCCTGTTTCAGTCTGTGACTCCCTCTCTCTCTGACCCTCCCCTGCTCACGGTGTCTCTCTCTCTTCCCTAGAAAAAAAAAAAAAATTAAAAAAAAAAGAAAAACAAAAAAGGTTTATTAAAAAAAAAAAAAGATTTAGTTTAGAATTCTAATAAAGACCTCAGATTTCTCCCATTATTGCATAATGGTTATTAGATTAAGACTGATACATAGCTTTTCAATCAGTTGAATAGCTGGAGCACAAGATGATGACAGTTGAAAATTCTTTATTCTTTTTTTTTTAATTTTTTTACATTTATTTACTTTTGAGAGACAGAGTAAGACAGAGCCTGGTGGGGAAGGGGCAGAGAGAGAAGGAGACACAGAATCCAAAACTGTCTCCAGACCCTGAGCACATATTCAGCATAGAGCCTGACATGGGGCTCAAACCCATGAACCTTGAGATCATGACCTGAGCCAAAGTTGGATGCTCAACCGACTGAGACACTCAGTCACCCCAAAAATTCTTTATTCTTAAACTGGTAAAAGGTATCTTATATGTGTAGTTAGATCCTTGGTGATCTTGTATGTATTTTAACAGAATAGCTACATAGGTTTATATTATTAATTCTATTAATCTGCCCTGTGAATCCCCTTTCAATTAGATTTTTCTTACAGGTTGTTTAATAGAAAGGAAATCTGTATATTCTTAATTTGAATAGTATACATATGAAAACATGCCATTTGTCAATTTGAGGCCTATATCTGTAGCTATTTTTTCTTTTTTTAAAAAATTTTTTATGTCTTTATTTTATTTTGAGAAACAGAGACAGGGAATGAGCAGAGGAGGGGAAGAGTGAGAGAGAGAGAGAAACACAGAATCTGAAGCAGGCTCCAGGCTCTGAGCTGTCAGCACAGAGCCCGACTCAGGGCTTGAACTCACGGACCTTGAGATGATGACCTGGGCCAAAGTTGGACACTTAACCGACTGAGCCGTCCAGGTGCCCCTGTAGCTGTTTTTTCTAAGTTTTGCTAAAAGACCCCATAACTCACTGAAAAGTGAAAAATTCCCATTCCACCAAAAAATAGTTATGTTCTAAGATGACAGCATTCTAGCTTTGTTTTTTAAAGTTTATCGTAAAATAGAGACTACAGTTTCTTCTCTCAAAGCTAATGCAAACATACTGAGGAAGACAAAGCAGAAGATTATAAAATCAACATAGAGGTTACAAAAACAAAACAAACAAAAAACCCAAAAACTCCACAAGAATAGTAGTTTGGTGAAGGGAAGATCAGGATATAAGCAATAAAAACAGGAGGGAAATAATCACAGCAGAGATGGTGTGAGGAGATAAGACTTACTTTAGTACAAAGAAAGGTATAATACAAGTTTATGATTACAAGGAAATTTTTCAAGTGAATTTTATGTATGAGGACTATGTGACCCTCCCTAGGGGATTTTCCAGGCATTTATACTGCTGTAAAAAATGTATAGCAATTCTTATTCTCTCTCAAAACTATCTATGAAAGCTAAGCCTTTATAACACTAGTGTTACATGCTAATTTTAATATGCTAATTTTATAAACTAGGAAATTATCAAGGGATTAAAGAAACTTCATTGGAATGCAGACTTTAAAACTGTTTTCATTATGTAAAGGCAAATGTGTAGAAGTGTGTCTATCAAATTTGAGAGTATGAATAAAGTAAGTTAAAGGTACTTGTAAACCTGTTGTGACTTAAGGGAAACTGTTTCAAAATGCTTAATTGACATATATAACTTTAAGAAGTAGTACAAGTGAAAAACAAATAAAATAACAAACAAAAAAACAACTAAATAAATAAACCCAGGGTGCCTAGGTGGCTCAATTAAGCATCCAACTCTTGGTTTCCACATAGATCCTGATTTCATGGTTGGTGAGGTCGAGCCCCATGTTGGGCTCTGCACTAACAGCACAGAGCCTGCTTGAGATCCTCTCCCTTTTCCTCTCTGGGTCCTTCTCACTCTCTCTCTAAATATAAAGAATAAATAAGTAAATATTTTTAAAAATAAAAAGCCCAACTTTAAGAATAATTTAGAAAAATTCCATAAGCAAAAATTGAGTATACATGGGCCTGTCTGCAAGAGTTGTGTCTAACTCTTAAGTTCAAGGAGGGAATTGGAGCATTTCGAAGACATTTGTTTGTTACACTCAGAAATGAATCTTGAAGTTGAATGACAAGAAATCAAATATAGTGTGGATTATATGCTGCTATAAAGAGGTTTCAGATACTTAGCATGTGTGTGACTTAATTCAACTCAAATTGAAAAAGTTCACCCTAATCCGTACTTTATATTTTAACATAAGTTAATTGATTGGGGCAATAAGTAATATGCCTTATCTCTCACTTGTTAGTCTGTGAACAGGAAGGGAAAATATTGTTATAAAAAAAAATTCTAAATGTAGAAAAAATTCTCCTCAGAGCAATTCCTTTTCTAAGCAAGCACACTTTTACCTGTAAGTAGATTTGTGGAAAATGATCTTGCTGACTTTATTATATATTTACTCTTAAATATGATAGCACCCCGTATTTGTATATGTATGCGTGCATGTACATTATATAATATATAGGCATCTTTTTAAAGTTAGCCATTCTTTCTTAACTCATCTGAAAATAAATTGGGTTGACAGGAATTTTCATTATTGAGGAAATATTCTCCAACTTCTATTATCTATGGCAAGCCTTCTTTAGAAAGATCACTATTTGCGGAACTATGATCTAGTTAGAGGTATACCCACTAAGGCTTTTTTATAATGTTCATTTTTACTACTGATCTTAAGTTATTTGTCTACTTGCCAGTTGTTTTTCAGGTTTGGGTTTATTTTCCCAGGTTTTTAGAACCAGGTTTTACTTCCACCTCTATTCACATAAGAGCTTAAAAATAATAACCAAATTTTATCAGTAAGAGAGGCACATATCTTAGGTACCTAGGCAAGAGGAAAATTCTGTATATGTCAGACTGAGCCTAACATATGATTCATAAATATATATATGTACTTATATAAACATACATACAACTTTTGTGTATGTAATGTATAATATATGTGTCTATGTAAATATAGGCATACCTACATATGCATACTCATTCCTCTCTTTCATTTAGAATGGGAGGTCTTTTGAGGGCAAAGTCTTTATACCTTTGAAACTTATTCCAGACACTAGTGCACTTCCTTGTGTATTGTCAAATTATATTTACTGGATTCTTTATTTTAAAAGAAGACTTATTGGGTGCCTGGGTGGCTCAGTTGGTTAAGCATCTGACTTCAGTTCAGGTTGTAATCTCATGGTTTGTGGATCCGAGCCCCACTTTGGGCTCTGTGCTGACAGCTCGAAGCCTGCTTCAGATTCTGTGTGTCTGTGTGTGTGTGTGTGTGTGTGTGTGTGTGTGTGTGTGTCTGCCCCTCCTCACATTCTGTCTCTTTCTTGCTCAAAAATAAATAAAAATTTTAAAAAATTAAAAGAATTCTCTCTGGATGAGTGGGTACCTAGTTCAATACAAAAATTTTAGAATTCTGATCTCTTATGTTACAGTGTTGTCCTTCAAATACTCAAAAATATTAGCCCTTCTAGAAGAAAGAAATAAGAAACTCCAAACTATTATTGCCCAAAGAGTTGTTCAAGATTCCTCTGAAAACTCCTTGATGTGGGATCCCCATTGAAATCTAACTCTGTGATTAAAAAAAGGGGGAAGGGGAAGGTTGCTGTTACGTATACAAGCTCATAAACTGTTCTGAATCTGTTAGTGGAATCAATTCTTATAATCTCTCATAAAAAGCCTCCCTTTTAAGCCTAAACCTGTCAACATGATAGCTTTCTCTCTAGACGTGCCCAAGTGCCAGCATTCCTTGAATGGCTTTCTACCAAGTATATTTGTGTCCCTGCAGCTCCAGCACTCAGTTTACCCAAAACTCATATCAAGGGAGAAAATTATTAAATAGTTTATTGGATTATCAGGTCAGTTGGCTGATGCCCTTGACTTTCCTGTGGATAATAAGATATATATTTTAATGTTTTATAGTCTGTAATGTCCTGAGTGAATTACTTATACTGTATATTTTTGTTATTTTTCCTTTTTTTAATGTTTTTATTTATTTCTGAGAGAGAGAGAGAGAGAGAGAGAGAGAGAGGAGAGAGAGAGCAAGGGAGAGTCAGAGAGAGAGGCAGACACAGAATCTGAAACAGGCTTCAACCTCTGAGCTGTCAGCACAGAGCCCAACACGGGGCTTGAACCCATGAACCGCTAGATCATGACGTGAGCTGAAGTTGGATGCTTAACTGACTGAACCCCCCAGGTCCCCCATGTTATTTTTCCTTTTGAAAGGCTCCTTAAGAGAATATTAAATATGGGGAAATTAAAGCTCTGTTGGACTTACATTTCCCCTTAGGAGTTCTTCACATGATTGAAGGCAAGAGTTCCAGGAAATTATATTTTGTTCATAGGCTGCAATTTGTGTGTTCACAGTATAAATGGGGGAAAAATCATTTCCTATAATTCTTAAAATGTATGCTATATGCTTAAATATAACTTTAAAAGAGTTTTGATTATGTTTGCAACTTAATGAGAGAATATAAATTAAATGTATTTTCTGGAAACAATTGCTATTTTAAAGGTATGTCTTCTCCACAAAGAGGAATGATCTAAATTTGGAAATAAAGAGTTATACTGCATTTTATTTTTCACAGCAGTGTAATAGTATTTTGAAGAATACATTCTTTACAAAGATGCATAGATATATTTTAGCATAAATACTTTTTCCTTAGAAGACCTTAAAGATGAAAAAAGGGTTCTGTAGAGAAAAAGCTTATTCCCCTTTTAAATACTGCTTCATTAATTAATAGTAGCATGTTGGGAGGTAGGAATAGGATAACTGTCATTCTATCTGAATGTCTGTTTATTCAGAAAAATATGGCTACACTGAAGTTTTAACTTGGCTTAATCTGTCTTGGCTTCTTGCCTCTGTTTGGCCAGCCCACCTTCCACTCATCCTAGGCTATTCCAATGCCACTGACATTCCTGGCAGTGTCCTCACTTTGAACATACTACATTGGCAGGTGACCCAGAATGTAAAGTCTTGTTCTTAAGTATTAATGTGGAAGTCAGCCCAAGCTTATACATAATTATGTACATTCAGGTATACCATTCTTGTATGGGCAGAGGTGCTTGCACCTTTGATAAGATCTTAAGTGGGAAAATCATATGCCATAAATTAAGGGCAACAGTGATTCATTTCTCAGAGTGATTAGGAAGGATTTAATAGGGCAGATGTTCCTGGAACATTTCACTTCTCCCCTGATAGTAGTTATTCCAAAACTTAGGTACACAGCACCCCATCTCAGAGGCAGCATGGAATGGCTTGTAAGGGCTAGTGTTCTTCCTTTTTTTTTTTTTTTATCCTTAATGCCTATCTCCCAACCCAAACTACTCTCAAGTTGTGATTTCTCACTGAGCTGAGTAGAGCTCAGAGGAGATGCAATTTTTCTTTTCTGTTCTTGCCCTGTCACCATTTCCTAGAAAAACTGTTGTTCTTGTTGTTTTTTAAGTTTATTTTGAGACTGAGAGAGAGAGAGAGAGAGAGAGAGAGAATCCCAAGAAGGGCTCGAACCCAGGAACCTTGAGGTCATGACATGAGCTGAAACCAAGAGCTGCATGCTTAACTGACTGAGCCACTTAGGTACCCCCCAAAATTGTTTAAGAGATTATTCTCCCCCCACATTTGTGTCTCCACATAAACTATTATTGAACATTCCAAATTAATAACCCCTCAGGCTTGTTACAATTTTTTGGACTTCTGATCATTTTTGAGAGCTGCCAGAATAATGCATGAGCAATTTTCCTGTACCTGTTGTCCACTTTGTCTTGCATTTGACTGTGTCTTAATACTGGGTATTGCTACTCTGCAAATATTCAAAATCACTTTAAGCTGTTCAAGATGTTCTTATGTACTTCTAGAATATCCTTTATTAGACTGGCTTGATTAATGTCCCTAATGCTGTTGTCTGGGAGAAAGAATACACATGTTCAAGGGTCCTTCCAGCCGGGCTAAGAATGGAACTGACATGGGACAGATTAACCTGAGAAAGTCAGATTTAATAGTGCATGAATGGGAAATGTGCACAGGTGTGGAAATTCCTAAGGCAGGCAAAATGAGGTACATCCTGAACTAAGGAGAAGAGGGTGTAGGAGTCTGGGACTTCAGGGGAAAGGAGTGCAATTCACAGGGTGACAAGAACAAATGTTTAGGGGAAAAAAGAGCAAATGATTGATAATTAGATGTTTGCCCTGCCATACAGATGGGTCACTCAGATAAAATTTATCTCTGGGAGTAACCCTTACTCTGGGAAAGACCTCCAACTGATATTCTTCTGTAGTTAAGGGAGGTGCAGAAGTTTCTCTTGAGCCATAGGGTTTTGATTGCTTTCAGTAATCGAGTGGCGTAATCTTCATGCCAAAAGGGCCCATCTTGGGGCAGCCTGCCCTTAGCCCCTATCCTGTCCCTAGACAGGAATTCTAGGATTGGCTGAGGACAGCTATTAAATTAGGAAGCAAGCGAATTTTGTCAAATTTTGTCTTTGTAACTCTTTCAGTGTTTTGCACACCTCGTATCACTAGCCCCTTAACTCTTGAAGTCCTGAAATACTACTTGGGTACTTTGGATAAATCACTTTTAACAGGAAGTCACATGGTCTATGTGTGCAATTTCAGAAAACTGTCTTCATAACCAAGTACTTAAAGTAGAAGTTTTCAAGTATTTTTCTAGAAAAATAGTGACAGACCATACTTTTCAAGTTTTCTTGAATCATTCTGTCATTCAAACTTTAAGTGCAGAATGGAAACTTTTTTCCCCCACACATTGAAGGAATATGGTTTTGACTTTAACCACAAGATTGGGTTATATTAAACATACTTTTCAGAATATTAAACTTAAGAACTTGATGAATATCTATTTTTTTTTACATTTTTTAATTTTTTTTTTTTTGAGAGAGAGAGAGAGAGAGAGACAGAGTGCAAGTTGGGGAGGGGCTGAGAGAAAGGGAGGCACAGAATCTGAAGCAGGCTCCAGGCTCTGAGCTGTCAGCACAGAGCATGGTGTGGGACATTGAACTCAAAAATGGTGAGATCATGACCTGAGCACCTAGGCACCCCGATGCATATGTTTGTTGTTGTTTTTTTTTTTAATGTTTTATTTATTTCTGAGAGATAGAGAGATAGCATAAGTAAGGGAGGGTCAGAAAGAGGGAGACAGAATCCAAAACAGGCTTTAGGCTCTGAGCTGGCCGTCAGCAAAGAGCCTGACACAGGGCTCGAACCCACGAGATCATGACCTGAGCTGGAGTCAGACACTTAACCGACTGAGCCACTCAGGCGCCCCTGAATATCTTTTTTTTTTAATGGCATGCTAATTCTCCAGGTTTTTTTTTTGAACATATAATTGACCTGTAACCATTATATAAGTTGAAGACATACAATACAATACGCTGATTCAATATATTTAGATATTGCAGTATGATTGTCAAGGCATTAACTAACACATCTTTCATGTCACATAATTATCATTTCCTTTTTGTGATAAGAACAATTAAGACCTAGTCTCTTAACCACTTTGAAATTTATAATAGAGCATTGATTACAATCACCATGCATTAGATCTTCAGGGCTTACCTAATAGTTAAAGTTTGTACCCTGTTAACAGAGGACCAAGGGGAGAAGAAGGGCAGAAATGGTGGAAAGGGGGGAGGCAAACCATGAGAGACTCTTGAATGCTGACAAAAACTGAGGACTGGTGGATGTGGGGAGGAGGGGGGGCATGGAGGAGGGCACTTGTGGGGATGAGCACTGGGTGTTATGTGGAAACTAATTTGACAATAAACTATTTGCAAAAAAAAAAAAAAAAATAGTTAAAGTTTGTACCCTTTGGATTTTTCAAGACTTACCCAATATTGTTACCAGAAAGCAAGTTACCTAGAGCCTGATGGGATCCTGTGATAAATTGCTACAAAAAAGCATTTTTTGAATCATGATTTTTTTTTCCTGTGTGACTTAAATCAAGAAAAAAATTGTCTCCCTGAGAAGCATACCTAAATCTTTTGAAAGCCAGAGTTCATTGTTTGGTAACCTTTATAGATCATAAGAATAGAACAATCACCATGGAAGTGGTGGGTGTTATAAGAAGTTTCTCAGGACCCCACTCTGGAGACTGGTCCTCACAGCTAGAGGGGATCCAAGGAGTATTTGTTAACAAAGGTTTGTTTTTGCTGGTTCTTCTGATCAGGCAAGGGGGAGAATACTGCCAGAACTGAGATTCTTGCCACTGAGGCTACCATGTCTGCTGAGATCAGTTCTAGAAAGATTTTCTTTGCAGTTGACTTAGCCTACCCTCCCTAATCCAAGCAGTTAACACAACCACCATTTGTTTGCTACTAAAGACAGACCTGGGAGAACCCTCCTGTTTCACAGAAGGGGAGAGTGAGACTTACAGAAGGATAATAACTTGCCCAAATCTACCCTGATGTATATAGGAAATTAAGAGACAGCCGGGTATGAGGTCAAACGCTTCCCTGCCATCCCCTAGCTGCGGGAACAGGAGAAAATTATTTAACTGACTGAGTCTCAATTTCACAAAATGCCAAATGAGTATAATAATGCCAACTACCTCATAAAATTAGTGTATTAATTAATATAACATAAAAATACAAACTTTTTCTGTGTTGGGCATATAGGATGTACTTGATAAATGTTAGGTAGAATTCTTTTTCCTTAGTCTCTAATACATAATTTCTGTTTCCAACTCCCATTTGCTTTTACCTTTACCATATTACCTTTTAGAACTAAGTTATGCAGATTGCTTCCCTTTTTACATTTAGCTCTTGAACATTTGTAGTCAAATATTTTAGTAGTGATAACTCAGCTTAGATACATAGTAAAAGCTACTGTCACTGCTTCCTGTATGGGAAGTCTATTTTATTTTATTTTACTGCTAAACATCCTGCTCAGCACTACATCTTTTTTTTTTTTTTTTTTTTTTTAGTGGTAGAAGGAAACATAATGTTTTATATATTTGTGACTAATTTCCTATGAATTTGTGATTCTTTGGATTTTTATTTTAAAAAACATTTTTATTGAGGAGTACAACAGAAAGATAGCCAAATCATTCTGGGTAGAGCTCTATGAATTTTCATGGTGAACCTTTCCATTCATTTACCACCAATGTCAAGAAATCCTACATTATCAACATTTCAGATAACCCTTTCATGCTCCAACTTTCTTACTACCACCTTCCTCTCACTAAGTAGAACTACTGTTCACATTTCTAACACTGTTGTTGAGGAGAAATTTTTACTTTGCCTTTCAAGATTCTTCTGGCTGGTCTAAGAATTAAAATCACATGATACAGATTAACAGGACAAAAACAAAAGTTTAGTAATCTTAAACCTCCTTATACATGGAAATGACCTTAGAAATACTGAGTAGCTCCTTGAAATGGCCAGAAGTCATCACCTTAAATACCACCTTGAGCTAAAGATGGAGAAGATATTGGGACTGGGGAGTCACTTATGGAAGGCTACCAGGAAAAGTACATTAAATACAAGGTTGTTATGCATATTTTAGTTGCTCCCTTCTCCATTGATCAGAGTTTCTAGAGATTGAATCATTGCCCTCTTTCCTGGTACAGAAACTGACGTACCTACCTACAAGTAGAGATTTCCTTTATACATGTAAGTATCTCTTACAAAAGGGTAACTTCTTCCTGGTTTTCAGAGATTCTCCTGTGTTTGCAGTTTCTTAAAAATAACTGGATTAAAATAATATGGCAAAGAGACATATTTTAGGGTTGTATATTTTATACCCCTTCACTGTAAATTAGTTTCATCACTTAAAAAACTTTCCACAGATTGATTCTGCACTATATATTCTTTGGACCTGCTTTTCCTCCTCATTATTATGTTTGTGACATTTCCCATGTTGTGACTTCCATCAATATTTCATTGACATTGCTCTGTAATGTTCTTATGTATGTCATATTATTGTATATACCACATCTTACCTATTTTTTATTGTTGTTGGACAGATGTTAGGGTTGTTTTCAATTTGGGGACATTAGAAATAGCACTGCTATGACTATCCCTGTGCATGTCTTGTGCTCATATGTGTACATTTCTTTTCAGTACGTACCTAAGTGTAGAATTTCTTCCATAGAAAATCCATATACATTCAACTTCAGTAGAGCATAGGTACTTCACTTTAACTTATAGATGTTCTCAGATCATCCGAAATGCAGATAGTATATACTTCTAGATAATGACCTGAAGTATGACCTGTCTGACACCAAAAAAAAAAACAAAAAAACAAAAAAAAAGGGAGGGGGATCTGGAAGTCTTATAGATACATTAAATGTTTATCTCTGCATGTGTTTTTTCATAACATATCAATGACTGGTATCAACCTCCAAGTCACAACTGTCTTGTGAAAGGACAAGTGTATGAGCACTACCTTCTGGCTGAATTCTGCTCACTTCTCTCCTAAAACAACCATTATAACCATTACCTTTCCTCTGTCTATAATCTCTCCTCTCCTTCCCCACTCCATTCCTCATACAGCAGCCCCAGCGAAGTTTCTAACTCACAAATCTGGTCATACATAAAACCTTTCATTGGTCTCTTGTTACCTTTGGGATAAAGTGTAAACTCTAATATAGTTTTATAAGGCATTTAATGATCTTGCCCCTACCACATGTCTCCGAGCTCAGAGTCCTTTTCTTTTCTTTTTTTTTTTCTTTTTTCTTTTTTTTATTTATTTCTAGGAGAGAGAGAGAGAGAGACAGTGTGAGCAGGGGAGGGTCAGAGAGAGATGGAGTCACAGACTGAAACAGGCTCCAGGCTCCGAGCTGGCAGTCAGCACAGAGCCCGACGCGGGGCTCGAACCCACGAACCGCGAGATCATGACCTAAGCAAAAAGTCAGTCGCTTAACCGACTAAGCCACCCAGGTGCCCCTCAGAGTCCTTTTCAAGTCAGCAAGTCACTCAGGCCAAGGAAATGGTTTATGAGTCAGGAGGAAGGAGCCACTCCTGTGTTTGTGTCCCCAACAGGCTTCATTTATTGCTTTCTTCTAAAGAGTGAGAATCTCACATTTTCAGCCTGATCATTTAAATCAAGGGACTGTCGAACATGCTGTCTTTCAACAAAATTTGACTTTTGATTTGCAAGTCACCATTCTTTAATGAAGTTATATATTTGGATTTACTTTACTGCCTTTTCCCTGGAAACTACCCCCAGATTCTCTCTACACTGGATTAAAATCCTATTCAACTGCTATTTAAATGTAGACTGTCCGAGGGCAATTAGAGTTGTAGCTATCCTCCCTGAAGAGAAATCTTTATCTTAGATGACAAAGTAAGGGACCCTGTGCTTATTACCTGTGCTGAAAACATGAAAGTATGGAACCAATTGCAAAGCCTACCTCAAAAGAATATTCTCTAATAGCAGAAGGTTGTTCAAAACCATCTTCCGCCCTAATAGACAACAATCTTGTTACCCTTAGAACTGAAAGTAAATAGATTTGAGTAGCAATATTAGAAAAGTTTGAATTGAAGCAGCTCTCCAAGCACTGTGTGTCAAATGGGGGCCAGTAAGTTCCACGTGTCATAAACCTAAATGGTAATAACACAGAGTGAAATTGCTGTTGCTTTGCTCTGTTCTGGAGTAAGGGAATACAATTGGATTTAAGCCATTGTTGATGCAAAATTTTACATTTTATTCATTTAAAACGACATTGGATATGTGCATAGTGTTTTATGTTTTTAAATATTTACTCATATTCAGCTTTTTAAAATTTTTCTTTAATGTTTAGTTTATTTCTGAGAGAAAGAAACAGCATGAGCAGGGGAAGGTCAGAGAGAGAGGGAAATACAGAATCTGAAGCAGACTTCAGGCTCTGAGCTAGCTCTCAGCACAGAGCCTGACTTGGGGCTCAAACCCACAAACCGTGAGATCGTGACCGAAGTCAGATACTTAACTGACTGTGCCCCTCTCATATTCAGCTTCTAAATGTGTTACCTGATGGCCAGTTTCTCTGTGCTCCTCCCACTTACCCTTCCTTGGTTCTCCTTTTCCCACTATATGGTTTACTCATTTATTGTTGTTTTCAATTTTTGGGTCCTCTTCAGGCCACCTCTACTATGGATATACTGCCTGGTTTTGGATAAGCACCTTGAAAAGTGATAATAGTGTTTTAGGTTAGGTTCTCCCAGAAGCAGAGCCTGAGATAGAGGATTCAGAAACAAGAGATATAGCTCTTGAGTGTAGGGAGCAACACTATAGGGAAGAAAATAAGTATTTCTTCAATAAGAGGTGTGTTAATAAACCAGAAACCATGGCAACCCCCAAAGCTGAAGCTTGTTGGGAACTCTAGGAGACTTGGAAAACCCATGCCGAAGTTTTATCAGACCTAAAGACCAGGAAGCTGGGATATTCATGGGGAAAGTGCAGTAAGAAGTATCAGTGACACGGGTATGTACTACATGGTCATTATTCTCTTAGGAAAACAAGTAAGGGGCACTCTGACCTGCAACACTCCCTTCTGACCATCTCCCTGTACTGCTAAAGGGAAACGGCCTTTACCAAGAGGAAGTGACATCTTTGGGGGGCGATTTAAATGAACATATGGCCTCCGGGAACTCCCTCTTCCTTAGGCATGGGGGCACTTACCTGCTGGCTGTGCAAATATCCCTGAATACATAGAAAAATATAAGATTATCACATGGACCCATTGTTTAGTATGATGTGGTAGTTAATATATTTTACTTTGCATTATTTAGATGTTGTGTGTTTTCATGACATATAATTAGGGACATTGGGAGGAGACCTATAGAATTGTAGTAGGCAAAATTATGTTAAGTGTATGATGTTGACAGGGACTTTTTAGTCACAGTAATTTTTTTATGAGCCCTGGTAGCTTTCAGAACGAGAAGAGGTTAGGACGACTGGGTGGCTCAGTCAGTTGAGTGTCCAACTTCAGCTGAGGTCATGATCTCATGGTTCGTGGGTTTGAGCCCCACGTCAGGCTCTTGCTGACAGCTCAGGGCCTGTAGCCTGTTTCAGATTCTTTGTCTCTCTCTCTCTTTGACCCTCCCTTGCTCATGCTGTCTCTCTCTCAGAAATAAATAAAACATTAAAAAAAATAAAAAGAAGAGATAAAAATTCAATGGAATTCAAAGTAATTATAAATGTTTTAGAGAGCAACTTTAATTCTGTACACTTGTGTCTTCATTCATTCATTCATTCATTCATTCAGCAAACACCAGGGATAAATGATATGTCAGGAGGTGACATCAATAATGCTCATTTGAACTCTCCTACTCACCTTCCAGTGGAAACTTGCATTTTTGGAAGCCCTAGTGAGTGGTTGGATAGATTGAAATTATAGATGATAATGCTCTAGATGCTTATGGCATCAGAACTACTTTGCCTTTAAAAATGATGATTTACAACTAACAGAAATCTCAACCCAAATTGGCTGAAAAAATAAGGAAACCCATTACCTCCTATAATGGAGGTATCAAGAACATAGTTGTGGTCAATTTCTCTTTCTCATCTTCTGTGTTGATTTCATCCTAAGGATGTTAGGAGCTGCCATCAGCAGTTTCAGGCATAGCCTCTTGTTATAGCAATGGCCAGAAGAATAAGAGGGTTTCCTCTGGGGGGATCTTAGGACCGATAAAATTTTTCCAGAGTCTCTCTCTCTCCCTTAAAAGACTACCTACACTTCCTGGGTTGAAGTTGGATTTTATATCCATTCCGAAGGACATGGATATATCCTTAGGAATCCTTCTCCTGGAAGGAGTCATAGGATGAACTTGATTAGTTTAATCATATATTTTCCAAACTTTTATTTTTCAAACTTCACAGCATATATAGAAATCAGTAGTATTCATCTGGCAAACTGGAATATGTGTTCAAAGCTGTCTGTGGCAGGAGTGAATGATCCGAGACCCTAGACTCAGTGTCTCAAACACACTTGAAATCCACTTAAGAGACCCTGGTGGTACGGCAGTGTCATGTACATGTGGATCATGTGACATAACTTGTTAAAATGCAGACTCCAGTCTTCTCAAGGGATAGAGACTGTGATTTTAACAAGCTCCCAGATGGTGGCAAAGCTATTAGACTGTGGATTACACTTTGGGATGCTAATGTGTATCAGTTGAGGAGGAACTATTTCTTAGAGAAACTCCTGGGGTGGAATGTATTTTGAGGAATGAACTAAAATGTCCACTGCATACTCTTAATTTTACTCTTTTTGACGTTGAATTTATAAGAGTATGGATTTTAAGTAAAATTTTAAGCCTTATATTGAGATAGAAAAATTAATGTCTTTGAATATCTGTGTTAAGAAAAATGACTTTAAAAAAACTTTCCCTATGAGGATATGAATTGCCTTGTCCCTTCCTTGACACTTTTTTTTTTCACTAAGGGCATCATTCCATTTTGCAAGCTATTTGGCATAACCAACTTTCCAGTACCTCAAATCATATGGTAAATAAGCTGACTTCAAATCAGATAAGCAGTGCATCCATACACCATTTTTGCTGAAAATTGAATCCTTACTCTATATTTTCCGCTTTTTAAAAAATGATAATTATTCTGTGTGTAGTGACTAAAATTCTATTCATATGAAGCTAAAAAAAATGACAAGCTCAATAAAGTCCAGGGAAAATAATTTACAAAATTGGAGCCTTTGGTGATATGAATCTAGACCTATCTGGATTCTTATGTTCCCTTCAACCCCAAGTTGTAAACATGTGAATTGAGGTCCTCTATTCTAGGAAACCTAACCACAATAATTGAGGAAAATACTGCATGATTCTGAGAAAACAATCGGTCGAGTTGGCTATTTAATGCAAAATAGGGACAGCAAAGATCTAAGAGAAAAATGGAATTGAAACAGCCTTGGAATGTAAAAATGAAATAGGAACATCTTGAACTCAATATATGATCCTCTTTGAATGAATTATTGCCTGTCATTTGAAATGCACATTACTCAAAACTACCGAAAAATCTGTTCTGGCTTATTACTTAATTAAAAGTAAGTTATGAGCATTTTCAATCTTTATATAATTTATATCATTTGCAAGTCATGAATTTCCCATAAGTCCATTGGCCTTAATCAAAAAAAAAAAGTATTGCTATGCTTAAATACAATCGCTATGCATCTTTTCCACTCATTAGCAGATGTTACAAAAGAAACTATCACAGCTGGTGAAAATTGATATTCAGAACTATAAAACATGGCAGTAAAAAGATTAATTTTCTGTACTCCATGCCCTTGATTCTTGAAAACTTTAAACTTTCTTTGCAGTAAGGCCAGTGGTTTCATTGTCTAGTTGGCAGTGGACAGATGATAATGTTCTGCTCTATTTTACTTTACGATGAACCAAAAAGGACTGGTGGTTACTCTAATGAGTTTGCAAGGGATGCTTCGATGCTGACACATTAGCTGCATCCCTTGAACTGCTATGATGAGGAAGTGAAAAGTAGTTTTAACAACTTGCTAAAATTATCACCATTAGAGTGAATGAAGCACTAAAATATATATACCAGATGTTTAAAATGGTTAGATTTGGGAGAAAACCTACAATTAATTTACATTTTAGTGCTAAGTACAAATTTTAATTTATTCTGATTAACTACTTTATAGCCCATCTAGAATGCCATTTGACGGAGTTATGGAAAAGCTATAAAGGAAGTCATAATCAAGAGATGACACTTTATTGGCATAGAAGCATAAGAGTTTCATGCCTGGTGCCCATATTGCTCAAAAGGGTTCAACTTTCACTTGCCCAGAACCTGTTATTGAATTATAGGCTTGGAATCAATATGGGAAGCAGATTAACTCATTAATTACACTTTGTGCCAAGATTTAATCCCTCCACAGATCAGGTAAATTGTTCTAATCTACATGCACCGACTTTATACTTGCCACAATTAAGTCACCATGCAGAAGCATAAACAGATTTCTTGATACAAATTATTATAAAAGGCACAGGTGGAGTGAAAACTGATTAAGGTCCAAAGCTTTCCTATAGATGAGAAAACCTTTGAAAGCATAAGTGCTGTCAAGATAGCATGGTCAACAATAAGTACCTGGTGGGCGCCTGGGTGGCTCAGTCGGTGAAATGTCAGACTTTGGCTCAGGTCATGATCTCACGGTTTGTGGGTTTGAGCCCTGTGTCGGCCTCTGTGCTGACAGCTAGCTCAGAGCCTGGAGCCTGCTTTGGATTCTATGTCTCCTTCTCTCTCTGACGCTCCCCTATGCAAGCTGTCTCTCTGTCTCTCAGAAATAAAAATACATTAAAAAAATTAAAAAAAAAAAGTGTCTGGTTTTGCAATTAGGCACTCTATCAGTAGTAGCTATCATTATTAACATCAGTCTTTATTTGTTCCCAGTGAAGATTCCTGGGGAAGGATTTTGCAAACCCTACCATATTACAAACTTTTTTCAAAGTCCAGATATTGTAATCTGGTGGTCCATTAGAGAGTGGGACATGGCTGAGTTGATTATTTAGACTGACCAGTGTTTGCTACCAGGTATTTCTTTGATTACTTGTTGAGATTTTAAAAATAGGAATCTCTGCATTAAAATTTAGATTCCTAATATCTTTGTAAGAATAAGAATATCTGGCAAATTTCAAGTGAATCTGAGAATGCCTATTCTCTTTACACAGACTCTGTCAGTATAATGGTTATCTTCCTGCCTTGCACTTCATCAGGCATCAGGAGCCAGGCTCACCCTTTTATATTTGTGGCCTGGCAAGAGCATATAAGTAGATACCTGTATCTCATGTTTGGATAGTTAAGTTATAAATTAGTGCAACACATTGTTCTATAAAATATATTTAATCCTTCTACTTTAAAAAAAATAGGTCGGGGTGCCTGGGTGGCTTAGTCGGTTAAGCGTCCGACTTTCGCTTAGGTCATGATCTCGCGGTTCGTGGGTTCGAGCCCCGTGCTGGGCTCTGTGCTGACTGCCAGCTCAGAGCCTGGAGCCTGTTTCAGTCTGTGACTCCCTCTCTCTCTGACCCTCCCCTGCTCACACTGTCTCTCTCTCTCTCCTAGAAATAAATAAAACATTAAAAAAAAAATAGGTCTTTATAACAACCCACAAGGCTGGGCTTCAGTTTTGGATTCTCAAAGTTTGAGGTGGAATGTGGGGCTATAAGGACACCCCAGCTACAGCCTATGGTTTTCCCTTGTTCTCTTCCAGCGCATACTCTGTCCTGCCCCACTGTCTGTACAAGCTCTGTCCATTGCACACCGGCATCCATGCCCACTCTTCAGGCCTAAGGGTACTTCTGTGCAGGCAGAGGGCAACCCCATCCTCCCGGGAGGCTACCCCTAGAGAAGAGATCCACCCAAGTCATGAAAGCAATTCCAACTCATTTGGCAGGGAAATGTTTTTAATTGTTACATATATTTGTTTTACTTTAAATTATGGTAAATATTAATTTACTTTAATATACCTCTGTGCTATATTAGTTTGAGGTATACACTATAGTGATCCAACAGTTGGGTACATTATCCAGTGCTCATCTAGACCAATGTACTCCTAATCCCTTTCCCCTATTTCACCCATCATCTCCCACCCACCTCTCCTCTGGCTGCCATTTGGTGTCTATAGTTAAGGATCTGTTTCTTGATGTATCTTTTTTTCCCCTTTGTTTATTAACTTTGTTGCTTAAATTCCACATATGCATGAAATCATATGGTACTTCTTTCTCTGGCTTATTTTGCTTAGCATTATGCTCAGTAGATCCATCCATTCTTGTTAATAGCAAGATTTTGTTCTTTTTTTGTATGGCTGAATACTATTCTCTTATATATATGCCACATCTTCTTTACCCAATCTATTTCAATCTATTGATGGGCACTTGGGCTACTTCCACAATATGGTTATTGAAAATAACAGTGCAATAAACATAGGGGTGCATAGATCCTTTCAAATTAATGTTTTCATATTTTGGGGGTAAATGCCCAGTAGTGTGATTACTGGATCATAGGGTAGTTCTAATTTTAACTTTTTTGAGGAACATTTGGCAGACAATTCTAGAGTTCAGGCTTGTGGAATGTGGTCTAACAGATTCTAGAAGGGGACGCAAGGCAGACTGCCCATTGGCTTCTCCCTTGGTCTCTGCAGATTTTTCACCATAGGAAGAGATACAGTAGGAACAGGCCCAGAGAGGGTTTTTCTGTGGTCTGGGGGAAGCCAAAGGCAATACAGTTAGTGCCTACTTATTACGAGATTTGTGCTCTTGCTTTCTTGTAGTAGTTTTACAATGAAAGCATTATTCTCAGAATTCAAGCCTCTATCAAAAATAACATGACTGATGGAAAAATGATGTAGAGAATTTCAAAAAGATGGAAGGGCCTCATTTTTAGATGGAGATTATTTTATGTATTTATGTCACGTGCCTAGAATCTGCAGGTGTTGGAGTTCAAGACCTTAATTTAGTCATCCTGCTGCCCATTTTGTAGTGCTTTGTTTATGGTACATAATTGTTGTTCATGAATATTAATTGCTTGTCTTAATGCCAGTGAGTGAAATTTGGAAAATGCTTATTTCAGTTGAAATAGGAAAGAAATTAGAGTTTCATCTAAAAGCCTTTTAGGAAAGTGCCCTTAAAACAAGGATTCTCAATCTTTTTGGTTTTAAGGTCTTTATATTCTTACAAGTTGAGGACCCCAAAGAACTTTTGTGTATATGGATTGTATTTGTGTTTTCCATTTTCTTTTTTTTTTTTAACTTTTAATTTATTTCTGAGAGAGAGAGAGAGACAGCGTGAGCAGGGAAGAGTCAGAGAGAGAGGGAGACACAAAATCTGAAAGAGGCTCCAGGCTCTGAGCTAGCTGTCACCACAGAGCCCGACGTGAGGCTCAAACCCACGAACCAAGAGATCATGACCTGAGCCGAAGTTGGACGCTTAACTGACTGAGCCATCCAGGTGCCCCTCTGTTTTCCATTTTCAATATATAAAGTGAGGAATTGAGAAAAGATTTAATTTATTTAAAATAAAACTACATCCATTACATGTTAATAACATTACATGTTACTTTTATGAAAAATCAGGATATATGCCAAAACAAAAAATTATAGAAAGTGACATTGTTTGAAATTTTGCAAATTTCTTTGATCTCTAGCATCATAGAAGATATTTGTTTCCCCATTCAGTTGTTTGTAATAGGATATTTTAGTGAAGAATAAGAAGAAATTCTAGACTTACACAGATATGTAGATAGAAAAAGTATTATAGTAGAGCTTCTTAGATAACTTTGGATTGTCTTTGCTATATAACAAAATTTGAATAATAGTTTATCAACATTCATTTGCAATATAAAATCTGAAATTCTAATAATTCACTTGTTTACTCTGTTACCTTAAAATCCAGTGAGCTGTCTGTCACTTTGAATAAATTCTTTAATTCATAATTTTGTAACATCATTGGTCATTTAGAATGTATTTGTCGACTGAGTTATGCTGAAATGTTGACATATTTCACTATATAATATTAAAAATTCATATTAATATCACCACTGATCTCAACAGAAAAAGCTAAATATAGAGAAGCTCCTAAGCATATGGTGACAAATTGGAATTTTCCAATTTTAATTTTTCTTCAGAAGCTTGATATTATCACTATGAACAGATACTATTATTTTTTCTTCACTTTTTGAGAATTTATCTGCTAACTATTCAAGTCTAAATAAGCATAGTTGGTCTGCAAAATGTTCTTCTGTTTATTTATTTCTTAAAGTTTGTTTATTTTGAGAGAGAATCCCAAGCAGGCTCCTCACTATCTGCACAGAGCAAAATGCAGGCCCCTCAAACTCAGGAACTATGAGATCCTCACCTGAGCCAAAATCAAGGGTCAGGCACTTAACTGACTGAGCCATCCAGGTACCCCCAAAAGTGTTCTTTGATGTGATAGTGTTATCCTATTATCAAAGGAGCTAGTTTAGCTTGAAACTCAATTGTTTATAATTTCCTTTTCTTAAGAGAACCGTCTGATTTCAGTATGCAGTAGACGTGCTTTATACATACTTGAAAATTAGTCATGCAGCATATTATAAAGATATGTAGTCATAAGTGGAATGGAGAAGAATGGAGTGACCATAGTACAGTTTTGTTCCACTCTTTGATTCATTTTAGATACCAGTAGTTTTACCCTCAATGCTTTTGCATCATCATTACAAATGCCCTAAGAGTTTAAAAAAAAAAAAAAATTAAAAGCCAGTGGCATCTGTATTATTGTTATGAAAATAGTTTTGACCGATAGACCATCTGGAAGTGTCTCAAGGACTTCTTAGCTGTACACAAACCACACTTTGAAAACTATTATCTTAAAAGTAGTAGGATGAGCATAGAACCCCTGAAATGAAAGAGCATTTATTTCCCTCTTAGATTTCCTGCTTAGTTGTAATAAATCCATTATTTTTTTTAAGTTTATTTATTCTGAAAGAGAGGATGTGAGCGGCGGAGGGGTAGAGAGAGAGAGAGAGAGAGAGAGAGAGAGAGAGGGAGAGAGAAAAATCCCAAGCAGGCTCCACAATGTCAGTGCAGAGCCCGACCCCAGGGGCTTAAATTGAGGAAACTGATATAATGACCTGAGCCAAAATCAAGAGTTAGACGCTTAAACTATTGATTCACCCAGGCATCCCAAAATAAATCCACTATAAAACAACTTTAGAAGTTTTTTGTTTTAACTCTTTTAAGAATGCTACCTAACCCCTGTTGTCAAGATATTCTAATTCTTATGATCACTTTCAGAAAGGTATTTTCATTCATAACCAAAATCTTTCCTGCTCAAGTTTAGGATCACTGTGTGAGTGCATATTCTTAATATGCTTTTTATAATTCTTCTATGTAAATACTGCTCTTAAGTTGTTTCTCAATCTTCTGGTTCTGGGTACCTTTAGGCTTTTCCAAAAACTTACTTCATGTGCCATTAATCAGTCTTTGTCTTTGGATTCTGCTTATCCAAAGTCTCACTTAAGTCATTAGACCTAAAGGAAAGCCATCAAATAGTTTAAGGGTCTACTTGTCAAAATATGCTCTGCTGGGTCTGCCTTTTTTTTTTTTTTCCTAGCATTATCTGTAGTACACACTTTCCCCAGTCTTCCAAGATAGAGACCAAGTAGTCAACTGAATTTGACCAGGATGTATGGGCATGCCAGATACTTCACCCTTTATGTATTCCTGTAAGCTTTGTGTTAGTTCAAACTATGGATTGCAACACAGACACTTTAGGTGTCAGTCAGGATTTTAAAATTATTAATGGTGCTTTCTTCATCTTTTCATCTGCTCTTATTAGTGAACCTGTCCATTAGTACTCCGGACATAGTTATAAGGGTCCAGGCATTGGAGTCCAGTAACCATGTCTTAAAATTGTAGCCATTTATTTGTTTTTTGACATTTGGCAAGTTTAAACTTTCATAATCCCAATATCCTGATCACAAATGGTGATAATATCTATGTTATTGACTTAGTGTATGAAAAAATAATACACAGAAATCATGTACCACAGTTTATGACTGTATTAATCCTCAAAAAATGAAAGTTGCCATTTGTTAATGTTAACCGATCATTCTAAGGGCTATATCCTTTTTCTACCCCCTTTTCTTCTTAGTTCTTTGTAATTCTGTCCAAGTGTTAAGTCTTAAGAACTCTGGGAGTTCTTTTTCAGAGACTCAAAGAAGGAAATAAACTTTTTAGAAGGGCCATTGGGCTTGAATGATATCAGTTACTCTTCATATGTAATAGTCATGTTGGAATTCTTATGTATCTAAATGTACAATCACTGCTCATGTCTTCAGACTTACTACTTTTAAAGTACTTTTGGAATGCTCTTTAATATTTGAGATAAGAATGTAGTATTAGATTTTCATTAGTGATTCTACAAATATGCTTAGGATATTCTTAGCAATTTAAAATCATAACTATTATCTCCGTATTTACAGAAAGTCTGTGACCGTGGTAGTTGAGGGTTTTGGGAAACTCATTTTGATTTACAGGATATTATGCTAATTTAAAATACCAACACAAGGTGTTTATCGTAGTACCCATTAGGTCTCATCAAATTCTGCAACTCAGTAAAAAAACAAGCTATAGGTATTAGATTATTTTATTCAGTTTATATGTAGAGTGTACTGAGCAATAACTCTGAAGTTCTGTCTTTATTGAGAAAAGATGAGAATTTTCACTTTTGATTAAGCTAAATTGCATGTTTCAAGAACTTTCCAATTAATTATAATTCAAATAGAGATTTTCATTAGTGTTCAGAAGAGGCTAAATTTAAGTGCATTAATAAATTAACAAGATTAAAATTTTAACTGTGTGAACGACTATGGGAACTGGAGTTTTAAGAAGGCAAGTTAGTAAAGCTTTGAAAATTAAGTCAATTTTGAGAAAAAGAATTTCTCTGTGCAACTCTTCGTTATTTCTCAAAACACAGAGACTGTCTGCATGCCATGATGTTTGCAGTCAGAGAGAATGGCCAGTTTTCGATGTTTTAGTTTTATATCCATGACAGTTTTAAGGGTTTTTTTTTTTCCTGGCACTAGATAAAGTAATTAAACAGATATTTTCCAGATTGAATTAATATGGGAAATAAAGACTGTAATCCTACTTTCACAAAAGAGGTCATCTCAGCTTGAAGAGGTCAGCAAGCTTCTTCTGTAAAGGACTGGATGGTAAATATATTAGGCTTTATAGATCACATGATTCTGTGTCAGGACAACTTGGCTCTGTTGTACGGCACAGTTAGCCACAAACAGTAAATAAGCAAAGAGCATGTCTGGGTTTCACGAAAAATGTTCTTTACACAGGCAGGCAGTCAGCTGGACTTAGCCTATGGGTTGTCATTCGCCAGCCCTCACGCCCCCTGGAAATAGCTTTGCAGAATATCTGGAGTTAGAGAAAATAGTAACAATCAGATCACGTAAGTAAAATAGCACATCCCATTAGCCTTTTGCACATCCAAGGGCTCTCAGGAACAGTGCCCATAAAAGTGAAGAGTACATTTCCTTAGGGTTGTGGAAAGATCTTCTGTGCAAGCTTAGCCATAGGGTCCATTTTTGCATACAAAACTTTATTAGTTGACTAATTAGTTGACTACTTACTTATAGCTTTTCAACCATATCTTATATGTTCACCAAGAAGTTACTTAGTGTTCTAAGGTAAAAGCAATTGTGTGAATTCTCATGTTCAAATAATTTTCAGAAAAACAGAATTAAACTATTTTTATTTATAAAAATTTAATATACTAGTACATAATGTAAATCGCCAGATGACAGGATGGAAATATTTCCCAAATTTATTTAACCCTGGAAGCCCCATTGAGCAATCATAGGAGATACATGGAACGTAGTTTGAGAATTGCTAGTTCAGTACACCTACCAGCATTCTTAATTATAACTTGCCATCTGGAAATAGCTTTCCTGGCTGAAAGGCTCAGTAGGCTCCTAAGGATAATTATTCCTTTCCTCAGCCTCCACTTACAGCTTTCTCTTCTCAGCACTACCATTTCCACCTTGATTGTGTCTTGATTTCTTACCTCCTTTCAGAATGGGGAGAAGTGACAAAAATATGTGGTGAATCCAGATGCCCACCACAGCCTGGGTTCGCTGAATTATAGATCAATGGCAATTCAGACTCCTGGAATATAAAATCATGGTGTAGCCCTCTGGTTCTAGCAAACAGCTTGAGGTAGAAAGAGTGGGAAGTCATTAAGTGACAGAAGGCATAGGTAAAAGCTATGATGGTATGTTTTGTCCCACTTAGGAGTGAGAAGTGTCCTCAATAGGATGCCTCAGGATCTGTAGCTCCTTACTTGTGTTGGCCTTCTGCTGCACGAAACCATCATGTGTTCTGATATTCTGGTGGGTATCCTGCTCATGAAAATAATATCAAGAGCTCAAACTGATTGGCAGAAAGCTTTACCTGAGTTATCTCTAGTCCTTGAATTAATCGTATGAGGAAAGTAGTACTCTCTTGCCTTTTTCCCCCCTTTTTTTAATGTTAATTTATTTTTGAGATAGAGGCAGAGCATGGGGGTGGGGGGCAGAGAGAGGGCGGGGGGGAAGACACAGAATCCAAAGCAGGTCCCAGGCAATGAGCTCAAACTCACAAGCTGTTAGACCATGACCTGAGCCAAAGTCAAATGCTTAACTGAATGAGCCACCCCGACACCCCTCTCTTGCCTTTCTTAAAGCTGAAAAAAGTCTTCAGGGAGTGGTCTTCAGGAGGTTTAAGAAATTGCCGTAGTTGCACAGCTGGTAACTCAGATTTAGGACTAAAACCCAAGCAAGCCTGCCTTCAGAGTCTGAATTATTGCCTGTCTCCACTGAGTCAGTACATGAGGGAGCCCCTAATCCCATCTGAAACCTGTGACTATTGAATATACTGGAGCAATACACTCAAAAGTAAATATACTCTAATCATTACCCTGAAGGTACAGTATCTGATTATTTGAATTCTGGATATTGTGTGTATATATATATATGTGTATATATATATATATAGGCAGAAATATATATATATATACACACATATATAATATATGAGTATATATTATATATGTTATAGTTGGGTTCCCAGAAGCACTGAGTAGGGAATCAATTAATTCTAGGAAATGAAGTTAAGGAAGTTTCATAAAGAAGTTACAATTGACCTGAGCCTGTAAGATATTAAGAAATAGAAAATGGAAAAAAAGGCCTTCTGAGCACAGGAAAACATAAAGGTCCTCAGCTGCTGGAGGGACTGGGAATAGTGAGTTGTTGGGTACAACTTGTTATAGCCTCAGAATCATTTCACAGACAGAATTTAAGAGACATGTTGATGGATTGGAACTCGAGGCACAGAGGGCTATTTTATGCTGGATGGCTAACGAGGTGCTACACCATTAATGGACAAAGAAAACCTTGAGGGTTGGATGCAATGCAATTAGTTCCAAACATGCCTAGTTTGAGGTTCCTTAAGGTACTTAGCTGCAGCTTTCCAATCAATACCTTAATATTTAGATCAAGTATTGCAAAATACTCAGTACAGGGCAAACAGATAGAACAAAAAAGGGAAAATATTCAACTGATACTAACTTTTATAATAAAATCAGAAATAACTTACTAAAGTGATGAAATACTAATTAACTTGATAAGGTGTCACGTATATATGTATATGCATACATATTATACACATATATGTGTATATATAAATATATACATATTATATTTTATATGCCATATATACAATTAAGATGCATGTTTGATATGCATGTGTATATATGTATATCTTCTGTCTTCTCTATGTGTCTTCTATATATGTGTGTGTGTGTAAATAAATGCATATTTCTATGAAAAAAAGGCACTTTGAATTTCAAAACATCAATATAGGAGTAGATTTGGGAGAATGACTTTAAAATTGGACCTTCATAAGTTTTATCTACTGCTTACAATATAAGATATCCAGGGGCGCCTGGGTGGCTCAGTTAGTTAAGCATCTGACTTCAGCTTAGGTCATGATCTCACAGTTCGTTAGTTCGAGCCCCATGTCGGGCTCTGTGCTGACGTCAGAACCTGAAGCTTGCTTCAGATTCTGTGTCTCCCTCTCTCTCTGCCCTCCCATGTTCATGCTCTTCCTCTTTCATGCTCTTCCTCTTTCTATCAAAAATAAATAATATATGGGGCGCCTGGGTGGCTTAGTCGGTTAAGCGTCCGACTTTCGCTTAGGTCATGATCTCGCGGTTCGTGGGTTCGGGCCGCGTCGGGCTCTGTGCTGACTGCCAGCTCAGAGCCTGGAGCCTGTTTCAGTCTGTGACTCCCTCTCTCTCTCTGACCCTCCCCTGCTCACGCTGTCTCTCTCTCTCTCTCCTAGAAATAAATAAAAAACATTTAAAAAATAAATAAATAATATATGTATGTTTATATATGGTATAAATTTCACTGATCATGAAATTGGAAATAAAGGTGCTGGTGACCCAAATGTTACAGGAAGAAATGATTGCCATGCTAGGGCTATGATAAAGATGATGGTCTCTAAAACTTGTTAACAAAGTGGCTCTGACTTTCTGAGGCTGAGAACTCGCAGTTGTGTCTTATCATTCTCTTTCACATACGTACATGTACACATAGTATATTAAGAATCACAAATTTTCTGAGGTGAAAAAACTAAGACATTCCCCACTGACTTTTGGAAAAGTGAGCACTGACTTGTGTCTTGCTTAAGAGAAGAGAGCTTCACATCACTAGAACTGAGTGGACAGGAATTGAGTTTAAAGTTGCTAGATGCTAACCAGGAAAAAACCTTACCCATTACAAAGTTACACCTGTCCTGTAGCATGAGCCACAGATATGTGTACCATGATTTTCCTAGCACGACAGCCAAATCCAGGACTAACATTCCCAAAGCAACACTCCTTCTGGCTGCCCTCAGTTCTCCAATTTTAGGGATAAAATTGAAATTCTATGCATGCTAACCCAGTTTCCTATATTTGTTATTATTTGATCAAGGGAGGAATTTTATATATTTTTTTCTGAGTGGTTTATAATGCTAACGAATGGTAAAACTCATCTGGTTTCCTCTTTCTCCTCTTCTGAAGAAAATCCTAAGCCACCCAATCCTATAACCAATGAAAATATTAGGTTTTGTTTATTTGGTGCTTACCAATTTAGTCTTACTGACCATAAATTGTTTTGTTTTTGTTTTAGGAATTATATCTGTTGAATTAAAATCAAATATATATTTGTGGGGCACCTGGGTGGTTCAGTTGGTTAAGCGTATGACTTCAGTTCAGGTCATGATCTCATAGCTCCTCGGTTCGAGCCCCACAGTGGGCTTTGTGCTAACAGGTCAGAGCCTGAGCCTGCTTCAGGTTCCCTCTCTCTCTCTTCTCTCTCTCTCTCTCTCTCTTTCTCTCTCTCTCCCCCCCTCCCCTGCTAGCACTATGTGTGTTTGTGTGTGTGTCTCTCTCAAAAATAAATATTCAAAAGATGTAAAAACAATCAAATGTATATTTAAAAATTTTTAATGTAGATTTTAAAATCACTGTGGAATTACTCTGTAGATGATGTGAATAGTTAAAAACAGGAAATCCTGACATAGTGACTGTGGTTAAAAACACAGTGCTGTACACTTAAAAAAAATTGAGTTTGTAGATCTCAAGTATTCTAAAAAGAACAAAAAAGGGACAGATACTTTAAAGATAACATACATGTTTGTTACCTTGATTGTGGTGATAGGTTCATGATAGGCATGATGTGGTTGATAGGCACGTGCTCATATATATGTCAAACTTATTAAATGGTATATATCAAATGTGCAGCTCTATCAGTTATACTTCAATAAGATTGGGGTTGGGGGGGCACCTGGGTGGCTTAGTCGGTTAAGCGTCCGACTTTTGCTTAGGTCATGATCTCGCGGTTCGTGGGTTCGAGCCCCGCATCGGGCTCTGTGCTGACTGCCAGCTCAGAGCCTGGAGCCTGTTTCAGTCTGTGACTCCATCTCTCTCTGACCCTCCCCTGCTCACGCTGACTGTCTCTCTCTCCTAGAAATAAATAAAACATTTAAAAAATAAGATTGGGGGTGGGGAGGAAATCCCAAATTGGAACTCAACATTATTCCTGATGTACACACACACACACACACACACACACACACACGTGCGCACACAGACACAACACCCTACATACATCTTCAGTATAGAATTTTTTATGTTTTGCTGGCTGAAATCACTAACTGTATCTCAACCATCAGTCACAGTTTCAAGAGAAAACCTGTCTTCATTGTCTGCTTCCTGCATCACTACATGCACACCTCTTGATGTATACCACATGACTGTGAAGTCCATAGAGCAACATTTTTTTTTCTGTGTGGTATCATGTGGAGAAAACACTTGAGCAACTCAAGAACAACAGGTATTCATTAGAAAAATCCATCAGAGAAATCAGTGGTAATTTGAGTTTTGCCAAAGAGAAAATGTAAATAGATTGAACAGAACATAAGATCAGAGTAATCACCAAGCTAGCATGGATGATGGTGTTATAAACAGTGGTAAAGGGAGTACAGCTAAAAGGTGTATTTCCTGGCCATTAGCATTTGCCAACTAACATTTGAAAGATTTTAATTAAATACCAGCTACGTGTCACCTGTGGATTAATGACTGTCAAAACAGTGACTTTTTAGAAGTTTCTGCTGGATGTTATAGAATTCAAGGTACAAATTTTAATTACATTTTTTTTTACTGATGACAATTCAGTGTAAATACAGAAGACCGTATTTTTATAAATCCATTCCAAATTATGTTAGAAAGTAAGATAAACTAAAGATTTTAATAGAGGTTGGAATTGCCTTGTGTTGTTTTGTTTTTCTCCCTCAGGAGATCCTAGAAGAAGCATTATTTTTAGGAAAGTGATAAATATGCTAATCTTTTACATAAAAGTTTATCCATCTTCGGTCCAAGGATCTCCAGGAAATAAAGGTCATAATCTAGACAGCCCAGAAGTTTTTAAAAGAACTGTCCATGCATGTATTTGTGATTATGTTTTATTACAAAGATAATTCTTTTAAAGAGGATGAATTTCAGTATATGCTGGATTATCCAAACAAAAGTTTTATATACTAACATATAATATAGTTGAACCTTTATTTAAGTTTGATTTGTCACATGAATAACAAATAATTACTTTAAAGGTTTATTTTATATCTGAAATTTAGATTGGTAAACTAGTGACATGGAATTATTAAAAATACTGACCTCAGGCACCTGGGTGGCTTAGTTGGTTAAGCGTCTGACTTTCACTTAGGTCATGATCTCGTGGTTAGTGGGTCCAGGCCCCGCGTTGGGCTCTGTGCTGACAGCCAGCTCAGAGCCTGGAGCCTGTTTCACAGTCTGTGTCTCCCTCTCTCTCTGACCCTCCCCTGCTCATGCTGTCTCTCTCTCTCTCCTAGAAATAAATAAAACATTAAAAAAAATTTTTAAAAATACTGACCTCAGTATTTTTGTGGTAAGAACACACAACATGAGATTTACCTTCTTAGCAGAATTTTATTTGTGCAATATAGTGCTGTCACCTAAAAGCACAGTGCTGTATAGTAGATCTCTAGAACTTCTTCATTTGAAATAATTGAAATTTTATGCCTATTTGATAGCAACTCCTTACTTCTCCCTCTTCCCACTCTCTGGCAACCAATCTTCTATTTTCTGCTTTTATGGGTTTTACTCTTTTAAAATCCCTCATAAAATTGAAATCATGCAGTGATTCTTCTGTGACTGGACTGTCTCACTTAACATAATGTCCTCAAATTTCATCCATGTTGTCAAATAATGCAGGATTTCCTTTTTTAAGGCTGAATAATATCCCATTGCATGTATACATCACATTTTATTCATTCTTCTGTCAATGGACACTTGGGTTGTTTCCACATCTTGACTATTGTGAATAACGCTGTAGTGGACATAGGAGTAGAGCTTTTAAATGTGTGTAAGCTAACAGCATATTGTCCCATATTATCACAAGGATTTATTCTCCAGTAGACAGGCCATTGTCTAGCTGAGTACTTAATATGTGCATAATGCTGTGTAGTATTAAAACAAAGAGATAGTTTTTCACTGAAGAAAAATACACACAGACACACACAAAGTGTTTTCTTTTCCCCCCTGCCAACTAGATTTAAAGTGAAAAGAGAAAGAAGGGTGAAGAGGGAGAAAGACAAAGCACATTAATCTTTTTTTCTGAATTAACTACTACTATCAGGAATTAAATATGTGGCTATTTTTTTTGACAGGACTATTAGTATTGACTGCATCCATGGGTCTAGATGCATGTAACAGCTAGGGACTAGAGGAAATCTATAAACTCGAGTCAGCTGCTCAGTTCTATTTATTGCCAAGCACTGTATTTAACTACTGCCTTTTTCTCCCCTATTCTCCATATGTTTTAACTAGATAAATGACTATTTTGCTATCATGTGGATACAAGTTTAGATACAGGCTTGGCCAAAAGACTTAGTTCTTGTCAAGCTACTTCACCACCACCACCCAACCCCCTCTCCCCCGCCCCCCCCTCCCCCCCCGGGCTGCTGGATGCCAGCTTGCCACAACATCGACCCAAGACCGGTTACCTGCTCTACTGTTTGGAATAATACTCCAGTTCATTCTTAAAAGATTTGGCCTTCATTACTTTCAATGTCAACTAAAGGAAGTTTAAACAATTTAAAAGTTAAAAGTAAAAGAAAACTTCCTTGAAGGAAGTGAATTAAGTTGTTTCTAGAAAATTAATGTACAACTCCACTAATTTCCAGATTGTTTCCAGTATTCTACATGCCATGATAATTACCTGATTTTATTAAGTAGTTCTGTGCTGTTTGATCTTTGCAAAACCTAAAGTGTTTTCTACCCCTCCACCTTCCCCCCACCTCAAGAGTACTACTAATCCAGTCTTGGTTTTAGCTAATCTCTTTGCACTTCAATTAGGAAGATGAACAATTTCTTGATTAGCTCCATCTTCAACTGTATCATCTTTTATAGTTCTACATTTAGCCCTAAATTCCTTTTCTGCTACTTTAGGATACAATTACATACCCAAAACTGCAATGGAGGGGAAACAAGATGAGACTTTATATGCCAACTTTCAGAACTGATTCCAACCTCAGTTGAATAGGGCCAGGTAACAGCAAAATGATGAGTTTAATTTTTGAAACTTTCTTTCCATCTTACACCTATTTCCAGTGTTCAGTGTTTCCACCCACCAAATTTCCATTTTACCCATGTGCCTAGTGGGACCCTTTTACCATCTTTAGGTACCTCCAGACTCCCCTTTTTGCATTAACTAAACCAACGCTAGGGAAGAAATCATCTGAATTGAAAGAAGTTACCCAAAGGTGTAACTAAGTGGCTGATAGGCATGGTATTGTCATCTGCCCGGCATAATCGGTCTTGGAAAAGAAAAATTCTTAATTCAAGCTAAGCAGAGAGGAGCTAGATGGACTTAATGGAAAGAGCTTGAGATTTGGTGTCAAGAACATTTTAGTAGCCATTCTGGCCACATTTATTCTTCAGTTTCTCCTCTGTAAAAAGATTTAACAATGACCAGTTTTGAATTACATTGCTATGATGCAATTAGATGACATATTTTAAAGTGCCCAGCATAATGTCAAACAAAAATTACCAGCTAATAAATAACACAAGAAATCAGCACTTAGAAATGGTGCAATTTCAAGCGCTTTGACAATAGAGTAAAAATATTTTTTTGTACAGCCATTCTGTTTTCCTATTTTATTTCTAGTATTCTTCAAATCTTCTTTGTTTTTCTGGAAATTTTTAGGAAGTTAGGAGTCAAATTTACTGAGGTCTTTCCTTTATACTTTAACAATTGCTTTCTCTAAGAGCTTGCAGAGTGGGCCTTATTATTTTGGCCACAAAGATGCAGGTTAAATGTCAGCAAGAGATTAACTTTATTATAGGTAATCAAAGAACATTCTGAGGTAATAAACCATGATGCAGCCATGCCTGTCTTCTGTTGTCTGAGGAGCCGCTGCCTCCTGTCCCCCCACTGTCACCACTTTACACACTTGAACAGTATGATAAATGAGGGCTCTTGTGGCTCACAACTTCCTCCATGAGGAAAATCCATTATCATCCTCAAATAAAAGAATGGCCGGTGGTAAAGGTCAGCTCATGAGTCCAATTTTACCTTTGGTTTGTGGATTGGAAAGAAACAAAGCCACACAGATGTAAGGCAAGATGCTGACAACCTTTAAAGTCTGAAAGTTTCTAAAAGGGCAGAGAAGAGTAACATACTGGAAATGTGATCTCCCCTGCTTCTATTTCCTTTTAATTTATATATATTTTTTTCATTTTGATCAGCATGTAGTTTAAGAAGAGTAATACCAACACTCAATGAAATCTACCTACCATTGCACATTATGCCCTTTACATCATTTGGAAAATGGTAATGTTAAAACGGAGACCTTAAACCTTCACATTTCTTAGTACCTTACCCTTTTTTGTATGGAATCATCTGCTTAGTAATTAAATTTGATGCATGGAGTTTTTGAATATAAAATTTTACTAGTAAATAAATTGAACAATAGCACATCATTTCCCCATGAGAAATCAATCTTCCTGATTCTTGATTAACTAAGATGCATGGAGAGAGGGCATTCATTATTAAAATTTAAAGCTGTGGTTAACAGAAAGTTACTAATTTAATCTTTGCTGTTGAAAATAGCTTCAAATTATTAGTCTGTTGCCTAGCCATATTAAATAGAGCATGCTATGATGAATAATGAGTAGAATAGTATCTGATGATTAGATCTCTTATATTTCCTAAATATTATTATTTTGTACCTGAAAGTAAAATAGACAAAGATTCATAAAATAGAGGTGAGTAGATGCAATGAACTATAAATTTACTTAGGATTTACTCTTTTGAGAAATGGTATTGATAGTTTCCTCACCTATCTCTCCTTCTGGATGTTAAATACAGAAAACCATGAGGATAATATGTAGATTTTCCTATCTACATATTCAATACTCAAATCAGAAAATCGCAAATCAGAAAATGAACCTGTGCTCATGTGATATATGGACAAGGAATATAATCTGTCTTATTGCTCTGCCCTTTTTAAACATCTAGTTTAGCAGCTAATACAAAATGGTAATCTCATTTTCCTTAGGAAACATTTATCAAATGTCAGTTGACCATCCCTGCCCACTTTCCTATTACACTTTCTGCATATTTTTTTCTATCTTGTATCTACTTTTAACTTCTTAAACTACATTTTGCTTCTAGAATAATTTTTGTAGCTATTTATTATATCAAGAGGATTATCTTCCTAAGCTTTGTAATCATGACTTTTATAGTACCTTTATGGACACTCCAGTCATCTAGAATTTCATTCAGATATCCCTCCTTGACCACAGTGTACCCATTGTTTAATCCGCATCCTACCTACCCAATCCACTTCTCTGTTCTCTGCCTGTACATACTTTAACATCCATGCTTTGTGTCCTCTCCTCCAAGAATTCTGGCCTGATCACCACCATCCCAGACCACACTGAGTCCTGCTTTGAGTTTTGAAGGAATACAAGGGTGCATGCCCTCTATCAGTCATCATTTACCATACTGTAATTATTGGCTATTTCTCTGTGTAGGGTAGGTAGAATCGTTCATGCAGCACTAAATACTGTGTATGTAAATGTTTATTCAACCAATTTGTAATCTTTCCTATTCCGTAGAATGTGGGGGAAATGCATACAAAACTTCAATGAATATATCATTTCAAATTAATACCCAAGAAAAAATGGCAGGTATAATAATTACTATAGCCAGGAAATTAGACGATAGGCTCCTTAGCCTTGACTTCTTTCTTTCCTTTCGAAGCTGCTGCCCTCTGGTCCCTGGCTGTTTAAACTTACTCTACTCACTTAATCCCTTCTTCTGATGGTGTTGGTGGGGACTCAGGTATTGCCTCCCTCAATCCTTCACCCAAAATAATTCCAAAATCTAGGGAGGTTTACTCTGGAGTTAACTCTCTCATCACCCCAGATGCTTTGTGGGAGTGACTCGAGAGTGAATAAATTAGATATTTAGAACATCCAAATCTTAGCTGTCATTAGCATCCCAATGATGAGTTCAGGGCCCTGCCTAGGGGTTCCAAGAGTCCAACTACCTACCAACCTCTCCAGTGTCCTTTTACTCCATACCTTTCCGAGCAGTAAATGGCTATGTAACTGAAAGAGACTATGCTCATTGTTCTTAACAGAACAAAGTTCTGCTCTAAAATATCTTCGTTTATTCTTTAGAGAGAATCTTTAGGGAGAGTGCAGGAGAGCATGAGAAGGGCAGAGAGGAGAGAGAGGGAGAGAGAGAGAGAGAGAGAGAATCCCAAGCAGGCTTTGCACTATAAGCACAGAGCACAATGTGGGCTCGAACCCACGAACCATGACATCATGACCTAAACCGAAATCAAGAGTCATACATTCAACCAACTTAGCCACCCAGGTGCCCCTGAAATGTCTTTGATATCTATACTTAGACAAGATCTATGCCTCTTAGCTTTTAAATGATGTAATTCTGTCCAGAATTAAAGTTCTACCTCCTTGAAGCCCACTACATTCATTTGCACATTTTGTGTTTTACTTTATTTTCCATATTTAAAAAATCAAAAATAACAGTTATCTTTCTAGAAAATCAAATTTGAAAATAGACTTAACTATTTACAATTTTCCTTTTTATTATTTTTTAAAGCATTATGTATCGCAAATGAGAGAAACAAAAATTGAAGCAAGAAAACTTTGAAACTGGTGAGTTGTGGTTTGAATCCTGTTTTAAAATTCTGCAATTAGAAATGTATCAAAGTAAGATAAAATTGGGCCACCTGGGTGGCTCAGTTGGTTAAGCGGCTGACTTCGGCTCAGGTCATGATCTCATGGTTCATGGGTTCGAGCCCCGCAACAGGCTCTGTGCTGACAGCTAGCTCAGAGCCTGGAGCCTGCTTCCCATTCTGTGTCTCCCTCTCTCTCTGAGCCTCCCCTGCTCACATTGCCTCTCTCTCTCTCAGAAATATGTAAAACATTTAAAAAAAAAAAGTAAGGTAAAATTTTAAAGCTACCAAGACTTTCAAGCTCAGTTAATGAGACCTCTCATCTTTCACGTAATGAATAGTTTCCAGACCAACACTCACAGATGATCTTCCTAAGGTCTCCTTCTATAGCCAAAGAGTAACAGATTCAGACCAGCCCCAGATTTCCTGAGAAGCAAGTCAATGCACTTTTCACTCCAGGTAATCCAGGTCTGTGTCATCTCACATTTAAAAAAAAATAAAAGTTTGTTTATTTTTGAGAGAGAAAGAGAGAGCACAAGCGGGGGAGAGGCAAAGAGAGGGATGCACAGAATCTAAAGCAGGCTCCAGGCCCTGCCCTGACAGCTCAGAGCCCAATTAGGGGCTCAAACCCATGAACTGTGAGACCATGACCTGAGCCAATGTCAGACCCTTAACCAACCGCCCCTGTCCTCTCACATTGTAAAGAGAAACTTACATTCAGGGACACCTGTGTGCTCAGTCTGTTGAGTATCTGACTCTTGATCTCAGCTCAGGTCATGATATGGTTAGTGAGTTTGAGCCCCATGTCAGGCTCTGCATTGATAGTATGGAGCCTATTTGGGATTCTGTCTCTCCTTCTCTCTGTCCCTTCCCTCTATTGTGCTTTTTTTTTTCTCTTTCTCTCTCTCTTTCAAAATAAACATAAAACATTTAAAATAAAACAAATAAAGATAAACTTAAATTTGGGTATATCAATCTGGGATCTCCATCAAAATTTTCTCTCTTCCCATCTGCAGGCCTATTACATACCTCTCAGAGTCCCCTTTGTTTTGTAGTTTTCTTTACAGTCCCAAATGTATGACCAGCTTTTATTACATGCTGATTTCTCATCTGTGGCCAGTTCTTTTAAGGTATTGTCTGTTATAATTACCATTATACTCTTAACCTCTCTCCTTCAACTTCACTTCTAAAAAAACAAAACCTGGGCAATTTTTGACCTCTTTGAGTAGTATAAATCTCAGATCCACTTATTTATAAGATAAACCCTTATAATTGGAAGAGTTCTAAAGTAATCATGATATTGTAGATACCAGTGAGTAGGGGAGGTTTAGATGGGAACAGGAGACACCCATGTGAGGCTCCGCCCCAGTACTCAGCCTACCCTCAGGGAGAGGCTGTTGCTCTGGGTTCCCCCTCTTGCTCATGCCCCCAACTAAAAGCCAATTCAAGTGTCTTTTCAAAAAAAAAAAAAAAAGCCTCAGATGGCTTTGCCAAACATCCCCAATCCAAATGGCTTTAATTTCTATCCATTTAGTTTTGGCTTCTCTTTAATTTTTTTCATAAAGTTAGTTTTTAATTCAGCCACAATTTCTGAGTCCCTACAATGTACCTGGCCTTAGGGATTTAGAAATTAATATATTTAGCAGTTATTCCTAAAAGGCTCCAATCACCGAGTCCATGTATTCTTTTGAAAGTGTAGGAAAAATTCTGTGTGATTGTTTATATGTCCATTTTTTTATCCTGCGGAGAACAGTCATAGTCATCATTAGGTCTTTCAAGGATGTATAATCCAAAAAATGGTTAAGAAATACTCATTCAGACCAACTCTTGCCAAAACTATAATGAAGTAAATTCACACTCCCAGAAATACTGCCTACTTTGTTAGGCATCTTACAGGTGAATCTATATATACACATATATTAACTCTTACTTTATTCTTTCAGCTTGTTAAAGAAGTTGAAATTCTGTTTATTAACACTGATAATTTACTAACTGTTAATAGAATTTTTCTTTCAACTACTTCTTGGCCAAAAAAAGAAAATTAGATCGTAAAAGCATTTAATGTGAACCTATTTTTTTTTTTACCTTGGTGGTAAATATAGATCCCTTTGAATTTAATATTGTTAAACATGATTATTTTTATCCCAATTTTGAGACTACAGATTGCAAATGCATACAACCTTTCTTAGATTGAATATAGCAAAAAAAAAAAAAATTATTTCCTGGATGAAGAATTTCCTCTGGAAATTAATTCTTTTAAAAAATCCCTAATAGCGGTATAACTTAATTCCTACTGCCAGTTACTACTAACTAAAGTTACCCTCATGAAATACAGGCATTGTTAAATAGCGGGAAGGTTTCATGACTCCTTCACTGACTCCCATTTTTAAAGTCACACATGTGCAACGTTAAGAAAGTAAACTAATATTAGTTTTCGTGGAGAGCTGGTTTCCTTCTAAGGCTCAAAACTCTCAAATTGAATATTTTCCGGCAAGGTGAAATAAAATGTAACCTTTACGTGTAGAACTTAGATTCAATGGTATTTTACTTCCTTGCAATCCTGGATGCTAACTAAGCACCGTGATAAGACTCATTGTCCTAGAATACCACCATTGCAGTTTGAATTTTCTAAGGCATAAAGAACTTAGCCATATGTAAAATGGTAGCATAATAACTAATATTTCTTGTGATTGGTTAAGTATTTTTAGATAAATATAAAATGAAATCATTCTGGAGATGATACTCTCTTCTCTTTGATTTCATTGATGATGTCTATGATGTATTTCTGAGCCCCCAACCTCAGCTCCCTGTGTGTTAAGGTAGTATGTCAGACACAGGGGGAAGAACTGAATTACTACTACTTAGTTCAATATATCATATCTCCATAAAAGGACAAGGAGGTATTTTTTCGCATGTAGAATTCATTATCATGATTTAGACAGTTTGAATGTATTTCATGACTAGCTTAGAGACTCTGAGCATGCCTGTTAGGACTCTGTTGCCTATCCTTAAGTGAAAACATCAGACCAGGTGATTCTATATATCTTCTCATGTGAAATAATCTAAAACAAGGTGCCCCACCAATCCCAAACTATGGTTCCAGTGTTTACAAAGTTTATTTGCCAGTGCCTCTTTTTTGGATCTATTAGATGGGGATATTTTATTGCTGAAGAGAGAAGTAGAAAGTGTAGGGGAAGGCTTTTATTTGCTTGCTGAATATTTTGTAGTCTCCTCTAAAGGCCATTCAGTCAGAGATAAAGGAGGAGAAAAAGAGGAAGGGATAGGAATTGGCCACTTGGACTAGTTGTTAGTGGAGAGAGAGGTAAGCCTGACTGATATCCTGAAGAGATCATTATGGTAGCCTTTGTGAAACTTGAGGAGAGCACAAAAGAGTCTCAGGGCCTAAATGAGAGTGAACTGTTACCTCCTTGTGGGGAAAGGGATATACTCTCAATTTCTCCCAAGAATCCCATGGTGTTCTGACCTCTAGAGAATCAAGACAGACTTGACATTTGACGTGGATGTGGGCATAGTCACCGGGATCACTAGGAGAGATAGTACTGAGCCTGTGCCTTTAGTTTCCCGGGTATAGAATATGGACAAGGGATTTTAGCTCCAACCCTAAGAACTTGACTCATAAGCCTCTGTGGACACCTATGCTGGACTACTCGAAAACTTGGGGTAGGCTGGCAGCCTCTTTTAGGAGATCCTCAAATGGGAATTCTGGTGATGAGACAAGACTAAAAAAATCTCAGTTACTGTTGTGATGGGATTTATTATATGCATGGAGTATTGTGAGGTCCATAAAACATTTGCTTCTTCCATCTGTTCTATTCTGATCTAATCTAAGACTAGTTCTTTTTGTCTCAATTGTTCATTGTAAACATAATAGATGGCGGGGACTTGTCCAATCTGCATAGTTCTGAGAAATTTTAAATATATCTTGGTGCTTTCAGAAAAAGGATATGGATATGTTCAGCCTGGCTGAAGTATAAATACATTCTAAGCACGTTTGCATAAACTATAACAAAATAATTTCCTCATTCCAACATTTCATTATCTTCTCTCAACTCATTCCTCTCATTTTGCCTCCACTCCCAGTTTTGCAGTGGAGGATCCACCTCATCTTCAACTTATGCTCTTTTGACTTTTATGTCAAAGAGTAGCACCCTATGAACACTGAAGGGTTTTCATATGATTCCATTGTCGTTTATGTCTGACAGGTATTGAATTGCTTACCTCCTCACCAAATCCGTATCAGTGAGTTACAGTGTTCTCTCCTAGGGTGCCATGAGCTATGCCAATATCCCAACTCCTTCAAGTGGTTCCATGAATAGAGTATATCAACAGTGAGAAATACCATGTAGTGATTGTAGCTGAATATGACCAAGTATAACAATTCTCCAAGAACTTCCACTTGAAGACTATCAGAAATTCTTGGAGAAGGAACACGTTGCAAGAGATCAGGCAATATAGTATGACCTGGAATCAATGACAAGGATATTGGAGCTGTATATAAATCCTGGAGGGAAAGATGAGGTTAAAATATTCTAAACCAAAAGAAACAGAGCTTATGAGGAAAAATAGGATGGTAAAAAATGGCAGTGGTGTCAAATCCCGGATAATATAGGGGGAAAATAACAAAAGCAGGTGGATTTCAAGACACTCAGTATGTAAGCATGGAATTCAGACAAAATTCCTCAGTGCCAGTTGAAGACTCTTTTTCCCTTGGCAACTATTACACATTAGTGAAATTGTGACCTAATTAACATACCCATTTGGAAATCCCAGAATAAAGAATTGAAAATTGAATAACAAAACCTATCTGGGTGTGTATTAAGTTGGGATAATTTAACAACTTGACATAAGCTAAGTTTTGAGTCTAAGTTTAGATCTGCTATAGAAAATACAAATTAAAGCAATTATGTGAATAGTTCAGAAACATGTCTTGTTGGCTCAATACCAATATCTAGATATTATAGATGTGCATATTCAGGCTGATGGCCCAATTCTCATTTTGGTTTGGTGGGTGCTAGTTTGTTCTTTATAGTTTCCAGGGCCTAGAGAGTTAAGACAACAATAAGGTGGATGATGCAGATTAGAACAGTCTGTTTTAAATCAGGCTCATTTATGTTTGCTTTCCAGATCTGTTGCCTACTATCTTTCAAGGTCTGCACAACCTTGAAAGTCACTTACACTCCCTGAAGCTACTTCTTAAATCTGTAGAATAGGTATACTAATGTATTTATGGGGGCCTCTGTGAGGATTAAACAAAATGATATGTGCACCTTATGGAAACATCTCTTTAATCAACATGAAGTGTTGATTCATAGACTAATGAGAAACCACAATCAAATAGAGAGGAGGAGGAATTATCTGTCTTAACAGAATATGGTGTATCTCTTCTTACAAAGTATCTGTAATAAAATGCAAGCCCAGTCCATATAGAATGCTGAATGAATTCATCCTTAATATCGAAATCATTTCAATATTACCTCGAGGTGTTCTGCATCCATCTTCTAAAAGAAAACAATAAATGTGGCAAAGGCATTTTATTGAAGAGTTGAAAATAGATTGTCTTAAAGTCTCTGATCAGATTTTATTTCATGACTTTATGAAAATGAATCGATTCCTCCATGCAATTTTCATTACTTATATTAATTGATACATCCTTAGATTGCTTCAGAAATGGGAGACTTGCTTTTAAAGTAGAATAACATTTAGCACCCCCTTCCCCACAACACAAGAGTCATGGGTGCATTACTAATATGACTGTACTTATAGGAATCACTCCAGTAATTTGCATTTAATTTAGTATTTCCTTAAGAAAATTGCCTATGACTTACTCCTCTAATTGTGGGTTAACAAGGAAATTAACATCTCTGAAGCCACAGAAGAGCAGAGGTAAGTTAAATTCAGGGCCTAATTATAAGGGTAGTTACAGAAATCTAAGCAGAGCTTTCCCTCAATGAATGATGTTAAGCTTCTTTCTCCTGAATGCAACTGGAAGTGCTTTTGTGGCTGTGGTCTGGCTAATGAATTGAGTAATTTAAACAGGAAAGGATTAAATGGGCACTGATGATCAATGCACAAGCTAATAGTGTTGATTTGTCGGCTCTCTGTGCTTATTCTAAGCCTAAGTGCAAGAAACTCATAAACTAATAAATGATGCCTGGTGAAATGTTTTAGCGTAACCTGAAAACATATTAGATAAAACCGTGAAACCCATGATGATGAAGTCAGGCTGCATGCATTAAGGTTAGGATCCTTGTGTTTATTAGTCTTTCAGCATTAGCAGTCTTCCATCATAATCATTTTGCCCTTTAGCAGTTCTCTCATGTCTGATCAGGAGGTCACTATGCAACATAAGTCCTTAAGCACAGACAAGTGGATACATACAGGTGCATGTAAGTGTTTATGTGCTGTGTTACATATATATTGTGAGACACAGAGAGGAAGAAGAAACAACTCCAACATTTGACATTTGAAAGGAAGTGCATTGATTCTGCTAATGAAACCTCAAGGGCAAAATGAATACAATCCTTGCTAAACTTGAATCTTGGCACTAAATAATGCTTCCAAATCAACTGCCCTACTTGTGGATTAAGACTAAAATGTGGTCAAACTAGCCAACTCTGGGGAACTAAAATTTTCATCATGGCTGCAATAGATAATAACTAGGTAATTTTAAACCAAGTGGGATTTTTACACCGTGGGACAGTTCCCACTTGGGTTAATGTAGTGCTGACACACCTTGTCTTCAAATTCCCCTTACTTGGAAGACTGCTTCTAGTCAATCTCAGTCTCGTATGATATCTCTGACTCTCTGGGTCATGGTTTATAATGTTTATTTTCAGATTGATGTATTTATATTCTTAGGGTACTGAAGAAAATTATGCAAAAATGTTCATAGAATATAACATAATTGGAAAAAAATTCCTGCCCTTTGTAATTTTTAGAGAGTGATACCCATTGTTATATATTGCACATATAATAGCCATATACAACAAGAAAGTTTCCAAAAAGTTAGAAAGGAAAAGTGGATTTTTCAAAGCAAAACCTTCATTCTACCATTGCTGTTTGCAGAGTAGCATGTGTCCAAAGGGAACATATAATCTGTAAGCACATCATTTTCACAACTCTAGGACATTTTTCTTAGCTCATAAAATAAACTTCACTGATGTTTAATTTGTATATGATACATTCCTAAGTGTATTTTACAGTCCAATAAATTATGGCAAATACATATACTCATGTCATTTCCACTCCTATTGAAGCACAGAATATTTTACCCTCCATTTGCTATAGGGAACATGCCTACCAAGAAGAGGTTTTCTCATGTCCTTTTTTCAGGTACAACTCGTTTCATGCCCTGGGGTATGGTTAAAAATCAAGGATATTTCCCATCTTAAGCTTGTTGCCATACTCAGTACTAATAAGCATGCTGTGCATTGGGGGACAGAGAGGAGTAAAAACATTTTGAACATTCTACATTGCTGTAGATACTATAGTTATATAATATGTTTATGCCTTTCTCCTGAGAAGAATATTAAGCATTGCAGCTGGAGAGTGTTAAAAATAGCACTGGGCTTGAAAACAGACCTGCTTTCAACTTTAAGATTACTGTTCTCTTGATGCATAGTTTCCTTTCAAATTATATAACTTCTAAGAACTCTGGTTCCCTCCCCTGTTTAACAGAGATAACACCCACTTACAGAGTGTAGAAAAGAGGAAATAAGATCCCGCAACAATTCATCCAATGATGGTACTCTTTATGGTTACTGAACATACCTGATCTTCAAACTACTTTTACTTTGAACACCCCTTCTGGTCAGTTTCAGTCCTGTGCAGTATCTCTAACCCCGTGGGTCATGTTTTATAAGGTTTCTTTTCAGAGTGATGAATTTATAACATTCTTAGAGTACTTCAGAAATACATGCAAAATCTGTATGTTCATACATGGAATACAATGTGATTAAAAAAATATTTTGTGTGTATTTTTTAGACGTTAATAGTCATTATTATACCTATCTAATTTAAAGCCTACGCGTTCTTCCTCAGTTCCCACTGTTCTGCTGAGACATCCATCAGCTCCCAGGCTTCCTGTTTGATAATTTCCTTCCCATCTCATCCATATAGGTTGACTTCTTTTCTTTATGAACTTGCTCAAAATAATTCCAATAATAATAATAATTCCAATAATCTCTTTAATAAGGAGATTCATTACTGTCTTTATTAAAAATGATTGATATAAATCAAAACCACACTGAGATACCACCTCACGCCAGTCAGAGTGGCTAGAATGAGCAAATCAGAGAACTCTAGATGCTGGCGAGGATGTGGAGAAACGGGCACCCTCCTACACTGTTGGTGGGAATGTAAACCGGTACAGCTCCTCTGGAAAACAGTGTGGAGGTTCCTCAGGAAACTAACAATAGAACTCCCCTAGGACCCAGCAATAGCACTGCTAGGAATTTACCCAAGGGATACAGAAATGCTGATGCATAGGAGCACATGTACCCCAATGTTCATAGCAGCACTCTCCACAATAGCTAAAACCTGGAAAGAGCCTAAGTGTCCATCCACAGACGAATGGATCAAGAAAATGTGGTTTATCTATATGATGGAATACTACATGGCAATGAGAAACAATGAAATCTGGCCATGTGTAGCAACATGGATGGACCTTGAGGGTGTTATGCTGAGCGAAATAAGTCAGGCAGAGAAGGACAAATATCGTATGTTTGCACGTATAGGAGGATTAGGAGGAACTTGACGGAGGAACAAGGGGGAGAAGAAGGGGGGAAATGGTGGGGGGAAAGGGAGAGAGGCAAACCATGAGAGACTCTTGAATGCTGACAAAAGCTGAGGACTGATGGATGTGGTGGGGAGGAGGGATGGGCATGGAGGAGGGCACTTGTGGGGATGAGCACTGAGTGTTATGTGGAAACTAATTTGACAATAAACTATTTATTTAAAAAAATGATATAATACAAATCGGATTGAGACAAAAAAAAATTGGATCCCCACTGCAGATTTGGAAAAGTGTCAATTTTTTTTTTTGTCTTGTCTTTGTACTCACATTGGGTCCAACGTTTGTCTGATATTTAATCTTGGGTCATAACTTTAGGAAAGGCTATGTGCAACTGCTGCTGATGAGGAAAAAAATATTTATGTCCACGTAATTGTAACTCAGCCAGTTTCTTTGTGTCAGTTTTGTAGTTTTTGCCTATAAATCTGCCCCTTGAAATAGTATAGAATGTGTGTTAATCCAGGTTTGTTCAAAAGGTAGTCTGTCAGCGGTGCCTGGGTATCTCATTCGTTTAAGTGTCTGACTCTTGATATCCGCCTGGGTCATGATCTCATGGTTTTGTGGGTTCAAGTCCCACATTGAGTTCTGTGACCTGACCTCATAGATTTTGCTTGGGTTTCTGTTTCTCCCTCTGTCTCTGCCCCTCACCTACTGGTGTTTTGTTTCTCTCAAAAAAAAAAAAAAAAAGGAAAAGGTAGATTCTCAGACAGGATTAAAGGTGCCAGCAATTTATTGGAGTCAGGCCTATGGGAGAAAATGCAATAGTACTGGTAGAGCCATTGGGCCACAGTACAGGTCTGAACAAGGTCATCAGAGTCCTTGAGCCAAGTTTACCTGTCAAAGGATTCCCCAGCTTCCCAAGAATGCACTTGCATAGTATCCCCGCTATAATCTATCACAAGCAAGGAGCGGCTGGTGGGAAGCCTGGCCTCAACACAAATACACTGAAGGATTTCAGAGTTCAGCAGCTTGTGGTCTTGAAAGATTATTCTCCAGACCACCAGAAGTGGTCCTTTTCAAGTATTAATGAGCATACAGGTCATTTAGGGATTTTTGTTAAAACACAGATTCTGAGTCAATATGTCTCCCAAGGGACCTGAGATTCTGTAGCTCTGATGAGTTCCCAGGAGCTGCTCTTGCCCCTGGTCCAAGCACCACACATTGTGCTGTGGAGGTGCAAAGTACCCAGTTACTGATCAATCCATGTTTGTGCTTCCATTACACTTGTAATCAAAGAAGCTCAGCTCCACTCTCAGATTTTACTGTGTGCCACATGATCATCCCTGGACCAATAACCTGTGATCATCTATCTGGGATAATGTACACAGAGTTGTAAACATGCCTAATAAATACTAGATTTTAAAAGATAGTGTATGAATAGAAAATTGGAGGTATAGTTAGGCCACTACATCAGGAGACTATCACTGGAAAGGTAGTCTCTGAAGCATCAGTCCCAAGAGGAGGGAGCATACCACACAGAGCCTTATTAGAAAGCACTTGGGAGTGGGGGAGTGTGTCAAGGATCTTTATTGTGATTTTCACAGGAATGGGTGGAGTAAGCAAACAGGCTTAGAATTGGCTACTTTGAATCAGATCAGTGGTCTCTGGGCATCGGACTGTCTCTAGTTTGGTACTGGGTCCTGGTGTGATCAGGGCAGGTGTATAGTGGCCCCAGAGTGTGGGAGTTCCAAAAAGGAGATCATTGGGTGTGGGTTCTGGATTGACTGGTTTGTGCCTGAAAACTACAGCCCTGGGAAGGAGATTTCCCTAAGGATATGTTGGGTTAGATTATGGAGGTGAGAGACCATGGCAGGGAGATTCAGACATATTACCAGCATGTCTTGCATATGTACGATAGGTGTTAAAGTATCAATCTATAGAAACTAGAACCATGGTTAAAATAGTCAGCAGCTTTGTTCCAGAAATGACTTAAAAGCGTAGAAAGCACTTAGATGTCTCTTTATCGTAAGCATTATTGGTCTCACCTGACGGTGGTTTGCTCTAGAGATTTATAATGTCCATGGGAGAACCATTTTCTAGTCAAGATAGACATTTTTTTAATTTCCTCTTAATTTCTTCATTATTTCTTGGTAAAAACTTATCCAAATCTTTATTTCTATACTAATATCAGCCAGCCTTTTATTTATCTAAGAAGATTAAATCTACCTGCCTTTGATTTTCCATTCTTCAGACTCTCAAAGGTTGCTTTGTAGAGAGAGAAGGGGAGGGATGTGGACAAAGTCTTAGATAAATACTCAGGAGGGAGGCTCCAGAAAGCCCCACAAACAGATTATCTGTTAGCATTCACCACACAAAAAGCTTCAGAGAGTGGGCATCTTTCACTCTCTTTTACAGTGTTCTTTCAAGTTTCTGATGACCTCCTGATAAAAACTTGGTTCAGTGGTAATAGATTTTAAGCCTTTGTTATGTGGGAATATCCTGGAAGCTACTGCAAGCCCGTGTGGCTCCTGGGCTCAGAAGGCAGCTAATAGTGAAAATATCTGAGTCAGAGGGGAGTCTTGTGTGGCAAATGGAAAGAAAAGTGAATTGACAACCTTAAACTCAGAAGACACACTCCTCTCCAGAGGCTTGCAAGAAATAATCACATAATTAGTGTTTTCTGAAGAAAGTAGTGTTTACTTTAGTATAACAATACAAGCTCAGCTGGCAGACTTGAGATACTTGAAGATATTTGGGAGGGCATCAAGGTACATGATTATATTCTTGAAAGGAAAATAGATAATCCCTCTGGGAACAGAGTGTTCTTATTCTTCCAAAATCTGGCCTGTTTGTCACCAATCTTGGAATGTCAGCTAGCAATGGGAGGGAAATTACAAATAGGTTTCACTTCAATGCCAGAAAGTAATAATCCTACCTAGAGGCTTTCTCATAAACCACTGAAAATAGAGCTACCTCAATACAAAGTCCAAGAATTGCCAGCCTGGGGGAGGTCAAACTGCAGTCATGCATTATGGGTTTGGGATTCCAGAATATAAATCGTACCAGAAATGGTGTGTCTGACTGGCGCAGCCAGTAGAGTGTGGGACTCTTGATCTCTGGGTTGTGATTTCAAGCCCCACATTGGGCATGGAGTCTACTTAAAAATAAAATTAAAAAATTTTTAAACCAGAATATAAATTATACCAGGAAGTCAACTGTTTTTTCCCCTGAGTGGCAAATTTCCCTGGCTTCAGAGTTTGGTGATTTTGAAGTTTCTGGAGTAAGATGTGATGGAGTCAGTGGGGCTCAGAGTGAGAGCTGTTCTGTTACTAGCTAGCTGTGCCACTGCAGGCAGGTGGCTTAAACTTCAGGCAATCCTAGATTGCCACTTCCTCAGTGTGACTTTGGTGAGGGCCTGAAATAGGTAATAAATGAGAATAAAGCTCATTGAACTGTTATAATTTCCCTTTAAATAGGAGCTCAATTCCAAATCTTGAGTTCTTGTTATATTCAAATCTGTTTTCTTCCTCCCTTTCTTCTTTGTTTCCTTTCTTTTTCTTTCTTGGTTTTTTTTTGTTTTTTGTTTTTTGTTTTTATAATTTATGTTACACAAAGAGATTTTCTAGAAGGATGGCTTGGGCTAAAAGCATTACCCCATCAATAGATTTCCTGAAGATATAGCCTTTAATTAACATAGAGAGTGATTAAGAATAGGTATTATGGGTATTGTGTGTGGCTCAGTCAGTTAAGGGTCTGATTCTTGATTTGGGCTCAGGTCATGAACTCACAGTTTGTGGGTTCAAGCCCTGAGTCAGGCTCAGAGCTGACCATGCAGAGTTTGCCTGGATCCTCCTTGTCTCTCCATTTCTCTGCCTGCCCCTCATTCATACATGCAGAGATGCTTGCCCTCTCTCTCAAAATAAATTTAAAAAAAAATAGGTGTTATAGATCTAGGCTCCTTGCATTAAATCACATTGTTATACCCAGATCGCAGTATCCTCACCGACCAGAGACCACCAGGGAGACCGAGTCACTCATGCAGAGGCAAAGGGCTTTATTACGGGCTCGAGCTTGGGCTCACAGACTTCACCAGCGCTGTGGATCCGTGCTGAGAGCCTCGAACAAGGGCAGAGTAGGGTTTTTATGGGGTTTGAGACGGGGGAGTTACAGAAGTTGTGACACGGGAACAGTGATCCAATCATAATAATTCAACATCATTGACAGCGGGTTTGACCACACACATTGTCTAGAGTATTCGTTACTTTTGGCGGGATCCAATTACAACGTTTAGAGTACCTTTAAATTCAACCAATCACAGAGCGAGCCTAGGGTCTTGTTCGGCGACTAACAGGTTAACTTTAACATTAGGTAACAGGGTCCTACCTATAGTTTCTATCTCCAGGCCTCTCCCTTAACAATGTGGAGGGTGGTCGCTGGCCTTTCCTGACTGGGTGTTGCAAGGGTGGTTACTCCTGCCTTGGGCACTGTGTAACTACCTGATAGTTTTGGGGGAAGCTGAAACTCAGGCCTTCTAGTTTAGAGGGGAATCTTAAAACCTGTCATGGAGTCAGTTTGGTTTAGACGTTTAGACTTGTGACCTTACAACATTACCTCCAAGTGGCTGTGTAAATGTTACTAAACTGGGCAGGTAACTAAACTTTCCTATGTATTAATACCTTTCCTCATCTTTACAGTGGGGGAAAAATAGCAGGTACTTCACACGGTTGTTATCATCATGAAATTGGTTAATATTTACTAAACAATTAAAATAGTGACTGGCAAACAATAATCACTATATTTGTTAAATAGTAGTAAGATACCCTAAAATGAAACTGATGAGTTAAAACCAAGTTTAGATTTCAGTTGTTTTTTTATTTTTCAGTATGTTTATTTTTGAGAGAGACAGACAGAAACAGAGACAGACAGAGTACGCCTTGGGGGAGAGGTAGAGTAAAAGGGAGACATAGAATCTAAGCAGGCTCCAGGCTCCAGGCTTCTAGCTGTCAGCACAGAGCCTGATGTGGGGTTCAAAATCAAGAACTGTGAGATCATGACCTGAGCTGAAGTTGAGGCTTAACTGAGTAAGCTACCCACTCACTTAACTGACTGAGCCACCAAGGCACCCCTGCTTTGTTTTATTCTTTGTTTTTAGAGAGAGTGTGCATGCAGGAGCAGGAGAGATGGGCAAATGGAGAGAGAGAGAGAGACAGAGAGAGAATCCCGGGCATTCTCCACACTTAGTGCTGCCCCAGGGCGGGGCTTGATCCCATGACCCTGGGACCATGGCTTGAGCAGAAATCAAGAGTTGGACACTCAACCAACTGAGCCACCAGCAACCCCTGAAAGAAATCATTTTTAAACTGAATTAATTGGCTGGGGCGCCTGGGTGGCTCAGTTGGTTAAACGTCCGACTTCTGCTTAAGTCATGATCTCACAGTTTGTGGGTTCGAGACCCGTGTCAGGCTCTGTGCTGACAGCTAGCTCAGAGTTTGGAACCTGTTTCAGATTCTGTCTCCCTCTCTGTCTCTGAGCTTCCCCTGCTCATGCTGTCTCTCTCTCTCATTCAGAAATAAACCATTAAATAAACAAACTGAATTAATTGAATTGAATTTATGTATGTAAGTGTAATCTCAATACTATGCTTAGTCCTGAGCATGGTGGTCCTGCCCTTTCTCAAAGAATTTTGAGTTTTGGAATGCTCTCCTTGATAACAAAAATTATCCTGTGCCTAAAATAATAGAGGCTCAGCAGGGCTGCCTAGGAAGGGAACTGAGCCAGACCTATACCTCTATGGGTTTGTGTCTTATTTTCTATCTCAGGAAGATCTCGGGCACTCTGTTTTATGCACATTAACTAAGAAAGTCCCAGGAATCACTACTGTCATTGGCAGCATGAAAAGTCCTGATTCCTCAGAGGCAACATGGCCAGTGAATCATTCCCAGTGGCCACAGCATTATTTTCAGGATCATAGCAGACCAGGTGCCTAGAAGAGTACTGTGAACTTGATTTCAGAGCACAGAAGTTGTTTAAATAGATGGGGACATTATCAAAAGTATTCACCTAGGGTCCTGCAAACTCTGTGTCAGTCCTCTGGAGTCTAGGTCATTTTCCTGTCTGAGCCTTTATTATTTCCTCTTTTATATATTTTGTATAGCTTTATCAACAATAAAATTCTTTACAGTGAGATGAGTTTTCACTACTTCCCAAATCCAGCTTTACAACACTTATGTTATCCTCCAAATTTCCCTCATGCTTCTTTGCCATCATTCCTGTGGTTAGGTGATTTTGCTTTTTTAATTATTATAGACTTGTGATCTATTCTTTTTATCATTAAATACAAAGTCCCTTTCTTTAGTAATATTTCTTCTTCTGAAGTCTGTTTTATCTGTAATTTAATATAGAAATTCCAGCCCCTTCTGTATGGATTAACTTTTTCCATCCTTTTATTGTCAACGTGTTTACATTTTTTTAAAGTGTGTTTCCTATAGACATTATATGGTTGGAGGTTTTTTTTTAATCCAGTCCGAAAATCTCTGCTGTTAATAGGTTAACATGTAATATAATTGATACGGTTGGATTTAGTTAAGGAAGTTAGCTAGTTGTTTTCTAGTTCTCTCACTTTTTATTCCTCTTCCTTTCCTTTTATGAATTTTAATAACCATGTTACTTCTTTATTGACTTTTCAGATAGACTTGTTTATTATTTGTAAAGTTCTTGCTCTAAGAATTATAATATTTTTTTATTATCTAAGTTTAACACTGGCTCCTGGTAAAATATAGGAACTTTGCACAAGTATAGCTCCATCCCCTCATCCATACTGTGTTGTCAAGTATGTTACATCCGTGTGCATTATGGATCTCAAAATGTAACGTTATAAATTCTGAGCTTTAAGGAGGTTAAGAGAAAAAGAAGTACATATATTTGCCCCATATTTACCATTTCTGGTGCTCTTCATGTCTTCCAGTGCAGCCAAATTACCATTTTGTGTTTTTTTTTCTTAAGCCCAAAGGACTTATTTTACTATGTTTTATAGCATAATTCTCCTAGCCACAAATTATTGTGTTTTTTTTAATTTTAGAAAAGTTTATTTCACCTTCAGTTTTGAAGAATTGTTTTGCTGGATATCAAATTCTTCATTGATTTTTTTCTGTTAGGATTTTGAATGGAGTTCCATTGCTCTGGTTTCCACTGTTTCTGAAGGGAATTCTGCCATTAATTATACAATTTTTCCTTTGTATTTGATTTTTTTATTTTTCTCTTGCTACTTTCAAGATTTCCATTATTTGTGGGGCACCTGGGTGGCTCAGTCAATTAAGCACCCAACTCTTGATTTCAGCTTAGGTCACAATCTCAGTTTGTGGGATCAAGCCCCACATCAAGCTCAATGCTGATAGCTGGGAGCCGGTTTGGGATTCTCTCTCCTTCTTGCTCTGCCCCCAATAAAATAAGCTTCAAAAAAAAGGTTTATTTGTTAAAATATTGTTTCTCATACTTTCCCTCTCATCTTCTGGAGCTTCAATTATATGAATGTTGGAATGCTTGTTGTCATGTTACAGATTTCTGAGGCTTTGTTCATTACCTTTAAAGATTTTTTTCTCTCTTTCAATTGGATATTGACTTGTTCTCAAATTTTTTTCTTGGCTCATTATTTCCATATTTCCATGTGTTTTTAATTCTTTGAATATATTTCCCTCTAATTCTTTGTGTAAATATATATATATAATTTTTTTTTTTTTTTTAATTTTGAGCAGACTTAGGATAGGTACTTTGAAGTCCGAGACAAATCCACTCCAGGTCAATTTCTACTGACTGTTTTTTCCATAAGCATTGATCACTTTCCTCTTGCTTTGTGTGTCAAATAATAATTTCTTTTGTGAGAAACTGAACACAGTAGATGATATGTTGCAGTTACTTTTATGCCAGCATCATTTTATTCTGAAGTTTGTTGTGCTGTTTTAACAGTTAAATTTTCTGGATTTAAACTGTACAATCTGTTCATCCAGTGTAGACTCTGATGTGGCTTCTCAGGGTTGATAGCCTGGTGCTCTCTCAGAGTTCAATGGTGAGCTGATGATACATACAGAGGTTGTATTCATATAACCTAACCCAGTAAAGTTTCTGTCTTCTATCACCTGACTTTTGTTGACTTAAAACCTTGGCAAATCCACAGTTCTCTCCAGGCTTTCATTTTTCACCTGGATCTCTGGTGTGTAATCGAAGAGTAAGCCATTATTTTTTCAGCCTTTCCACATCTTTCTCGCTTTCAAAGTTGCTCACTTAAATTTCTGGTTGCTTTGCCACCAGCCCTGAACTGTTAAGCTATAGTATTGTGCCACCAGACTGAGGTTATGGGAATGCATTCAGCAATATGACCACAAAAATCTATGTTCTTGTGGATGAATTAGCAGTGTTTCACAAATAAACTTTTGCTTCATTACCTACCTTTATTTTTCAATGTCCTTAGATGATTTTTTTAAAATAATTTTTACCTAAAACCTCTTTTCTGCAGAGTACAACCAGCCACATTCCTCATTAAGGTCTTATTTGGAGTAAAATTATTTTATTTTAAATGCTTTCATAAATCTTTTGAAATCGTTCATGAAATCTGTATGTAAGTGCCTTTTTTTCCCTTTAAATGAATGTTAGAGACTAAATTTTAAAATATCTTTAAAAGTCTATGATAAAAGATTTCATGTATTTAATATTAAATGTAGACACAATTCTTAATTATTTCAGTGTAATAATATATTTTATCTTCACAGCACCCCTGTGAGGCAGTATTATTATTGGCCTCATTTTAAATGAGTAAACAAAGCACAGGCAGGATAAATGTCTCGCTGAAGATCATCTAGTCACTAAATGACAGAGCCAGGGTGTAAATTTGGACATTCTGGAGTAATCACCTGCATATAGAGTCTCTTCTTTCAGAGCATTTGGGAAACAAACGTAGGATAATATCAAAGCTTCTTAAGGACTGACACTGGCTGAAGTATACTTAAAATAAAACCTTTGAGTTTTTAAGCACCACCGTTGAAAACCTCAGAAGGGTATACTGTATGGATCTCTGACATTTCCTAGTGTTTTCTTCAAGCTTTCCCTCATTGAGGAGCTCAAGGTTGTTGCAGCAATCAGGGCTTGTTTATCCTATTTTTTTACAATGCTGTTTGTTTCTCTGATTCATACCCCATACTTAGTACAGTCAACTAGTAAAGTAATTATAAGCAGTAGGTTATGATGTGATTTCTGCATGAATTTTTTGAAGTTAAGAATTGTGAGAGTTAGGAAGTTTTGCTGCAACACATATCTGAAAGGGCATACATAATAAAGTGAACTGTTGAAAAATTGATGATCTCTCTATAGTACTGATGTTTTAATTGGAGGTGGAAGAAACGGAGGGTGCAGGATTCAGCTTCACATAAAAATTTAGACTCGGTCAGTGGAGCAGAAAAGCAGATAAAATCTTCTAATGTATATTAGAAGAACTATGATCCAAATATTGCCAGTAGATATAAATACATTGTCATGGATAAATGTCAAACCTTTGACAACTTATAACATATATGGTCACATATATTTAATATTTAACAAAATTTTTGTAGTATAAATTTAATAAACCTAATTTAACTCAAATAGGTAAATTTTTCATTAAGACTGATTTCTCTTGCCTTTTGTTTTACTCAGGGCACCCTAGAAAACAGATCTTGGGGCAAAGCTAGAGGAAGCATGGTCTAGGCTGTTCTGAAAGCAGACACTTAATTGCGGTTGTCTGCACAAGGAACAGAGCTTGCGGATGGAGCAGCGATAGAAGGTGGGGGTATCTATGACAAAAGCTGGAGTGTGGGAGGCAGGTGATATCCAGAGGTTCTGAGAGGAGATATAAATTATGTCAGACACAGAGTTTGAGTATCTCATTCCATTTACTTTTGTAAAATATCATTTTCATATGTCTCAAACTAGTAATTCAATTACTTTCTATCTCCATCCCTCACTGTTTTGTTTTCCTTTTCCTACCCTTTTTGTGACTGTGTCTTTTCATTATTGATAGCATTTTCCCACTGGACATCAACTGAGAATTGATGAATGTCTCAAAATTGAACTTGTACCCTCCCTTACTGCTGATATATAAGACAGCATATGTGATAAATACTGTATCATATGTCACATCAATTAAAGGCTATGGGGGATTATCAGAGCACTGCTCAGTTTATTTGGAGACTGAAGGCAATGCTTATTCCTTCTGTTTTTCCAAGCTTTATAAATTTATTATGTACTGTTTCAAAATTAGAATCAAATACATTTAAAATTTTCATACATTGCTTAGGGGTACTCAGTTAAGCATCCAACTTTGGCTCAGGTCATGATCTCATAGTTTCTGAGATCTCTCTGTTGACAGCAGGGAGCCTAGAGCCTGCTTTGGATTCTGTGTCTCTCCCCCCGTCTGTCTGTCTGTCTGTCTCTGTCTCTCTCTCTCTCTCTCTGTCTTTCTCTCTCTCAAATAAATACTTAAACATTTTTTAAACATTGCTTAAATAGGTAGTTCTTAACATTGAATGATAAGGGTATCTGAGCTCAATAGAACTATAGCTCCAATTCTTATTCTTTTAGCCAGATCTCCCTAGGAACATCACTTAACTTTTCTAAGAAAATTTTTTTTTTCATCTGTGAAGTGGAGGTAACAACCCTGGTTTGAAGAGTTATTGTAGAAATTTGGTGTCTATTATCAGTCATTGTCCAGTCGGGAAATCAACACCAATCCAGGTATTTAAGCTAGAGAATGATTTTTCCCCCAATGGGAAAGCTGAAAAAAGTATTAGAAGATTTGGAAAAGAAAATGGAGAAGAAGACATCGCCCAGGTGTCAGGAAGATGCCTCTATGTCTGGGCTAATGACCATAAGAGCATTCTTGCCACTAAGATTGATAGAACAGCTCTCTTTGGTGCTCCTGCAGTCATGCAGGGGGTGTGAGCAGGAGCTGTTTTATTCCATTAGACCGAGCTCCTTTCTGCTGCTTTTAAAATGCTTAATTAGTCGTGGAACTTGGATGACATCTTTCACCACCACTTCTGGATGGTCAGCCTGAAGCTGAATGTCTTAACTTTCCAATGATTACCATTTTGGCATGACTGACAGAATATAACCAGACCCTTACTAGCAAGGAAGCCTGCAAATTGTGCGTTGCAGGCTACTAGCCAGGATGGTTTGAAGGTGAAAAGGTGAACATAGAAGGAAAAGTATCAGGCTGAAACTTAATAGTTAAATATGTATCGCATCAAAAGGAAACAAAAAAACAAAGCCTCTGCCCTAAAGTAGAGGTGTCAGTGGTCCTGTTTTTTATACATGCAGACCTACAGTTTCCTTCAAATTCTTAGAAACAGTTCATAAATACTTAAAATATAAGAACTTTACTTGGTCACTAGAACTTTTGAAAAAAGACCTGTCTCAGAGTATGAATAAATGTCAGCAAAAGAATATCAAAACTTTTCATGACCTGGTGCCTTTTTCATTCTGACATTAAAAGACAGCTGAACAGCTATAGACATAGGGCCAATCTTTGGGAATGAAAACTTTGTCACAGGAACTTTGCAGGGGGAGATGCTAAGAGGTAGAGATTTCATGTTTCTGATATTGTCTGATACCCTTAATAACCTAAAAACAACATACATTATTTCATAGTTGAGTGAAAAGGCTCTTGGCTTGGAATTAGGATGCATTCTCATTTTTCTTTCTCTTGGTGATTTGTTGGGTGACTTTGTAACACATTAGCCAGAAGAGTATATCTTCTCTTCTCCTAAAATAAAAAGGATAGTGTAGATTTGTTAATTCTCTTAAGGTCTGCTTAAACATTATCTTTCTGTTTTATCGGTAATGATGATGATGATGATTATGGCATCTTCTATAACTAATAGGATCTAATTGCTATTGAATAATAACCATATGCCAGACACTAGAAGCACTCTATGTCATCATCATCATCATTAGTATGTTGAAGCACCCCTATTTAACAGAGGAACAACTGAGGTATAAGTGAACGAGTTATTCTGTTTATGTAAGGGAAGCTGAATCCAGAACTAAAACTAATTCTCAGCTCTCCATTGAATGCATTAAATGTGTAGAAGAGAGATGCCTATAAAACCTAGGTGTGTTTTATGTCTGAAGGCTCTTGAGTGGGTACTGTGGTGGCAAGAACACGTGTGAGAATAGTAAGGCCATTTACTGCTTGATTTCCTTTTAACCAGTCCATTCACATGCTATTCTTCAGTAAAACATACTTTTATCTTTAACATCTTTGTGACATAGTAGATGTACTAGGAAACCAAATAAGCGTGCCAATGCTTCGTATTAAATTGCAGTTATATATTATTGCTTTCATAATGCTAGAGCATGATGAAATTTCTACAGAATCATATTTGATAATTTAATATGCAGGATGAATCATGATTAGTGCTTAAAAATCACCAGCACTTAGACTTTTAACACATCTCCAAATTGTTGGAAAGTCATTGGTGATGAACTCTGGTCAGAGAGAAGTAAAATATTAGCGACCTCCCCATTTCTAATCATTTGTCTGAGCTGGAGTGAGGGTGGTCCAGTTCCTGTTCTTGCTGCCTGGCAGGCTGCATAACTGGAAAGGGGCAAAACTCCTATAAAGGCTGATAACCAGTTGGGTGATTTCTCCAGGATGATGTGTAATTTGTATGAAATTTCACAGCCCAGGATGCCTGGGTGGCTCAGTTGTTTAATCCAACTTTGGCTCAGGTGGTAATCTTGTGGTTCATGAGTTTGAACCCTGCAACAGGCTCTGTGCTCACAGCTCAGAGCCTGGAGCCTGCTTTGCAGATTCAGTATCTCTCTGCCACACCCTCTTGCCCATACTCTCTCTCAGAAATAAATAAAACATTACATTTTTTTAAATTTCAAAGCCCCAAATGATCGTAGTATCATTCTTAACAAAAATAGCAGAACATATTTGTTAAGCTCTCACTCTGTGCCAGCCACGGTCCCAGGAAGGAGTTGGATCGGCTAAAGTCTGAGACCATCATTGCATCAGGAAGCTTGTACTCTAATGAGTAGGGAGAGTGTGTAGTAAATAAATCCTAAAAGGCAATGCAAAGTACATCACAAGCTTGTCTAAGGAAAAGAAGCCCCGAGGAAAGAACAACAATGCCTCATGAATTCCTCTTTGGACCTTTTCCCTTGGCCATTAATTCATCTCTCCCAGGCCAAGCTGCAATGATACAGAAATAGAGCTGGTAGTGGCTCAGCCCGGTTTGTTTTCTGTGATCGGAGCATGGTGGGAGGAAGTGGAGGTGCCAGCTGGCAATGCTGTTTCTGGTAGATCAGGGACAGTAGAGGGGCTGCTGGCATCTGCCTGGCTTTGGAGGCTTCTCTAACCATCTGGTTCCCCACAGAGCAGGACCGCTGCTAGCATATGGTCACTGTGTCACACAGTAGACGTCAGAAGGCCTGTCAGTTGCAGGATGTCCACATACCAGGGCCAGGCTCTCCTGGCATGTGTCCCCAAGCTGTTGAGTACCTCCACTCCTTGTTCTGTGTTGTGTTCAAGCATGAAACGCTCAGTGCTCCAGTCCTTCCCCAATTGTCATGAGGCACTGGCTTGTGTGGCCCTGAACTTTGACCTCTCTTGAGGAGGTAACCCCACTGATACCCTGCATAGACCGCATTAGGTTACAGAACAGGTCATCTTAATTCCTAGTTTTGTACTTGTTTCTTTGGTAATATGAGTAAGTTGGGTAACGTGTCTCAATCTGTTCATCTCAAAAATAGAATGATATCTACCCAGACACTCCACAGAGTTGTGGCTGCCTTGCAAGTTTCATTTTCTTCTCCCTGTTTAGCATATTTCTTGCTACATAGGAAATGCTTGATGGATATTTGTTGAATGAATTGCTGGTGAGGGAAAGAAGGCAATTCTGAGTGGCTTTTTTTTTCTTTGATGGAGAGGAAAGAATGAAGATGGGGCAACTGTGGAATTCCTTAGCAGTTAGAAACCTTAGATGCAATTCTTTTTGCCCTGGTTTTCCACTGCTTTGTATTACTTCATTGACATTGTTATAAATCCAGCTTCTTAAGGGCAAAGTTTTGCAGCAAACCTACCTGCTATATGAATGAGAACAAAGCAGAATATGATTAGAAAACTCTCAGTAGAGCAGAACCAAGCACTTAGAATTCAGTTATGACACATTACATACTTGCTCCAGATAGATCATTTCTGCATTTAAGAGTCTGCCAATTACTACCATTTGTGCTGGATGATTGCATTCACACTAGTTGTTTATCTGTCTGATGGCAAGGATTGCATCTCATTCATCTTTAAATATCCCTAACACATGGTGGAGGAAGTCCCACGTAGTGGCTACTAAACAGAAATGTGTATTTTCAATGAAATCCTGGAAGATTAATGTTTAACATTGTAAATGCCACAATCTAAAAATGCTGCAAGGAGTGATCTACTTTCCTTGGGCCAATGTGATGATGTGTCTGTGTGTGTGTGTGTGTGTGTGTGTGTATTGGTGTGTGTATATGTTTTGTTTATATATATACGCATGCACACACACACACACACATACATATATAATTTTGGATTCACACATGTAGAAATGGACTATGCATATATATTCAGTGACATGATCATAGGTTGCAGTTATTTTGTTAATAGCCCTTTCTGTCATTCAAAGTTTTATCGTCACATCAATTTTATTTGCTGGGACTGTCTTCAAATATTTTCTTCGTGTCCTGATATGTCTTCATAAGATCATCATATTTTCTGGGCCAGAAAGCTCAGTTTCTGCTCACATTTGTAGTTTCCCATGGTTAGTCTTAAATCATGGGTGTTTAAAGGTAGAATGAAGATTAGGGATTATGGAATCAAATCCCACATTTTCCTGAGCCATTGCCAGTTACTTTTGTGTATTGTACTCACACTGAACAGGAAGGATACTAGAAGAATTGACATGATAAATACTATCATTTTCAAACTATGCTCTGGTAAATTTTCCATCACACTCTGAAAATTTCTGAGAACAGTTTGAGATATTTGGAGTATATGGCAGACACAGCTGGTTGCCTACCCTATAGCCATTCTTCCTTCCATCCCTTTTTTCATATTCACAGAGCCCAAACATGTTCAGTCAGTTATACATCCAGCTTCACTGAGTTCATAAAGATGGGCTGAAGCCAGTCATGGTTAATCCCTTATGCCGTTTGAGTCAGCCTGGGACCTGGTTCTTCAACTTCCACGTACAGATCTCTAGCTCTTTGTAAGCTCAAGGGTGCAATTGAGGCAACTTCATTTTTTTGAGGATTATTTTGTGATTAAAATGTGAATCCATGTTTGAAAAACCCTGCTGTACATATTTTGGACAAGTAAATTCTCAATACAGGCCTCTTATTTAAGAAATACATTGGAGGGATTTAATTTTATGTCCAGGTAGTTGTTTATGGATTTTTTCCCCATTAAAATAGTCTACCAATCAATTCCTGGATTCCATCCAATTCTATGTACAGTATACTGAGTGAAACTGCATGTTTATCTACTGCACTGAAACTCAAACAACAGCAACGACAGAGTCCTGCTGCTTTGAGTCTTGTAGCCTGTCAAGATGTCAAAAGATTTGGCATTAAAACCTCATTTCAAAAGAATGCCTTGAGATACTAATAGGATATTCAGTAAGCCACTGGAAAACCCCAATCCAGCTTGGGGAGGCTTTGCAGGTAGCCTGTGAGACATTTTCCAACTCATGAAGAATTCCCTCATGTGGAACTGCATCCTCCCCATCCCTGCCATGGGCCACTAGAAATTGCCGCTTGGCTGGCAGAGCGTGGGAACCATCCTTGTTAGAGCTCACTGTTCATTTTTCTTTCTTTACTGCTCACTACTATTTTTGGGTCCAAGCTGTTTTGGAGTACAAGGTGCCTCATCACTTTCCTACATAGGGCAGAACAGAAACCTGTACAATTTTAATAGGTGCCTGCTGCATTCTTGTTTATGTTTGTCAAGCCAATGTTCTAGAATCAACTGCCCCGTACTAAATGTTGAATAAGAAACAGTTCCAACTCTCAAAGAGCTTAAATTTTGTTTGGTAAGTATTGAGTATGCAGAAAAAGGATATGTTTGTAAAGTCAGGAAATTGACTGAGTTCAGTGCAGTGTTCTGAGGTCAACTTCCAGTCTGAGGTCATTCCACTTGCCGGAGCCCATCCTGATAGGGTTGACATATTGTGGCTATGTACCTGTTCAGCTCACCAACAGGTCCTCCCTGTGGGTGTTGGGTGGCTTTTTCTGGTTGGAGTTTAGTAGCCTAAAGGAAAACTGTTAGCCCACCCATAAGACTCTGGCACCAAATGTATGTGACTGCTTTCCCCACACCAACCAATTCTCCCACTCTCTGGACACCAACCTGATGTTGTATAACTTAATTTGACTTGACACTACTCAGAATTAGTGTCAAATCCCATAGATTGAAAGGTTCAATCCCGTAAGATTCTCACTTCAGATGCCAGTCACACGTATGGAGTCAGAGTAACTATACTTCTGTCTGACTTGACTATAAACTCAAGGGTTCCCACAACCCCCCTCAAGTTTGATAATTTGCTAGAACAGCTCACAAAATTCAGGAAAATATTTACTTACATTTGCCAATTACTTATAAAGGATGCAGATGAAGAGCTGGATGAAGAGGTACATAGAGTGAGGTCCCAAAGGGTCCTTTTTGTTCCCTTGAAGTTCGGATGTGCCATACTTCAGCACATGAATGTGTTCACCAACCCAGAAGCTCTACAAATCCTATTGTTCAGGGTTTATTGTGGTTCCATCATGTAGACATGGTTGATTAAGTCGTTGGTCATTGGTGATTAAACTAATTTTTAGCCCCTCTCCCTTCCCTAGAAGTCAGAGGTTTGGGCTCAAAGGTACAAGCTTCTAATCATGGCTCCCCAGTAGCCAGTCAAGAGCCACCTCATTAAAGTAAAATATGTTCTTCTTACCTAGGAAAGGCTAAGAAATTTAGAAGCTCTTTGTCAGGGAACAGGGGCAGAGGCTAAATATGTATATATTTATTAAGCCACACAGCGATACAGGTTGTTAAATATTTTCAGTGTCCTCACTGCTCTAGAACATGTATGTCTTTGAGTTCTGGACAGCATTATTTGGTGTTTTGTTACTCACTTTATTTTTTCACTTGTGCCAACAACTGGGATTGAAGACTTCATGCTGTGTGTTCTATGGGATCCCTGTTGGTTTGTCTTTGTTGTTGTCTTGAATTTGATTAGTTTCCCCATATGCTTTGCATGTCTTTGGTACTTACTATGAAATACATATATATGTGTTGTTTGGTTGGGAGTTCAAAGTACTCAGAGTGGTGGGACCCACTCATCAATGTTCTGTTTACATGAGCATTATGCTTAATGAATTGCTAAGGAGAAAATAGAAGTATAATTTCTAGCACTCTTTCTCACTGACCCCCAACATCCTAGTTTATTCTAACTTTTAACATCACAAAAGAGACCCACTACCCAAGTGACAGCTGAGGCTAGGAGCTTCCATCTCCTTGGTAGTAGCTATTGTCTCCTCTCTGTGTCAGGCAGCTTATCAGCATATCTTGGAAACACATATTTCATTAGGCAAACCTTTTCCAAGAAGTAGTTACTTAGCCTTGTTTACCTATTTCCCACCACATACACTTCTCTCATCTCTCAAAACTCTTTTCTCTCTCATTCAGGGACAAATTTTAAAATACGTTCTTATTAAACAGCTTAAGTAGTGTTTCATATTTGTAATTTGTTGTGTTGATCCATGTGGATCACAGTTTACAAACATAATAGGGCAATTTAATTCACCTAAATATCATTAATGCCAATATTTCATAGTGTGCCATGCTAACAGATGGAAATATTATAGTCAGAAAATGGAGCAACTAATGAGAAGAAAAGCTGGAGAGTAAAGAGCTTCTGGTGAGTTAACACATTGATAAGTATTGGATGAGTAAGAGAGGACTGGATAAGTGTCTATGTGCTCGAATGACTCCCTTGTTCCTAGCCTTTAATATAGTCCTACATCACTGCTTAGCAGTCACATCAAAGCCAGCTTCAGCCAGCCTCTTTCCTCCTTAATCTGAGAGCACCTCTTCTCTGGTGTCTGGGTCTTTGTTTCCCAGCTGACTCTTTAGCTCCAGATATTTGTGCCTACCTACCTTCTTCCAACCCAACAGCCATTTGGTCTGTCTTCTCTACTTCATTTCTTTCTCCCTCTTCCCCCCTTTTCAGTACATGCACTACCTGGAGAGAGGGGGATGGAGCCACATCTCCCACCTGCCTCCATCTTGAAAATCACACACCTGGCTACTGCGTACATTCCCTTCCTGACCTTTCATTCAACAGAGTAGAGCAAAATCAACTTTTTGGAAAAATAAAATATTCACTTTTACCGCATGACTGCTTATAATATGAACATTCAAACGACATTTATTATTTGCAAGACATTATGCTACAGGCTGAAAATGCAGGGCTACGACTTCATTGAGCTTTCAGTTTCTGTAGGAATAAACTGATTTTCTTAGTTTGAGTAACTAATTTTTAAAGTGTGGAATTTTATTATGGTATTAATACTCAGTAACTGTGGCACACTGTGATAAATGTTTTGAATAAGGGGCTCTTGGAGCTTAGAGAAAAGGTGTGTTAGAGACTTGAACTATGGTTTGAAGGATTAGCAGGTTGCAAACGAACACATATACTAAAATTAAAAAAAGAAACTAAAATATCACCAAAGAGGAAACTCCCAGGAATTTTGTACTGCTCCTCCAATGTGACAACCATCAAGGAGATAGATCAGTAAAATCTAACACTTTCTTTAGAGAAATGAATGATTTTGGAAAGGGAATAAGAAGATAGGAACTTCTGGAATAAAATATTGATTAAAGGATTAAAAGAACCAAGGTACTTTGGCTAAAGAACGAGTGTGGCTAAATGTGCACACAAACTCATTTCAGGGATTTTACTTAAGTGCTTGATTACAATTGAGCGGCAGGTTATTTTGAAAACAAAATGACAGAATTCACTTGTTTACAGAATAATCTTTAATTGAGTGGATTCGATTCTTAACCAAATAATCTTGCAGAAATCACTGTGAGTGGAGGGTGGGGGGTTGAAACCATCTCAAAATGGAATTCTTGTTAAAATTTCATTTATTTTGGTAGTGTGTTATCCTAAAGAAATTAAGAAATTTAGATAAGTATTTTCTAATTCATCAGTGAGTTTAATTGCTCTGTCATAGTAGTAAAAGCCATAGTCCATTATCTTCTTCTTTTCTTTAGCTGATTGTAGTGGATATTTGCTAATGTTGCTGCCCCAAGTTGAAGTCTGATTTTATTTTGAGGAATCTTTTTCCTCCCATTCATAGGCAGTGGTATGGAGTGTAAGCTGGACCAAAGGTGAATAATAGGCTTCTACCTGGAGAATCAGAGTACTGAACAGCCGGGGAATATGGGAGTTAACTCAGGAATAGCCATATGACCCAGTAAGAACTAGAGTTGTTCTTTGACAGAGATTTCTGTGGGGAAAATGTTCTTTTCCATTATGCTTGACTTTGGAGGATATGAGCCTGGAGTTCTGGAGGATGCCATCTTGACAGGACCAGTGGAAATGCATATGGAGATAACAAAGAAAAAACATTCAAGAGATGGGAACAGAGAGTCTGGTTTCCTAGAGTCATTTCTGGTTCCCTAAATCAAGTGATACCTAGAGTCTTCCATAGACTTTTCAGCCATAAGAATTAATACATTCTCACTTTCTTTAAACCATTTGGTCTTGGTTTGTTGTCATTTGTAATAAGAATAATCATAATGCAAAGACAGTTTGAGACCTATATTTTTACCATTCATTAATGTTAAATTTATGTTCAACTTTGTTGAGCACAAAATTGGTGACTGTTGTATATCACTGCGTACTTTGGAAGTGACATTGTAGTCATTTGGAAAGGCAGCATGGTGTAGGAAAAGGAATCATAGACCTATTATTTTTTTAATAGTTTGCACACAATATTACATTTGTTTTCAGGTGTGCAACATAGTGATTCGACAAGTTTACATGTTACCCAATGTTCACCACAGGTGTAACCAGCATCTGTCACCATACAAGGCTATTACAATACCACTTACTATATTTCCTGTGCTGTATCTTTCATCCTTGTGACTTACTCATTTCATAATCAGAAGCCTGCATGTCTCACTCCCCTTCACCCATTTTGTCCACCCCTCACCCCTGTTCCTCTGGCAGCCAGTTTGTTCTCTGCATTTGTAGATCTGATTCTGTTTTTTTGTTTGTTCATTGCTGCATTTTTTTTAGATTCCACATACAAGTGAAATCATAGGGTTGTCTTTCTCAGTCTGACATATTTCACTTAGCATAAGTGCATGTATTGTGTAACACTGCATCCTTTCAAATCTCTGAACCCTTGTTTCCTCATCTGTTAGAGATAGTAATAAATATCTCATGGGGCTTTTATGAGGCTTACGTGGGATAATATGCTGTATGTAATAAGAGAGTAATACATGCTGGAGTATTGCAAATCAAACAAAACATATGTGCCTTTACAGGTCATTCACAAACAGTCTTATGCTGTACAAGAATAAGAGCAAGTAAATAAATAAAGCTGTTTATAACTATCATTGTTAAAATGACCCCCTTTGTCTCATCTAGTGCCAATGCCTCAAAACAGTGGAGAAGGAAACTCCTCAGTTTAATCTAACCCCCCCCACACACACACATAGCCTACTTAATAACCCTCTTAGGTTTCTCATTGCATCCACATGGCCTGTCTCAAAACTTCCTCTGAGGATAAACTGTATCAGAATCACCAGAGATGTTACAAGTACATATCCCCAGACTCCACAGTAGACCACCTTCTTCAGAATCCTTAAGAGCTTCTGAAGTCCACACCGGAGTTTAAGATCTCCTGGTCCACAGGGTAAGACCGCATTAATTGGGATGACACAGAAAACACTTGACTGACTGGCACTTTCCAGACTTCTCTTTCTTCCATTTAGTTCTCCCTCCACCCTCTACATTCCAGCCACTTCAAAAGCTCTTGGCATTCCTTGAGCATATAATTATCTATAGTCATTAAATTTTCATACAGGTAATTTTTTCACATGAAAAATCTTTCATTTTTTAAAGTAAATTCCTACTTACCACCGGTGATAGAGGTTAAGATAAATCTTCTAGGATTCTTCCACTTTCACAGAGATAGTCCTTTTCCTTTCTAAGACACTTCTCAGTTTTATGAAGTATTCATTTTTATTTGACTGTAACCTGCCTCCCCTCCCTCATTTCTTCTACTGAAATATCAGCAATCTAGATATTAGTATTTAATGAAGGTCTCTGTAGGTGTTTGCTTAATGAATGAATGAGTGAAAGGAAGACTGAATGATTCATTGGGACATGCGTTAGAAATACAATGACATACAGAAAAGTGGGGGTTTTCAATACAATCAAGGAGTTAGCTCTTTGATCTAAAATTTATTTAACACCCTAAGGATTGCATGTGCTAAGGGGCTAATGATTATCTGAAATATAAAGCATGAATAATTTTATTGTGTTTAGGGAGGCCTCACAAAGAATGTGAATTAACACTTGAGCCTTGAAGGAGAAGAATAAATAAGAATTAAAGACCAGAAAGTGTAGTATGGAATGTCCGAGGACTCTGGATATTTCAAGGAATTTAGAATCCTCCAAAAAGTAAAAGACATTCACAGTGCACCTGTGGTCAGAGAAGTGCTAGCCAACTTCAGAAATTCAGATTAAAAGTTTAATCTTTTCGAGAGTGGCTCTGTGTTTTAAATCAGAAGAATTAAACTGCCCTTTGGCTAACACACTTAGTTTTCCAGCTGTGGCTGAGATGAGAGATGGGAATAGCGACACGTGGGTTTGGAGTGTGGCCATGTAACTACCAGGCAGCACTTGGAGGAGTGTCCTGCCACGCATTTGAAATTTGAGAGACAAGGGGATGACGATTCAATTAACATTAAAAAGGAAGGAAAGTGCCTTTTAAGTAGTGTATGGGAAAAATTAAGTGGAAAGGAGCCTTTAATTTTTTTTAACTGCTCTTACTACCGCTAATTGAAAAAGTTACTGTTAGTGGCACAGCATGTTCTGTAGTACACCTGAGAGAATTAAACTTGAAAAGCTGTGCAGATCTGTAAGAGAAGTCTACATTCTATCACTCTTGCAATAAGCTAGAGAGATGTGCCTACCTCTTTCACCCTTTGCAGTCGTCAGTTATCGACTAATAGATAAGGAAGCCCTGGGGATCCAAAATGAGTAAGCCATGTTTACAGATGCAGCTTCTGAACAGTGTTCTCCAGAGCAACATCCCAGGGATGCTATAAAGACTAGTATCAGTTGTTCTCTTCCCCAGAGTTTCATGTTAAAATAAGTTTGAAAAACCTGAATTGTAACCAGTGTGCCCCTTTTTTATCTGGACGACTCAGGCTTCTGATACATTAATGTGCATTATGATAGAAAGGGGAGATAGATATTCTATGTATCTCTATATTCTATATGGGTATTTCACAAATAAATTTAACTACTGAACTTTTCAAAAATTGAATGTTTCACAGATTTACAGCTTTCTCTTGGTCGCAAGGATGCTGTAGTCTTCTTCGTGAAGCCATTTGTGCGATTTGCATGGGGCTATTTATTGCTGGCCATGGCTAAATGACCTGTCAGGTGTCACCATGTTTCTCTGTGACAAGATACCCTATTCACATTATAGTCCTTGCAGATGGTGTTGCCAAAGCACAACAGAAATGGTACTAACCTGTAATATGAATGATGCTTCATGGATTTGTCTGGTGATACTTTACAGTGACAAAAATAGAGCTTCAAGGCAGATTGACCATTGGCTTCTCTTGGATAATTGTGCTGTTTTAGCACATGTCTCTCTTAATTACCAAGATGGGAAGGTGAACCTTCCTGCTGCAGACCCAGTTGGCAAATGCAAAGAGGCAGCATTGAGGGGAGACCTGGAGGTCATTATTACAGCCCTGATCTTAGGGCTCAGGAGGCCTGGAAAGAGTACAAAGTAGACTCAAGCATAATAGGGGTAGGACCTATGACTGTAATTGCAACAATTAACAGCTTGGGTCCCACAAGGAATATGGCAAGAGCTTAGTGGCTTGAATTAAGACACAAGCACTGATAGATAACCACCTGGATTCGTTCATTCTCAAATATCCAAACACACAGTATTTGGGATAGACTTTCTAGTAGCTCAAAGCATTTTTATAGCCTGAATCTTCTTGTTAAATGTATCATTTGCATATCCAGAAAGTAAAACAGAATCACAGTGAGCTAGTTCATTTTACTAAGGGAAAACAGGCATTCTACCCCACAGCAGTAAGGCGAGATCATATCTCTCTGGTGAGATACACACCCCACTTTCCTCTGAAAACAGCACTTGATTGTATAATATTTACAGTGCTTGGGCTCTGAAGATCAGAAAAAGTCCTACCAGAGTATAATGTTTTCTACAATTAATGATGGTATTTAGACTTGATTCTGAACCCAAGAAAATAGAATGACTCAGATGCCCTTGCCGCACCACTTTGTTGGAAAACGTGCAGGTATGATTGAAGTAAACAATTGACTGAGTACAGGGGCGGGCATCCAGGCTAAGAACGGTTGGTGTGAAATTCAGTTCTAAAGCACTGAAACCGAAAACACTCTAACTTAATGAAAATTTTATGACAGCTTATGTGAATATCTTATTTTCTGCCCTGGAGTTTTTAAAGCAATAAAATTATATGGAAATTTATATAATTATACCCATAATTACCTAATAATTGATGTAATTAACCAAAGTCTCCCTTGGGAGTGTGTAACTGACCAGTTACACCTGCAGTCAGCTAATTTCAGATGCAATTATATCTGCATGTAATTTTGTACACCTGCAGTTAATTGCAAGGGCTAAAGGTGGACTTAAGACAAAGGAGCCTATATGACTATTTCCCCTTAATGCTCATTTCCTTTATTCCACTACCTAGTGACTTATGCTTAATTCAGTATTATCTTAAATTCTTAGTAGGTAAAGTGTCTTCCTGGAGTGACATGAAGACTTTGGGTGAGTTGTGGTATTCTCACAGAATATCAAGTAGTGCTTTCTTGGAGGATAAATGAGCCCAAGTCCAGGGCTCATAGCCAAATAGAGATGATTAAACTATTCTAAAATAAACAGAAAGAGTGTATTTGACAGAACAAGGTGTGCTTGAAAGTAAGAGCTCATTTTAATTGTATTTTTAGAGTTGAATCTTAAGGAAGTGAGGATAGTAACTGATTTACCAAGTTAATTGCTTAGCATAATACTGAGAACACCATAAGTATTCAAGAAATGTTTGGTGAATGAATGAACAAGTCTTGCAATTGCTTTAGGACCATTTTGAATATGCATCTTGGGATATCATTAGAACCATCTTTATCAAATGTATTATGCCAGTTTCTCTGCATTTCAAATGCCAGCAAAGGATGTTTTTCTAAACAAATGAGGTTATTACTCACTTAGCTCCTAAAAGGGAAATTCTTAGAATTTTGATACTACTAATCTTTGAAGAAACTAGAGACAATCTTATTATTAGAAAAGGAAAAACTTTTATATTGAGTGGAAAGAGTTCTAGATTATTCTGTTTCTATGTATTTTATAACTTAAATTCCTACAAAACAATTTAATTTAGATTTAATTTGATGGGATCATAGGCCTTAGGGAAGAGTGAACATCTCTCTGAGGTAAGATTTTCTTATTAGAGAATACAAGAAATTAAATTATTTCTTATAACATTAAAAGCTGCAAGGCTAGGGAATAGAGACAAAATATGTTTGTATCTCCCAGAGTTCGTCTCAAGATACAGAGTATGGTTGGCTTTCTCTTCCTCCTTTCTTACTCTGACTCTGCTCTTACCTGCTGGGTTTTATAACCTTGTAGTTTAATAATGAAATTTAGAAATTTTATGACTTGCTTATGAAAACAAGTCTATAAACTAGCTGATTAGTGACTATATAGATCAAGTGACTATCATTAGGACAAACAAGTCTGATGCCAGTGAATCAAAATAGTGAATAAGCCATGGTTTTGATAATAAAAATTAAGTTGAGAATCTTAAAATAAGTGAATCATAAAAATAGGCAAGTATTTGACCATATGTTGTTTGCTCAGATAAAATAGATCTATAGATACATGATATAGGTATGTATCATAATTATATAGGTATATCTATTTATAAATATATATATATCTTTGTATTTGTCTATACCTGTATATTTGTATCTTTATGCATATATATCTATATCTTATGTGATATAAATGGCATACACTATTGTATATAAATATATAATACAGGCGTACATAATGAAGTAGCATATTTTGTAATGGTATAGCTTAGAAATATTAGATGAAGAAGACAAAATATATATAACTCGCCAAATTTCTTTTGAATGTAAATGACTCCTGCCATTAATTTAATTTCTTCAGAACAGATTATTCCTGACTCATTCCTCTAGTATTAGGAAAATTCTAATTCTTCATAACATGACTGTCTATAAATTTGCCCCATAGGAAGTAAGTAGAATACAGAGTAAGACCTGTTATTCCTATATTGGTTAAATCCATCTCTCCTCTGTACCTTTGCTTGAAAAAAACTTCTTTCTCATGTTATAGTACAACTTTCAGATTTACCTTCATTTGACTAACTTCATTATTTCTTCATCTCAGCATGCTTACTTAAAAAAAAATTCTTGCTTTTCTGATACATAGTAAGAAGCTAAGAATAGCAGCTGCAGCATTTGTTGTTATTGTTTTATGGTTTCGGCTTCTTTATTTTAGATCTTCCATTCCAAATGACTTTTAGTGACCTAGTCCAATGCTATGGAAAGCAATGTACTGTAAATGTTACATAAATAACTCTCTGCAAAAGAAGAAAGTAATGAATCCCCAGAGGATTATTATATTTGTCTTAATGTAATCCTAGCATTCACTCCCTTAGCCTGGACTGCCACTGAGCTTTCTAAGTTACTGAGATTTCAGCAAGATGCACCTGATTAAAAGAGTCAGTTTGCCTCTGATAATGTTGTTTGACCACCTGATTGATTCTCTTTAAATTTTTTTGAATGTTTTTATTTCTGAGAGAGACAGACAGACAGCGTGAGCAGGGGAGGGTCAGAGAAAGAGGGAGATACAGAATCTGAAACAGGCTCCAGGCTCTCAGCTAGCTGTCAGCACAGAGCCCAATCCGGGGCTTGAATTCACAAACCGTGAGATCAGGACCTGAGCCAAAGTCAGATGCTGAACCAACTGAGCCACCCAGGTTCCCCTGATTCTCTTATTAGATGGAAGCACAATGAAAACCTTGACTAAACACTTGATTTAGGAACCCTAATCTTAAGAGCTTTCTGTCTCATATCACTCTTGCTATTCAGATATCCTTAATGTATAAGTAACTGTACACATGCACACCTGCACACACACACATCTGCATGCACACACACACACGTGCATGTGTGCACAATTAACAGTGTTAGAGGAGCTGTTTTGTTCTAACTCCCTATTTTCCACAGAGTTTGAAACACTTATTATTTTCCTAATCCTTGTATTTCCCCTTTTGCTTTGATTGTAATTTATTCCTCCATTTTTAGTATCTACTTTCTGAACCATCAAAAACAAAGTCATTTCTTTTTCTGCCTTCTTACCTATTTTTGGAGGATTTCAGAGGATTAATGATAACCAGGGTTCTAATGATGTTCATCTATTTTTAGAAGTCAGTGGTGGCTATTAAGCAGCACATAGAAATGCTTTTTATGTCGTTGTGAGCACAGAATAGCATTTCATGACCAACTAGAAGTTATACTCTGAAGAATGCATTTTTTCCTGAAGGCAGCAAAATACAGATGTCCTAGGGAAAGAGAAGGCATGTTTGTATTACGTCTGTGTCACAACTTTTGTCTTTCTTTAATTGTAAAATCTATATAATACCTAATTCATTTTTACCACCATGCAACTAAGTACAAAAAGATGCATAGCTTATGGGAAAATTTTGTGCGCATCGTAAAAAATAAACATGTCACTAGAAGTTTTCTTTTTCCCCCAAGTTTTAAGATATGTAGAAACTTACACATAGATTTGTGAGTAATAAATATGTCACTAGCATCTCTATGTGAGGTCCTCCATTAAGTGAAAAACATACTGCTAATGTTCACAGCAGATAACTTTAATATAAAAATTATATAATAACATATCCTTTTCTGTAATTCATATTAAAGTAGTGAGAATAACTAGTGTGGCATACTTTAATTACATTTCATAAGGAGAAAAAAATTCAGGGACACCCGGGTGGCTCAGTCAGTTACATGTCCCTTGATTTCAGCTCAGGACATGATCTCAAGATTATGAGATCCAGCCCCGCACCAAGCTCTGCACACTTGCTCTGTCCCCACCTGTCCCTCAAAATAGAAAAGAACAACAACAACAAAGAGAGAGAGTAAGAGTAAAATCCTCCTAGATTTGAATTTGATTTTATCTATTGAAATCTTAGAATTGAAATTTGGTTTTGTCTTTTGAAGTCCTCCTTAACTATCTATTCATAAAAATCCTTGATCTTCTCCAATTTTTTCTAAGGTAGATTTCAAATATTCTTTAGCATCTTATTTAATTTAATGGTGTTTGGATCTATAAAAAGTTGTAAATACAGCTAACACTGTGGAAAATACCTAAGATACAAAATTTGATAGCAAGTCATCTCATTTTTATTTATGGTTCATATTTCACATTCACATTTCCATCAGTCAGTATTCATTATTTATATGTCTATACAATTTTTCTCCATTCACGTTAATGCACCTGGCTGAAAATTCATTATTTGTGGAAATGCTGCCAGGAGGGTCTGTGCTAGAATACAGGAAAGATGCCCCTGTCCCCTAGAAATCTGTCTTAATTACCACGTATATTAGCTGTCATTGACATGTAATTTAAGATAATAAATCAGATTGCATGAAAATAGAATTCTAGCATCTATCTCTGTTTAAGTTTACTGACCACACTGACACATACAACAGAGCTACAGAGTATCCTTCTACCAACTTCTCTTATTCTACAGTTAGGAACACTTTCAGTCCACTGTTAAGATGTTATATCAGATGCTTCATGCATAAAAAGGTTATTACTCATGAAATAACTAATTATGTAGTACCTCCTATTGGCATAGGCTTAGAGTATAGCTAAGGACAAGAAAGCCAAAAGCTATGCTCTAATGAAGCTTATATTCTGAAGGGAACAGATTGAAAAAAAGTGAGCATATAAATACATACTTGCGGATGATGATGAATAGTGTGAAGAAAATAAACAAGGGTTTCGAGATAGAATGATCAGAGAAAATTTCTTTGAGAACATGACATCAAAGCACAGTCACGATGGATGTGCAAAAGGAAATCGTGGCAGCCTGAAAAATAAACATTACAACGGAGAGAAGAGAGGGAGGCACACAGACCTAGAAGAAGGCTTTCACTTTCTTGTCTGACCAACATGGAAGGTGACTATGTGGCTGAGTACAATGAGCTTCAAGGAGAGATTTAGAGATAATTTTAAAGAAATAGGCAGGATGGGGTCACTTACAGCTAGGGGGCCAAGAGTAAGAGAACCACAGGTGGTATGGTTCTAAGTGCAATGGGACCTCCTGCAGTGTTCTGAGTAGTGAACTGGTCTGAACTTGGTCTGAACTTGTCTAATGTATGTGCTATGGATCCCAGTCGTAAAACAGACTTAGACTCTATCTAGGAACATAGAACATATATATATATATATAATATAAATTATATACATTATATATTATATATATATGTTCAGGGAAGATTTCTGATATATATATATATATTTATATGGAAAAGGTAGGCATTTTCTGCTTAAGCACATTACAGTTTACTTACTAGTAGTAGTTTAAAGTAGAAAGAGTGAAAGGAGCTTGACTAAAGCTTAGGGAAAAAAATAATAAAATATACAGAGGTGAGAGTGGTTGAAATATCTCATAAAATTTGAGAAGAATAGAGGATTACTCTTATCCAAAAATTATATATATATATATATCACAGATTAATTCATTATGGCCCCAAGATTCTTTAAAAGACAGAAAAAGGAAAAGTAATATATGTAACTTCTGGAAAATGATTTAATCCACCAAGTATAGTCACATTCCCATAAATGATATGATTTTTAACACTTTGGAAACTTCTTCAGTAGATAGCCCGAGGAATAACAAAAAGATTGTTTTGATTGTTGTTATTTATTGCCCTTTAGAAATGTAACCAATTATATTAAAGAAATTGTTAATTACTATTTACTGAGAGAATTCTTGGCCTTTAATATTATAATGCATTTGTTGGGACTTCTGGGTGGCTCAGTCAGTTAAGCTTCAGAGTCTTGATTTCACCTCTGGTCATGATCTCACAGTCCCTGGGATCAAAGCATGAGGAGCCTGCTTGGGATTCCATCTCTTCTTCTCACTGCCCCTCCCTTGCTTGTGCACACTCTCTCTCTCTCTCTCTCTCTCTCAAAATAAATAAATCAACTTTAGGAAAAAAATTTAAATAATGCATTTGTTATTATACCTATTTATACATATTTTCTATAGAAGTGCAGTTAACTGAAGTTGAATAGTTGTAGCAACCCTTAAACCATGGAGTGCTATTTATAGGATCCTATTAACTCTAAGTTCTGGACAGGCCAAAAAGCTCAAGGTGTCAACACAACCACAGGAGTGAAACAGGCAATACTCCCAAGTCTCTCTGTTAATTCATCTAAATTTCACTCCATGGGGAGCAATCATCAAGATTTGGTAGTAACATTAATTTAAATATTAAAATACTAAATATTAAGTATCGAAGCAAATGAGCCACTTCCATAGATGGGATACTAATGTCCAATAAAATAATTGTGTGAGCATTGTACACTGTTCATTTAACTCTGCGGTAATTATATCTAGCCATTATCATGAAATAGACATTTCTCTGATATCAGGAATCTTCCTAAGTTTCTTATCATTAACCACTTCCTATGTTTTTATATTTCTATCTAAAACCAAAGATAGTCTCCTTTTAACTAACCTATATAACTTATAGCCAGCAAATCAGTTTTCATAATGTTTATGAAATAGTGATACTAAACTTTAGCCACCTGCTATGTTTATGAAGTCACTTCTGGTTGTAAACAACCAGTATTTATAGGTTGTGGTGATGATGATGGATTGATTAAAATGTAACTAGATTTCCCAAGATACCAGATATATGGATGTTTATTTGACCTACCAAACTTAGTTTCTTTGGAACTATTCTGTAAGTTAAGATTTCTGATCTTTTACATAAAAGATTAAAATTTGAGTTCAAGTTGAAAATTTATTTTGGACTTGAGTTATAATTTTTTAGATATATCATAAGATTTATAATTTATATTGCCTCAGAACTACATTCATTCATTTTTGTACAAATTGTTTTGCAATATTTACTCTATGCCAGGCACTGGATGAGCATTGAGAATACAGTAATGACCAAGAACAACAAAATATGATACTGGCCCTGCCCTCAGTGAGCATACAGTCTTACAGACTAGATGTAGAAATTATGGTAATTAAATAACCACTTAAGTTCACAAATAAAATTATGGTAAGATGAAGGAGTAAAACACATGGTGGGTAAAAGTGGGTGGTAGGAACAAGTGCCATTGAATCCACATTCTAAGAGTAAGTCTGAGCTATATGTGCTGTATCTTTCAAAAAATAGATTTTTTTTTTGCCATGATTGATGACTGTAACTGGGATAGATACTAAGGGAGTTTGAGTTAAGCTTCAGAGATTTAGTGTATGGTCTTAGGAATCAGCTCTTGTAGCCAGAGGACAGCTGGGGAAAATCTATCCAGCTTTCTCAGATCCACATGTTCTTTATTCCCATACAATCATGTTTCATATGTACCAAGAGGAGGCATTTTGCTTGAGAATTGGGAGGGGAACATTCAAATTCTAGCTGAAAGGTAAGCCATTAATTTTGAATAACCCAGGAAAAGGATTTCTACTTTTTTTTTCAATTTTGCATTATAATAGCAGCTCAACTAATGCATATATAATTTTCTTTCCCTTTTGCTTGTCATGCATTGCCAACATGGACTTCTACAAAGGCTCAGGTTGGTGTTGCAATCTGTTTTGATCTTTACTGTTTTCATTTAGTGAAAAGAAGCTTTGATGTTTCCCTTCACAAATCAGCTTTTTTTCTCTTTGTAAATCCCGATCAAAACATTGTTCACACATGAAAGAAAAAAAAATCTTCCCATAGGAGAGTCAGTTGCTTGTATGTTGCTCTTAAATGTATACCTTTACATCAACAAAATGACTCTTTCAGAAAGCCAGAAAATTGATTGATATCTGCTTAAATTTGTCATGCCTGGCTTATTTTATGACATGAAGAAAATAACGCCCTAAGATGTTAGAACCAGTGGAGTATATCACGCTCTGAAAAGGTTTCTGATATTAACTGTGCTCTCTACTTTCAGAGTGTATTAGATGACATTGTATGGGATCTACACTGTACATTGAGATCTCTAAACTTAGCATTGAGAGTTCCATGCACAACATCCTATTGAGATGATGATTTTAGGGTCACCAAATGTTAAGGAAATAGCATTCAGAATATCAATAGTTTTCTCTCTCAGTCTCCCTTCTTGTTTTTTAAAGGAATTAATCATTTTTCAGGTTTATATCAGTATCTCATATAAATCTCTAGTTCCTTTATAATTTTAATAAATCCACATGCTATTTCTAAAAAATTTTTTAATGTTTTATTTATGTCTAGGAGAGAGAGAGAGACAGCGTGAGCAGGGGAGGGTCAGAGAGAGAGGGAGTCACAGACTGAAGCAGGCTCCAGGCTCTGAGCTGGCAGTCAGCACAGAGCCAAGACGCGGGGCTCGAACCCACGAACCGCAAGATCATGACCTAAGCGAAAGTCGGACGCTTAACCGACTAAGCCACCCAGGCGCCCCTCCACATGCTATTTCTGTCCACCCAATTTTGTTTAAAATATTGTTGGTCATATAATAAATAAAAACATCAGTTAAGTTTTCAGGGGCTACCTGCATAGTAGACTGGAGAGATATTTATGATGCATTAGGGGCCAGGAGCTAAGTACAGCTAAAGTGAGTTTGTCAGTCACAGGAGAATCTAGATTTTTTTCATGTGCGAAGTTTTATAAGGACTATCAATGAAACATAATCTGGATCCTGTACACTGGGGAGGGTACAAAATGTACAACTCCAGTCCCACCCAATCTTCTGTTAATTGGTGTTAGGTAGCTGACTTTTAAATCCAAAGAACTTTACAATGTGATCCCTTCTGTTATGTCTCAGCTTAATTTAAATGCCTAAGTTGTTTCCTGGTCAAATATATATAAAATCATGGCATGACATTCGTAGGGTCGTCTCCCATTTCATGCTCTGGGCATACACTAACAACTTATGAAAAGGATGCATTTGCTAAAATTAAAGATTCTTTTCACATTCTCCTATTTAACTCCAGGATTGTTAAAATGATTCATAAAGATAAGTTCTTAGAGTCCTATAGAAACTTTTTCTCTGAGTAAAAATAATGACTTTTTGCTAATAGGGCTACATACCTTGATGCATAGTACATGCAACTTGGTATATTGTTTTAGCTCACTGACCCCCAAATGGATTTTGACATAAAGTCATTTCCTTTTTGTAGATTGAAGATGGTGCATATCCTTCTTCTAGTTGATGACATATTTCTTCCTGAATAACCAATCCTTTATCTTATTGATTAGATTTCACTTTTATTTAACTTTACACCAAAAAAGGCACTCATTTGAAGTTTCCCCCCCAAAACTTGTTCATAAAATTTCAATATAAAAACTACAAGGTTAGAAGCTTAATATAGATTGCGACATGGAGAATATGTTATAGAATCAACTGAGAGGTAAAGAAAGGGTAAGTAAATATAACCTTACAGGCAATTAGATCTGGTCACAAGTCCTCAACTCTACCATAGTAGTAAAAAAGCAGTCATAGACAAGAAATACATAAATGACAATGCCTGTGACTCAGTAAAATTTAAAGAAATAGGCTGGGGTGCCTGGGTAGCTCAGTCAGTTAAATTTTAGACATGGGTTCAGGTCGTGATCTCACCATTTATGAGTTTGAGCCCCTCATTGGGCTCTCTGCTGTCATTTTGGGCCCTGCTTTGGATCTTCTGTGCCCCCCTCTCTCTGCCCCTACCCCTATACATGTGATCTCTCAAAAATAAATAAGCACCAAAAAAATGGTGTAAAAAAATAACACAAGAGTTTGGTAATGTCAGTGAAACTAATAAAGTATCTCTAAAAATCCTCTTCTGCATAAAAGCAACAAGAACACTGGCAAAAATTGTCCAAATAAAATTTCTCAGGACTCTATCAATTAATCGAAAGTGGCAGCAATCTGGCAAGTATTTATTCAAGAAAAATGGGTGAATTTCAGAACAGAAAGATGTATTACATTTTAACTTGTCTTATGTCCATGCTCACAACCCCAGCTCTGTAACATCCTTGAAAGCAGCTGCCCACAATCATGGTATAATAATACAAACAGTCCGGCAGCCACTGGAGAGGAATGAACATGGTTGCAGCTCCTTCAAAGTTCTGCTCTTGAAGAATTGTCATTATTTAACTGTGTGGTGGCTCCCTGGAAGAGCCCACTCAAAGGCTTTTTAACCTTTTTGTTTAACCTCAGAACTGGCCCAGTGTGAAGAAGTTTGGGGATCAGAAGTACTTATTTAAGTTGCAGCTACCTGAGACAATAGCTAAGCATTGGGGCCAACAATAGAATAACAAAAACCTTAAAAGCTAGAGAATAACAAACATGTCCATAAGAGTTGGAAAAACTCTGACATATTCCTGGGAGTTAAAACACCTTGGACATACAGATAGCTATGCATTTACTTAGGAAAGCTGTAACAGGACTCTCTCACCTGGGGCTAACCACGAGGCTCTGTGCAAGCAGATAAATGAACACAAATTATAAACTGCCAGGCTGAATGGTTAAATGTGGGCCCCAACACAGAGGCCCTCATCAAACACCAGGGACATTTTGGTCCCAGGGATTAAAGGGAATCTTTGTCAGATCATTACCTGGAAATATCATTAGGCATAACAAACTCAGACTTCACGAAATTAGTTGTAAAAGGTCAATAAACAGGGGTGCCTGGGTGGCTCAATTGGTTGAGCATCTGACTCTTGATTTCAGCTCAGGTCTTGATTGCAGTGTTCATGGGATCAAGCCCCACATTGAGTTCTGCCCTGACAGCAAGGAGCCGACTTGGGATTCTCTCTACTTCTCTCTTTCTCTGCACCTCCCACAGTAGTGCTTGCTTGCTCTCCCTCCCTCAAGATAAATAAATATTTTTTAAAAAGTCAACAACAACAACAAATAGCAACAATAGCAAATACTGGAGAGAGGGAAGAGGCTAGTCTCCAGAGTTGCCCCATTGTATCATTTTAAATGTATAGTTTTTCAAAAACAACAAAAATGACCTATGCTAAAAAGAAAAAAAAAAAAGATGGTCCATACACAGTAAAATTAATTAAAAACATGAAAGCCCAAAATGGAAGGGCTCAACTGTTACCCTCTTAAAAGAAAACATCATTGTAAATCTTTGTGACCTGGGATTAGACAGTGGAAATTTGAAGCAAGCTAAGACAGAGAAGAAGTGGTAACCTGGATTTCATCAAAACTAGAAAAGCTTTTATAATTCAAGGCACATCATCAAAAAAGCACAAAGACAATCCACCAAATGAGACAAAATATTTGAAAATCAGCTCTATGATGAGGATCTAGTATCCAGAAAACATAAAGAAATCTTGCAACTCAGCAATAAGAAGACAACCTAATTAATGAATGGGAACAGGTCTTTAGTAGACATTTTTCCAAATAAGATCTGCAAATGTCCAATAAGCACATAAAAAGATGATCAGATGCTAAACATCATTATCATTAGGGAAATACAAATCAAAACCACAATTTGGTATCACTTCATAGCCACTAAGATGTCTATAATCATAATTGAAAAGATGAACAATAATAAGGGTTGAATGTAGAGTAATCATTACCCTTATACATTTCTGATGGAAATGTAAAATGTTGCAGCCACTTTGGAAACTCTTTAGTAGTCAAAACATAAACGTAAACAGTTTCCACATGACCCAGCAATTCCACTTACTCGTAGGTATATAGCCAAGATAATTGAAAACATATATTCATGTAAAAACTTATACACAACTGTTCATAGCATAATTATTCATAACCAAAAGATGAAAACAACCCAAATATCCCTCAACTGTGCAAAACTGGATAAATACTTGGTTTATTCATATAGTTGAATGTTACTCAGGCATAAATAATAATGAAGTACTTGTTTATGCTATAACATGGAAGAACTTCCAAAATATAATGCCAAGTGAAAGTAACCAGACACAGGAGGCCACATATTATATGTATATGAAGTGTACAGAATAGGAAAAAAAAAAAAAAAGTAGATTAGCGATTGGTTGCCAGGGTCAGGGTGTAGGAGAAAATGGGTAGTGACTAATGGTTATAAGGTATCTTTTCGGAGTGATGAAAATATTATGAAACTAGAAGTAGTGATGATTTCACAACTTTTTAAATGCATTTAAAAAAACTGAATTGGGGCACCTGGGAAGCTCAGTTGGCTAAATGTCAGACTTCTGCTCATGTCATGAATTCACAGTTTGTGGGTTCAAGCCCGTTGTCAGGCTCTGTGCTGACAGCTCAGAGCCTGGAACCTGCTTTGGATTCTGTCTCTGTTTCTCACTCTGTCTCTATCTCTCTCTCTCTGCCCCTCATCTGCTTATGATCTGTCTCTGTCTCTCAAAATTTAAAAAAAAAACAAGTTTAAAAATAAAAAAAAACTGAATTGTACACTTTAAAAGAGTGAATTATGGGGATGCCTGGATGGCTTATTTGGTTGAGCATCTGACTTCAGCTCAGATCATGAGCTCAAGTTTGAGAGTCCAAGCCCACGACAGGCTTTCTGCTATCAGCCCAGCACCTGCTTCAGATCCTCTGTCCTATTTTCTCTTTGCCCTCCTCAGCTTGTATTCTTTCTCTCTCCCTCCCTAACTCCCTCCCTCAAAAATAAATATTTTTCAAAAGCAAATTTTATGATATGTAAGTTATATCTCATTTTTTAAGCGGCAGACCATATTTTGCCCCAGGGCCATAGTTTACCAACATGCAAAAGAAAAGGATTTGTATTATTTATCTAATGTCTATGAAGATTCTCAGTCTTATGTAGTAGTATCAGATGAATTCATGCGTGAATGAAAAAGTACAAAAAAATCTAGCTTCAGCTGTTAAAGATCTACAACCACTATTATCTGATAACATGTATCTTTAGTGAAGAAAAATTCTTATATTCATTCTATTTTCATGTTACTCATCAATGCCTTATACTCTACTTTGTAAGTGATCACTAAATTGTTAATAGTTTTCCATTAAGTCTTGCAAAACAAAGCACTTTTTATGTCTCAGCTATAAAAAGACTACCTTTTTAGGAGGAATCATTTCATGCTCAAAAGGATTGTCAAAAAATTGATGTGACCATGGAATTATAAATATCCCTTGTATCTTTATCAGAAATAATAGTACTATTTTTGGAATGACTGAAGTTGTTTTGCTGGCTTAGCTGTCACTGATGGTACATCTCTTCTTTTTAGCAAGGTATTAGATGATGTGGAGGATGAGAAAGCATAAATCTTCAAGGCATTTGTCTCTTTCATTCTGTCATGTCTCCCAGGTTTTGAGCTTGTAGTGTTGAAAACTATTCAAAAGTTGATTAGGTTAATGCACGTGGAAATGCACGTGTGTTTCTGATGAAGTGATGTAGTTGAAATAGATGATCATATAGATTACTTTCGTCTTCATTGTTCTTTAGTTCCATGTTTCAATGCTAATCCTACTCAAAAACAGCTATTACTTACTACAGCAAACTCTCTCAAACTTTCTAAAGCTCATTTACCATTATTATTCTTTTGAAAGTAAATGTTAGGGGCGCCTGCGTGGCTCACTCAGTTAAGCGTCAGACTTCGGCTCAGGTCATTATCTCACAGTTCGTGGGTTTGAGCCCCATGTCAGGCTTTGTGTTGACAGCTGGCTCAGAGCCTGGAGCCTGTTTCGGATTCTGTGCCTCCCTCTCTTGCTGACCTTCCCCTGCTCACGCTGTCTGTCTCTCTCTCTCTCTCAGAAATAAATAAAACATTTTTTAAAAAGTAAGTAAATATTAAAGTTAGGAGATGAGAAAAGCTAGACCCCAAGAGTCCCTTAAGTGAGCTACCAGGAAATCAGTGACAGAAGCTAATACAAAACCCTTTTCTTACAGCTTCCTTCTTGGCTCACTAGACCATAGATAAATTTTCACATAGTCTAAAGGATCACTTCATGATTGAAATGAAGCCACCCCTGAAGAGAATCCCTAACTTAATAGGATCCAGCCAAAGAATCAAATAATCGAGAACTGGAATCCAATACAAGTAAAGTAGTTGATGCTAGCCATCTTCTAAATTGCTTTACAAATGACATTTCATCAGTTCAAAGCAGTGTGATTCCTTCTAAGGAAGAATATTTTAACAAGACCACACTACTCAAATGAGGTGCCTGCTCAGATCAAGAATCATAGGTCCCATACTTCTATAGTTTAAATTCAATGTGGATTTATTGTGAGTCTCTCAAGAGCCCTGCATATGCCAGATGCTATATGCAGCTTAAGAGATCTGCAAGGTATCGCCACACCTTCTGAGAGATCCAGGGGTCACAATGAACCTGGTTCCTTTGGGCCAACAGGCTCTGCCTTTAGTCAAGCATGGTGAGAGCTTACTACCTTGAGTATTACCTGCCTTAAGAGATGACAAGTTTGACCTTTTAGAGGCATGTATGTTTCTCAGTTCAAGGCACCTGTATTGGGATAGACATGTGATAATATTGTCTGTCCAATAACTTAGCATCTATATTCAGAGATCAGAAATGAATTCAGAAATTAGAGAATTTAAAATCCTATAAGCCTAAAAACCTATTAGATTCTGAATTTATTTGTATATCTACTTCCAAATCATGGGACCAGAATATAATTATAAGCAATTAGATTTGAGTTATTAATGCATAGTATTAAAATTCTCGTAAAAGTAACTATAAAGAGGGGCACCTGGGTGGCTCAGTTGGGTAAGTGTCCGACTTCGGCTCAGATCATGATCTCAGGACTCATGAGTTCAAGCCCCATACTGGGCTCTGTGCTGACAGCTAGCTCAGAGCCCGGAGCCTGCTTTGGATTCTTTGTCTCCCCCTCTCTCTGACCCTCCCCTGCTAACACTGCTTCTCTCTCTTTCTCAGAAATAAAAAATAAAAATGAAAAATAAAAAAACCACCTAACTATAAAGAGAGCAAAACTTTTAGCTTCAGGTGATGCCAGCATCATGGTTCAGTTCTAGGTGTGTGCTTTTCAGGAAGCATGCTCAGGGAAATATTTCTGCACTCATTCATTCATATTGATGCCAGTATACATCTATTAAGCACAGAGTATTAACTAGAGACATAAAATAACTTTATGCCATATTTATTTATTTTGGTGGGGTGGGGAGGGTTGTTAGCACAAAGTATGATTCCTGGAATTCTTAGTACAGACCCCAGAAAGACTGCTGTTAGCTGCACATGCACACATATATTTGTTTTAACTGTTTATCCGGGTCAAGTTTGTAGAGACATTCCCATGGTATGTAAATGGGTTAACTGATCACTCTGTTACACATTTTAAGACCTTCATTGTCAGGTTTTTCAAACAACCTGTGTTTTGCAAGTATCCAGGAACAGGTGCATTCTTTGGGTTGTATATAGTAATATTCTTGTTAGACATGATTTCTATCTCACAATCAGCTGTCTATCTTTTGGCCAAAATAAGATTTACTAAAACGAGGGCTAGGTACAAGTCAGCCTTAAAATATCATTTTCCTGCCTGAATCATCTTGTTTTTATTTTGTGAAGAACCAGAAAGGTCTGCTTTAGTCCTTGTCTCTTCTTCGCTGTCTGCCTCAGACTAAGAATGTTTGCAGTAAGATATTCTTTATTGCATGAAGTAGCCACTTACAATTAGTCTCTAATAAGAGTCTCTGACTGATGAAACTAGGGTAGAAATCAGAGCCAAGATCCTAATTTCCCACCATGTAAGTGAATGGTAGGGATTCCGTTAGCCAATCAATCTTGTTCTCTTTTCTGCAAAGGTCAGACTGTGTCTTGGGTTATAAAACATCATGTGTGGCTCTATGTTTCACTTAACTTTGTCCCAGACACATCAGGTTTGTTATGGGAGGACTCACATGAAGAGTTCATATTTTTAAAAGCTGTTTTATGCTGTTCTTGGCCCTGTATCATAACAGAGAAACTGTTAGAGCACAATGCAGTCTGAGAACTGCCTGCTGCTTTATATGTTTATGTACAGTAAGATCACTCTGTGTGTGTGTATAACACATAACATCTTTGTGCAAAAAAACTCTTTAGGGATATTTTGTAATTATCATATTTGTCTCCAACCTCTAAGGAATTAAAAATTGTGTCTGATTTTTGTTGAATGAAAAGATACAGTGTTTCCTCCTCCTCTCTTCCTGCCTATTATAATAAGATCATTTAGAAATTAGCCAAATTAGAAATGGAGTTCGTGGTTGGCAATTTTTATCTTGTTCCTTCTTTTTAAATTGGTTCTACTAAACAGAAAAGTGGTCATTTTTTAAAGTTTTTATTTAAATTTTTGATAGCTCCTTTTGTTCTCTTTGACCTCCCGATTGACTTTGAAATAGTGCTATATGAGAACTCATACATTTCAGAGTCAGAAAGGTTTATTTGTGGTAATGATTAAAAGATGATAGCCTGGTGGGTTTAGAGCTCTCCTTGCCTGTGAAACACCAATTATGAGGCTTTCCTTTTGGTCATGAAGCTGGAAGCCAGTTTCGTGCTTGCCTACCGTGAGTGTTGGTAAGTTCTGAGCAAACCTTGCAAAGACCAGATTGCTTTTCGGGTCATACCCAGCATCAGATTTATCCTACCTGAGCCAACTTAAGAAGAAATAAGATGGTAAATATGTCATGAAAAGTTTTCTTGGCAAATACCCAAGAGTTTCTGCTGCTCTGCTCATTAGCAATGCTCCCTGGAATTTAGGGCCCTTGGGAAGCTGATGCCTTGTCTTTTCTTCACAGTTCTGTTGGTGAAAAAGAGGAAGCTTTCATGTGTCCCTAGGTTCTAGAATACACTAATCTTAAATGATTTCAAAAAGTAGCACTGATGTTTGGGTTGTCTCTTTCATTTTCACTTCCAAATCCCGATGTCTCTTCTTCCTCTTCGAGCTGGAAGCTTTGTGCAGATAGCAGTTGCGAAGATCATTATTCCCAAACTGTGGCCTCCTACTGGGACGGCTGCTAGTTCTGCCTTTTCAGAACTCTCCTGCAACTTTCATCTCCCTCCCTTTTGAGACGACTTATGTTCCCCAAACTTTATTTGGAATCTGTCTCTTGATATAAATCTCAGAAATTTTAGTGGCTCCCATTGTCTACAAATAAAATTCTATCTCATCACATTTTCTCATTTACTCACCTTAGTAGCTACACTCTGCAGGCTTCAGCTCGTATGCACTTGGGCCCTCGCGTACTGTTTATGAGACTTTTATTTAGATTTTGGTTTGTTTGCTTGATTGGCAAATCTCTCATCCAGAGTAGTTCCTATTAGATAATCCTAACTGGGGCTATTCTTCTTTGTGCATTTGTATTTGAGAGTCTAGCCACATGAACATAGGATTTCTCTGCCTAAGGACCGTGCAACTTAGATTAAACTACTTCTGTCTACAATTACATTTGTATCATCCAAATTACATTGATTTCCTGGGCATGTTTTCATAGGCTTCTTGCATTTATTGAGCGAAGAAACCATTGTGTATATTCTAGGGTATAGGGATAGAATGATGCTCTCAACTACTGAGAATAAGTAGGAGTTGTATTAGACTCTGTCCCAGCAAAGGCCAATAAGGAAAGTAAAGGCTTTACCCAAAACTTTCACTTGTGTTTGATACTTAGAGAATGAGTTGTAAGCCTCAGGCCAAACCCCTTCTCCTCCCTTTCTTGATAAACCCAAAACAGTACCATATACCTTTCTGATAGAGATACCCTTAGGACATCCGTTTCTAAGAACTGAGATCTATTCATCTCTCTTTCTGCCTCTAACTTGTAAAACTTTTGTTACCCACAAGAAGGCAGGAGTTTCCATTTTTCTACTGCCACAGAGGAAGAAAGCTGTCTTTTCTCATTTGATTCTGGTGGTCATATTCTGTGACCCAGATAAGTAATAAACTCACTCACTTTCTCCGTCTTTCCATTCATCCATCTATCCATCTATTTATCTAATCTTTGCACCAGACTCCTAGACAGTATCTCATATATAGTAAGGGTGGAAGTCTTCTTTTCTCTAGTCAGGTTTCCATGGTGCAATCACACTCCCTTTAAGACACAAACCTCTTGTAAAAATTTTTTTTATAAATTTTTATTGCAATAAGAATACTTAACATAGATCTACCCTCTTAATAAAGTTTTAAGTATGTAATGCAGTATTTGTAATCCATAACTACAGTGTTATAGGCACATCTCTAGAACTTATTCATCTTGCATCACTGAAATTCTATACCCATTAAATAACATCTCCCCATTTCTTTCACCCCCAGCCCCTGACAACTGCCATTCTATTCTTAAACGAATTTGAGTACTTGAGATACCTCATGTAAGTGGACTCATTTAGTATCTGTCCTTCTGTAATTGGCTTATTTCACATAATGTCCTAAATGTTCATTCATAACCTCTTTTCTGAAGGGCTATTCATTCAACCCGGGGTTTTCTGGAAGTATCAATGATGATTGGGATGGGGTTGGGTTTTTTTGCCTTTTTTTTTTTTTTTTTTACTTCAACTTGACTGATAACTGCAATCTGTCCTATGAAAATCCATTGGGCCACCATGACAGCAGTCTCTGGCATGCAATGAACAATCTACAAAATATCATCTGATTTTTTTGTCATAACACAGCATGGCAGTGGGTGGCATCTCCCAGGGTGTTGGAAAAGTCACTCCAACCCTGGAGTGGATTTCCCTCTCTTATTCTGTTTTTTCTGATTGTTTACATAGTGGTAAAGTACAGAGTGTGGGCCTTATAGTTCAGCTTTCCCCAAGATGTCTATATCAATATATTCCCTCAGTTCTGTAACACATATCAGGCAGAGAGAGAGTGACAGTGCTCGTGTGTGTGTACGTGTGTGTGTATACGCATGCGCGCGTGCGCTTTATCATACATTTTATAGGATTTGCACAGTAATCTTTTTTTTATTGTCTATTACATGCAGTTTACTCTAAGACCATTGTTTAGTTTCATAGTAACTTATTATGCATAGTAAGAAATGAAAATCTGCTGTCAGGAAAATATAGTATAATAGATGGGAAAAAAAAACCAAGGCATTGCTACTTGTTTGCCATTATAAATAATCTAAACTACTTTAGCACAGATAACTGAGCTTTAATCATGGCCCTTTACACGAGGGCCTGGTAGCTCCCGAATATTAAATATGCTCTGTAAAGTTCAGGTTGTGTGTGACACCCTTGAAGGAAAGAGAAATACAGAGAAGGGGAAGAAGTATATGCATGGCTTGGGGCCCTACTTATTCAGTTTCTATACCCATCACCACTTCCACCCCCCCACCCCCCCACTATGGGGAGGAAAGTAGGACTATGTGGATGACAGAGCTGGTGAAGCTGTGCCTGGATATTCACCTTGATTCTGATGACATTGTGCTTAAAAGAGCATCGGTGATGTTCAGATTGGAGGTAAGGGGTTAAGTGCTATAGAACATTAGAAAATAAAAAGGAAAAAAAATCTGGGCTTTAGAACTACTCAGTAAAAAAATATTCTTCAATATTCACTTTAGAAAAAGGCTGTTGTGTACAACCTATCCTGTCTCAAAATAGAAATGTGATTTCATTTCATAGCCTCATTGTTAATCCATCTCTTCTGTTCATTGTATGTAAAGACAGTAGTTCCCAAAGCTTTTGATATAAAGATCTTGCACTCTTAGCTAGCCAGGATGGAGAAACTTTCTAATGAGGAATTTCAAACTCAGTGGTGCTTTCAAGCTAAATTAAAACTTCATTAATCACAGCATTGCCTACATTCTTTTGAGGACCAGTGATAACAATATGTCTGATATTGTATTATTCATTGAGACTATAGAACGGGTTTGCTAGGGGAATGCATTTACGGGCCTCTCGATGCAGTGCTACAGTTCTCAAGGTCTGCACATCCAGCTCAGAAGGCGCTGTTTTTAGGAGATGAGGAATGTAGCCACCTCTTTTACTGTTCTAATAAAATTCCCATTGGCTTTAAAGTTCAAGTTTGTCGACACATTTTGCAGATAAAACTCAGTCAGCATTATTAGATTTGTTTTTAGATTTTCTGGTGTGAAAACTGAAAAGAAAACATATAATGCGTATTCGAAACCAATGGTGAATCTCACAAACCAGGCATGATGATAAGCTCAGTGTATTCTCAAGAAATCTTTTCTATTGTTGTGTAGCTAAAGAAACTAGTGTGAGAAAACATCCTGGAAGAGGAAAACATCCAAGGTCTCCTACTTGAACACCAAGGCTAGAACTGACAGTTGCCCACCTCACAAGTATGGGTCTCTGTACTCCTGATTTCCAGAAAAACCTGACTCCAAATGCTGCCCTTTGGAGCAATACATTGGACAAGTGATGAGCATAACAGTTTTCCCACAGATACCAATTTAAAAGCATTTGTAGATTTTTTAAATCCCCCGTTCACATAAAGAATTGCAACCATGTAAAAGACATAGGCCCTGCTCTTGGTTTAAACGTGGAAGTTGGTTTTTGGAGATACTTCTTTTGTTTGTTTTTTTGAAATTATGAAAAGAGACCACATACCTGCAGCATTCATAAGAATGAATTGCTTATGCATTATTTTATTCTATATAAGGTAATAGCTATAACATAAATTAGACATCTTTGTGATTCTGTTCTTGGTTTCCCTTTTTACGATTCATAAATATTATCATTATCTTCCTCTTTGGAAAGATACTCTCAGAGCATGGTGATATGCCTGTAAAAGCTAAACAGACAAAACCCACATACTATTAGCATCACCAGATCGGGATTCTGAATCATCGCAGTTTGAGTACCAACCTAGTCATTCATCATCCATGAATGGCTGAGAATATTCAAATTTTATTTATTTTTCATGGTAATAGGGATTCTACTAACCTTGTGTAACTTAAATGATCATGATGATAGAGCCCTGAGACATAAAATGTTTTATGCAAGCTATAAAGTTCTATGCAACCTTATGTGGTGTCACTGATAACATGGGGCAAGTGATGGGCATATCACAAAGCATGTGGATGCAGTTGCATTAGGACTGAACTTTAGCACTGCATGTATTACATTGTGTATAGACAGGTATAAATCCATGATTAACAAAAATGGAAGCAAAAGTTTATTTACCTAAATGTGATATTTTTCAGTCATTCAGACATTCCTAATGGAAGAGTGCATAACTTAGTTGCAGACTGAATAAGAAAAGTGGCAGAATTTGGTTAAGTTGAGAGAGGATGAAGCATGGAGGACCCTTCTGAAGGCAAAGAGTGAAAACTGGAGGCAGAAAGAGAGGGAAACATAGACAAGTAGAGAAGGGCTGGGAAGGGAGTTCTTTGAATTGTAAGATCAGGGTCTTAGCCCTGAGGGAAATTTGTACATCACTGATTTATTTTTTTTTTAAGTTACGTCCATGTTAGCATATAGTGCAACAATGATTTCAGAAGTAGATACCTTAATGTCCCTTACCCATTTAGCCCATCCCCCCTCCCAGAGCCCCCCAGTAACCCTCTGCTTGTTCTCCATATTTGAGTCTCTTATGTTTTTGTCCGCCTCCCTGTTTTTATATTATTTTTGCTTTCTTTCCCTAATGTTCATCTGTTTTATATCTTAAAGTCCTCATATGAGTAAAGTCATATGATACTTGTCTTTCTCTGACCTGATTAATTTCACTTAGCATAATACCCTCTAGTTCCATCTATGTAGTTGCAAATGGCAAGATTTCATTCTTTTTGATTGCCAAATAATACTCCAGAGTGTGTGTGTGTGTGTGTGTGTGTGTGTGTGTGTATACACACGTCACATCTTCTTTTTCCATTCATCCATCGATGGACATTTGGGCTCTTTCCATACTTTGGCTATTGTTGATAGTGCTACTATAAACATTGGAGTGCATGTGCCCCTTGGAAACAGCATACCTATATCCCTTGGAAAAATACCTAGTAGTGCAATTCCTGGGTCATAGGGTAGTTCTATTTTTAATTTTTTGAGGAACCTCCATACTATTTTCCAAAGTGGCTGCACCAGTTTGCATTTCCACCAGCAGTGAAAAAGAGATCCTCTTTCTCTACATCCTCACCAACATCTGATGTTGCCTGAGTTGTTAATGTTAGCCATTCTGACAGGTGTGAGGTGGCATCTCATTGTGATTTTGATTTGTATTTCTCTGATGATGAGTGACATGGAGCATTGTTTCATGTGTTTCTTGGCCATCTGGAGGTCTTTAAAGAAGTGTCTGTTCCGGGCGCCTGGGTGGCTTAGTCGGTTGCTCATCCGACTTCAGCACAGGTCATGATCTCACAGCTCGTAGGTTCGAGTCCTGTGTCCAGCTCTGTGCTGACAGCCAGCTCAGAGCCTGGAGCCTGTTTCAGATTCTGTGTCCCCCTCTCTCTCTGACCCTCCCCTGCTCACGCTGTCTCTCTCTCTCTCTCTCTCTCTCAGAAATAATAAAACATTAAAAAATAATTTTTTTAAAGAAGTGTCCATGTCTTTCGCCCAGGAAATTTGTACATCTAATGGTAAAAACTCCCAACATTTGGGGGAGAAAGGAACCCTTAGTGCATTATTGATCTCACCACTCTGAGAAAACCACTTCCTCTCACATTCCAGTAGAACATACCTGGCTCTGATTTGCAGGAATTTCTGTTCCTGATGGGTTTTGAATAAACTGTCAAATTCTGATTCATCTCAAGACCCAGCATGGAAGCCCCCAGCCTAGAGATTTCTATCTGGGTGTGGACTGGCAACTTCAGTGGAGCAAAGGGTTATTACCACAGAAAATTGGAAGTCATAGATTTCCTTTCTTTGTTTTTCTTTTGATTGTGGTTATTGTTTGTTTGCTTTATTTGAGCCCTTGAGCCCTAGAATCCCCCTGCCATGTAATAATGACATCGGCAGAGCGACAATGAGACCCTCCTTCCAAGTTTATGCCGGGGAAGTCAGTTTATGGTTAGAGACTGGTATCACAAAGCAGTACTTAATTAAACTGATCAGTTACACTCAGTGGACACTTATTTAATAAATATTAAAAGACCAACTCAGTAAATGAGTTTATGCTATGACTCTGGAACTAGCAAAATTTTAAAAGCACAATTCCCCATTGAAGAAGTAATAAATAAGACTCATTGCTAGGGGAATCAAATGTTGCCTCTCTCAGAGGATTTAGATTTTTTGGTGTCATTTTTAGCATCTATGGCCCTATTAAGCCCTATTGTTTTCTTCCTAATTTGTGCCATTTAGGAATGATTTTCATTTAACTTTCCCATGGCTCATTTCTCTCCTTCAGAACATTTCCATATGATTCCCTGATAAAGTCCATGCTTTAACACATTTCCATTATAAAACTGTAATAAGCACCAACTAAATAGCAATATGAAATAGCCAGAACATAAAGGACTGACAGGAGAAGAAATTGGTCAGCTGGGTAGTTAATTTTTATTCTTGAATGCCTGCTGCACTTTTTGCCTCTTATGGTTGTTTTTAATCCTCTCAATAAGATTCCTTGCCTGACAGACAAGGACTCTGAGGAGACAATTCTCACAATTCTTTTTTTTTAATGTTTACTGCATATTTTTTGAGAGAGACACAGAGAGAGAGAAAGAGAGAGAGAGAGAGAGTCTGTGTGTGTGTGTGTGTGTGTGTGTGTGTGTGTGTGTGTGTGTGTGTATGAATGGGGGAGGGGCAGAGAGGGAGAAGGGGACACAGACTCTGAAACAGGCTCCAGGCTATCAGCTGTCAGCACAGAGCCCGATGTGGGGCTTGAACTTGGGACAGACGAGATCATGACCTGAGCCGAAGTCAGATGCTTAACCAACTGAACCACGCAGGTGGCCCTATTCCCACAATTCTTAAGGGCCATGGATTTTCCCCCATAACAAAATCATCAAGCAGTACCTTTTAATGACATAATAATTGTTGTTCTTCAACCTAGCCCCAAAATGGAAAGGAAAGGTTTTCATTTTTGCTCCTTCCTTTTACCCTTTGGGCTATGCAAAATCCCCCTTACCTGTTCTGTTTAATGGGCCTGAGTACTCTAGAGAATTAGTGAGGGCCAGTTAGCAACTGGAGCCCCTTCAAAAATTAGTTTCAATTCAACAAGTACTTATGGAATACCACTCCCTCCTCCATGTCTTGAGAAATACAGACATCATGGAACTTAGCTCCTGCCTGCTTAAGACTCAAAAGTTGTCTGTAAGTAACCACATAAACAAATGGTGATTATCCAGGTCTGACTCTGGTCATGACCAGAAGCATCCATAGATGTGAAAAGTACAAATTGTGTTTCTCTGAGCTTATTCTCTCTGTATTATCTGAAGTAAAAGTATACGTATTATATGAAGTAAAAGGTAGACATTAAGACCAAGGTGAGAAAAAGAGCTAAAGAGGTGTGAGAAATAGGAAACACTTAGAGAAAGAGTCAGATGATAACCTTATTAAATGTGTTTCTGCTCCCCCAGCCTCCTAATCCCCTGCACTGTCCCAGCTCTGTACATGTGCATCCTGACATTATAATCTGGCTACAGGTCTACTGAAAACGGAGATGGCCTGTGGGTACCAAAGATATGCCAACTAGGGGTCATGGGAAAAGCCTTGTGGAAGCAGAAGGATTTACTTAGGCTTTGAATGAAGGGTAGGGATTTATCAGCTAGAAGTAACAGTATGAGCAATATTAAAATAGCATACACATCTGAGGGGGAAAATAAATCCATGTGACTGGAGAAATTTTTTTTATAAGAGGTACTCTTTTTTATACCACTAGTCAAGAGGATGGGTCAGCATCTTCCTACTTAGATGTGCTCCCTATCTTCCAACAGCTTTTCATTGAGGTTAGCTCCTCTGCTACTGGTATAAATTGCAGAGCATAAATAGTAAAAACAGTAAACCAATATATGACCTGACATTAAAATGAGTATATCAGAGAAACATGTAACTAAACAGTTTTGTTTTTTTTTTTTAACCTCCTGTCTTTGAGGTTTCCATAGGAGGGGGGTGATTTAAGCTCTGCTTAGTACTGATAATTTTAGAAAAAGAGGCCCCTTTCAGGATATTCCACCCATTTGCTCTCACATCCATACATGAGGTATGAGAAAATACTTTTTTAATTAATATTTTCATCTACCATGTTTGTACCAAGTTGCTTTAGCAGACTTTCACGCATCTCATATGAAAGCCAAAGAGCTTACTAAAATGATCTGGTACCTATTGAAAAGTTTCTAGAAGAAGCCCACAAATTCAGTGCAATCTTCATTTCTTGCTGTAGTTGAGTTGGCTAAACCGTCAGCTGTCATCAGCTTACTTTCCAGGTGTCTGCTCGGTTGGGGTCCTGTCTTTTCATTTTTGTAGATTTTTCTCTTACATCTACCATGGTAGGAGTTTTTCAGGCAGACTTTTCTCCCTTAAAAGTTATTACCTCCTTATTCTAATGTAGATTCTGTTCCAAACCTTTCATTCCATTCTTGGCAGCATTCACAGCATGAAATGTGATTCTTCTATTACTTAATTCCTTACTTTCCTACACCCATTTCCACTTCTATTTCCCCATCTCCTTTCATTTTGCCCTCACATATTTTTCACTTTGTGGTTTTCCTTTTCCTTTTGAGCTCTACGTGAGAGAGCCGAACAGAACCCCACGGTTAAAAATAGTTTCTGACATTATTTGTGATTCCTAAGATGTAGTCTCACAAATAACCTTTTCTTATTTGATTTCCATCTAACATGCTGACGGTGCTCCAATCTTGTTTTCTGATTATCCCATTACACAGTGCTTTCCCTCGCGTTTAGTGGAAACTTGCAAGTAACGGTTCTGTTTGGATAGCACTGCCTAGTCATCATTTACAATTTTGTGGAATTAGAAAGGCAGTAGGAGAAAAGAACTCAGGCCTGAGTTTTTATTTAAAAGGAAAAGCACTAGTTAACTATTTTGGTAATAGGTTGAATCACTCTTCATTAGCGTACTGTATTAGGGCCATCTTTGTGATCTAGAGTAAGCTATCATGCAATGAAACATTTTCTTACCAAGGGAAAGCGCTGTGCTCTATATTGACTAATGCATTTTAAATTCTGTCTTAAATAGGCAGGCAAACTCAAGTGTATCCCATTGGGATACAATTGCAGGGGGAAGAAATCATCACAAACAAATGCACAGGAAGTAACCTAAGAATTCATTTACCGTAATCATTGTTTTTACCATAAAAGTGTAAATATTCACAGTCAGTAGTCAATCATGCACAGCCTTTAACAGTCTAGCAGTGTTTGTCTTATGTGCTTATGTGTGTCTGTGTATGTGTCTGTGTGTTATAGCTAGGCGCTGAAAACTTCCTACAAATAGCTGAATTCATATGAAGCCACAATACCCAGGAGGCTAAATGAATGCTTGTTAGCATTGATCATTCAGGGGCATAAAAAGAAATTTCCGGTGCAAATAACAGCACTTTTCTTATGCATTCTAAGGACTTTTATATTCAAGAATAACTTTTCCTTACATATATTTGTTTCAATTGACATCTTAAAGTACATCTGAGAATACAATATGGCATATAAGTGAGAGCTGGACCATCTAATAGATAATGTGTGAGGTCTTCAAGGAAATGAAATGGTAATGGAATTCCTATTCTCAGTGGTAGGAAATGACTCTCCTTTGTTCTCTGCTGTGAAGGCATACCATCGCATCTTAGTTGGTTTTGCCGGTATGTTTCTTTAGGCAAGTCAGTAATTTCAGAGAAGCCAAATACATCATGCTTTTTGGGAGTGTAATTTGGCTGTTTTAGCCAGAATATAGTTCTTGGCTTATGTTCAGCAGACCTTACTAAAAGATAGGCTGTTTTTATATAGCTTGGGTAGTTCCACATAATTTTTTTTCCTTTCCTATTTTTGACAGGTGCATGAGGCAATCCCATGTTACAGTGAATGCAATCAGTATTCCTGGGTTGTAGAACACTGGTCTCCATGCAAAATCCACAATGAGCTGAGATCTCTGCGCTGTGGAGGAGGAACGCAATCTAGGAAAATCAGGTGTGTAGAATGGAGACGTTTGGGAAACGGGCCAGTGGAACTCATACATATATGTGTGTGTGTATATATATATATATATATAACACAGTGTTGCTTATCCAAGTACACTCTGATTTTCACACCACGTACTCTGGCTTTTCCTCATCATCCAGTATCTGTGGAAGCATATGTGCCCTAACTGCCACGTGTACAGTGGGATTTCCTCTGCAATCCAGTCACAGTCCTTACTGTTTCCTGCAAATGACTTAGGTGGGAAAGCTAATTGCATGCAGGCAGCTGGCATCCCCTCACTGATTCATAGCCATAACTGTTAACAGTTATGGAGAGTTTGAAAACAGGAGATTTTGGCTGTGCTACCATATCTCTTTTTTGCTCTGTGGGTAGTGTGGTTGATGGACATGATCTTCATTTTGAATGTCATTACATTGAAAAGCTCAATTTAAACCTTCCCTATTAGCCCTGGAAATAAAGTCTGAGAATATAAACAGTAGCGATGAATTTTAATATAAAGAGAGCACACCTCTGAAAGAACTTAGTGAATTCTGGGTTATTTACAGACGGATCTTCTTTCATGTTTTCGTCTTGTGAATAAAGCAGTGATAAGCAAAGGAAACACATGTCTGAACTTGTCAAATGGCCTATTTAAAATGATTTGGAAAGAATGTCTTTACCAACTGAGAATAATGGTAATAAATGTTAAAGATTGAAAAAGCAAAAACTAAAATATTAATGATAAACAATGGCTAGTATGTGAAATCAAGAAGAAAATATAGTTTAGTCAGTTATTCAGTCACATGAGCATAGGGTATCATTTTGCAAGATTTAGGAAGCTCCATGTCAAACGGACAGACAGTGCTCAAAGCCTATAACTCCCTATTGAGTTCACTGTTGGATTGAAGTCAGTTGCCAAGGCAGAGCCTACTTATTTGTATCGATTGTTACTGAACATCAATGAACCTACTTTATTCAGTAATTCCGTATGCACCCACCATTTCTGTGACTTAGTCCCAATGTTGCAAAGCCACTGATAAGCATGTTGGAAGAAATAGCTATTAATGAAACTATAGTAGTTCTCCTCCTCATCAACCCAAGCAAATAGCTAGTAGATGAGTTGTCTTTTTGTCACTTTGTTTATTGCCTTTTCTCTTGGGACTAGTGTGCTCAGGCTGTCACAGACTTTTTTCTCTTCAAAATCTGTGCATCCTGTGTCTTGTTCTCATGGTTTCGAGAAATGACTGATCAACCTAGAGTATCAAGGAACAACCAGATGAGCTGTGGTACCTCCCATTCTCATCCCAGCCAAGCCTCTTAGCAGTACTAAAGCAAAATCACACGACAGAAAGGAAAGCTTGAAGAGAATAAGTTGCTACCGACAGAATTATGGGAGAGTGATTGAGGGAAAAGATACTTAAACAAGAAGGCTTTTAATTTCTCAGCTCAAACATACAGAGCTTGATAGAATAAAAATAACACAGCTACTGAATATCACTCTGATATGGGCTAAATTGCAATCCTCCAAAATCTATGTACTGTAGTCCAAAACTTGAGTACCTCAAAATGTGGCTCTATTTGGAGACCAGCTCTTTAAAGAGGCAATTAATGTTAAATGAGGTCACTGGGATGGGCCCTAATCCAATCTGACTCATGTCCTTATAGAAAGAGGAGATTAAGGGACAGATACACGTACACACACACACACACACACACACACACACAGGAAGACCATGTAAAGCCACAGGGAGAAGAGAGCCATCAGCCATCTACACACCAGTGAGAGAGGTCTCAGAAGAAACCACCCTTCCAGCAACTTAATCTCAGACTTGGAGCCTCTAGAACTGTAAGAAAAAATTTTCTGTCGTTTAAGCCACCTAGTCTGTGATATTTTGTTTTGTCAAGTTTGTCATTAAATATGGGAAGCAGATTTTCCAAGTGTGTTGCATTCTAAATCATTATAGACCTTAGTAAGATGCTGTTCGGATGAATAAAATAGCTTATCCTTTCTCTTTCTGGAAACCCCTAAGCTGGAGGACATCTTCATGGTTCATCTTAGGTTGCATTCTTCTATTAATTCAAGAAATATTCTATGTATCAGACACTCTAGGCACTGGGGATAAAAAAGTAAACAAAATTCTATCCTCAAATAACTTATAGCCACAGAAAAAAAGATAAACACATAAATATAATGGGATGGCTTTCCTATGAAATGCCAGGAAAAAAACTGGATTGGAATGATTGGGGATATTGTTTTGGAGACATTGGTCAGCAAAATATTGAAGCGGAGATCTGAATAAGGTGAGAGATCTGAATGAATATAAAGATCTGTAGAAAGAAATCCCTGGGAGAGGGAGTGTCCAAAGCAGAAAACTTTTTGGCTTGTTATAAGAAGATGAATAAAAAGGTGTTCCATATGGCTGGTGTCACTACTCTAATCATACAGCCTTCTAAAACAAAGTAAAAGGATTTTTTTCTAACTGCAACTTGAGGAGATGAAATGTTTGAGACAGGAAATTACATCATCTTATTTACATTTGAAAGGATCTTGTCTGATGTATTGAAGAGAAGGTATTTTGGAGTCTATAAGTAGAAACAGGGATGAGGGTTTCAAGGACACTGACGGTTAGATTGGGCTTGGTAATAATGACGGTGGTGAGGAGGTCACATTTGGACTATTTTTGGAAGGTACAGACCACAGGATTTATTTATAAAGTGATTGTAGAATGTGGAAGAAAGAAAAGCATCAAAGATGATGGCTAGGTTTTAGTACCTGAACAATCATAGGAATGATGGTGTCATTTGTCGAGATGAGGAATATTAGACACAAATTTGAGAGAGAAAATCAAAAGCTAGCTTTTGAACACATGACATTTGAGATGATTTTAGCTTTCCAACTGCGATAGTACTGTTTGGAGTTGAAAGAGAGAGAGTGGTATAAATTTGGGCTTCAACAGCTTATATATTTGGTATATTTTGATAAGACAAGACATAAGAAATGGAGCCCTGAGAAATTCCAGTATTCATATATGACCACAAAGAGAAAGCTATACAAGAAGACTGAGAAAGAATAGATGGAAAAGGAAGAAAACCATGAAAATGGGAAGATAGAGGGTTTTTCAAGAAAAAAATATATGAATCAGATTTTTCAAATGGTTCTCAGAAATTTAAGAAGGTGAGAATTGATGGTTGAGTCTGGCAATGGGGAGTCTGTTAATGATGCTGATGAAAGGTTTCTCTAGATTAGTAATAAATGTATGCCTAAAGTAAATTCAGTAGGTGTTTATGGAAGAAGTGGGAGAAAGCATGCGGAGATAGCAAATACAGACAAGCTTTAAAGCAGTTTTGCCATGAGTTTTGAGTAAAACTGAGGTGACAATTGAAGGGACCTATGGCAAGGAAATTGATGATGCAGACTATGTAACTGCAAGGTTATTTTCATTTGGGACCATCTTCAATTTCAGTCTTTTTAAGTCTTTGCTCTTGGGCTTGTCAGAAACCCCAGACAAGTCTCTTTTTAAATCATGCGTGAAATAGATAATACTAGCAGCCAGTGTTTGGGGAACCTAATGAAAGGCTGTTGATGTGGTAGACAGAATGGTGGCCCCCCAAAGATATCACATTTTGATCACTGAAATCTGTGAATATGTTCATTTACATACCAAAAGGGGCTTTGCAGATGTGGTGTTAGGATTGAGAAGGGAAGATATTCCTGGATTGTCTGGGCGGGGACAATTTATTCACAAGGGTTCTTAAAAATGAGAAGGGAAATGGGAGGAAAATGTCAATACAGGTGTAAGGCATAGAGAGATGCAAGTCTGCTAGACTTAGAAGTTGGAGAAGGGGGCCATGCCCAGGGAATGTGGGTGGCCCCTAGAACCTGGAAAAAGGTTCAGCAGTGGTCTCTCCTCTAGACCATCCAGAAAGGACTCCAGCTTTGCCAAACCAAAGATGTTAGCTTAGTATGATCCATGTTGGATTTCTATACTACAGAGATGTAAGATAATAAATCTGCATTATTTAAAAATTTTTTAATTTTTTTATTTACTTCTGAGAGGGCGTGAGCAGGGGAGGGTCAGAGAGAGAGGGAGATACAGAATCTGAAACAGGCTTCAGTCTCTGAGCTAGCTGTCAGCACAGAGCCGGACACAGGGCTCGAACCTATGAATCATGAGATCATGACTTGAGCCAAAGTCCAACGCTCAACTGACTGAGCCACCCAGGCGCCCCTGCCTTATTTAAACCTCTAGGTTTGTGGTCATTTTTTTTCAGTGCGTTACCTCATACTTAAACCCTTGTTTTTCAGTATGATACTCCCATCCTTAAGTGAGCCACTCTTTACTCCAAAGATTCTTACTGTGCCCTCTTCCAGATAATAAACCTTCAGTTACCTGCAAGGGGAATGGAGAGGCCATCAATCAGCCTTTGGACTGGGGGAGGGAAGGGGTGCAGTAGGAGGGGATCTAAGGGCCCAGATACTTCTTAAAAACACTATCAGTAAATCTGTCTTCCAGTTTTTCAGCCTCACCTTCATCCACATTTCCAGAGGCACTTGATGCCACAATTCCTGAATTTTTGTGTTCTGGAGTATAAATGGAGTCGCTTCCTTTGTTTTTCCTTGAAGTCTTAGTATTCACTTTTCTTGGTATGTATGCTAAGTCAGTTACCACTAGTCCATCTATTTCCATTTGTTGCCTTTGTCCTTTCCTATATTTTTTGTCCTTGTAGGGTAATGCCTTTCTCTCTCTCTGCGTTGGGTTTTTAGGTTTTCTTTGTTTGTGTCCTTTTTGTGGTTTTTGTAACAAATTCTTTTACTATTGTTTTCGTGCAATATTGGGAGTGAACAAAGGCTAATGCAAACGTTGAATTCGATGCCACTGACCAGAAGTCTTTTCTTTCTCAGTGAAAGAAATAAAGCAACATCAGCTGAGAGTATGTGGGCAAGAAGGAAAGCAATTTCCAGTTTTTAAGTTTGTCCACAGCAAGACACATAAGCAATTTTGTGGTCCTTCCTTCCATTGACTCTTACCACAAAAGAAATTAAAGTTCATAGATGACTCTATACAGTACCTCCCTATATTAGAAAGCATTACTTACATCTTCTCTCTTCTATTCTACGTTAACCTTCCTTAGACAATATATAGTCTTTCATTACTTAGCACCTCATAAAGCTTATTTTGTTATGTACAAGGTAATGGACTACTTTGCAATTTTCCTGAATTAAAAGCAAAATGTGGGGCAGGTGGTTGAATGTCCAGTTCGTGATTTCAGCTCAGGTAATGATCCCAGTGTCATGAGATTAGCTCCGTGTCCAGTTCTGTGGAAAGCATAGAGTTTGCCTAAGATGTTCTCTCTTTCTCTCTACCCTGTTCCCCGCTCATGTTTGATCTCTCTCTCTCTCTCTCTCTCTCTCTCTCTCTCTCTCTCTCATAAAGAAAAAAAATGCAATTCCCAATGTATAGGATAATTCAGTCTAGTAAAGCATGATTTGAGGAGCACCAAAAGCTCTCCAGCATATCCATTTTAAAATGCTTATTCCTTATCTATGGCATTGTGTCTGAAATTGTCAGATCAGCAAATGTCATCATTTAACTCTTCATTACTGTCATTTTCACCTTTACTTTGATTATTATCACTAGGAGAAAAGTGTCCTAGTGGTCGGGATCTTGTCTGTCTCTGTCTCTCCTTCTGTATCTCAACAGCCAGGCAAGGGCCTGGTACACAGTAAATCCTAAAAAAAATAGTTACTGAATGAATTATTATTGGTGAATACTAACTTTGTATCCCACACCTAGCAAAAGAGACTTGCACACAGCTAGTATTTCTTAAACATTAAAAAAAATGAATGCAAACATGAAAGTCAAATTGGCATTTAATATAAATACAGAGAAATGCCCACTCATAGGGGTATAGTTGAATGGATGTTCACAACTGGAACACAATTGTGTAGCCAACCCAGAGGCTGAGAAATAAAATATTACCAAGACTACTTTAAGCCCTTATCAATAAGTAACCATTCCCCCAAACTACTATTCTGACTTCTGATACCATAGATGAATATTGGCTACTTCTTTACTTTATGTGAATGGAATCATATAGAGCACACTCTTTTGTGGGCTTCTTTTGTTCAGCATTGGATTTGTGAGCTTCATCCACACACTATCATATAACAATAGTTCATGCATTCCCATCACCTTATAGCATTTAATTGAATTGCCACAATATATTTATCTGTTGACTTTGTTGAATATTTGGACTGTTTCTAGTTTGGATGATTATGAATAGTGCTAATATGCATATACTCTGTCGATTTTTTTTTTCTTTTTTTGGTACACATTCATGCACATTCCTTTTGTACATGTACATAGGAGTGGAGTTATTGGGTTGCATAATATTTATATATTTCACTTTCGTAGATATTGGCAACTGGTTTTTCAAGGAGTTTATGCTCCAACGGACAGAGTAAGAAGAGTTACAGTTGTGGCATATTTCTGACAATGCTTGATATTTTCCATATTTTTTATTGAAGCCATTCCAGTGGGTAGGTAGTGGTATAATACTTGGGTTTTGATTTGATTGAATCAATAGCATCATTATTTTATTTTGCCTTTGCCCGCATTTATCTCAAGGCTGACACAGATTAGACCAAGCATCTGTATACCATGTGTTCAAATGCTGCATGTAAATGCTTATATATCGCGCTTTCGTTTGTGACATCAAATACCTTACTGAAATGTAGAGAATACCTGAAAGATAAACATGTTCTATTATGTTTCACATTACTTGGCCATGACCTTAAATGTGTTGGACAAAGATTAAGGAAGTTTGGATGATGTGAGACACAAGTGTAGGAAACGTCTAAGAGAGTCACAAGAACTATGAAGGCTCTCACCTTTACAAAAGTGCTGATGAATTCATTCAGAGAAGGAAAGCCTTCAAAATTTGTTACAGTAAAAAGAAAATTCACTCACTGCTGGACCTGAGTAAAAAGAGTGTAGGTCTCTTGAGATACAGAGCTCTTCAAGAATGACAGTGGACTCCAGTCTTTGTGTTGTTCTCTCCTGGTCTGCTGAATAAAGGGTTATCTTGCAATAAAGGCCAACTGGCTGAAGAAGGGATATTTTTTCCTAGATTTCTCTGCTAGTCTTATTATGTTTAACTATCTTTGAGATGTAAGTAACTATGTACATCATAACTGTGTTAAATTTACTTAATTGTTCTATCTTTTGATGTGACTTTACAGGTGTGTGAGTGCTGCGGATAGTGAAGGGGGAGCCGTGGATAACAGACTGTGCAACCAGGATGAAATTCCCCCAGAAACCCAGTCCTGCACTCTCTTGTGTCCCAGTGAATGTGTCATGTCCGAGTGGGCACCTTGGAGCAAATGCCCACAGGTAATTTCTCTTCCCTTGCCCATATCCTAATCCCCCAGTGCTTCACTGTTGGCCATGGTGTATTCACAGTACTTGCTCTCCAAAACATTCTTCTAGTAACATGAGAATAGAAGTTTGCCTAAGAAGGAAGAAAAAAAATTCAGCAAGCGAGACTGAACAATCTAAAATGCCAGTGCTTCTCTTAAGGCCTTTATCATGGGAACACGAACAAGGAAAATAAGCCTATAATGATCCCACTAGGATTAGAATGCACACCCATTGTTAAAGAGGTCTTCTTTAGCACCAAAACGATTCTCATTATAATCTCTTGGTTCCGTTCCGTTTTTATCCTGGCAGAATCAATTATATCTTAGTAGCTCAATTCTACTGTGTAATTTAGCTTCTGTTAGTGATGATCTGTTTTTGCCTTTTGCTGTTTTCCCAAAGATGAGGTGTTCTTTTGTCATGTTCTTCTTCCAGAGCTGACAAAAACCTTTTTTAAAGTCTAAAGAATTTGCCTTTTTCTTTTTTAAAAAAATGGAAACATAACATGAGTATGGAAAAATAAGTATTCCTCAAATAGAACGGTTCCACTTAATATTCTCAGAAGCTAAACTCTGATATTTTAGACTCATATTTCAGCCTACAGAGCTAAAAATGAGGATAAGGAATATGTTATATGGCTCTAAACATTAAGAAAAGAAGACTTACGGTACTTTGAATTCAGTGCTGATACTGACAATTTATAGGAAGATAGTGTAAAATCTGTATATGGAAATGGAAAATAATTTTGAAATCAGTTAACATTCTACATTTATAGTTTTGTATTATTGATTCATTAAATATTGTAGTCTTATCTTTGACATTTCCATAATTCTATCCCTAAAGAGATTTCCCTTTGTTATTTTTTTTTTCGTTGTTGTATCTTGTTTTGTGGAGTAGGACAACACAATGTTAAGATGAAGAGATATTAAGGGTAATTTGTAGGAATGCAATGTTTGTCCTACTAAGTCACTTATTTTGTGTAACTTAAATATAATTAAAGTTAACATTTATTTTTTTTTTAATTTTTTAATGGTTTATTAATTTCTGAGAGAGAGAAAGACAACGTGAGCACGGGAGGATCAGAGAGAGAGGGAGATACAAAATCTGAAACAGGCTCCAGGCTCTGAGCTGGCAGTCAGCACAGAGCCCGACATGGGGCTCGAACCCATGAACCATGAGATCATGACCTAAGCCGAAGTCGGCCGCTTAACCAACTGAGCCACCCAGGTGCCCCTAAAGTTAACATTTATTGAGCACTTACTGTTTTGCAAGGCACATGTAAAATTATTCTCTTTAGACTCTATACCAACCCTAAGTAACTACTATTATCAATCCCATTATACAGATGGACAAACTGATTCTCAGGAAGGCTAAGTAGCTTGCACAAAGTTTTACATTGAGTAAGTGATGGAGCTGGGAATAAACTTGATGCTGTCTGCTGAAGGCAAAGCCTTTGCTCTTACATCCTTGGCTCCCTTATTTTAGAAGAATTAAGGTAGATTTAGACCCACTACTTCTCTTTCTTTAAGATGCAGCATCTTTTTGGGGCGCCTGGGTGGCTTAGTCGGTTAAGCATCCGACTTTCGCTTAGGTCATGATCTCGTGGTTCGTGGGTTCGAGCCCCTCGTCAGGCTCTGTGCTGACTGCCAGCTCAGAGCCTGGAGCCTATTTCAGAGTCTGTGTCTCCCTCTCTCTCTGACCCTCCCCTGCTCGTGCTGTCTCTCTCTCTCTCTCCTAGAAATAAATAAAAATATTTAAAAAAAAAAAAAGATGCAGCATCTTTTTATTTTAAGAACAAAGCGAGTTCAGGGCACCTGAGTGATTCAGTCAGTTGAGTATCTGACTCTTGATTTCAGCTCAGGTCATGATCAAGGATCATGTGATCAAGCCCGAGTTCCACGTCAGGTTCCATACTCAGTTTAAGATTCTCTCCCCCCCCCACCCCATCTCCTCCTCTCTCCCCAACTCTCTCTCTCTCAAATTAAAAAATTAAAAAGATAGAAGAAAGTTAATTGTATGATTATTCTGTGACTACATATAGATAGTTACAGGTACATATATTCACACTTTAGAAAATGTGGCAGCATACATTCTTTATTAGTCAACTTGCAGAAGAATTCACAACCTGAGTAAGTTAAGTTAAATGTAGAGGTCGTGATCTTCCTCACTTCTCTTTTTTCTAACTTGCTGACAGTAAACTCCATTAAGTTGTAACTACTTTACAATGAAAATGTTGCCTCTTCAATCAAGGATTTTGGCCACTGAGCTAAAATGTCTTTTGTAGGAGCACTTTGTACAATGTTGTGATGGCCTGTTATTCTGCATTTATTTCTTTGAGTTTCTAAGAGACAGTTTTCTTAAAGGTTGCTTTCCCAAACGTAATCACACTATCTTTGGAGCGTTTAGAAATTGGAGATAGAGAAAACATTTCAGCTGCCTTTCTTATGTCTGGAAGATGACATTGGCAATTACTCACTTGTCAGCATGGAGTGAGAGGGTTGGTCTGTCAACTGCTTATGTACCTGCTCAGTAAAATAATACTAATAGTAGTAGTAATAATAGTAATAAAAATAGCTATGACAACAGTAATAACTTTCATTGAGTACATCTTACATTACAAGCACTGTGATGGAATTTAAAACTATGCTATGATGACAGACATTTGTCCACAGTCACTCAGGTCTGTTCGACCCAATGACCTTGTTCTTTCTAGATGCCACGCTGCTCTCAAGCGTAAACAAAAATTTTAAAATGGAAAAAATGGTAATCAAGGCTCAAACCTGATTCTTTTACCCATCTCTTAAATGTGTTGCATAATTTTAATAAATTGGAACATCTTAGCATAAAGTCCCAACATCATAGATGTTTAAGCAGTACTTGGTAATGATCATGATCATGATTATAGTAAAGTTAGCAAGCTGGATCTTTGTACTTGAAGTTTAATTAGCACTTCAGTGTGCATTTTCTGAGAAAAATAAAAACAATTATTGTGTAGTTGTTCTCTATAGAATGTACTGATTCGTGGATCTAACTATTGACCATTATTTTACCAAATTTTCCTTTGATAGTCAACAGTGTGACATATGTTAACAGGACCAATTCACTATGTTTTTCTTTCATCTTTTTCTTCCAAGGGCAGTTCCTTAGAATCAAACACGTAACCAAAGTAAATAAATAAATAAATAAGGAGAAGTGCCCCCCACCAACAAACAAAAACCCTCAGGATATTTCTGAGACAAAAATGTGTTTGCCTTTATATCTATACAGTACTCTGAAATTTACATTTTGATTTAGCTATAAAAACTATATTTAATGTGAAAGAAGCTTAATATGGCTTAGACATCGTAAATAGTTCTGCCAGTTAATTAATAGAAACTTAGCCAAACCAGTTAATCAGGAAAACTATGTCTTGATTTCACAGTGTGTATCCTACACTTAGGCCAAGCAGGTGTGACAGACCATCACTGCTACCAAAGAACTCGAGTCCTAGTATCCTTGTAAGTGTGTACTGTGTCCGTATAACAAAAGATTCAATAGCTGAGTAGCAGTGTTTATTAGTTCCCACAGTGTTGACTAATAAAGTGGTAGGCAATATATAAAATGATTAAGTATACTTCCTAACCTCTGGGTCAATGACTTTCACTCTCACACATGTAAGAAGCCTCTAGAAAGTACATTTACACATGGTATCTCTACCCTGTCCCTTATATTCTGATTTAGTACATCTGAATGGGGCTTATGAGTTTGCGTTTATAAAATTTCCAGGTGATGCTGATTCTGCTGTTCTGGGAACACAATCTGAGTCCCAAGACTGTAGTCCATTACATTCAAGTCCTGTTTTTGTTTTTTTTTTTTTTCTCAACCTCACTGTAATCGCAACTATTTGTTGAATATTGAGTGAGCATCTAGCATTAATTGGATACCTAGCTTATATTTACAGATGCTTTTCATGTGCCAGACAATGTGCTTAGCACTTTGTATTTATTATCCCACTTAATCTGCAGAATGCCACATGAAATATACTCTTATCCTCCCAATATATAAATGAGTAAACTGAGTCTCAGGTTAGTAACCTGCTGCTTTTAAAGAGCTAGCAAAAGGCACGATGACTACTTAAGTCTATGTAATCTGTACACAATCCCTAACTACTGCAAAAGAAAAAGAATCCATATTTCCTGTCCTAGAGAATATGCTAACCTTTAAAATCTATTGTCTCTTTTTGTGGTTTACTTTGGTTATTGGATTTGTGAATAAGTTGAATAATCTACCTCATTTGACTAGTTTGACAAGGAGGGAGAGAAAAGTAGTCACAAAAGAGGGTGTAATCTAAGGCGCAGGAGGAACACTTGCTGGCTGTGTGGCTGTGGCCAACTCCTTAAACTTCTGAGTTACAGATTCCTCATAGGAAAATAAGAACAATGGCCACTGCTTTCCAGATCGCTTAAAGATTAGAGATAATGTGTATAAAGGGAACCGCACAAAGTATTACTTAATATAGGTTTGTTTAAAAAAAAAAAAAGAAAAAAATTAAGAAGCAAATCAAAGCTCGCCCTTACATTGTTTATACTTTGGTTGGGAAACATAAGACAGGTTGATATATATTTTCTAAGTCATACATGAAACATCTCTTCTTTCACACAAAATGGGTTATTATGTGATCTTACAGAAATAAAAGGTCACCTCCTCTGCTGAAAAAATGACTTAAGCTTAATTTGATAAGAGTCCTTAAAAATAAGGCTTAAGAAAGATAACTGAATGAATGGGTCAGTGACTTTAAAGTAACTGCCAATTGCAAAGCATACCCAAAAGCAAATAAGACAAACGCTTTAAAAATTGTGTTGAGACCATTTTAACTGTATTGAAAAGAACTGGAGACTATAATGGATCAAGCAAAATAAATACAATTCAAGGCAGAATTTGAAGAAAATGGAAAACCACGTGTTTGACTTATTTTTATGTTCCTGTTTCTCATACAACATACCCACGCACGTCATTTATTTTTGTGCTTGAGTATGCTCACTTCTCTAGAATGCTTTAATGTGAAAGGAAGCATATAGGATTGTACATTTAAAAACCTTTGCAGTAGTGTTCCCTCTTTAAAAGTATATGTATGAATGTATAAGTACACAAAGATGAAATAAATATAATAGTTCATTGTTCATTACCAAGAATTTCTCTTTTACCTACCTAATCCTAATTGTTTCCCATTTTTATCCTTATTCTCCATAAATTTTACTGATGATTAATATTCACAGAATCCTATATTCTTCAAGAGAGTTTTATAAATTTCTAAATTGAGAAACTGTTCAGCCTTGGACATAACTGAAAGAATATATGGTCCTCCTCATGTATGCTGCCAATCCCTACAGAAATCTTCCATTAAGTAATATAGATTTTCTATTTTTATAACTCTCCTTGGAGGCTCACTGAAGGAATTTCTGAAACAATAATGTTGATAGAAGGCAGCAAAGAGGGTCCTGGAAGTAAATTTTCAAAGTGATGTATACTTTACAGAAATAAGCTTTTGCAAACCCTCTCCAGAAAGATGACTTAAGTTTAGCAAACCTACTTGAACTTTAATTGATTTACTTCCAGCTGAATGCATCAAAAGCTGGTCAGAACTACAGATGGGCATACCCTTACATTGTAGGAATTGGAGACTCTTTAACAATGGTCCACGTACAACTTCATGGTCAAACAGTGTCTCAAATCTTTGCCTTATTACCAAGGCAGCTTCTGAGAAAGCATCACAAAGGAAGACTTTGCAAAGAAACCAGGGTTTAAGTGCACTTGAATCTGGGTTCTTTCATAGTCTTATTATTATGCTTCCAAAAGATATCTTATTTCTATACCTGACTCTTTTCTTTCTTTATGTGAAGAATATCCTAATGAAAGCCAGTATAGGTATATACTGATATACACTACCACTACTCTCCTAGGTGAAGAAACTTCTTTAACAGAGATAGAGAAAATTTCTCAGAGCTCCAGAAGTAAGCATTTGAAGAATAAGAAAAACAGTGTATATATATATATTTTTTTTTCATGGTGCTCCTGTGTTATTTTTGGTGAAGGCTGCCAACAGTGTCATTTTATTACTGATGATTCAGCATTTTCAGTACCTTAGCACTGAAACAGCGCTCTAAAAGTTATGTTTTCAGGGAAACAATGTACTCCAGTGTTTACTACTAGTATTCACCTCCAAGCACTTTATCAACCTCCCTTCAATCCATAACATGCAGGTGACAGCCTGTATTTGTCTCTGGAGGTCATGTCTGATGGTCATGACCCTTAAGTTGCCTGGTGCTTTTCTTTGACTCACAACTGAGAAAGCCAGTGGAGGAAAATGATAATTTTTTTGTTATATGCTGGACTGCAAACTCTGTTTGTTTTTTGTAAAATTGATATTGTCTCTTAATTAGAAGCCAATAACTCATTACTCAGAGATTTGTGGAGTATTTTACCCCAGTGACAGTGAGATTTAATATAACCTAGAACCATTCTTACTTCCAGAATTATACTAGACCCTGCCAAAAAAAAAAAGGGTCTCATTTCCTGCAATGTAGTAGCAAATAATAATCCTATAAGGCAGCCTTTGAACTGATCCAGTTTTTTTTATTTGTTTTCTTTCTTACACAGTATGATTTCTTTGAATCTCACCATCATCAATTTGGAATACAAAATAGGTGTTCTATTGGACTTAGTATCTCTGTCTCTCTCTGCCTCTACTTATCTTTAGTAGATATTTAGTAGATAAATATACTCTATTTTTAGATATGACTTAGAATAAAATAGAGGAAAAGCCTGGAGGTCTCATTTTTTTTTATTACATAGGCAGCCTTTCATTCCATCCCTTTATTTTCCAAATGGTAACTGTCTGCTCCATTGTGCCTAGTGTCCCTGGTGCAGAGAATTCTGTTTAACTTTTTTTTTTTTTTTTTTTTTTGTAATATTGAAGATCTAGTCTTTGAAGTTGAGAAAAGCATCTGGCTATGCTAAGTGGGCAAAGGCTACATGGGTGGGTTAATTACTTCAAAAAAAGACTTTGAATAAACCCTAATTTCAAGTCCTAATTTCACCTCCTTTTCCAGATCTGTTTGTTGGTCAAATTCCTAGTCTGTTGAGGTTCTACAGAACAAGTTGAGGTGCACTTTATCCATTGTTGGTTTGGGATTCAGTACTCTCAGGCCAGCTAAGGCAGTAAACAGATCAGTTTTCCAGTTTCTTACATATTTGTCTTTGTACCTTTACATTAATTAATACCATCACCACAATCATTTGTGTGCCTTTAGAAACAAATTTTATTTTCATTTTAATCCCTTTAACATCATTTTAGTAGTAGTTCCAGAAGTTCTTATAGTGTTCTTTCTTTAACCCAAATCTCTATCAGTTGAATCTTAACACAATTTATGGTGTCTCATACCACAAAAAAGTATTTAGTTCCTATGAATTAAATTATTTCTTGCTTAAAAATTGAAAATACATACTTAAAAATATGCTTAATATTTTTATTGCTAACAATACATAAGGATAGCTAATTCATCTGGTATTTAGTTTTGTATATGGTATGAGATAGGCTTTTCTCTTAAATTCTAAATGAATAATCCTCCATTGACTTGTTTCTCTATTTTACATTCTAGGTATTTTTTAACTTGTCCATGAGAGGTTTTATTTTTTTCATTTTTTTGTCCTATCCAATTAAAATTTACATCACTCTTAATGTTTCCCCCCCCATGTGCATTTCTGCTGGTATATGAAGGTTATGTGTGCATCTTCCATCTACTATGTTTTTAAATTCTTCTTATTAATTCTTCTGGTAGCCTTTTTTTTAAATTAGTTTACATTCTTAGATTTTCCTTATCATATAATCATACAACCTATTATACAACCACAAAATTTGCAAATAATTCTATTTTATCTATCTTTTTGGATATTTATATTATTTTCTTAGACCTTTTATTATCAAGAACTTTCTAAGTAATGCTAAAAATTAAATAGAAATCATTTTAGTCTTTTCTTGGTTTTAATCCTAAGATGTTGGAGCCATTTTTTTCTCACATTTAAGAAATTCCTCTAGGGGTGCCTGGGTGGCTCAGTCAGTTGAGTGTCTGACTTCGGCTCAGGTCATGATCTCATGGTTCATGGATTCGAGCCCTGCGTTGGGCTCTGTGCTGACAGCTCAAAGCCTGGAGCCTGTATCAGATTCTGTATCTCCCTCTCTCTCTAACCTTCCCCTGCTCACGCTGTCTCTCTCTCTCGCAGAAATAAACATTTTTAAACATTAAAAAAAAAGAATTTCCTCTAAATTTCTTTTAATCTATTTGTAACTATATCTGTATATACAAAATGTCTTCAGAAATGACTTGTTTCATCAAATGCTTTTTGATATTACTGATATAATTTTTAGAGTTTGGCCTTTATAAATATTATGATTTTAAAATAGAACTGATGATTTTGAAATCTGCGTATATTTTAAAACTCTGTCTCATTATAACTTACCATTATTTTAATTGGTTCAGGATGTTTCTCTTTCATTCCTCCCATCTTAAAATATTGTATTTAATATTATACTTATTTGGAAAAACACATGTGAAAGGTTCTAGATTTTTTTCCTGTGAACCAGTTTTTTTAAAATACAGGAATTAGTTCCTTAAAAATTTAAACACACTGGAAACAGAATATTATCCAATAGTATGTTTTTGAAAATCCTTCCAATTTCTTACACAGTTATGTTCTTTTGAAATCCTCTACTTCTTGAGCCAATTTTAGTCTTTGACATAATGCAGAAGAATAATATATTTTGCTGGATTTTAAAAAAATCAGTTTAAAGTACACATAATTTTCTCTTTGAATTCATTTAATCTATCGGTGATTATCTACCTTTCTTTTTCTCACATACTATGTATTTATCTCATACCGTATAAACATGTCTGTGTGTGTGTGTGTGTGTGTGTGTGTGTGTATTTCTGGCATTGTGACATTTCTATTCTCTTCCATATATTGGTATTTAAGCCTTGTGTGTTTGTCTTAATTCATACAGCTTAAATATATATTAGTATGTATTTTCAATGTTTAAGCAGTTACATTCCTGTCATTTCTTTTTCTTTTCATTATCTTTGGCTATTTACATATCTTATTATTCCTAATAAAACCTCTAACATTTTCATTAAACTTTGAAGGAAAAGAAACTTGGATGTTTATTAAATTTCTATTTAATGTGAATTTGAAAAGATTTTTACCTCAGTGTATCCAGTTAAAAATAAAAATATGGTATATTTTCTTTTTATTGAAATATAGTTAACATACAATATTACATTAGTTTTAGATATACAACATAGTTGTATGTCATTTACATACACTATGAAAAGCTCACCATGATAGGTCAGGTTACCATCTGTCACCATTCATTGGTGACATGTAATGTATAATTATTACAATATTATTGATTGTATTCCCTGTGCTGTGCTCTACATTTTGCATACTGTACTTATTAATCTCCTTCACCTATTTAAGTCTTTCTTCCATTCCCACTCCCCTCTGGAAACCACTGGTTTGGTTTCTGTATTTATGAGTCTGTTTCAGTTTTGTTTATTTGTTTTGGTTTTTAGATTCCATGATAAGTGAAAGCATATGATATTTGTCTTCTCTGACTTATTTTACTTAGCAAAATACCCATTAGGTCTATCCATGTTGTCACAAAGGGCAATATTCAATTCTTTTTTATGCCTGAGTAATATTGAATCATATATATATGTATATATCATATATATACACTTATGTATATATGTGTGTGTATATATGTGTGTGTATACATATATATTGTGTATATATATTTGTGTGTCTATATATATGTGTATATATGTGTATACACATATATATAGACACACACACACACTATATCTTTTTTATCCATTCTTCTATTGAACACTTACATTGCTTCTCTAAGTGGCCCAGGCACTTTCAAATGCTGTCTCTGTGCTGAGTCTCAGAGGAGTGAGTTTATGCATGGGCCCTTTAAAAGCAGACTGTCTATATTCCTCTAGAACTCCCAGAGTGAAGCCCTCCTGATTTCCAAAGCCATATGTTAGGGTGGCTAGGTTTTGTAACACAGATTCCCAGGGTGGGGGTGAGGGGATGAGGGGTGCTGATGTGGAGCTTGAACCACATGGTCCTCAGGGAGGATGTCTGTGCCTATGACACCACTCATTCTTGTGGGTCACAGTGCTAAGGTTATGGATATCAACCAGACCTCATCTGCCCCTCCCGCTCTCTGCATGTGACTTTTCCTTTATATTTTTTACCAGTGTAAGAGCTGTTTGGCTAGTGTTGAGGTCACACTCAGAGAGAGTTGCTCCCTTGGTGTGTATCTGAGGGTAAGTGAACTAAGGATCCTCCTACTCCATCATCTTGATTGGACTCCCTTTCTCTCTCCCATGTATATGAAAAGAAGGAAAGAAAAAGGGAGAGGGGCAGCAGAGTGGGGGGAGGGGGAGAGAGAGAGAGAGATGGAGAAAATCTTAAGCAGGCTCCACATTCAGTACAGAGTCCAATGCAGGACCCAATTCCGCAGCCCTGGGTCATGACCTGAGCCGAAATCAAGAGTTGGACCCTTGACCTACTGAGCTACATAGGCACACCTCTCTCTTTATTAATCATGAAATATTTTAGGCATACAAAAAACTATAGAGAATTATGTAAAGAAAATTTTAGTGTCCAACTGCTAGCTTTGTAATATCTTAACAGTTTGTGTACTTCATTTTTTTTTCCAGCTCTTTTATGTTTCTCTGTGAAATTTTGAAGCATTCTTTATGTAGGCATTTTATGTTGAGTTTATACTTATGTGTTACCATTTTAAATAGCACCACTTTAAGTGTTATTGCTGGCATGGAGCCCAAAGTACTGGATTTGCTTTTAGATTTTTCATGTTTCTATTCATTTCACTCAACTATTGTACTTTTTGCATTTTGAGTCTTTTTGTTTGTTTGTTTTTGGGTTTTTTTTTTTTTTGTATTTTAAGAGATATAACTATATCATCTCAAATAATGTGTCCTTATTCTGAGTGTGTATAATTGTTCTTTTCTTAAGAAACCTTATTTAGTTGGGCAGAACTAACAACAACCATGATCAATGACACGAGTGGTTATTGAGCATCCTTCCTTGTCATATTTCTGAGTTTCATGGCAATGTTAAGTATTGGATAATTATTTTATTGAGATAGATAATTTATAATATTTTTTCTTTTGTCTTCAAGAAACAGAAGACCAAGACCAAAAGCTAGACCTCTGGCTAGCCTTACCATGACTAACACTAGGCAAAGCAATTTTAGGTTAGACAGAGCAGTGGGGTGCACATGGAGCCTGATTCTGACATGAACCAGCTCAGTGATTGTTTTCTGAGCTAGAGCTGTGGACAGGGTAAGACCTACAATAATGGGAATTTGGGCATGACAGTCACCATGACTGACTTGCCTCGTATATGCATGTGTGATCTATACACGTATGAGATTTTGCCAAGAATGGATTTTAGATTTTCTTGATTAAATACTTGACCTACATTGGGGCGCCTGGGTGGCTTAGTCGGTTAAGCGTCCGACTTTTGCTTAGGTCATGATCTCCCAGTTCGTGGGTTCGAGCCCCGCGTCGGGCTCTGTGCTGACTGCCAGCTCGGAGCCTGGAGCCTGTTTCAGTCTGTGACTCCCTTTCTCTCTGACCCTCCCCTGCTCATGCTGTCTCTGTCTCTCTCCTAAAAATAAATAAAACATTAAAAAAATTTTTTAAATACTTGACATACATTACAGTTACTCTGTACATGTGTGTAAATTGTGAATCATGATGTTCTGTAAGTTCTTTATGTGAACTATCTTTCCTATCCCAGGAAAAATAATCTAACCATTCACGGTGTATTATATTTTTTATTATATCACTGAGGGTTTTTTTTTGAGCATACATTTGTATCTGTATTATATAATTGAACTTCTCAATCTTTTCCATCCTATTTGTATAACTGAGGTTGACCTTTAATTTCCTTTTTATGTATTAATACTGTAAGCTTTTGATGTCAGAATTATCTCAATGCTATAAAACAAATTTTGCATGCTTTAAAACTTTACCATGCTTTGAAACAGTTTATAAGTCTAAGAAAATATGTGATGCCTGATGATTGATAGAATTGATCAGTAAGACTGTTTGGACACAGCCTTTAAATAGGACACCCCTTGTCATTTCCTCAGTTTCTCAGGCTTATCAGTTTATTCAGGACTTCTGTTATCCTTTGAGTTAATTTTTCCACTATATTTAAAAATTCTTCTTAGAGAAGAGACTTTCTGCATCAGTTACTGTGTCTCCTTTCAGAGTTTTTATTATCTTTTTCTCTCCATATATTTTGGTTAGATTTGCCAAAACTTTGTTAATTTTAGTGATTTGAATTTCAAAGTTTCATTTCATGATCAGTTTTAGTCTTCTTATTTTATTTTCTGACTTGTTATTTTTGGTTGTTATACTGACTCTTTTTTCTATGTTATTTTCTTTAGGTTTCAAGGTATGTATCTTTCCAACTAGAATAAATCACTTTTTAATGTATTTACTGTCTTTTGGATGATGAAAAAAAATCATTAATATTAATATAAAGAATATTATAGATTTATCTATAATAGATACATTATTATCTATAATAGACTCTCTAGTGAGTTGCTAGAAGAGTAGAGGTTTGGCTCTAACCTTAAATTTAAGGTGAAGTATTCTCATTTTTCACTGCTGACTAAAAAGACCATCAAAATACAAATGTCCTGTGTCCTAAACAGTTGTTTTTCAAAGTATATTTAAGTTTTTAAATTTCAAAGACTTTCCTAATTATTTAACATTTTATGTATTTCTATTTGCTTTAAAAATATATTGAGGATTTGTTAGGAGACTGTAATAGGATCAGTATGTGTTAATATTGCACTATAGTTGAAAAACTGAGTTATTGCCTTTCTTAGAATGCATGGATATAAATGGACTTCAGCTCTATTTATATTTTTTAATATTCTTACTTAAATATTTGTCATTAGCCAGTTTGAAAAGTTATAAATTGACAGTGGTCTGCTAGAGTATGCTATTATGATTGTATTTCTATCAAAGTCTCCTTTTTAATCAGGTTTTATTTTTATGGTTAGATACCATGTCATTTAGCACAATAAGTTTCAAAAATGTTTGACTTGGTAATTTTTTAAAGTTTATTTATATTTATTTTTGAGAGAGAATGGATAAGGGGAGAGAAAGAGGGAGAGAGAGAATCCTGAGCAGGCTCTGCAATGTCAGCACAGAACCCTATGCAGGACCCAATCTTATGAACCATGAGATCATGACCTGAGTAGAAATCAAGAGTTGTTCATGCAACCAAGTGAGCCACCCAGGCGCCCGTGCTTCAGTAATTTTAAATGGATCTCTGTTTCATGAGAACTTTACCTTGTTATTCTGTTTCATCCAACATAGATTTTTCTGCATTATTTTCTTCTTATAGGTGTTATCTTTACTCAGTGTTTTTTTAATGTATTATTTTCTTTTAAAGAAGATTTCTATTATAAGCATGCATTATTTTTGGCTTTTCATAGAAGTGCTTAAATCTTAAGTTTTTAAATGATTATTTATTTATATTGAGAGAAAGAGACCAAGAAAGAGTGGGAGAGAGCCATAGAGAGGGAGAGAGAAAATCCTGAGCAGGCTCCTCACTGTTAGCAGAGAGACCTACACAGACGGGACTCGAACTCACAAGCTGTGAGATAATGGCCTGAGACAAAATCAAGAATCAGATGCTTAACTAGCTGAATTACATAGGCACCTCTTCTATTTTAATTCTTAAAACTAGCATCTGTTGTGTTTTATGCTTTAAAAAAGGTATCCTTAATTTCTGTTGTTTCCATTGACTTTATGGACTGTGCCTTGTGTTTTTCTATGCAGTTCATTATTTTACTATTACTGCTTTCTTTGATTATTATAAAAATCCTTGAATGTATATTTATCTGTTATAAACTTATGAATAAAACATTAAATTATGAACACTGTGTATCAAAGATATCTAGCTTATTTTATTTCTTCCCTCAAATTCCTATCTTTGCCAATATAATCTTCAATTATGGAGCTAAATTATCATTTTTATCAGCTCCTATATCTTACAAAATCATTTATTATTTGTAGATTTCCATATAGAAAATGATAAAATTTCCTTTCTCTGTTAGACTATTTTTGCTTTTAGCAACATGGTACTCTTTAATTGCCATATTTCAAGCAAGTTGGAATGATACCTTGAGTTTATTTACTTCAGTATGACAAAATTTCAAGCTCAAAAGCTTTAGCGTGTTCTATATTCCTATACTATCTCTCGTTTTCACTTATTACTGGCTGCATCTTTATCCATGCTGCATTTCTCTATTATCCAGTGTAGTATGATTTAGGGTATTATATGTGCATTTTCCCCATCTAATTCTAGGAGTTTTTAATAGTCTTCTGTTGAGGCATAAATTTCATACATAAAAATAAACAAATCTTAAGGGTACAACTGCATATAGTTTTACTTTTTATACAGCTGAATAATCACCAAACAGATCAAAATGTAGGCCAGTTCTAGTACTGTGTAGGCACCTTGATGCCACTTTTCACTTTATATGCAGAATTCCATACCCTAAATTAACCACTATTATTATTTTTATCATTGATCGCATTTACTACTTTTGCTTGCCTTAAAATTCATGGAATTGAGACATTACAATATGTAACCTTTTGTATCTGATCTTATTAGCTTTATATTATGTCTTGTACATTATATAAATGGAATGACACAATATATATTCTTTTGTGTCCAGCTTATTTTGCTTAATACAATATTTTTGAGATTTATAAGCATTGAACAGGTCAGTACTTTGCTCTTTTTTAGTACTAAATAGTATTTTATTGTAGGAATATAGCATCATTTATTTATGCATTCTCTTGTTAGTGGACATTTGGGTCGTTTCTAGTTTAGGGCTATTATGAATATAGCTACTGTGAACATTCTGTGAGTCATTTGGTAGATATATGAACTCATTTCTCTTGAACACATATTTAGGAGTCGAATAACTAGGTCCTAAGATACGTATATGTTCTTTAGAAGTGTTCATACAATTTTCAAAGTTACAGAACCATTTTACAGTACTTTCAGGAATGTACAAGTGTACTGTTTCTAATACATCCTCATCTACATTAAAAGTTTTCAAGTTTTTTCCTTTTTTTAATTTTTAAAAACATGTATTTTTGAGACAGAGCATGCAAGCATGAGTGGGGGAGGGACAGAGAAAGGGGGAGAGAGAGAATCCTAAGCAGGCTCTGTAAGAGCCTCACAACAGAGCCTGATGTGAGGCTCCATCTCACAAACTATGAGATCATGACCTGCACCAAAATCAAGGGTCAGATGTTTAACTGACGGAACCACCCAAGTGCTGCGCAAGTTTTTCCTCTTAAAATTTTACCTATCCCATTGAGTTTGTAGAGATATCTCACTGTGATTTTAACTGGCATCTCTCTACTAATGTTGAGTTATTTGGCTCTAATAAGCCATTTAGAGATTTTATTTATAAAATGCCTGTTCAAGTCATTTACCTATTGTTTTTTAAATGCATTTATTTTTATCTTGGGGGTATAGTTTTCTTATTTTCCCTCAAGATTTACTGGAAAAATTGACAAATATCACTATTTAAGTTTAAAGATGTACAGTGTGAGTGTGATATACATACACGTTATGAAAGGATTCCATGGTAGGGGAAGGTAACACATCCATCACCTCACATAGATAACTTTTTTTTGTTTATTTTTGATTTTGTGTTGAGAACACTTATATTACTTAACACATAGTGTAATATTAGCTTCAGGTATACAGTATAGTGATTTAACACTTCCATACATCACCCTGTGCTCATCACAAGTGTACTTCTTAATCCCCATCAACTATTTCACCCATCCACCCACTTCCCCTCCTAACCATTTTGTTCTATGTGGCTAAGAATATATTTCTTGGTTTGCCTCCCTCTCTCCTTTTTCCCCGTTTGCTTGTTTATTTTGTTTCTTAAATTCCACAGATGAGTGAAGTCATATGGTATTTGTCTTTGTTTCACTTAGCATTACACTCTCCAGCTTCATCTGTGTTTTGGCAAATGTCAAGATTTCATTCTTTATATGGCTGAATAGTATTCCTGTGTGTGTGTGTGTGTGTGATGTACTCACACATATACCAAATCTTCTTTATCCATTTATCATTCAATGGATATGTGGGGTGTTTTCATAATTTGGCTATTGGAGATAATTCTTCTATAAATAGCAGAGTACATGGATCCCTTTGAATTAGTATTTTTGTATTCTTTGGGTAAATACCTAGTAGTAAAACTGCTGGATATTTGGGTAGTTCTATTTTTAACTTTGAAGAACCTCTACACTGTTTTCCCAGGTAGCTGCACCAGTTTGGATTCCCACCAACAGTGCAAGAGGGCTCTCCTTTCTCCACATCCTCACCAACACCTCTGGTTTCTTGTGTTGTTGATTTTAGCCATTCTGATAGGTGTGAGGTGATATCTCATTATATATTTGATTTGTGTTTCCCTGGTGCTGTTAAGCATCAGTGATGTTGGGCATCTTTTTTTCGTGTGTCTGTTGGCCATCCATATGTCATCTTTGGAAAAATGTCTATTCATGTCTTCTGCCCATTTTTAAATTGGATTATTCTTTTTTGGGTGTTGAGTTTTATAAATTCTTTATGTATTTTTTATACTAACCCTTTATCAAATATGTCATTTGTAAATATATTCTCCCATTCTGAAGGTTGCCTTTTAGTTTTGTTGATTGTTTCCTTTACTATGCAGAAGCTTTTTATTTTTATGTACTCCCAATAGTTCATTTTTGCTTTTGTTTCCCTTGCCTCAGGAGAAATATCTAGCAAGAAGTTTCTATGGCCGATGTTGAAGGAATTACAGCCTGTGTTCTTCTCTAGGATTTTTATGGTTTTAGGTCTCATATTTAGGTCTTTATTCCATTTTGAATTTATTTTTGTGTACAGTATGATAAGTGTACGGTATAAGAAAAGTTTCATTCTTTTGGACATTGGTGTTCAGTTTTCCCAGCACCATTTGTTGAAAAGACTTCTTCCCCATTGGTTATTCTTTCCTGCTTTGTTGAAGCATATAGCCATATAGTTATGTGTTCATTTCTGAGTTTTCTGTTCTATTCACCTATATGTCTATTTTTGTGCCAGTACCATACTGTTTTGAACGTTACAGCTTTGTAATATAATCTGAAGTCTGGAATTGTGATGCCTCCAGTTTTGCTTTTCTTTTTCTTTCTTTTTTTTTTTTTTAATTTTTATTTATTTCTAGGAGAGAGAGAGACAGCGTGAGAAGGGGAGGGTCAGAGAGGGAGATACAGACTCTGAAACAGGCTCCAGGCTCTGAGCTGGCAGTCAGCACAGAGCCCGACACGGGGCTCGAACCCACGAACCACGAGATCATGACCTAAGCAAAAGTCGGACGCTTAACCGACTAAGCCACCCAAGTGCCCCTTGCTTTTCTTTTTCAAGAAATCTTCTTTGTCTATTCTGGGGTCTTCTGTGGTTCCATACAAATTTTACAAAAATTTGTTATTTTACAAAAAATAACATTTGTTATTCCAGTCCTCTTCAATTTCTTTCATTAGGGTTTTATAGTTTTCAGAATATAGGTTTTTCACCTCCTTGCTGCTAGGTTTATTCCTAGGTAGGTTATTGTTTTTGGTACACATGTAAATGAGATTGATTCCTTGATTTCTCATTCTGCTGCTCCATTACTGGTGTATAGAATGTGATAGATTTCTATGCATTGGTTTTAAATCTTGCAGCCTTACCGAATTCAACGATCATTTCTAGAATATTTTGTTTTGTTGTGTTATCTTTAGGGTTTTCTATATATAGTATCATGTCATCTGCAAATAGCAAAAGTTTTATTTCTTCCTTACTAATTTGGATTCCATTTATTTCTTTTTGTTGTCTTATTGCTGTGACTAGGACTTCCAGTTCTATGTTAAATAACAATGGTAAGCAAGGACATCCCTGTCTTGTTCCCGACTGTAGATAACTTCTCAGTTTTTCACCATTGAGGAGGATATTAGCTGTGGATTTTTCATACACGGCCTTTATTATGTTCAGATATGTTCCCTCTAAATCTAGTTTGTTGTGGGTTTTTATTACGAACGCATGCTTTGCTTTGTTAGATGCCATTTCTGCATCTTTTGAGAGGATCATGTTGTTTTTAATCCTTTCTTTCATTGATGTGGTGTATCACATTGATTTTTGAATATTGAACCATCCTTGCTATCCAGGAACAAATCCCATTTGATTGTGGTGAATGATGTGTTTAATGTGTTGCTGGATTTAATTTACTGGTACTTTATTGAAAACTTTTGCACCCATATTCTTCAGGAATATTAGCCTATAGCTCTCTTTTTTAATGGATTTTTTTTTTTCAATCTGATTTTGTTATCAGGGTAATCCTGGCCTCATAGAATGAACTTGGGAGTTTACCTTTCTCTTCTATTTTTCGGAATAATTTGAGAAGACTAGGTATTGACTCTTCTACTCTCTTAGCAAATTTCAAGAATACAATACAGTATTGTTAACTACAGTTGTCAAGGTATACACTAGATTCCATAATGGCTTTATGAGTAATTACTACCTTTATTATGTTTGCTTTTACCTCTGAATTTTTTCATAAGTTTTTGTTTTTTGTTTTTTGGTTTTTTTTTTTTGCTTTTAGTTATGGCCTTTTGTTTTAACTCAAAGAATTCCCTTTAGCATTTCTTATAAGGTTGGCTTAGTAGTGATAATGCCTTTAATTTTTGTTTGTCTTGGAAGCTCTTCATCTTTTTTTCTATTTTGAATGTTACCTTGCTAGATCACACCTCTACCTTCTGGCCTACAAAGTTTCAGCTGGAAAAATCAACTGATACACTTATGAGATTTCCTATATATGTAATTGTTTTCTTTTCCCTTGTTATCTTTAAAATTATCTTTATCATTAATTTTTGCCATTTTATTTATTTTTAAATGTTTGTTTATTTTTTAGAGAGAGAATGAGTGGGGAATGGACAGAGAAAGAGGAGACAGTGGATCCCAAGCAGGATCTGTGCTGTCAGTTCAGAGCCTGATTCAGAGCTCAAACTTATGAACTGCAAGATCATGACCTGAGCTAAAGTGGGAACCTTAACTGATTGAGCCACCCAGGCGCCCCAGTTTTTGCCAGTTTAATCATTGTATGTTTTGGTGTTGATTTTCCTGGGTTCATCTTGTTAGAAGCTCTTTGTGCTTCCCAGATTTGATGTCTGTTTCATTCCCTGCATTATGAGCTTTGAGCTATAATTTTTTCAAATAAATTTTCTGCCCCTTCTGTCTCTCTCATTCTGGTATCTCTATAATGTAGATGTTATTACACTTTATGATGTCACTGAATTCCCTTGAGCTAGTCTCAGTTTTCATTATTCTCTTTTCTTTTTGCTGTTATTCTTGGTTGCTTTCTATTAATATTACCCTGTCTTCCAGATCATTGATTTGTCCTTCTGCCTCCCCTAAACTGCTGTTTATTCCTTCTAGTCTGTCCCCTGTCCCCCACCACCAGTTACTGAGTTAATTTCTTGTTGCATCTGGTCTATATTTTTTATTTTGTTGTTGAAGTTCTCACTCAATTCATGTACTCTTTTCTCAACTTCAGTATCTTTATGAACATTAGTTTGAATTATTCATCAGGCATATTGTATATCTCAGTTTCACTTAGTTCTTTTGCTGTGATTTTTGTCCTATTCTTTCATTTAGTAAATATCCTTCTTTCTCCTCATTTTGTCTCTCTGTGCTTGTTTCTATGTGTTAGGGAGGTCAGCTATGTTTTGTCTGAAAAGTAGTGTCTCTGTGGGGCACCTGGGTAGCTCAGTTGGTCAAGTATCTGACTCTTAATTTTAGCTTAGGTCATCTCAGGGTCATGAGATCAAGCCTCATATCAGGCTCTATGCTGATAGCATGGAACCTACTTGATATTCTCTCTCTCCCTCTGACACTCTCCTCCACTCACACTCTCTCCAATAAAAAAATTAATGTCCTTGCATAGAAGAGGCTCTTTGGTGCCCTGTTGTGCAATGCCCCCTAGTCAACAGAAGCAGGTACTCCAAGAGTATCTATTATGGGCTATGTGTGCCCTCCTGCCATATCCTCAGCCCAGTTAGCTGCAATGACACACTTTGCATTCTGAGCTGGTTTTGGTCCTGAGCTGTTGAGGGTCCTTTCTGAGGCCTTGGTGGGCTAGTTGGTGTGCAGGGGAAGCAACCACCATATCTATTTTCAGTTAACCTTTGTTCAAGGCCCATAGAGTTGTTTCATTGGGGGGCTAGGCCCGCAGTCCAACTAGGCGGCTGTAGTCAGCATCTTTGCCACAGTTGCAGGTGTATCCAATGCCAGGCCTTTTACCTGCACAGTCAGCTAAAAGGCTTGGATGCTGGAATTGCTGGTGCACTGCACTTTTGTGTGGGGTTCTCTCTCCTTCTCCCAAAGGCAGGAGACACTTTGTTGTAGAATAAGCCCCTGCTGGGGCTGCTTGCTTGGTGTGATTTTGGAGGAATGTCTGTTGAGGCTAGAAGGTTGGATGGGGCAGGTCTTCTAATGAATGGTGGAGCAGGGCATGCAGTGCCAGCAAAATAGGTGGAGAGTGTTAATATTGGTTCCTACAAGTTTCAGGTTATCTAGGCTGGGGTAAAGGAAGAGAAATGGCACTCATCAACACTTTTGGTTTTGGAGAAGGCTCCTGGAGATCTCTGCACTTCCAGCACATTTCTGACATTAGCAAATAAATCTCCTTTAGGTGTATCGCAGGTGCTTTTTAAACTGCTACTTCTGTGCTGTATCTCCAGCAGGGTTATTTATCTTGCTGGCTCTGTTAAAGGCAGGGACTCACTTTTTTATCTTTCTCCTGCTTTCTTGGAGTTGAGCCCTGCAGATTTTCAAAGCTCCAGGACTTAAGCCTCAGTATTTTTCAAAGCCAGGTGTTATGGGGATTCAGTATCCATAACTAGTTCCCAGAACCTGGGTGCCTAGTGTGGGGTCTGATCCTCTCACTTCTCTGGGATTGTGTCACCCCTCCCATTTGTAGTTAGTCTCACTGGGGGGTTTAGTTCCCAACCACATCTCTGCCCCTCCTACTCTCTCCAATGTGCCTTTCTTTTTATGATTAACTGTGGAAGGTCTGTTATGCCAGTCTTCAGGTCACTTTCAGATGTTGTTCAGATGTAACTGTTATCTCAGTGTGTTCATGGGCCAAGGTGAGCTTAGGATCTGCTCTGCCATATTTCTCCTGCCCTGTGTTTCCATTTTTACTTGTGTCAGATATATTTGGACTTCCCTTTTCATTTTTCCTTTGACCTGGTCATTCAGGAGTGTGTTATTTCATTTCCACATATTAGTGAATTTTCCAATTTCATCCTGCTGTTGGTTTCTAGCTTCTTATCATTATGGTTAGAAAAGATATTTGATATAATTTCAATTATGAATTTGTTGAAACTTGTTTTGTTGTTCCTTTATTATATGTTGTGGCCTAACATATAATTAATTCTGGAGAATATTTTGTGTGCACTTGAGAAGAATGTGTATTCAGCTACTGGAGGAATTGTTCTGTATATGGAGAGAATGCTCCAGATAAGTATATTAGGTCTATTTTGTCTGTAGTGATGCTCAAATCCACTGTTCTCTTATTGATTTTCTGTCTGAATGATCCATCCACTATTGATAGTGGGCTATTAAAGCCCTCTACAATTGTGTTGCTATTTATTTATCCTTCTGGTTCTGCACATACGTGTGCACGTGCATGTGCACGCGCATTCCAATGTGGGTGCATATTTATAATTGTTACATCTTCATGATGAATTGACCTCTTGATCATAATATAATGAGCTTTTTGTCTCTGTGGCTCTTTTTAACTTAAAGCCTATTTTGTCTGATGTAAGTATCGCTACTACATTTTCTTTTAGTTTCCATTTGCTTGGAATATATTTTTTTCTTTCTTTTTGTGATCACTTTATGTGTGTCCTTAAAGCCAAAGTGACTGTCTTGTAAACAACATATTTGTGGTGTTACACTTTTATTTTTTTTACTTTATCATATATTTTCTACAGATTTTTTCCTTTAGGATTACTATGACACATATAATATCTTATAGTGATAATATCCTATTTTAAGTTAGTAACAACCTATCTTTGATAGTATACAACCTAATTTAATAAAATTCTATACCTTGTCTTCTCTCCCTGCTCACACTTTAGGTTATTGCTGTTATTGTTGATATATTGTTAATATTTTGTATTAAATAACAAATTTTTGTAAACATGGTATTTATTTAATACCTTTTATTTTAATTTTTTAACTAGAGTTGAAAGTGATTTATGCACCACTATTACAATACTAGAGAATCTGAATTTATCTGTCTATTTACTGTGCTGGTGATTTTGACACATTCATATGTTTTCACGTTTTGTGTTGAGCTTTAAAAATTCTTTTTGCCTTTAACATTCTGACATTTTTTTATGTGTCTTGATATAATTCTTTTTGGGTTCAACCTTTGGGGATATTTGAACTATGAATCAAGATATTCTTTCTTTCCTCACATTTGAGAAGCTTTCATCCACTATTTTTAAAATAAGCTTTCTGTCCCTTTCCCTTCCTCTTTTTCTGAAATTCCTATAATGCTTATAGGAATGCAAAAGATTTTGATGTTGTCTCATAAGTACCATAAGCTTTCTTAACTTTTTCATTTATATTTCATTTTGTTCTTCTGACTGGTTAATTTCAAGTGATTTGTCCTCAAGTTCACTGACTTTTCCTTCTGTTTTGTCAAGTCTGCTGTTGAAACTATTGAATTTTTCAGCTCAGTCATTATATTCTTCAGCTCTAGGATTTTTATGTGCAGTTTTGTGTGTGTGTGTGTGTGTGTGTGTGTGAATGTTTATATCCCGTTATTGATCTTCTCATTTTGTTCATGCATTGTTTGCCAAAATTTGTTTTATTGTCTATCTGTGTATTCATTGAACTTAAGAGGATTATTCTGAATTATTCTGAGTTTGCTGGAGACAGATCATTGATATTCATTTGTTTAGAATTGGTTATTGGATCTATATTAGTTTCCTTCGGTGGTGTCATGTTTATCTGATTATTCTTTATGAGCTTTGTATCCTTGCATTGGTAACACAATTGAGGAAGCTACCTCCTCTTCAAGCCTTTACAGTTTCCCTTCAGAAAAGAAACCTTTTCCTTTCAGCATAGTTTGTTGTTCTGAATGAGTTAACTGGTAATGTCTGTGGCAGGTGAGACTTAACTATTGTTGTCTTTAGTTGGGTGGGATCATTGCCCATGCTTTGAGGTTGGGAGTGTGCTGACTGGGCTCCACATTCGAATGAGACCACTACCTGGGTTCTGCAATCACCTCTGGTTGGACAGGATTGCAGGCTGTGTTCCATGATAGGACAGTGCCATTTGTTGTACTCCATAACTAGGCAGCAATACTAACTGGGCTTCTTGCCTGAGTGAGACCATAAGCTGTGCCCAGCAATCAGACTGGGCTGTAGTATATATTCTTTTGCCAGACAAGATTGTATGCTGAGCTCCACAGTGGGACACCAACGTAGGCTGGGCATTGAGGCTTTCCATGGTCACTGTCAGCCTCCTTGCTCAGGCAGAACTGGCATCTCTCCTCAACCATTGTGCAGGGTGCAAGCTTGATCTTTTACCCAGGCTAATCACTGAATGAGCTTCATGGCTAATCAAAGTCTCTTTCAAGGCTTTCTGGGTAAGTGGGGCTAGTGGCTATGCTCATCCATTGGGTAGGGCTGCTGACTTCTTTATTACCCAGGTGAAGCTGTAAAATGGGCTCTCCATGGCCAGGATAACCTATTGGCTGATGGACACAAACCAGATAGAACTACTCACCCAGCTCCTTGGCCAAAGGAGGCTGCCACCTCGGCAATGTACATAGGCAAAGCCACTGGCTGGCATCTCTGCTTGAGCATTATTGCCAGCAGAAACATGTTTCCAAGATCCATGTTCTGGTTTTTCTGGATCCAGCCTCTGTTCTCTATCTCTAGATAATCCACAGTGGTCTAGTTTGCTGATTTCCCCCAGTGATTCCCATGAGGCAAAACCCAAGTTGGCCTTCAGAGAAGCATTCTGTAACAATAAGAAAGCATTCTGTAACCTTGGGTTCTCTTTTCCCTACTGGAGAAACAGTAGGCCCAAGGTAGCTTTCTGGATGTAGTGCTCTGTCAGCCTGGGGGAGAGGCTGTGCACCCAAAGAGAAACCATTCCTCTTACCTTCTAATGATGTGTGTGTGTGTGTGTGTGTGTGTGTGTGTGTGTGTGTGTGTGTGTGTGTGTGTGTTTGTGGTCCAAGGGGTGCTTCACCCTAACCCCTAGTTTTAGGATTTTGGCAAAGGTATCTTGTCTATGGACTCTGGTTGCTGGTTGGTATTTCTCTGTAGGGGGACTGAAATCAGGAACCACCTATTCCACTTGTCTTGCTGATATCACTTTCCTATTTTTATTGATTTAAAGAAGCTCTTTATATATTCTGGATATAAGTCCTTTCTCAGAAGTATACATTATGAATATTTTTCCAACCTTTATCTTTTTACCTTCATTAAAATGGGTTATTTTGTCTTAGTAGAAGTTGTTAGTTTTAATAATGTGCAGTTTATTGTTCTCTTTTGAGCTTGATTATCTATTTTGTCTTGTTTAATAAATCTTTATCTAACCGAAGGCCATAAAAACATTCTATATTTTCTCTTAAAAGCATAATGCATTTAGTTTTCACATTTAGATCAATGGTCCTTGTTTAAAAAACAAAAACAAACAACTTTGTGTAACGTGTTTTACAAGTGTATTAGTTTGAGTTCTTCCAAAGTTAAATCCTGTGCCAATAATTCAGTGCAAGTGATTTATTAAGAAAATATTCCCATGAGAAACCAAAACAGTAATGGTGACATGGAATTGAATAAGGAAAGAAGCCAATCTGCCATCTCAAATGAAGTCCCCAACTCAGTCTGATCTTAAAAATAGCTCTAGAATATAATTATACCACAGAATTGTCCCTCCTTGAGGCCAAGGAACTGGGCTTATGTCCCCTGCCACTACTTATTCACCAGCTATAGGCTGACTTTTAGGGAATTGAGTGGAGTAGTCATGATTTTCCTTAGAGTTTTAGAAATGTAGTGGAAGTGTCCAGGAACAATCATCTGAGAGTCTCAAGTACAAGTCATTAGCAGCAAAGCATGTAAAAATGGAGAAAAGCACACTCAGAGTACCTAGTCCATTGGTTTATCCACACACCAACATCACACTGTCTTAATTACTATAGGTTTAAACTACTGATTAAACTTGGTAATATAAATATTCCAATTTTTTAAAATTCTTCGATTGTCATAACTATTCTGTGTCTTCTGCGTGTCCATATAAATTTTAGAATTAAAGTGACAGTTTCTTCCAACAGTTCTGCTGTGTGTGCTTTGATATTTCATGGAATCTGTAGATCAATTTGGGAAGGACTGATATCTTAACAATAGTGTTTAAATCCATGATTATGGCATATCTCTCCATTTTTAAGATTTTTACTTTCATTCAATAATGTTTTATAGTTCTCAGGAAGTTTGGCTCATCTTATCCTATTTTCACATTTTTATGTTATAGTAAATGAAATTGTTATTTTCACTTTCCCATTGTTGATGGCTAATGTACAGATATTAATTTTTAAATATTAAACTTACATGAAATTACTAAATTCACTAGTGTTAAAAACACTCTATAGGAAATAAGTATTTCCACACTTTGTGAGGCTCCTTTCCTTATTTTATTTCATCACTGTATCATGGTCTCCAAAATTCAAGTACTTCTCTTTGTTGCATTTTCTACACTTCATTCCATAATTATGATATTATAAGAAAATATAAAAATGCTACATCTCCTTTTGTTTGTCAGTCTATCCAGTCTCTCCTTTCTGTACCTACCTTCTCATAGAAAATAGTATGAGAGATTGTCATGGTAGGTTTCACATGTCATAGGTACAGCATGGGGCCAACCAAGCAGTCCTAAAGCAGACATATTCTAACAACCAAGAGATAAAGACATTCTCAAAGGCCTCAGGGTGGTGTAATATATATAAATGCTTCCTGATTCCTTGTACTTTTGTTGTCTTATTTGTATAATTTCAAATCAATTTGTTTAGCTTAAAACTTTTTCAAATATTAATTCAGAACAGTTTAATGATTTACTATGTTGGCTTGGTTTGGAAGTACTTAACTTCCACTTTAAAACAGAATGATTTGTCTTTTATATATAGGTTAACAGCCTTTTTAGCTGATTGTCCTTTAACAGGAACCTAATTTTAAAAATAGATTTGTGTGTGTGTTTATATGTGTGCACATACACATATTTCTATATGTGACAATGAAAATAGATATATCTATATATATATATAGATCCATCATAAATGACTTATCAATCAAATAAAACTTTTAAAAATAATGACATTTATTAAAACTCCTTTAGGTGAAGGTTATATTAGATGCCTATTTAATATTTAATTACTAAATATTGAATATTGGCTTTAGGGAACTTATATATTGCTTTGTACTTTTGCAGATCTATATCATATCGTTCTAATCCTTAAAAAACTCAGAATCTCAGTGAAGAGAAAAAAGGTATTTACATGATGGCAAAAATAGAGAACAATACAAATAGTTAAATATATGTTATCATTTAATCTTATTTTGGGATCATAAGAGAATGAGCTCTTTGTAATCATAAGAGAGTAAGAAAAGCCCCTGCTAAAAGTCAGGTATCTTGCGATCATGATGACATATAGAAAGTCACTGAACACAGGCAAAGAGTCTGAGTACAAACTGATTGATACAGCATCCTCTAAGCGCAGAAGCTGTCTTGCCTGGAATACAGTGCAGCTGTTAACAAACTGAGGGGAATCAGTTAAAATGAGAACCAAGAACAAAAGTCTTTTAAATGGTCGATTAACAAATTACCTTTGAATTGGCAGCATATAGAATTAATATGTGCTTTATTAGCAGCCTACCTTCTAAAAACTTCCATTATAGATATTCCTTTAGTTATACTTCATTTATTTGTATGTTCAGATATCTTCTGGTTACTCATACAAGCAGATAGATCTTCTGAAACCAAAATCTTATAGTTACACATACTCTGATCAAGTATCAGACAGTTATAGCTGTATCTCAACTTGTATTTACCTTACACTGAAATAGAATGAACTGACTTCAGTCAGATTTATCAAAGTACGTGCAAATTTAGTTAATGCGAGAGTTGTGCTCTGAGTCCCTAAGATGTATAGTTTATTATCCTTTTTCCTTCTCTCTCTTCTAGTTCTCCTCCTCCTCTTCCTCCTCCTCTCTTTCTCCTTTCTTTTCCTTTCCTCCTCTTCCTATTATTCCTCCTCCTTCTCCTTCTTTCTTCCTCTTCAAAACTGTTACAATGTGTAGTATTTTCTACGGTCCAGTAACAGTGGATTGATCAGTAGATTTATTCCTCTGTTACTATATAGTTTACATTATTTTTAAACATTTGAAATAATAAATCAGGATGATTATGTATAAATTTCAAAGATACTAGATGATTTGACTTGCCACGGACACAAGAGAAGGATACAGTAATATTTATTTTCACAAATATATAAACTAAACTATGTAGTATTTCACCAAAAAAAAAGATTATTTTGAAACTAAACTAGTATTTCTGGTAGCCCAGGGTTCAAAATCTGTGGGCATGAAGTAATTTGATGGTGGTTTTGAAATTTTCTAAAATTAGTATATTGGAAGTAGCTGATATTAGGGGGTAATTTAAGAGAAAATCTCAGCACAAGTTTGAAAAAGATATAATGGGAGCTATAAAATGAGGTAAAATGTATAATACAATAATATGTATTATCCCCCTGATTATTTTATATGTGTATACCCACATACACACACTCTGATTCTTTCTTCTATTAGAGGTTAGTGAAAAACTTTGAGGTAGATTTTTAAATAAAGTATAATTTAGCACTTTAATTTTCATGAATAAACCTCTTTGCCCTCTTCTCTGTTCTTCCCTACATAGACTTTGCCAGAGAAATAGCAATGGAAATGACTATTAGTATAATACACTCTTTATTCTTTTTGGTAATGACCCCTAGCTTGAAAGAAATGGGCTGAAATTTTTGTTGGGCAACTTTTTGCAACAGAACATCATTGTAATTAATGCAACAAACTACTCTTGCCATGGACAATTGTATGATACATGGAAATAGATTGTTGTATATGATCTCTGTCATAATGGCATTTAGAATAATGGAATTCTGCCTGTATTCTCAAACATCTATAAAATTGAGTTATAAGTCCCTGACTTTAATACAGTCTTAGGCCTTGGAACATTCCAGTGTCTATCAGGCTCAGGGCATGGTTTTCCAGGGTTTGAAACAAGTTTCTTTATGTTTAAAATGCATCAGCTATACAAGCTAGCTGTCAAAGTCATTTACTAATTTGAGAAGTTCCAGTGCAAAAGCAGGGGGAGAATTGTTTTCTAAAAACGCAGTGGTGTCTGTAGATATCTATCACTATATAGAATTTATCTGGGAATATAGACCTTGGAAGAGTTGGCTACTAGTTCACTAAATATTTGCCTAAGGACAAGGAATGACTTGACCAATGGCCAAGTGATGGATAACACAGAGTTAGAGAAACTGAGGCATCGTCAAGAACAAAAGACACAAAGTCAATGAAATGTTACATTTTGAATACATAATATAATTACAGTTTATAGCTGTTTAAATTTATAAAAGAAAAATATTCTGTTCATGAAGTTTTCTGAATTAAGACCTGCAAAAAGTACACAGCTGTGGCAATTCCAGAGTTATTATTTTAAATTGGGGCTATATGGTTGACTGGTAAGAGAGGGACTATTGGAATTATAAACACTGTGTATTTGGAGGCATAGTCCTCATATATATATATATAAAACATTGTTATTTAATTACCTACACCTAGGGATTCCTGAGAGAAATAAATTATAAAAACACATGAAAGCCCTTGGTGATTTAGTACGGGGCTCCCTTTTCCTACATCCCTCATTCCCTCTCATCCCTGTTGCTGTCTCCTTCACCACCCCTTCTTCTCTTTCTTATTACCTCTATCTCTAAGCTACATACATGCATATATTTATATTAAAAAGCCAGAAAGGCTCAGAATATTATTTTTGTCTTGACACAGGTAGATTGAAAATTAGACCTATGACCTGTAGTCTGCTAGACGGTACATCCTCTGGTCAGTAGCCAAATATGCTAAGAGATCCTCAGAACTTTGAAATATATCCCTCTGCTACACTTGACAAACCTACATGGGTTTAAACCTGATATGGGATCAGGAATAAAAGATGAGTTTCTTTTTCATGCATTAACAAAATTTCATCAAGGAAAGTAGGTTCTTTATCGTTCAGGACCCAAACAACTTTGTTAGTCTACATGTTTTGCCTTGCGTTCCAGAACTATTCACTAATTCACAGAATAAAGTGTTTACAGGATTAGCTAGTGAACATTTACATTGGCTTGTACAGTAAGTTAGGATATGAGCATTTATTAGACAGTTATAACTGCTCAAAACCCACTAGAGATGCATTCACTTTAGTTTAAGGGTTGCACATTTCCCTATAAATGGCTTGTTGTGAATAATGTAAATGTGCATCACTGAGAATAAATTAAAGACATTTCCTGCTATTGGTAATGTGTTAGAATAGTTGTGCCATAAATCACTTGAGCAGCATTTATAGATTACTATACTCTATCTAGGCCAAGCTTGTAAATATCTGTGTAACTCATAATTCAGTGATTTGCAACCCACTAAAGAAAACCTTAGAGATTTTTCTCTTGTTTTTTTTCTTCCCTCTCATATGATAGCAATAAACATCTCCCTCAAAGATAATTCATTTTGAATGCTTCTATAAAGCTTAACTTTTTAATAGAAGCTAGAGAATTTAATGTATAACAAGAAACATCAACCAGAAGCCTCTGGAGTGACTCTAACAGCTCATAGGTGGGTCTTCACCCAGGTATACCTTTGCCCTTTCCCTACCAAGGAGTCCTTCCTGGAAGACTCAGGAATTCTCTGCAGGCTTGTGGCCATAGGAAGTGACCATTTTCCAATGCTTTTAGGCTTCCTTTGTGCTTTGTTTTCTCCCTACTTCCTTCTCCACTCTTCTCCTCCTCCTCTCTCTCCCTCCTCTTTCTCCTCTCTCTCTCTCTCTCTCTCTCTTTCTCTCTCTCTCTCTCTCTCTCTCTCTCTCTCTCTCTCACACACACACACACACACACACACACACACACACACACACACACGACAATCATGTAGGAAACAAACAGACATATTTTGTCTACTCCTAATTTCATCAGTTTTATTAGAACATAGGACACATCAGAAGCAAAATGGGCATTCAAGTTTTGGTTTTTTTTTAATAATATAGACCCTTGATTTCCATGTATCCTTGGAATGGCTGTACTAAGTAAAAGCAAATTCAAAACAAAACAAACAAAATAAATAAAACTAATGGGGCGCCTGGGTAGCTCAGTCCTTTAAGTGGCTGACTTCGGCTCAGGATATGATCTCACGGTTTGCGGGTTCGAGCCCCGTGTCAGGTTCTGTGCTGACAGCTAGCTCAGAGCCTGGAGCCTGCTTCAGATTCTGTATATCCCTCTCTCTCTCAGACCCTCCCATGTTCGTACTATCTCTCTCAGAAATAAATAAAACATTAAAAATTTTTTAATAAAATAAAGTCAGGCCCAGTGTTTCTCTATGCTAGGCATTTTGTGTGTATTATATCATTTAATGCTTATAGAATAGCATGACTAGCCCCCTTATATTAGTGAGGAAAGTGAAAGGTTTAGAAAACTTATAAAGTCTGGGGTTGCAGGGCCCACAGTTGAAATTGAGCCTAATTTAAAAGCCAGTATCTGTATTCTTTCAGCCTGATCTATCTCTCCAGAACTGTAGCAAGAGATTTCATTCTTATGAAAATTGGTCATGTCTGTTTAATAGAATGCTCTGCAATTTTGCCTCTATGAACTGTGTTTGAATTTCCAAACTTACAGTACAGCCTGTTCTGTCTCATGTTCACCTATGTTGCTTTCTTTTGCCTCTTTCTGGTTGCATTGGACTTCTAGCCTAAGAGAACACTGTACTTCTTTAGAGAATACACTCCAAATTATACTTTATGCATATGAGTGTTTGTCAATAGGGAGTGAAGAAACCTTGCACTGGTTGAGTTCTGTTACATCACTCCTGTGCACCTACCATCCCCAAAGCCTCTGCTTCAGCAGTCTTCAGCCCTCCTCATGCTCACTGGCTCACATTCCACAGTCTGACTGTCATCTATTTTGTGCTCTGCCAATTTTCAATTTGTTTCTGGTGGCACTTGATTGAGAGGCCCTGACCTTTGAGTAATTGGTGATGAGTTGGAACTTAATGGCTCTTAGTTTTCATTTAGATGATACTTTGCTGAATCACTTGCTGCCTTGTGCACAGTCCAGTATGAACCCCTCCCCTAACCAGAGTGACCTCTGTGATCACAGAATGCTTTTTGTTCTTCAGAGTGCTCTCAAACTTATTTTATTTTCTTTGTTGTGAATTATATGGGATAAATTTATGAGTGAAGAAACAGAGAATTGCCTTTTATTTCTAGTTCATTAAGGGAGCAGGCTTCTGTCAATGCTCCTTTTGCAATCACAACATGCTAAAATAGGTTCTCAAAATCTCCAACTTTTTACATAGGATAGTTTTGACATAAGAACATCCAGGTCATTGAACAGTGTATTTGGAAGATTTCAAACACCCATAAAATGTAGAACAGGCCATGGAAACTAATTAGCTACTATTATAATAATAAAATTATTCTCCTTGTTATTGAAATGTACTGGAAAACATTATTTATAAAGTAGGTATATAAAGATAATACTTGATACAGTCTTGAAATCCAAGAAGTTAATGAAAAGGGATATGAAGATTCTGGTTTATGTCCTTTGTATTATGCTATGTGGCTATGACAGGTTGTTGACACTATTTGAAGCTCTATTTACTTATCTATAAAAGTGAGTATAATAATTGCTCATTGGAATATCAAATATGATTTTTATTGGGATTACAAATACATCAAAAATTAATAACATTAAACACCTTAAAACATCAGAGTCAGAGCCCAGGTTTACTTGTACTATTTCTAATTGCTGAACCTTCTGCAAGTGGAGTTTTCTCTAAGAAGTATGACAAGTGTGACTGTTTTAACTTTTGAAATAGTGAAATATAAAATTTAATTTTTTGAAATGACTCATTTGCTTTCTTTGATCTATGAAGAGCTGTCTTTAGTGTCCATGATATTTCATTATTATGATGGCTATTATTAAAATTTTAGTATCCAACTACTGTGTATTAATGGTTTTGAACTCAGATTTGTGATCTGTATTCCATTTTACTTGTGATTTTGATTTCATCCCAAATGTAGGTTTCATGTTCAAGTAGAAAAGGCCAGATTTTCACTTTGAATTTTAAACATGTGTTTACCGTATGTGAAAGTTGCTCTACATGTCCCCCTCTCTAACATTTCAATCCCCCAAGTTGGTGAGATAGAAAATATATTTACTCCTAAGACACACTGATTGATTGCCATGGAAACTCTCCATAAAATGGCATGTCTGATCAGAGAGATCCCTTGGTGATTTTTATACAGATTTCAGATTTTTAAAAATTACATGTGGCTCTCCAAATCTTAACCTCCTTTCCATTTTGGTTGCAGTATCCTTATTACCTAGAAAACTATCTGTGAATAATTTTAAGTGAGCTATGTTTTCTTAAAGGATTTATGGCTGAGTTAGATACGTGCTGTCTCAGTAGTATTCCTTAGTTCTTCATATGTATCTGTAGGGTTTTTTTTTTTTTAAGTTTTAAAACAGTACATTATGTGTATGATATAAAATAAAAATTGCAAATAAAAATACTATGGGTGCTTTTACCTTCAAATTATATTATTATTACAGATTCTATAGAGACAAAATTATGAATCCCCACCCCTTAGATTATTTTTCCTGTTTCAGAAGACGGTGAGATAAAATGGATTTCAATTTGCTTGCAATGTCTTTTTCTCTAGATGGTAAATGCCATGTTGAAAGGCAAATGCTAAGTATACAAAAATGTTGAGTAAACATTTATAGGAAATAAATTTGAAATTTTTAAACAACCAAAAAAAGATTATATTCTTTCCTCCCTGTTTCTCTTCTTAGCACTGGCACTTTGAGAAAGCTATGTAACCTGAATAAATCAAGAAAATTAAAATAATTATGCACAATTTAGAAGTTATTGTAAGGATTAATACATGTAAATCATTAGGCACAGTTTCTAGCACATAAGTACAAAAATAAATTGTAAATACTATACAGTGGACCAATATTAAGTTCCTCCTAGGTGGTGAATGCTATTAGACATGGGGATATAATGACCCTCAAGAAAGCTACATTCTTCAAGAAACCTACAGTCTAATGAGGAATACAGAAAATTTCTAATCAATTTCAACAGAGTAGTAGCTGTTAACAGAGAAAAAGCAAAATTTGTCATGTCAGCATATATTGGCACACTTTTTAACAGCTAGAAGTACCCTGAAGTTTTCCAGGCAGAAAATACACATCTGGAAGCCTCAGATGAGTAACAGTTAGTTAGGCAAGGTGGAGTAGAGTGATGGAGGGAGGGAAAAAAGTGGAAAAGAAAGATTCCGTGTGAGTAAACGCCTAGAGTAATGGTGGCCTAGAAAGAATGAGCCCAGGTGTGGGCTCCCTCTGTGTTGGTTCACCCCACATATAGCATTTAATAACTCTCTTCTTCCTTTGGTGGATCAAGTGGTTTTGGCTAAAAAATGGTTTCATTTCATTCTCCTGGGATGAAAGGGGCCCAAGGATCTTTGGAGGGAGAGATTAGACAAAAGTGGAGAGTGAGATCTTGGAATCATTCTAGATGCATTGTTTAGCCTCTTTGATTTATGGTGGGGACTGGAATTAGAGGGGGATACAAACATTAAAACACATATCACAAAATAGACTCTCTTTTAGTCTTCTGAGACCAGAAGAGGGGCCCAGCACTCTCTCACTGCTGGTAGATACCAAGACTCTGTCCAGACAGTCTCATCACAGGCAGCATCTTGGAGTCCATCACACACCAGGAGCCCCACTGCAGTTTATTGCTTAATTTGGCTTGGTTTTTAAACTTGGTTCTTGAGTGAATGAGGCTTAGAGTGAAGAAAAGGAACCAAGCATCACATGGAAATTAAAGAAGAGAAGAACAGGGGCAGGGGGTGGGTGGGAAGGATCGGTAGACAGTTTGAGGTTAAGAATTTGTTTGTTCCTCAATTCATATAGCAGTGGTCACCTAGGGATCCTCTAGGCGGCTTATAGGTGGTTTATAGGTAGTTTATCACTACATGTTTCATTTGTGTTTTTTTCACAAGTATCTCCTAAATATCAGTGTGCCAGTGCCATTTATAACTCCCTTATTGAAAAAAAATCCAAGTAATTTCACATTTACAGAAAATTCACACCATCAGTTTTTAAGTTTGCCACATATACTTTATCTTTCCCTACCTCACACACACAAACATGTACCCCTTTCTCTTTCTACATGGACATACATATATACATATATGTTAAAAAATAATGGTATTTGTGTGTGTATACATAGTCTTTGTTCTGAACCACCTGAGCATGTGTTGAAGGCAACATGCCCTTTTTTCCCTTACTATTGACCATTCAGTATGTGTTTCCTAAGTACAAGGATATTCTCTAACATAATCACAGCATAATTAACAAATTCAGGAAATTCCTCATTGACAGTACTGGCAGCTAACTTTTGGGCCATATTCCCAAATCCTCAATGGTCTCAATAATGTCTTTTCTAGCATTTATAGTCCTTTGATTACTGGATCCAGACCATATTGCATTTGATGATTCTATCCCTTTGGTTTCTTCAGTCTCTTTCTTTCATGACTTGGACATTTTTGAAGAATGTAGGCCATTATTTGGGGCTCTGTTTGGTCATTCTTCTTTCTTCATTCTCAAGCCCCAATAATAATATGAACAGGGGATACCGTTTATAACATATAAATAGTGACTGGATAGGGCATACATCATTCATTTGTTCCAAGGCCTCTGATTGGATTATAAATCTGTACCTTCGCACCTCCTTAGTGTCATAAAATACCAAGCAGAAGGACTATGTGGGAATGTCCTGGACTATTATAAAATCTTTACCCAAACATCTTAGCTAAGCAAAAATCTCCAGATATTTATGTGTCATCCCAGCTTCCTCCTCGCAATAGGGCAGCAAAGCTTTCCCAGGAACGTTATTTCATGTTGATGATATGATAGCTTTTGCCTCTGCTCTTGTCATTTTCATTACACAGAGACATGTGGCCCTCCTCTTTCCAATTAACTCTAAATACGATGAGTCAGCCCCTAGCCTATGAACTGTTGTCTCCTCAAAGGCAGGCAGCAAATCTTATTCACTGTCCCCATTCCTTGCTTGACTTCCCCACACCTGAGCCTGTGTCTAACCTTGCTTTGGGGTTAGTTTATAAAGTTCCTTATGTATGTTCTCTCTTCCTTTCTCTCCATCTCTAATTACTACTGTCCATACTAAATGCTTTCCAGGTTAAAATAAATGGCAGTCACAATAATCATAGTAACTAGCTCTTTTAGACATTGTTTTACCTTATCTCAACATACTCCACAAGTACCACTACTTTACACGCAGAACAGTTGAAGATACTAAAGAGCAAATTAGCCCTCTCCAGTTCAAATCCTGGCTTGAGAACCTACTATGTTGTTATAGTCTTTGGATTTCAATTTCATCATCTGTAAAAAATAAGGATATTAAAAAACACCTAGATCAGTAGCAGGTTGAAGGACTTTATGAGCTTATCACCATAGTAATATCCCCACAGTATTTGGCATGTGTTTATACTCTAAAATACTACCTGTTGTTATTGGGCATTTAAGACAGCCCAGATTATGGTTTCGGTCTCCACTGTCAAAGGACAAAGAGAAGCTATAGAGGCTATTCTGCTATACATAGGATTGTGTCTTGTTCGTCCCGTCAGTTCTGGGTAAAGTTCAGGGAGAGACAAAGCCCATCACTGTAGGGCCAAGGGATCCAACTTCTGCCACTTCTCACTGACTAGTAACTTTAGTTTACAGTATTTTCATTTCTGATCAGATTTGCTATGATGTCATAGTAAACATTCCTTTTTGTATGCAACTTTTTACCTGTGCAAAATACATTAATAAGAGTTCACTGCACTTGCAAAATCCACAGCTCTAAGAATTCAGAATGCTTACATTCATTGATCTCATTAAACTCATTAAGTATCCCAAAGCCACTTTGGTGGCAGAGGTTAGAAATACATGCTATTATTTCATTTGTTCTGAAAATGAAAAACTTCAGGGGTTCATCCTGATGAACTATAGGAGTTCATTTAAATTCTCCATTAAATCTATATCTCCTTTTTTCTCTTCTGAGAGTCCACTTTTTCAAGGACACTGGCAATAAAAGAAATAGAATATATCATAATTACACATTTGCTTTGATCCATGTAACAGAAAACATTCTCAGAATAACAATATTCCTACTACCAACACAAGTACTTTAAAATGTTTATATTTTTTCATAGGTTCTTCTCATTTTTTTACAGTTGAATTTTATCTACATCTTAGACATTTTACATGTGAAGTTGGCTTACCTCAAGTCTTTAGATATGTCATCCCAGTCCTTTTTGGTTGTCTAAACCTCAGTGTCCAGTAAATTCCTAAGATAGGACTCCTGGAAACACCATTCCTTGAGTTCTTGCATGTAGTTAATAGTTTATGCATTGTATTTTAACTGAAAGTCAGCTTTGCTGGATCTAAAATCCTTGAATCATGTTTGTGTATTTCTTTATTTTCTTTGTGTACCTTTCTGATAACTGGTATGTTTTCCTGTCAAAAAACTCTCATGACCAGTTTGATTTTATTTCTTTTGTAAACCATCTGGTATTCTTGCCCAGATACTCATAGAATATTTCCTTCTTTTTCGTTAAAGCTTAGTGCTTTTACCAGGATAGTCTCAGCATTAGTGATTCTGAGGTACCCTTTCAATAAGTAGTTGAGTCTTACCTTCTTTTGAAAGGTTTTTGAATATTTTTCAGCTCTGTTTTCTTGTTTAGGTTTTCATTTCCATTAAATCCTATATACATGTGGCATCTCTATTGCCTCACTTTTCTAATTGCTAATTTTTCTCAAATTCTTTTATCTCTTGTTCTTTTATCCCTGTGTTATTTTATTTCATTTTTTTCAGTTTTTGTTTTTCATGAAAACAATGGTAATTTTTTTTAATGTTTGTTTAGTTTTGAGAGAGAGCACAAGCAGGGGAGGGGCAAAGAGAGAGAGAGAGAGAGAGAGAATCCAAAGGAGGCTCCAGGCTCCAAGCTGTCAACACAGAGCCCAACACAGGCCTCAGGCTGTGAGATCATGACCTGAGCCGAAGTTGGACAATAAACTGACTAAGCCAACCAGGTGTCCCAAAATGGTATTTTTTATTATTGTCATTCTCATAGTTTCATATTCATTTCTAAAAATGTTTTTCTTTTATTTCTATTTACTTAGTTCTATCTCTAAAGGTCTGTGTTTTTCTAATTTTTGTTTGTGCTGTTCTTTCATATCTGTGCCATTTTTGAAATTCCAATCTGTTTACTTTGAAGTCGTGGTTTACAACTCTCTTTCATGCATATCTTTCTACTATACTTACTTATCTATGGTGGTGCTATTTTAACCTTTATTACCTTTTTTCATGATACTGTTGTTTGGGATTTGAATTTGATCATTTACTTATTTTTTTGTGTGAAATCAAGTTTTGTGAACTTTTAGGAGAGGGTGTGGGTTGAGGATTGTTTTTTTCTAATTTTGTTTTCATGGTCCAGGACTTATTCATTCTTTTCCACATTTGTTTTTAGTGTTCAGAACTATGACTTACTTTGTGAGATTTACTGGATCTTTTTTCCTTCACCATTACTTATTGGGTCTTTCTTTTCCTTCACTGATAGTTTCCCTATTTTGCTCAATTTGGAAACTCCTCTCATCCACTTCTCGTCAGTTCAGGAAACTATCCTGGAAGGGAGTTTTGGCTTGTTAACACATCAACGCCCAAAATCTCTCCATGGACCCCTTATAGCCACCTGCTTCTGTAATGTACAAAATCCTCATGTGCTCTGGTTTAATTTTCCATTGTGTTGTTCTTGGGTATGGCAGATGCCTCATTTTACTTTCTGCTTTCTCCTGTTGGATGCTGATGTCACCGAGGTCCTATAACTTCAGTCATTGGTCCCCATCTGTTCATAGTCTGTTTATGGAGATAACACAACACTTAATTTTACTGACCATATTTTCCATATGTTTCTGTCTTCGCTCTGATTGCACTGTAGTAATCCAAAGAACTTTTTTTCACATTTTCTCAGAATCTTTGAGGATATTTTTAAGCAGAAGAGGCATAAATAACAATTCTTCAGGCCCAGATCTTTCTCCTGTAGAGGTCTTCTCATCCTTTATCAACCTTTAAGAATCAGGGTTTGTTTATTTTTTAATCCCAGTATAATTAACAAACAGTGCTTTAGCAGTTTCCAGTGCCTAATATACTGATTCAACAATTCTCTACATTACTCAATGCTCATAACAAAAACAAAAACAAAATTAAACTACCGGGACTATACCAAAATAAAAAGCTTTTACACAGTGAAGGAAACCATCAGTAAAACAAAAAGACAACCTAGTAAATGGGACAAGATATTTGCAAATGCTCTATCAGATATGGGTTAATATTCAAAATATATAAGGGACTTATACAACTCAACACCAAAACAAAAATACAATTTACTTTTTTAATAGTTTATTGTCAAGTTGGTTTCCATATAACACCCAGTGCTCATCCCCACAAGTGCCCTCCTCCATGCCCATCACCCCCCTTCCCCTTCTCCCACCACCATCAGTCCTCAGTTTGTGCTCAGCATTCAAGAGTCTCTCATGGTTTGCCTCCCTCCCTCTCCCCCACTATTTTCTCCCCCTTCTTCTCCCCCACGGTCCTCCGTTAAGTTCCTCCTAATCCTCCTATATGTGCAAACATATGGTATATGTCCTTCTCTTCCTGACTTCTTTCGCTCAGCATAACACCCTCAAGGCCCATCCATGTTGCTACACATGGCCAGATTTCATTCTTTCTCATTGTCATGTAGTATTCCATCATATAGATAAACCACATCTTCTTGATCCATTCATCTGTTGATGGACACTTAGGCTCTTTCCATGTTTTGGCTATTGTTGAGAGTCCTGCAATGAATATTGGGGTACATGTGCCCCTAGGCATCAGCACTCCTGTATCCCTTGGGTAAATTCCTACCAGTGGTATTGCTGGGTCACAGAGGAGTTCTATTGTTAACTTTTTGAGGAACCTCCATACTGTTTTCCAGAGGGGCTGCACCCATTTACATTCCCACCAAACGGTGTAAGAGAGTTCCCATTTCTCCACATCATCATGAGCATCTAGAGTCCTCTGATTTGCTCCTTTTAGCCACTCTGACTGATGTGAGGTGGTATCTCAGTATGGTTTTGATTTGTATTTCCCTGATGATGAGGGACGCTGAGCATCGTTTCATGTGTCTGTTGGCCATCTGGATGTCCTCTTTGAATAAGTATCTGTTCATATCTTCTGCCCATTTCTTCACTGGATTGTTTGTTACAAAACTACAATTTAAAAATGGGCAGAAGGCATAAACATTTTCCCAAAGAACACATACTGATGGCCAACAGATACACATAAAAGATGCTCAACATCACTAATCAACAGGGAAATGCAAATTAAAGTCACAATGCACTATCACTTCACACCTGTCAGAAGGGCTAAAATCAAATACACAAATAAATGTTGGCAAGGATGTAGGGAAAGAGAATCAGGATTTAATTTTACTAAAAAATTCCTTACAAAGCATTGCAGTGGTATTTTGCAAATATTTTTACCCATTTTTCCAAATAAGAAAACTCAAGTTAAAAGCATTATATATCCAGTTTTGCCTCATGAGAGAGATGGAGAAACAGCAGAGCTCCTGTCAGCAGGGCCAATCAACGAAATAAGGGAGAAACCATCTCAGAATAATCAGATAAATTCTGTAGCAGAATAAAAGTGTTCATTTTTCTGTATCTCCTGGGAATTGACAAGGCCATACTTTGCTCCTATTCATTTCCAGGTAAGAAATACTGAGTTATTTAAGTTTACAGGCACCTGGATTTAAGTGAGGTTTTATTAAACTGTGTTTGTTAATAATTAAGAGTAGAGGAATGCCTATATGGCTCAGTTAAATGTCTGACTCTTGATTTGAGCTCAGGTCATAATGTCACACTTTGAGTTTGAGCCCTGTGCTGTGCCCTGCTCTGACAGTTGGGGCCTGCTTGAGATCCTCTCTCTCTCTCTGTCTCTCTCTCGCTCTCTCTCTCTCTCTCTGTCCCTCCCTGCTCACTCAGTCTCTCTCTCAAAAATAAATAAATAAACTTAAAAACTTGTTAGGTGTTAGAAAAATACCAAATTATATATTTTTATTTTGATTTCTTTAAAATATTGGAATTAACTGTCATCCTTTATGTGGGTGAATCAAAACTCATTTACTGATATGCTTTATTATTGATAGATGCTATTATTTTAGGAAATGTCATCTAAGACATGAGAATTAGAAGATTACATTCTCTTTTTATCAGATATGCATGTCTATGGAGAATCCTTATATTCAGGCAATATGATCATAGTCCAGTTTGTCTCCTAACAGCAACTTACAAATATCTAGTCTTATTGCCCAGGAAGAGCCAAATTATCCTATAAAACAAATATTTATTATATTTTTTATTTCAGACATAGAATAATTCAGTGTCCATGAAAATTAAGATAGGGACTCTCTTCAAATTGTCCATGGGAAAGAATGCACACACATTGGTACATGTACAAATACAGTTGATATGTTTAATAAATGAGATTATTCCATTTTTATGGATGCATGGGAGTCATTGGAGGCTCTCCGATGGGATATCTGATTTGATTTTGACAGATGATTACAAATATTCAGGTCAGGCCCCAGGGTAAAAGGCCGTATTGCTAGGGAAAACAAAAGATGTGAAAGCACAATGTCATAAGGAAGGATTGAACTTTAAGATAAGTGCTGGTTTTCAAAGTTAATAAGTTGGAAAATCCTGGCTCATAAAGGGGGCTTATTTACTAGAGACTAACTGGTTCCTATTGGTTATCTCTTCCCCTAGCAAATAAACTTTAGTTATATAACCTTGATCTTTACAAGAAAACTGGTCCAAAGTTGACTTTGGGTTAGTTTTCCACACATCACTTTCTCAACTTCATTTAGGAAATGGACAATAAGTCATTACATAAATACTCTAGAGGGGAGAAGATCCAGGTTTGTATTTGAGGAGTCTTGATCCAATAAAGAAATCATCCAGACATAAGCCTCCTTTACCATTCTTTCTTTCTTAGCCGACTTCCATCTCCTTTGTGAGGAAGTCATTATCTTATAGCCTTCCTATAAATAACTAATTGAAATAAAGAGAGAACACTAACCTACCTGTCACTTCTTAGCAGTGCTAGGGCAGTTTTGTTTTTTGTTTTTTTTTTTTTTTTTTTAAGTGGAACATGAAAATATTGCCTACGGTTAGGTTGGATTGTGGTTTTGGATTCCACTCACCCATACTTTCCCCTTTGTCTGTTTCTATGGATAGAGAATTAGTAGGAGAGTTAGATACAGTGTTGGTTTTCAGTATATTAATTTCTAGAAAGTAATTATGAAAGTCTACATGATTATGAATTATGGGTTAGGCTCAACTGCATAATTTAAAACCACATCCCACAGAATTAAAGACTGATAGACCATGAGATCTAAGGGAGGAAATTCTTAAATTTCATCAAATCAGAGATGCCCTGATCCACTTTTATCACCCAAGTTTAGATAAGCAAAGATTTGGAGTATATAAGTAACTTGTTCAAGGTGATATAATAATGTGTGTGTGTGTGTGTGTGTGTGTGTGTGTGTGATCTTTCTGGCTTTATTTGATGGTGTAGTCTAAGCAGGTACCTAAGTTCTAACACTTATTCATTTGATTCCAACATTGATTTTTTTAGAAGGTAGAAAATCAGTAGAACACTAATCCAGGTTATCTACCTAGATACCTTCATTTTTCTTTCATTGGCAAATCATTTAAGTTCTTATTCCTTCTTATGAGAACAATCAAATTAATTGGTGAATTAGTAATAAATTATTGGTAAGCATTTATCATGGGATTCATTTGCAGATAATTAAGTATAATTACCTGGTTTTGATGGCCTTCTTTATCATTTAGAGATAATTCAATACAATTAAAATGTAAAATTAGTTTACCAGTATTGACAGATCATCCAACCAGAAAGTCACATGGATTAAAAAAAAAAAAAAGTGTTTCAATGTCTCCAAACATTTAAAATTGGAAGAAAATGGGGTGCCTTGGTGGCTCAGTCGGTTAAATGTCTGACTTTGGTTCAGGTCATGATTTCATAGCTTGTGAGTTTGAGCCCTGCATTGGGTTCTGTGTTGACAGCTCAGAGCCTGGGGCCTGCTTTGGATTGTGTGTTTCCCTCTTTCTCTACCTTCCCACCCCCACCTGCTTGTGCTCTGTCTCTCAAAACTTAAAAAAAATTTTTTTTAAACTTAAAAAATGAATAAATAAATAAAAATAAAATTAGAAGAAAATTTTGTGGCATTTTTCTGCATACTTCAGTGTAATCCAACCTTATCATTTGGATTAATATCCAAGATTCAGTTTACAGGTTATGTGACCATATTTAATGGTATGTATTGAACAAGAGTTTTAGAGATTCATATGGGAAGTAGAAACCATAATGTATCATGACTTCAACGAGTTTATAAAGAAAGGAAGGAGCCAGAGTAATAACGAAATCATGGCAATATTATAAGGGCAGGTATAATATAGAAGTATAAGTATATATTCAGAAGCAAATCCTATAGAGTCATTCCTGAGCATGGGTGGAAAGTTGCTTGGGAAGGAGGAAAATAATTTATCTTTACTGAAAGAGTATCAGTGTTGAAGCCTTGATTAGTGTTCTGAAGGGAAGGGATAGGATTTTGGACAGTTGAAAGATGGTTCCAGTAGGGGGAACTTGAAGGTTCACCATGGGTAGAGAAGTTGGATGAAATGTGGCAGGCAAGTTTACCTGGCTCAAGGGCATTATATGAATTGAGGCTATAAGACAACCCATGGGCAAAGTGATATTTGCAGGAGGTCACATTTATACATTCATTGTGTTGAAAGGGCAATATGATGTTCTCATCTGTGGATCAGACAGTCTCCCAAATATGTGGGAAGTTCTGGTGTATTGGCAATATTGATTTTATAATTCTCTCTATATACCTATTCTAGGGTTTTAAAAATTATTTTCTCATTAAGACATTTTGCATGGTTATTTCTATTTGGCTAGACTATCTGAGGGCACAGGGACATTGCCTTTTCTCATTTATTGAGACATTCAAAATGCATTTATCTCTTACTATGTGGCAGGCTATTTAAGAGCCCAGAGTGTGTTTAATTGAAGAAAACAGTTCTCTTTGTGCCCAATTCGACATGGAAGATAGAAATGTAGCCTTCACCATAATCTAGAAAAGGAGTTGTTAGGTACAAAAAACAAACAAAAGAACAATTTATAGTGAATCACAAAACAGTTTTATTTTCTCGGTATTATATTTAACACTCTTAGTTGTCTCTTCCCCGTAGTTGTTACACAAGTGCCTATGTGTACACAGATAATCATACATGATTTGCCAACTAACTGGGGGTCCATTCTAACTCTGCCTGCTCTTTGATTTTCACAGTCATGTGATCCCCACTCCACTCAGAGAAGAACCCGCCATCTGCTAAGGCCCTCACTGAATTCAAGGATGTGTGCTGAAGACACTCAGGTGCGGCCCTGCGTCCTCAATGAAAATTGCTTCCAGTTCCAGTACAATCTAACAGGTACAGCTAAACCCCACAGCAATGCCATTTTCCATGAAAGTGGACTAATGGGAGAATGCATGTGTGTGTGTTTTCATTCTTGGGATTCAGGACTGACTAGAATGTGAGAGTGTATTGCATGCAAGGTCGAGAATTTGACATTGCCAGTGTTCCTTCACAGAAAGAAATGCCCGTGCTTGGCACGTAGCTTTAGCAAGGCCACCTGGAATCTCCGAATTCCAAGATGCTTCAAAAGATTTGGCAAAGTTTCACAATAGAGCTAAATTAAGCCATGATAACCAAAATAACAAAAAAATATGCAGCAGGCAATAATTTACCACTTAGGGAAGAATGCAGTCATGCTGTCATAATTTAGCTCTTTTATGGCTTTTATTATTTCAAGAAATTCAAGCTTGTGATGTACTTGGTCTTTGAGTCTCAATAGGATAAATAGTAAACCTGAGTGGACACCGATACTTTAGAGGCACTGGGGTTCCCTCCACGTCATTATTAAGCCACTGCTCAGGATTTTCCTGGGCACCACAGTGTCTCATTCCACAGATTATTTAGTTACATTGATTTGCTACCTGCCATTCCCAGCAGGAGCAGGCACACAAAATGCCGCAAAATGTGAAACCGTGTTAAGTCTCAGCACTGTATTCAGTACTGATGGCCAAACCACCACTTGCTTGCCGAGGCAAAGCAATAGTCTCTTATGAAACAAATTCCCCACTGAGGTCACAGTGGCACTACTGATATTTCTCACATAGAAAACTTCGTAATGAATTCTGGGGTGAGAGGGGGGGCAATCAGATTGTCTTTATTAGTGACAGATGAGTTAGTGTATTTGCCCTCTTTCTTTAGTTAAAGGTGCTTCAGATCCTTGATTTTTATAGTAAATTTTCAGAAATAAGTGAAATTTGCTTTACTGGAAGAGCATGTCTTTAAAATACTGATTTTACTATGCATCAGTTTACTATTCCTGTTAAACTCATAGATCATTTATCAAATATAGAATGCGTCCTTAAGGACGTTCTTGATGTATATCACCAAAAGCCATTCATTCTTTCTAATCACATTAAAAGTCAGAGTTGTTTTTCTGGTTTGTTTTTTAAGAATCAGATTAATTATGGGATAATTCATTCAGTAGTCTAGTTTGCAATACAACTATCCAAATCTATAAAACCTTCTCTCCTGGGGGTGCCGGGGTGGCTCAGTTGGTTGAGCATCCAACTTTAGCTCAGGTCATGATCTCATGGTTTGTGAGTCCAAGCCCTGCGTTGGGTTCTATGGTGACAGCTCAGAGCCTGGAGCCTGCTTCAGATTCTGTGTGTGTGTCTCTCTCTCTGACTGTCTACTACTCATGCTCTGTCAGTCTCTCTCTGGAAAATAAATTTTAAAAAACTTTTAATAAGTAAATAAATAAAACCTTCTGTCCTGAGACAATAACTTGAAAAAAACTAGATTGTCTGTAATATTCATGTAGTTTCAAGGTACCTTTCTTTCCTTTCTCAGTATGAAGCTCTGCCATATCAACTTTACCAGATGGTTTAGATGACTGGATTTATTCCTTGAAAATAGTTCCAGGTTACATTAAACAATAGCATCATTTCTGGGTTCCTTTTCTATCAGTTATCCTCCAATAAACAGATGATTCCAAACTAGTTTTTCTTTACCATCCTTGTTGGTATCTTTCCTTTCCTCTTCAGCACAACAATGACATGGTCTCCAACAAACCATTTGGCTTTTTACTTTTAGAAAGCAAACTTAAGAAGGTAATTCACTTTTAGGGGAGCCTGGGTGGCTTAGTCAGTTAAGCCTCCGACTTTCGCTTAGGTCATGATCTCGCGGTTCGTGGGTTCGAGCCCCGCGTCGGGCTCTGTGCTGACTGCCAGCTCGGAGCCTGGAGCCTGTTTCAGAGTCTGTGACTCCCTCTCTCTCTGACCTCCCCTGCTCACGCTGTCTCTCTCTCTCTCTCCTAGAAATAAATAAAAATATTTTTAAAAAAAGAAGGAAATTCACTTTTATTTGGCTGTTTATATGTTTTGCAGTAAAAGATTTTTATGGTGCTTTTTTAAGCCACCTGGATATTATTTTAGGATTATGTATATGCTGTCCTGCCTCACCAATGCAAATAATCAAAGGTTTGTTGTATTTTGCTCACATGACCATAATTCTGAAACTCAGTGTGGTGATCCTATACCTGTAGAGTGGAGCACATGCCAGCTGAGTGAAAATGCCACTTGTGGACAAGGCGTCAGGACCCGCCTTCTGAGCTGCATACGCAGCGATGGCAAGCCAGTTGGCGTGGACCAGTGTGAGCAGGTAATTTGTTTGTATTTGTATCTCATGCTAGGTGCTTTGGGTTTCGTTGTTGTTGTAGTTATTGTTGTTTGCTTTCAGGTTTTTTTCTTCTTTTATTGTAATGTTAGTCTAGAAACTTGATATTTGGTGTAAATGACAAATTCTGATTTCTTCTTGACAAATTTAGGTTCAGGTGTAACTGGTATAGCACAGTTATACCTCACTAGTTTGAACTTAGTCAAAATGACTAGGAAAGGGAGGGGAGGGGCAAGATGGCGGAGAAGTAGGGAGCTCCGTACCTGCACTGGCGCCCAGGCATCACACGGAAAAGATCTGAAGCCATAGGAAACCGTACCACACCCAAGAGATTGGGAGAGAAAGAATGCAGACTCCACTGAGAAAGACTTCTAAGGTGAGCGCGAACTGGGGAAGTAAAAATCGGGCCTGGATTGGAGACTGGAGAGATGGGCCACCCCCTCTGTGGGGAGTGAGAGGGGAAGAAGAGAGTCCAAAACAAAAAAATCCTCCGCTCGGGGTGTAGAAAATCTTTGCGCACAAAATACCTGTGTGTCAGGCCCCTCCAAGCTCCAAGTCGCCCAGGAGGGGCTGCGCTCCGATTTGCTTCTTTGTGCTGGCTCCTGGCTGGCTGGGAGAGGTTGCGCGCCTGCAGCCATTACCCTGGAGGTGGGCTTGGACCCCTAAGGAGCCGCGCAGGCACCAGCGTCCGTGCTCCTAGCTGGCTGGAACTCTAGAGGGAAGGCAAAGTGCTAAAAACTGGCAGATGTGACCTCGAGTTCGTGTTTTGGGTGATTGAGACACAGAGGGAACTTGATTTCCCCAATCCAGCGGGCTCAGCACACTGGCAGGCAAAGCCCCCCACCCCACCTAGGCCCCCCAGCCCCACCCGGAGGAGAAAGGAGCAGAGGCTTCTGTCTCCACCCCCAGAGCTAGCCTGGAAGATTAGAATCGCCTTGAGGGGAAAGCCACGGGATCGCCTGAGGCAATTTCAGCGGGGTGCTTGGCCTAGGATTTAGAGGCTGGAACTGGCCTGGGTTGAAAAGCATAACAAACTTTGCCTGAGCCCCTGGCTCAGGAAGTTTACACGCCTATAAAAGCGAGGTGGAGCGCCACCACTCTCCTCCCTACAACCTCCAGGCAGAACTCCCACCTGACTCACTGGATCACACCACGCCCATCCCTGCTTGAGAGCTGCCCTCCTCCCTTTTCCCCTTTTTTTTGTTTTTATTTTTTGTTTTTCTTTTTGGTGTTTTTTTTTTTTCCTTTTCTTTTTTTCCTCAGAACACTGACCTGATTACCTCTGGTCACCAGAGTACTTAAACAATCAAATTTAGTCCATTCTGTAGATGTAAATTCTTCACCTCCCGACCTTTTCATCTCTTTCTCTCAGGATTAATTAGACTATATAGTTTCTCTGGATAACACCAGCGTCCTTCTCTCACCTATCCAACCATATTCTACCCTTTACCTCTTTGAAAAAAGCTTCGTATCACTTCTGCCTGTTCATTCTATTTCCAATTGTGCCTCATCCCGCCCGGTCTTCTCTCTCCTTCTCTATGCTCTTCAACCAGCACTGCATACATGCGACTATTTAACTGTAACTGGGAAATCCGGTTATATGCTTTAAACCGTTCTTTGTCCATCGGTTTTCTTCTTTTTTCCTTTCCTTTTCTCCTTTTTCACCCTTTTATGTATTTTATACCTATTATTTGCCTTCCCTCCTCCATCTTTTCTATTAACTTTTTCGTTTTCCCTCTCGCTTTCCATGTTAGTTGAATTAGCCTGTGCGTTTGTGTGCTCCTGCTCCCTGTGTGTTTGTCTGTCTGTTTTCTTTTCCAGGGCTACCTCAAGAAACAAGCAAGAGTACACAAGGTGGACAGTCCCAAATATCAGTAGGAATAGGAAAATAAAATGACCAAGGTCCCAACAAGAGAGACCAAGAGATACCATTCAAAAAACACTCTCTGAAAGGATAGGCCCTGGACAGTCAAAGAGTCTTCTTGGATATAGCAGCGCTCATAGATACAGAGAGAAAACAGATCTTTAAAACCAACAAGAGCCAGAAAGCTAACTAAAATGACGAAACGAAAGAGCTCTCCTCCAAAGAAACTCCAAGAAGAAATGACAGCTAATGAACGGCTCAAAACAGATATCAGCAGCATAACTGAACAAGATTTTAGACTAATAATGGTAACATTAATAGCTGGGCTTGAAAAAAAAACACAGGGGACATCAAAGAAACTATGGCTACAGACAGAATGGAAAATAAAAATAGGCATGAAGAATTTAAAAATGTGATAAATGAGATACATAATAAATTAGAGGCCTCCAATGCACGGATTGAAGAGGCAGAAAGGAGAATAAGTGATTTAGAAGACACCATTATAGAAAAACAAGAAGCTGACAAAAAAAGAGACAAACTGATCCAGGAACAGGAAAGAAGAATTCGAGAGCTCAGCGACACAGTCAAACGCAACAATATCCGTATCATAGGAATCCCAGAAGAGGAAGAGAGAGGGAAAGGTGCTGAAGGAGTCCTGGAACAAATTATAGCAGAGAACTCCCCCAACCTGGGAAAAGAAGTAAACGTTGAAATACAAGAGGCTCAGAGGACCCCCCCTCAGACGTAATCTGAATAAAACTTCTGCAAGGCATATCATAGTAAAAATGGCAAAATATAAAGACAAAGAGAAACTTTTGAAAGCACCTAGGGAAAAAAGGGCCCTAACATACAAAGGCAAACCTATCAGAGTGGTGACAGACCTATCTACTGAAACGTGGCAGGCCAGAAAGGAATGGCAGATCTTCAATGTGATGAACAGAAAAAATATGCTGCCAAAAATCCTCTACCCAGCAAGCTTGTCATTCAAAATAGAAGGAGAGATAAAAACCTTTCCAAATAAACAGAAATTGAAAGAATTTGTCACCACGAAGCCAGCCCTACACGAAATCCTGAGGGGGATGCTCTGAAGGAAAGGTTGCAAGAAACAAAGATACCAGAGACAACACCACAAGCATGAACTCCACAAAGGACACAAAGACTCTAAACCCACATATCTCAATAATGACACTGAATGTAAATGGGCTGAATACTCCAATCAAAAGACATAGGGTAGTAGAATGGATAAAAACACAAAATCCATCTATATGCTGTCTACGAGAAACTCATTTTAGACCTGAAGATAGTTTCAGATTAAAAGTAAGGGGATGGAGAAATATATATCATGCTACTGGAAATCAAAAGAAAGCTGGAGTAGCTATACTTATATCAGACAAACTGGACTTTAAAGACAATAACAAGAGATGAAGAAGGGCATTACATAATAGTTACAGGGTCCATCCATCAGGAAGAACTAACAATCATAAATGTCTATGCACCGAATATGGGAGCTCCTAAATATATAAAACAATCACAAAGAGAAAGAAGCTCATATTTAAGAATGTGCTAATAGCAGGGGACTTCAATACTCCACTTACAGCAATGGATAGGTCAACCAGACAGAAAATCACTAAAGAAATAATGAACTTGAAAGACACTTTGGACCAGATGGATCTGACAGATATATTTTGAACTCTACATCCAGAGGCCAAGGAATTCACTTTCTTCTCAAGTGCACATGGCACATTCTCCAAGATAGATCACATAAAGCAGCCCTTAATAAATATAAAAGAACTGAGATCATATAAATATAATGATTTTTATAGATAGATCTATCTCCAAGATAGATCACATAAAGCAGCCCTCAATAAATATAAAAGAATAGAGATAATACCATGCACACTCTCAGATCATAATGCTTTGAAACTTGAAATCAATCCCAGGAAGAAGCCTGGAAAAGCCCCAAAAACATGGAGATTAAAGATCACCCTACTAAAGAATTAATGGGCCAATCAGGCAATTAGGGATGAAATTTTTAAAAAATATGGAAACAAACGAAAATGAAAACACAACAATCCAAAATCTAGGGGATGCGGCAAAGGCAGTGCTAAGAGGAAAGTACATTGCTCTCCAGGCCCATTTCAAGAAATAGAAAAAGCACAAGTCCAAAAATCTAACAGCTCGCCTAAAGGAACTAGAGGCAGAGCAACAAGAATGCCCTAAACCCAGGAGAAGAAGAGAAACAGTAAAAATCAGAGCAGAAATAAACAACATAGAGACCAAAGAAATAATTGAACAGATCAATGAAACCAAGAGTTGGTTTTTTGAATAAATAAACAAAATTGAAAACCTCTAGCCAGGCTTCTCAAAAAGAAAAGAGAGAGCACCCAAATAGACAAAATCAAGAATGAAAATGGAATTATTACAACCAACCCCTTAGAAATACAAGCAATTATCAGGGAATACTATGAAAAACTATATGCCAACAAATTGGACAACTTAGAAGAAATGGACAAATTCCTAAACGCACTCCCACTACCAAAATTCACACGGGAAGAGGTAGGAAATCTGAACAGACCCATAACTCATGAAGAAATCGAATCAGTGATAAAAAATCTCCCAACAAATAAGAGCTCAGAACCAGATGGCTTCCCCGGGGAATTCTACCAGACATTTAAAAAAGAATTAATGCCCATTCTTCTCAAGCTATTCCAAAAAATAGAAAGTGAAGGAAAACTCCCAGACTCATTTTATGAAGCCAGCATCACTCTGATTCCCAAGCCAGACAGACATCCAGCAAAAAAAGAGAACTACAGGCCAATATCCTTGATGAATACAGATGCAAAAATTCTCAACAAGATACTTGCAAATCGAATTCAACAGCACATAAAAAGAATTATCCACCAAGATCAAGTGGGATTCATTCCTGGGTTACAGGGCTGGTTCAACATTCACAAATCAATCAATGTGATACATCACATCAACAAAAGAAAAGATAAAAACCATATGATCCTGTTGATAGATGCAGAAAAAGCATTTGACAAAATACAGCATCCCTTATTAATAAAGACTCTAGAGAAAGTTGGAATAGAAGGAACTTACTTAAATATCATAAAAGCCATCTATGACAAGCCTTCAGCTAACATCATCCTCAACGGGGAAAAACTCAGAGCTTTCCCCCTGAGATCAGGAACACGACAGGGACGTCCACTCTCACCACTGCTGTTTAACATAGTGCTGGAAGTCCTAGCATCAGCCATCAGACAACAAAAAGAAATAAAGGACATCAGAATTGGCAAAGAGGAAGTCAAACTATCACTTTTTGCAGACAACATGATACTCTACATAGAAATCCCAACAGACTCCACCAGAAGCCTACTGGAACTGATCCAAGGATTTAGCCAAGTTGCAGGGTACAAAATCAACGTACAGAAATCGGCTGCATTTCTATACACCAACAATGAAGCAACAGAAAGAGAAATCAAGAAGCTGATCCCATTCACAATTGCACAAAAAACCATAAAATACCTAGGAATAAACCTAACCAAGGATACAAAAGATCTGTATGATGAAAACTACAGAAAACTTATGAAGGAAATTGAAGAAGACTCAAATAAATGGAAAAACATCCCATGCTCATGGATAGGAAGAATAAATATAGTTAAGATGTCATAACTACCCAAAGCTATCTACACATTCAACGCAATTCCAATCAAAATGCCCCAGCATACTTCTCAAAGTTAGACCAAACTATCCTAAAATTTGTATGGAACCACAAAAGACCCCGAATAGCCAAAGTAATAGTGAAGAATAAAGCCAAAACGGGAGGTGTCACCATCCCAGACTTTAGCCTCTACTACAAAGCTGTCATCATCAAGACAGTATGGTATTGGCACAAAAACAGACACATAGACCAATGGAACAGAATTGAGAACTCAGAAGTGGACCCAAAAGTATACAGCCAACTAATCTTTGACAAAGCAGGAAAGAATATCCAATGGAAAAAAGACAGCCTTTTTAACAGACGGTGTTGGGAGAACTGGACAGCAACATGCAGAAGAATGAAACTAGATCATTTTCTCACACTATGCACAAAAATAAACTCAAAATGGACAAAGGACCTGAACGTGAGACAGGAAATTATCAACACCCTAGAGGAGAAAGCAGGAAACAACCTCCTTGACCTCCACCGCAGCAACTTCTTACTTAACACATCCCCTAAAGCAAGGGAATCAAGAGCAAAAATAAACGATTGGGACCTCATCAAGATTAAAAGCTTCTGCATGGCAAAGGAAACAATCCATAAAAATATTAGGCAACCAACGTAATAGGGAAAGATAGCTGCAAATGACATATCAGATAAACCATTAATATCCAAAATCTATAGGGAACTCATGAAACTCCACACCCAAAAAACAAACAACCCAGTGAAGAAATGGGCAGAAGATATGAACAGACACTTCTCCAAAGAGAACATCCAGATGGCCAACAAACATGAAACGATGCTCAGCATCCCTCCTCATCAGGGAAATACAAATCAAAACCACACTGAGATACCACCTCACACCAGTCACAGTGGCTAAAATGAGCAAATCAGAGAACATGAGATGCTGGCGAGGATATGGAGAAACGGGCAACCTCTTGCACTGTTGGTGGGAATGTAAACGGGTACAGTCCATCTGGAAAACGGTGTGTAGTTTCCTCTAAAAATTAACAACAGAACTCCCTTATGACCCAGCAATAGCACTGCTAGGAAATTACCCAAGGGATATAGAAATGCTGAGGCATAGGAGCACATGTACCCCAATGTTCACTCGGTTGTTCACTCTCAACAATAGCCAAAATATGGAAAGAGCCTACGTGTCCATCAACAGACGAATGGATCAAGAAGATGTGGCTTATCTATACCATGGAATACTACATGGCAATGAGAAACAGTGAAATCTGGCCATGTGTAGCAACATGGATGGACCTTGAGGGTGTTATGCTGAGCGAAATAAGTCAGGCAGAGAAGGACAAATATCATATGTGTGCACGTATAGGAGGATTAGGAGGAACTTAATGGAGGACCAAGGGGGAGAAGAAGGGGGGAAATGGTGGGGGAAAGGGAGAGAGGCAAACCATGAGAGACTCTTGAAGGCTGACAAAAACTGAGAACTGATGGATGTAGGGGGGAGGGGGGATGGGCATGGAGGAAGGCACTTGTGGGGATGAGCACTAGGTGTTATGTGGAAACTAATTTGACAATAAACTATTTGTAAATTAAAAAAATGACTAGGAAAGGTCATTTTACACTGAGGAAATGGATTTATTAAAGAATTATGTGTACTACTTTCAAGAACTTATGGGGCGCCCGGGTGGCTTAGTCAGTTAAGCGTCTGACTTTCACTCAGGTCATGATCTCGCGGTTCATGGGTTCGAGCCCCGCGTCGGGCTCTTTGCTGACTGCCAGCTCAGAGCCTGGAGCCTGTTTCAGTCTGTGACTCCCTCTCTCTCTGACCCTCCCCTGCTCATGCTGTCTCTCTCTCTCCTAGAAATAAATAAAAAGCATTAAAAAAAAAAAGAACTTATATAGATGTATTTTCTAACAAACTGTTGATGTCAGGTGACTATAATATTTAGATACGATTCTGTATTAGGCAGATGATTCATTTGCATTTATGATAGTCATTGTGCCTTGCATATGAGATGAACACTGACACTTGCTATTAGAATACACTCCTAATTTGCTTAGAAAGGATTGCTAGATAAATAACACAGTCGTGTTTTTCTTTGCAATCTAAGTTAAAATGTCTCCCTACAAAGTTGCAATTAGTGAATTCTGAATTTTTGCAATGTTATCATTCCTTTTTTTCCTGTGATAAAGTATATAGAGTTTGGACAAGTGCTGTAGTCAAACCTCTTCCAAAGAAGTTGCATTTCCTCCCCTACATCAAAGTGAAAATCACTATGGGGACAGTTAAATAGAAAGAAGAACTACAATATGCTCTCACACTAGAATCATCAACACCGTTTATGGAATTGTAAATTCCAAAATTGGAAGTTGAAAATCCAGGGTCAGTGAACTCATGTTTCCACAGAAGAGTCCCTCACAAATTGGCAAATGAAAATTGGTCCCATTTCTCCTAAGACAGATGGAGTCCACAAGTGAAATTCAAATCAAAACCAATTTTTTCTTACCTATCCTGACTTAAGTATTAGCCTATCAAGTATTAGTAAAACATGGCTCTCTTATCCAACAGTATAGACACACAACAGCCCTAAGACCAGGCCATCCAAAATTGGACATCCTGTTTGGTGAAATTGTAAAACTGGCCAGAGTTCTGTCCATCATGTGTCAGTGATTTATTTTAACATTTCATTTAATTTGCCTCTGCAGAAGTCTACAGGAAAAATAAATTGTGGATCTGCAGCAACTCCAAATAAGTTGAAAATGTTACATTTGGTGCATGTAATAAATCTTTTCTTTTGATACAAAGTAAGATATAAACGATTCATTAATAGAAAAATCAGTTTCCAAATACCATGTATTAAGCAAATATTTAAAGAATATTAAAGAAGTCCCAAATTATTCACCTATCTAGATATCTATTATCTCAAATGGATCATATCCTATGTGGTAATTTATTTTTTGCCCATGCAGCATGTAATCGTGAAAAAAATCATTAATTTTAACTTGGTGTGGACATTGCTAACATTTAGCATGTGTTGAATGTCAGAGTTTTCCTAAAGAAGCACACAGTATATGATTTCTGTAGCAGAATTTTTCATTATTCTTTCTGTGTTTCTTAGATGATTTATTCTCTCACTAAGATCTCTTTTAACTTGGCCATTACAAGAAGCTATAGACATTCCCTAGATGCTACTTTCAGAGAGGACAAGAGAAAAATAAACCATACCACCAGCTTTTCCTTTAAATAAGAGTATGGTTATGTTTTCAACCTAATTGGTCTTTTTAATGAGTATAGTTGTGGATTTTGTTTTTATTCTTATTTATTTTTTTAGCCTGAAGGGCTATTAATTTTGAGCTCTCTGTGTGCTGTTGGACAATGCAGAACAGCAAGGTACCTGAATTTAAAACTGAGGCATCCTCCGTGCTTCTGTGCTTGCTAAGCGAGGACAGATTTCTGTGTCATCTAACTGCCTGCACTCCTAGCACCCTAATTCCAGGTCTATTCTATAATTGAGGATCTTATAAAAATAAACTTGGGCCAACATGCTTCTTATTTGTGATGTGAGGACAACCATTTTCTGTGACTACCACCAATTTATATAAGAAAGGATATTGTTCCCTACAAAGATGTAGAAAGATTGTTATCATAGAATAAAGAACATAGAATGAAGTCTTTCCCATGAAAGGATAGTGAATTGATTTGACAGTGATATGATTTCTCCAATAAAATCATACTTTATTTCCATCTGCAGCGTAACTTGGAGAAGCCCCAGAGAATGAGCATTCACTGCCTGGTGGACTGTGTGGTCAACTGTCAGCTCTCAGGGTGGACAACTTGGACAGAATGTTCAAAGACTTGTGGCCATGGAGGTACTTGGTTTCCCTGTTTCTTCCCAGTAAACAGTTGGGTGGGTTTTTTTTTAATTTTTAAGTGTTTTTATTTATTTTTGAGAGAGAGACAAAGGGCAAATGGGGCAGGGGGAGAAAGAGAGGGAGACACAGAATCTGAAGCAGATTCCAGATTCTGAGCTGTCAGCAAAGAGCCCAATGCAGGGCTCGAACCCTTGAACTTCAGCATCATGACCTTAGCTGAAGGTGATGCTCAACCAACTGATACCCCTAAACAGTTTGGTTTTTAACTGCCTTTCTGGGGGTGCCTCGGTGGTTCAGTCCATTAAGCATCTGACTCTTAATTTCAACTCAGGTCATGATCTCATAGTTCATGAGACTGAGCCCTATATTGGGCTCTACACTGACAGTGTGGAGCCTGCTTGGGATTGTCTCTCTGTATCTCTCTCTGCCCCCTACTCTCAGAATAAATAAATAAACTTTTAAAAAAAGGAAAAATATTAAAAAAGGAAAAATAAGTAAATGCCTTTCTGTATGCCATAGTTTGGCCAGTTGGAGGCAACATGAGGCTGACCCAGAGGGGAAGAGAGATAGAACTTGGCCTTGTATGAGTCCTTTATGTCTAGGCAGAGGTTGCAAAACTGACTTGGTAATGGTGACAGACACCAGAGGAGCTGCTAGACCAGTGGCACAGTGTTCAAAAGGTCATAAGCTCAGCCAACTCAAAAAAAAAAAAAAAAATTGGCCTCCGTAGTTTTTGGAAGAAGTATGTATTATGTAAGTATAGCTGACTCCTATGTAGGGCAAACCCCCAAATCACAATTGCTTGATATCCTAGACTAGGGACCAATTTTCACTCACTTAAAAGGAGGTGTTGCTTGCACTTTAAAAAGTCAATCAAGGACACAGGTTGATGGAGAATCTACCACTTTAATATAACCAACAGTAGATGAAAGGTGCCATCTAGTTGGCTCTGTATAGGTTTTGATGGGCCAGTTTGGAAGTAGCATACATCCTTCCATCATCTATATTAGAAAGAATTTAGTCCCATGTTCCCAGTTCAGTGCAAGATGGTTGGCCAGCAAATATATTTTCTAGATGCCCAGTTACTCTTAGCAACAGTGCTATACTAAGGTGGAGTGAAAAGGAGTACACATTGGTGGTGAACAGATAGAAATCATTACCACAAATTCCCAAGATGCAGTGAGCAAATGATATACAGTGGCAAGGAATGAAAGGCAACTGATACTCAGGAAGTAGGCAAATGGCTATATAGATGGCACACCAGCACAAGGCCAAAGTAGGGATCAAGACATTGTCCGTGGAAGACAGCACAGCAAGAGCATAATGGGAAAGCACAGACCTATGGTTTAGGATATGACTCTGGTCCTGAAAAAAAGTTAGAATTTATCACAAGGTAAAAGTCAGAAAATTGGAGTAGGGCCCTAGGGGAAAATCTTGTTGTATGGTTAAGCACCAAGCAGAGGAGGAAAAGGGAAGAATTACAGATTTCAGGAATCATGGAATCAAGATGGAATGAGGATACACCAAGATCTGCATCTGACTGTCAAATAGAAATACTTGGGAACAGATTCCTAGAAGTTCTGTGACTGGCCATTGGCATAAGTACATAGGCTTATTTCTAAGGTACTCTGAAATGAGTGTGCTGTGGTTGTAGATAATTCTCTGCCTCGGCTGGGATTGTCTGAGGAACTGAGGCAGGATGGAGCATGGAAAAGAGGCTTATCTGTGAACTCAGCTGTCAGATTTTGGAGAGGGTAGAGCTGAAAACATTAGCCAGGATTTGTATTAGGGAAATGTGGCTAAGGAAATTGAAAACTACTTCTGCAAAGAGCATCACTCACAATGAAAATGCAGGAGTACAAATGCCCAGTAATAACATGCCATTTCCTGCACAGTTGAGAGCCTGTAAAGAACCTCAGGAAAGCAAATGGCAAATCTTAAAACCGAGATTTCAGTGACTGACCTGCTGTTCCTCAAATATTCTGATCAGAAGCATGCTATAGTTTCCAACTGGGCATCCGCTTTAAAGTTGGGTAAATCTAGGTTCAAATTGCAGCTGTTTAGGCAGATTACTTAATCTTTCTGAGTCTCAGCTTTATCTATAAAATGGAATTTATGCACTCTGGAGTTTTTGGTTTGAGAGTTAAATAATATGAAGTATATGAACACCTAACACAGTAGCTGATACACCACAGATGTTTATTTTATATTAATTTCTGTCTCCATCTTCTTAGCCCCCAGGAGTAGTAGAGAGGGTCATTGGAGACTACTTAGGATCATTTAAGTCATGTAAGGATTATTCTACAGACTTAGTCAATCTGTCTCCAAATCTCATTTCTCATCCTTTCACCCCATTCAAAATTCATACATTATGGTCACAGCATAAGTGTATTCTAAAATTGCAAATTTGAGGAATGCCTGAATGGCTCAATTCCTTTAGCAGCTGACTCTTGATTTAGGCTCAGGTCATGATCTCATGGATTGTAAGATCGAGCCCCACATCAGGCTTTGCAATGGGTGTGGAATCTGCTTAAGGTTTCTCCCTCTCCTGGGGTGCCTGAGTGGCTCAGGTAATTGTCCAACTTTGGCTCAGTCATGATCTCACAGTCTGCGAGTTCAAGCCCTGTGTTAGGCTCTATGCTGACAGCTCAGAACCTGGAGCTTGCTTCAGATTCTGTGTCTCCCTTTCTCTGCCCCTCCCCTGCTCTCTCTCTCTCTCTCTCTCTCTCTCAAAAATATATAAACATAAAACAAAAGTTCTCTTCCTTGCCCCCTTCCCCCACCCGTGTGCATGTGTGTGCGTACAAGCACATGTGCACGTGACACACACTGTCTCTCAAATCAAAATGCAAATTTCAACAATTGTTTTCCTATTGACTTAAGAGTAATTTATTCATTAGACAAATACCCATGTGCCAGTAACTGAGTGACAGAAGACCGTAAACAATCAAATAGGTAATATTATATGTTGATGAGTTCCTGCAGACTTATACAAATGAGAGGTGTTTTTCACATTAGTGCTGTCTTTAGTCAGAACAACTGGTTGCCCCTCTGTCCAGCAGTGACTCATCCTGGTTATTCTACAACTGTAAGAGCTGTAGTTTAGTCCTCACGGGTCTCTGGGAGGTGTAACTATTACAGTAGTAAAGGATAGTATGGAAAAGTAGAGAAAGGATGAGGCCTATACTGCAAGCATGATCCACAAGGACCTGTGGGATCTCATCTGAGCCTGCCTCTCTATTCCCATCACCCTCCACTGGCACATGGGCACTATCTGCTCTAATACAGCATATTTCAGTCACATCCCTGAATGTGTGCTTCTCCGCCCACTGGCCCTTTTCCTAGTGTGGAACATCTTATCATCACCCCACTTCTGCCTTCTACTACTCTTAAACTGTATTCATCAAATCAGTTGCTATGTCTGTATGTCTGAGGATCCAAAGACCCTCTTTGGGATCTTCATGTGTGAATCTCCTCAGTTCCCATGAGCACAGTTCATGGCACATCGGAGGAATTTCACTTAATATCTGTCATTGCCCAGGCGTTTCTGGATCACAGAGAAAGCCGGAAATGGAATAGCCCACAGAGTAGATCACTAGCCCAAAGGCAGTCACCCCCTTGCCAGCGGCTATTTTCCTGGCCCTCCAACTAAATGCCTAGGTCTTAGGTACATTACCCAAGAACATATTCAATGCAAACGAATCAGATCAGTTTATTATTATTTTTGCCTGGCAGTCCTAACTCTGCCACTATACCAAGTCAGGGAAACAGGACAGATCTCCATGTTGTGCTAATATAATATCTTTACAAATAAGACTCCCATTTGTAAGTTCAGCATTAAAGTATTTAACTTTTCAAGCAGTTCTGTTATTTCTGTGAACTTACCAGACCCTGTTTGTCTATTAGAAATACAAAAACAAACAAATGAAAAACCTTTCCAAATCTGAATCCCTCTCTTGGAGAAGTCTAGGTAATTTGAGTTTGAACTTAAAATCACCTTTTCTAAGCTGTAGAATAATAAGGAGAAACAATCAAAGATTTCCTAAGGAATTCATTGTGTGAACTAAGTTACCAGTGGGATTAGGGAAGGAATGTTAACTACTTGGAGAAATCAAGTTGCATAAAGTACTTGAAAGTCATCTAAATAGTATCCATTGACATTCAATATAGCACTGGTTACAAATCACTGCTAGGTACTTTCTAAGGGTCCATTAGGACTTCTTGGAAATCCTTTCTTGACCTTTAGATGTCTTGATCTCCTGAACTGTCAGATGTAAAAATAATCTTTTTAAGAAAACTATTCCATAATCCTGGTATCTGTCAAACCCCCCAGTGAACTAAATATGAATGTTTTCCATTGTTCCTTTATTCATTCAACAAGGATTTGTAAAGTTTACACCTATTATCCTGGCACCTAACAAGTGTCCTCTTTCATTGTCAATAGTGACAATGTGAAAAATAAATTATATGGTGAGCATGCTATTTAGATGTCTGTTCTTGAAGGCAGGACTGTAGAAGTGTATTCATATGTTTTACAAATATACCCATCGGATGCTTTCTGAGTGTCAGACATTCTCCCAAAAGCTGAAGCTATGCTGTGTAGGGAACAGATAGGATCCCAGGCAAAGTCCCCTGACATTTAAAGTCCCACTGAATCCAGTGAAAAATTGGATGCTGATAACAAGACAGATAGCAAATAAACAAGAAAATAAACACAAAAATAACAGATGTCCACAATGAAACCAATAATGAAACCAAAACAGATCATGAGATGGAGAATAAGTAGAAACAACAAGTATTTTGCAAGGGAGTGAGGGATGGGGGAGAAAGCCACTGAAGAGCTGATATTTATGTCAAAATTGAATGACAAGTCCCCATAGCTCTTATAACTAGTATTTTCTTTATTAGCTCTTACTCAATTTCACAAGCATTTTTTAACTACCTGTTATATTCCAGCCTCTATGTCAGGACCTACAAACAAAAACCTCAGAATAAGTATTTTTCTAATTATATTTTGCATGATTTCAATCTTAAGAAAAATAAATTGATCAGTACAAAGAAGAATAGGATAGATGGCTCTTGAATTTTTAAGCACCCACCCTCAGGATGTTGCTGAGACCGCCTTTGTGGTTACATTATACCCAAGAGCCCCCAAACTTCTCCCTGACTCCACTTACAGCACCACTCTTCCCTGACCATCACCTACCCCGCCACAGGCAGACAGTAAGTGTTTCCAAAATGAGAGAATCATGTATTTAGATCATGCCTTAATTCTCGCACAGCACAACCTAAGCAAACAGCGATAATCAAAAGCAAAAATGTATGGCACAGATGAACGTGTTTCTTAAAAGAGATCAAACGCTGGAGCTGAAAAGGTTGGAAATTATATCATTGAAAAGCATCTGTGCCTCATCTCTTCTGAGACAGCATGCCAGCAGCTGTCTTTTGTTAGCCGCTTTCGAGTTTCCCACTGGTGGCGGCAATGGGACAGAAATCACGAGAGGAGATAGTCTATTTAGTCACATTAAAGTGGGCAAGCAAGTTGCATGGGAGTCTGACTCCAACACCTGTGGCTCTCAGCTGACTTGTTTATCAAAGGCAAAAAAGTTCACACGATTGTCTCAGTTTATGAATTCACAGGCTGTCAGGCCAGCACCAGTGTGCCGGATGCCCTGGCTACTTCCCCATGAGCCACACTTGGCCTTCAAACCCCCAGAACTACATTGATCTGGAGAGAGATTTTCAAATGAGCTCTTTCTCTATTTTCCAATTGTCTGGATTACCTCTTTAATGTACACGTGATGCTTCGCATAAACTTTCTAATTGTGTTAAAGAATTCAAGGTCAGAAAAGTGTGAATCCAATTTATTTCACCTTAGAGAGAGACTGATTCTAAGCTTCCACTAAGGGATCTTTTTAGATAGATTTCAAAGATCAAAGCTTGTAATAGAAGAGCTTAATATTTGGATTAGTCATGTTCTTTGTTGAATTTTCATCAGTTCAGTGGAATGTAGAACTCCCTAAATTTAGCATATCATGAATTATTCATAATTATTATTTAACCAATAATATTCTAAGAATATTATTAATCTCAAACTGATTTTTTCCTATTTCATACTTTTAATTCAGTGTATATGAGTTTATATTTTCTATTTTATGTAATGCAGCCTGATTTTGTGTCTCCCAAATGGCATATAATTTTTCTGTCAACTCAAGCCTATGAAGAAATAATTTTTTTATTTATAATAATTTATAATAGTTAACTCCAAAATATCACAACTTTGTGATTTCAGCATTTTTTTTCCTTTAAGCAAAGGTGAGCTGGTAACCTTTTTAGTGTCTAATCACACTGTGATCAGTGCGGTATCCTTGAGCAGGCACTGTCTAATAGTTATAACAATTCAAAATTATTATGTCAAGTAATTAGGTCCTATGACATGAATATAAGAAGCTAATTAGAAAATTATAGAATGGGAAAGACTACAGACCAGACAAGAAACCAGAAGATGTAGGTTTTCAAGCTGATTTTTCTAATGGCATGTTGGAGGACTTTAAACTAGTCTTTGCGGAACTCACACTATTTACCTGTAAACTGATGAAATGTTAGACATTTTATTTGTAACATGTATTGGTCAATAGCACACTTACTGGAACTAGGAGTATTTTTTAACTTTTACAACAGTACTATAAAGTACAGGTATAACTTTACATGTGAGGTGACAAGCAATTAAGTAATCTGCTCAAGGTCATGCAGCTTGTCCATTATGGAGGAAAGATATGAACACATGTTCAGGTGTCCCCAAAGCCCCATTTTGCCCCTTTGCAACTGACACTGTACTTGTAAATGTTCATGTTGTATACATGGCCTTGTGTTGGGTGCTATATCACTTTATAAAAATTCTCATAATATATAGGTATATTTAAAAATAAGCAGAAGAAATGGACCTCAGATTAGAACACAAAGGGCAGGGGTGCACAGGTGGCTCAGTTGGTTAAGCGTACAACTTTGGCTCAGGTCATGATCTTGCAGCCTGTGGGTTTGAGTGCTTCGTTGGGCTCTGTGCTGACAGCTGAGAGCCTGAAGCCCACTTAAGATTCTGTGTCTTCCTCTCTGTTTGTCTTCCCTGCTCACACTCTGTCTCCCACTCTCTCAAAAATAAACAAAGATTTTGCACATATAGGAGGATTAGGAGGAACTTAAGGGAGGACCATGGGGGAGAAGGGGAAAAATAGCTGGGGAGAGAGAGGGAGGCAAACCATGAGAGACTCTTGAATACTGAGAACAAACTGAGAGCTAATGGGGGTGAAGGGGAAAGGGAGTGATGAGCACGGAGGCGGGCACTTGTGGGAATGAGCACTGGGTGTTATATGGAAACCAACTTGACAATAAACTATTAAAAAAATAAATGAATATTTTAAAAAATTTAAAGAACACAAAGGGAGGCGCCTGGGTGGCTTAGTCGGTTGGGCGTCCGACTTTCGCTTAGGTCATGATCTCATGGATCGTGGGTTCGAGCCCCGCATCGGGCTCTGTGCTGACTGCCAATTCAGAGCCTGGAGCCTATTTCAGTCTGTGACTCCCTCTCTCTCTGACCCTCCCCTGCTCACGCTGTCTCTCTCTCTCTCTCCTAAAAATAAAAAAATAAAAAAAAATAAAAATAAAAAAATAAAGAACACAAAGGGCAGTAAGTGCTTTAAGAAGTCCCTCTGAATTTTCAGCCTCCTAAATATTTACTTGTTTCATAGTCAGTAATGTTGCATATTATCTAGTTTGTCTAATTGGAATATAGCTGTAGGGAGCCAATGTTATAGATGGGAAATGTGTGACTCTAATGGACAGAGTAGCTGCAAGATGCCAAAGTCACTCTCTCTATCCTTTTCCTCTTGCATCACATGGGGAGATCTTTATTGGGGTATTTCTGCTGTGCCTAGGTTTTTACAGTGGTCCACCAAGTTTTGTTAGCTTTTAATGGGACTGAATGTGATTGTTGAGAGTAGCCCTAGTGATAAGTGGCTAGAACACACTACAGAGAAGTCTGGAGCTCTTTATTGCCAAGTAAAGCCAAAGGTGCCTAATCTTCTATTCTTGGAAGACCTACTGCAATCCATGATACCATAGTCCTCTCTTGATCTCTAAACCGTGATCTTCTTACTTTTTTGCTTAGCTGACCTCAGTCCCAGATAGATGGTCATGGCTCAGACTAGTCTGTTTTACTGTGAAAGGTTTATGGAATCTTTATCTTACCTAAGTTGAGTGTTCTCTAGGATGACAGGTATCTGGGTGGCTGAAGCAATTTTCAGAAAGGCCAAGGAATCCCTCTGTAAGGGAAACCCTTGCACGTGGCTCTGAATGCAGAAGAGTTTATCTTCCATTTCTAACAAAGCCAAATGTAGGCCAAAGATCAGTCTTTAAGGTGAAGATTGGGACTGAGGTTTTTACTCACGATGCTACATTAGAAAATAACACTGATCCTTGGGGCTGGGTGGCTTAGTTGGTTGAGTGTCTGGCCTCAGCTCAGGTCATGATCTCACAGCTTGTGAGTTCAAGCTCTACATAGGGTTCTGTGCTGACAGCTCAGAGCCTAGAGCCTGCTTCAGGTACTGTGTCTCCCTCTCTCTCTGTTCCTCTTCTGCTCTCTCCCTCTCTCAAAAATAAACATTAAAATTTAAGAAAAAGAGCATTGACCCCAAATCCATGTCCACCAGAGGGTATATTTAAAACAAAGTTTATGCTTAAATTTGGATAAAAAACGTGGGCAATATTGTTTTAACTATTTATTTTAAGTAAACTCCACACCACATGTGGGGCTCGAACTCACAACCCTGACATCAGGGATGATAAGCACTACTGATTGAGCCAAAACTCCACGCCTCTAGATGATATTTGTTAAGAGAATTAAGTAGTAGATTCCAGTATAAAGATCCTTATGAAATCAACTGAACATTTTATTTATTTACTTATTTATTTTATATTTATTTATTTTTGAGAGACAGGGAGAGACAGAGCACAAGTGGGGGAGGGGCAGAGAGAGAGGGAGACACAGAATCTGAAGCAGGCTCCAAGGTCTGAGCTGACAGCACAGAGTCCCATGTGGGGCTCAAACTCATAAACCATGAGATCATGACCTGAGCTGAAGTCGGACACTTAACCAACTGAGCCACCCAGGCACCCCCAACTGAACATTTTAGACAATGTAACTTGTCACGATTTCAGAAATTTACTGACAAATACCCAAAATCAAATAAAGAGCTATCAGAGTGGAAGGTGTTAATACTATAATTTTAATCACTTTTTACTAAAGGAAAATATAAGTGAATGCAGGTAGCACATTTATTGTAGAGGGTAGACCTAAGTACACATCTCAGACTTGTCCAAGTGGCCTAGCAATTACAGAGTAGCATCTGACACATGTTTTGGACCAGATGAGATCCTTGCAAAGCACATGCTTTTGGAATAAAATAGACCTTTATTCCAATCCTGCTAGCTGTATGATTTTGTAAAAAAAAAAAAAAAAAAAAATTTCTCTTAGCTTCAATTTATGAACTGAGAGTTTTAATAATTGTGTCTGAAGCAGAGTCTGAGATCGGGACTCTTGTTGATTTATTTGAGGGTAACAGGGAGAACAGGTGCTCTTGGGGGAATAGGAGCAAAGCAAGCAGAAGAAGGAAGGGAAAAGAATGAAGCAAGAATATTCTAGATCATCTCTGTATCATAGCATATTGTATTCACTTAAGTAATTTAGTCCCTTCCTCCATATTAAGAAATGAGACATTTTAATGACAAAAGGTGTTATACAATAAATTGCTTTAACCAGAGACATATGTGATTAAAATTGATTAATAGATTTGCATGACCAGCTCTTAATGAGATTTTTAAGTATCCCCTTATTTCTTTATCATTTATTTTGTCATCTGCTAGAATTTGCTACTACTAACCTTAGGTAGTAGGCACCAAAAGCTCAAGGATAAATACACAAGAGGAAATACTTAAAAACGGAAACATTGTACTCAGTACATTGACCCCATCCATGGCTAACCCCTTATAGATGTCAGCTCTATTAAGATCAACCTTGCCAACAATTGTGCATATGCCTAGAAAATTCAAATCCTGTTCAAAAGAAATAATGCCATGGTGGAAATAAAACCAGTCCTAATATTCAGACAACATGGTAGAAGCACAAAGTGACTTTATCTACTGCTAATACTGTTTACATATCTGCAGTGAATCAGGGTTTATGGATATGTTCTTCTAAATTGCTCTACTTGAATGAACCATTTAAGGTTAAATGGGTATATTCTTTATTGTTTTATTATTCTTGTATTTCCTTTTCCACTTTCCCCTACATACGTACTTTGCACTGTTTGTCTAGGTCATATTCAAACTGTCCAGAGTTGGTGTCAAGACCATAATGTTCAGTTAATCCAATGACTATGTGTCAGGGACACAGAAGAACTGTTGTTTAAAGCATGCCACTGTAAAGGTACATGGTGGCTCACTCCTCATATCAGAAAGTATGGTCAGAGAACCATTGCATTTGACCCCATTTCCTTTTATGAATATACAAATTGACACATATTTGAACAGATTTGAGAGCTTTTTTACTGCTTTAATCTTCCACATCCCCTTTGTCAATGGAACCTCAGAGTAAAGTCTGAAGACTGCTGAGTTCAACAGAAGTGTAATCTGGTCTCCTATGCTTTTAATCTATATGCAGCTTTCAGTATAGATGTGTGTGTGTGTGTGTGTGTGTGTGTTACAACTCATATGCTTCATTGTTTTTTCTTTTCTTTTTTCTTCTGGAGTTCCTTCCATGTACTTCATTTTCCTTTGCCAATTATTGCCTATTTAACTGTAGGCCCAATATCACTATTGCTTATAATGAGTTTCCAAAATTCCTTAAGAGGGAGAGGAAAAGGCTCAGTGAAAATTCCTAGAAAATTTACCCTACTGTAATCTGACTCTATTAAATTGAAAACATATTTTATAAGGGAGTGCTTTTCTCTCTTTTAAGGTTTGAAGAGTAGTCCATTTCTATTTCTACATCTCATTGGCACTGCTCCTAAAGCATCTTGTCTAATTACTATTGAATTAAGGTTCCAAATAGATTCCAAGTCCTATATCTTATACTTTTGTTGATGAACATAAATCCAAACAAGAGGAGTCCAACACAGTGTCCAAGAAAATCCCATTTTCAGATCTGAAGCATCAGGATATGTGTGGTAGCAGCCTTCACTCTCACTCTCAGAGCAGAAGGAATCCAAGCTAGAGTGGAAGGGGTTGAGTGAATTGGGACCAGGCTGAATCGTTAGGAATTTCATAGTTATATATATGCACTTTATATCATAATCCGAATAGAATAAGGGAGAGGCAGCCAGGAATGGATACAAAATAGTGGTTAAAATAAATGATTAAAACTAGAAGTTTTAACAGCCATCAACTATATTTTTCATACATTGTTAAGGTGGCTTATATATGGTGTTTTTTGACTGATATAACCAACATGAGATGACTCTAAGGAATCTTCATCATCTCAGGATTTTTCACCTGAATCAGCATAATTATGAATTCTGAAGGAAGCCAAACCCCTTTATAATATCAAAAATTCACTAATGCACTGACCATTTATGAAGCTATCCCCCAATCAATGACCTTTCTCCACTGATTCATGTTCTGTCATTGCATCAGAGTATTTGTGGCTTGGGCTCTAGCTGCAAATGGAGTTATGTACCCATGACAAAGGGAATACAAAATGCACCAATCTGTACACCAAAGCTTAACTGGAGCTCTTGAGAAAATTGGTGAAAAGTGAGGTGAAATTCAAAGACTCTAATGATCAAACTGCAAAGCCAGTCATGAAACAATGCACCTTTTATAGAATAATCATCACATTATATAAGAAGTATCAATAGCTGATTTATCATTTGTCCTAATAGTGATTGCATGATTGCCATTTTCATCTACATGGTAGTTGATAATAGATCAAATAAAACCACTTCCATACCTTTCAGAAAAAGTCCCATGTAGACGTTTTTTTATTTATTAAAAATAATTTGATTCCCATTTAAACAGATTCATTTTTAAGTGGCATTTTCCTCAGCATGAGTTATCCTCAGATAATAAGGACTTTTTGTATATTTCACAGAAGAGGAAATTTGTGCTCAGAGGAGTTAAAGTACTTCCATGTAGTCACATCATTTACGAGCTGTTAATTTGAGAGACCTGTTTTCAACCAGAGAATTTTGATGCCAACTCCAGGTTTCTTTTCACCGCACATCAGCTATTTTAAAATTCTCTTTCTCTTATATTCTATATCACATTGTAATGTTAAACATCTCTAACTTGGCCACGTTTTTACTTTCCCCCTCCACATGAAAATTCACTATTGTCAAAACCATTTCTTTTGGCTTTTCATTTTAGGGGTTCTTTTTGGAATAGTTATTGTTGAGAGATATTGCTTGTTTGAACATTCCATCCATTCTGATGTTTGGAATCCAGGCAACTTTAGACTACTAACCATTGGAGATGGTGGGTCTCTTTGTTGACACCATCTGTATACCATGTAGCTAAATTTAATATTTACAACTTCAAGATGTGTGAAAGAGTGCCTAATTTGAGAGGTACTTTCTTTGCTTATTTAATTTATACAACCAAAATCCCTCACTTAAAAAGAAAAAAGAAACTGAATAAAAGATATCAAGTGCCCCACAGAAACCTTTTGCACACTCATGCTTTCATTAGCAACATTTTTCTCATTGAACTTTAATACTAGCTACTTAAACATGACAATATACTTCAAAATGTAGGATTATTATGTGCTCCTTGATTTTAAAATATTCTTGGTAGTAAGTGGCAATATTTAAAAATACTATTTTTCCATTAGGATAACAAAAGGTGGAGAAATCATATGGCTGTGCTTACAATGAATGGTTTTAAGACTTCATTATTTCAAAAAGTAATAGCATCATTTTTTTTCCGTTGAATACTTTAGGTTCCCCTCCTCAACACATACACCTCTATGTCCAGCAAAAGATATCTGTCACTTTAATAGAAATAAATGAAGCGGTTCTAAAGTAATGGCCATCTGCATGCCATCAATTCAAGAACAAACTTGAAATTATTTGGCTATACTGAAACAGAGCCTCTTTAGCTGTGATAAAGGCAATGCCGCATTTTTTTATTCTTACATTTGATAGAATAGAATGGAATCATAATGGCATTTAGGGTAATAAGCATTAGGCCAAGAGAATAAATATAATGACCATTATAAAAACTGAAGAGTATTTAAGCAAGAATTAATATAAAATACCATATGTATTCGCCAAGCAGAGACAACATTTCATATGAATGATGTCTAACTAGCATTACTTGATTTAAGTGATGCTGGGTAGAACATCATGTCAAAAACGCACGGTCTGCATGGCAGCTCAGCACCCAAGAAGAATGGGTAGATTCTGTTATTCAGTAAGCACATGTTATTGTTGACTAAAGTTTTACTGACATCCAAAGTTCCTTTTATGTTTTGCATAACAGACAGTGGTAAGTAGCTCTCCTTGCTCTCTCAACTCAGGGCTAATACAATAACCTCTGTAGCAAAACTTTCTGGGTTTGAATTTTGTTCTACAGCGTCCTAGTTTTTTTGATCTTAGACATGTGACTTAAACTCTGCCTCATTTCCTTTATCCACAATATGGGAAATAATAGAATTTTCCTTTAGGGTTGTTACGATTCTTCATTATATAAGTATCTAGAATAGTGCCTTAGTATATGGTACCTGGTCAATAATTATGTTGATATATCATCATACATTTTCAGATACCAAATACCACATAGACAATTTATGAACATATAAATTGCACAAATATTCAGTTAGTACTTAATGTGAAATTAAGTATGAAATACCATGTTAGGGATGGAAGCCCAAACCTCAAGGAATAGAGAATGCAGTGATTAGAACTTCCTAGTTTTCTTCAAAAGGTCTTCTCAAAGAAAGTTGACAACAAAACTTATAATATGCTAGTGGTCAGTAAGAGGTCTAGTCCACTGAAAGGGGAGTCACATTTACATGTCCCTGAACTTGAAGGCATCTGAGAATTATTCCCAACAAGGGCTTTCAAGTGAATTGTGTTAAAGTCATCACTTGGTTTCCATTTTTTTAATTATTATTATTTTAGAGAGGGGGTAGGGGGAAGGGCAGAGGGAGAGAGAGAGAAAATCTTAAAAGGCTTAGCATGAAGCCCAAGCTGGATGCATCTCAGGACCTGAACTGAAATCAAGAGTCATGGTCAAATGCTCAATGGACTGAGCCATCCAGGCACCCCCTAGCTTTCCCTTTTTCTTAACATACAAATCTGGAATCTTTGGCATTGACTAAAAGACCCCATTTAAATAGCTTTAATAGCATTGGCTCAACCCATTCTTCTTCTGGTTCTCTCTGTTCCAGCCACTTTGGCTTTCTGTCAGGTCTTCAAACATGTTTTGCTCCTTTGCATCTCATGACTTCTTCAAATGCCCTTTCTTCAGCTTGAGACACTTTGTGTATATCCTGTCTGGCTGACTCCTTCAGATTTCTACTTAAAGGTCAACTGTTCATGGAAATGTTCTCTGATTCCTTCCCAGGAAGGATCATGCTCTCACAGAACCCTGCTTTTCTTTTTATCACAAATACAATTACACAGTTAACTTTATAACAGCAGTGGAAAGACATCATAGTCACAGATAACAGTAATGAAACTATCCGCACATAGTACCTCATCAACAAAGAAGAGTAAGGACAGGAGTGAGTCCAGGAGAGAGCAGGAAATACAGACATTTATATTCTGTCCGCTCTTCCCCTTCAGCAGGCTTATGATCTGAGACCCATGAGTGGCCATAAAATGACATGGGAGCTCTGCTCTTTCCTTGGTTGTTCCCATTAACCAATTTTCTTTGTTGATAAAATGGAATACCAATATTTGAACATGTTTTTCAAACATCATGCCTCCTTCACACAAGCCAACATCATCATCTAGGGCTCAGTTAAAAAAAGAATTTGGCCCTAAACTGTAAGAAAATTATCCATGTTGAATTAGTTGAAAGATACTCTGGAGATCTTGGGGTGTCACCTTCCTAGGGAATTTTCTAAGGTAATTTGGGCCGTGTGCACTTTTTGCCCTACTTGCTAGTTTACAACCTAACAATAAAGATGCAATTCTATTTTTGATATTTCTAATCTTGGCCTAAAGTACAAGGTCTAAAAGGGTGAAAGCTACCTCAATTTCATCACTGTATCCCTGGCACACAGCAGGATGCCTGGATCACACTGGAGCTTGATAAATATTTATTGAATTAATTAACATTCCACCAGTGTTTATAGGATCAGTCTATTTGGGCAATAATACAGTTTGGAGCTAGGAAGACTAAAGAAGTAGAAGGCAGACAGAACTCCAGAACCTTACACATTATGCAGACTTTATAGAACCTGCATGCCCATAGAAACCTAAATTAAAATAGCAGAAAAACTGAGAGCCAGACATGACAAAGTTCAGTATATTGCAATGAAGACTTATGTATGGAAGGCAACATTCTGTCTTTTAATTCGCTTTCTAAGCCAGCCTATAAACATAAAGCTAACACCTTCCTTATCATTTTAGGTCGAATGAGCCGGACTCGATTTATCATTATGCCAACCCAAGGAGAAGGACGGCCATGCCCCACAGAGCTTACCCAGCAGAAAACCTGCCCAGTGATGCCCTGCTACAGCTGGGTCCTTGGCAACTGGGCTGCATGCAAATTGGAGGTAGGTCATGCAATGATACTTAAAGAAATCTTCTCAGTATGCCTAAAGCATCTGTCTGGTCAACCTGTGTGCTGATGGAATAAATTTCACAGCACCAGGGGCTTGGTACAATGTATTTTTATTCAGTAGAGCACATGCAAAAATACGACCAAATGACTTAAACCTCATGCCAAGTGTTGTTGCTAGGAAAAGAGCCATTCATTAGTCACTGATTCTAAAAGGGTCATGGGACTTTCACTCTCTTAGGCATTCTCAAGAATACCATGCGATGTTCCCGGCTTATTGAAAATATGAAAGCATTATTTAATTAGGCAAAATCCTGATACTACGGAAATGCACAGCTTGCTGTGGACTGTATTTCTTAAAGATGTACTTTTAGGCTTAGACAAAATCTTGCATATGGGCAGAAAACCAAAAGTGTATGAAAGTTATATTTTAACATTATTACACGAACCAAGGTTACTACATTTTCCTCAATGATTACTTTTTTATTGACCTGAAATATAAATGCCTAGCAACATCATCATATATCACATACCCAGAGCTTTTGCTGGATCAGCAAAGATCTCCTACTGCATTTTCTCTCTGGTTTCTAATGTGAGAAAAGCACATTGATTTCTTTTTATTCTCTTGTTTTACTAGCTTTTCCTTCAGGTCATATTCCAAAGCACATTTTAATTAGGTGACAATAATTATGATTAAGCATTAGGACATCTGCAGAGTCTTCTCATAGAGATGTTTAGTGTTCCTGTCAGGATGACATTGTCATGTAGCATTACTACCTTGCAGAAGTTAAATGCCCATGTATTTTAATAAGTCCCAGAGGAACAAAACTGTGTGGTACATTTGTTCAGTCTCCTTTTTACAGAAAACAAGATAACTATGCTCGTTAATTCAATAGTAACCTAACATTAGTGAATCTGAATACTTTTGCCTACTAGTCTAAAATCTTCTTTTCTAAATCTGAAGCAATTTTTAAGTGCTGCTTGGAATTACAATAAAAAATGGGAGGAATAGTTTTTCTTATAATTGTGATAACTGTTGACAGAGTAGAGAAAATAAACTCAAAGAACTCAGGAACCCACTGAAGGGGAAGAGAGAAGAGTTAGCAGGGGGAGGACTGAGAAAGCCCACGCTCCAAGTCTCGCCAGGCATACAACTACTACTCTACCTTCACTCTTCTACCTTCCCTTTTCATCTTCTCAGGTGTAAGGAGCCTCTTTTAAATACACAATTCTAGGGGCGCCTGGGTGGCTTAGTCGATTAAGCGTCCAACTTTCGCTTAGGTCATGATCTCGGGGTTTGTGGGTTCGAGCCCCGCGTCGGGCTCTGTGCTGACTGCCAGTTCAGAGCCTGGAGCCTATTTCAGAGTCTGTGTCTCCCTCTCTCTCTGACCCTCCCCTGCTCACGCTGTCTCTCTCTCTCTCCTAGAAATAAATAAAACATAAAAAAAAATAAAAAATAAAAAAAATAAATAAATACACAATTCTGCCTACTTGGCCCATGGGGATATTTGGGGCCATGACTGATGTAGTGTTCGTTTGCTCTCACTTACTGAGCTCGTGCCAGAACCAGAGGGGCAAGAGTGGTGGGTTGTGAACATTTAACTGCCAGTGAGGCTTGAGGATTGTGATCTCCACCGGAGATACCCAGGCTTGGAGGTCCTGGAGCTGCTAGCAGCAGGTGTATCGAGAAGTTTCAGAGCTGCTTCTGATTTCTAGATGAGGTTATTCTTGCTCCTTGACACACTTCCAGTCAAAAGGGAATGCTGCAGTTCAACTTAATCCAGACAAAATTCTCAAAAAACAAGTCTAGGTAGTGAGTTGCTCTGGGGCGGGCACCTTACCGGAACAGGGCCAGTCAGCTTTCTTCCCTAAGAATTTGGAATAGGATTAGAGCTGTTCAAAGATTGTGTATCCAAGTACTCTTACCTGCCACATTTTCCTGCCCTGTAGATAACTAACTCTGAAGCAAAAATGAACAAAGAAGGTCCCACACAAAAAGAGGAGGCCAAAAAAAGAAAGGGAATCATGATGATATGAGTTGAATTTTGCCCGAGTTCAAGCTGCATTTTTGCTTTTTCTGAAGCCTAACTGTGAACCCTTTGTGAGACAGATAACCCAATATCTTTTTCGGCTTGCCTTTTCTTAAATGTATATGTAAACAGGGTTTGGAATTACCGATTCAAATACGTGTGGGCCTCTGCACACAAAGGAAGATCACATTTCTCATAGCTGCATTTCTCCTTTTCCTGGCTGTCCTTGCCCGCCAAATACAGGTTGGGCACTCGTTTAGTGAGGGTGGTGGTGATGTCCAAGTGGCTGACTGCCATCCCATGGATCAAACCATTAGAGAAGCTAGCACAGGGCACAGTGGGTGTGCCAAAATACCACTAACATAGAAAGAGATTAGCAAAAGGAAATGTTTATCCTCAAGCTTCACTTTTCTTTTCTTTTCTTTTTCTTTCTTTTTTTAGTGTTTTCTAGCTCTTTCTATCCAAATTCCTCAGTTGATAACATGTATCCACACATATGTGCATGAATCTGTTTTACAGGCTCAGACTCCCAGAGTCTAACAAGCTTAATGTTGGCCAGTGTTCTGCCAGTTCCTAATTGCCATTTCTGCCAAATCCGTAAACTCTCCGAGTCTATTTTCCTACCTCTATCGGAAGTAGAAATAGTACCTGTTTTCTGGGAGCTTTTGGTAGGGATTAGACAATTTATATACAGTGCTTACCTTGGTACCTGACATAAATTAAGAGCTCAATAAATTGTAGTTGCTATTATAATTTTGATTAAGACTATGATTATGATTATTATCACCATCTGCCTCTACACATCTGGAGAGTATACAAAACATCCATCAATGATGCGGACAGTGGAGAGTCAGTGAGAGAATCCTAACTTGTCGACATTCTTGCTCAAAGAAGCCTGGGTCTATTTTCCGTCTCTAGTGTGGAAAACTTTATGAATGAGAGTGAGTGAATGCTTGCTTTATGAATGAAATTATCATTCTGATGCTGATTTCTCTTCATCTTACAGCCGCTGTTGTCAAAGATATAAGAGATTAAGGTTGGATATGGGTACATACTAGGAACATATTCTTGTTTGTCTTGGTTTTTAAAGGGATCCCTGATGTAGACTTGTTTCCTGTCATTTCTTCACACTCCCATCTCCTGGAATGTCAAACAAAACTCTAATCAACTTCATCTTCTGTTACCTGAGGTTTCAGAAGGCAAATTTCATGTACTGCTGAGTCTTCACACTCCTCTTTCCAAGTACTCTGTAGAAAACATACAGCTTAGATAATTCTGCAATGGATCCATCATCTGGAATGATACTTATAAGAGAGAACCCTCAAAAGAGAAATTCAACTTCTACTAGTTATTTTCTGCTTTAGAGAGTAAACACTTATTAGAGCATTTTCTTAAAGGAATCTACTGTGTCTTGACTTTGAACCTTGCTCATCTCTCAAAAAACGCACTCAGAACAAAATTAGTGTTCATTTTTTTGAGTTTCACAAATGCCATAGAAATTATTATAGCAATTATGAAGTATTGATAAATCAGGAGTGGGAGTTTCCATCTTAGATAAACAAATAAAAACCTTGGAAAACCTCTCTAGAAGCAAAGGTGATACTTTTTTTTTTAAATCAATTTATATGCCTATTCAGGTTTTTAAGCTTTAAATGGCTACCACTTGGACCTCCCTTAAGTTCCACCTTTTCTTTCTTGAAAGTATGTCTTTAAATTCTAACTTCTTGTTATGTCAAGAATTCTTCTCAGCAGTCATTCTGTAACGTTGTGTACCTCCAGCAGTCTGTCCATGACCTGCCCTTGGCACTCAGCAGTTGCTGCCACAGTGCCTTGACCTGATCGGGGCCTGACAGCCCCCAGCCCCGCTGCATGCCCTGGCACGCTGTCATGACTACTTTAGCTAAACACCCCATCTTCCTGTGCTCCCGCCACAAAAGGCCACAGCAGCTCCAAAGCCTAAAAAAGGCTGTTTCTGGCTCCTGCGGGGGGCAAGGCATAAAAAGAACATGAAACCCAGTTTTCCAGTGCAGAGCACACTTATCACACTGTCACCTAATAATGGGTTAGTGGATTATAGCATGTGGTATCCCTGACTGTAGTAACAGAGGTGCAAAGGTGGGAGCTCTCTCTAGCGTTTTCTCTCTCCACCTCTCCCATCATATGAGCACGAGTCATGAAAACTCCAGCTCTTCCACTGACTTCTGCACTTTGTAGAAATTGAGCAACACACCTTGGAAGTTTAGGGGAGTTAATACTGCCTGGGATTGCTTCCCTCCCCCATCTAGGATGGTACTGAGCCATGTTACCACATGGCCTCTCTGGAAGGCATGGTGGCCGAGAAACCAGCTGTGTTTACTTGTGAAGTTGAGGCCAGCTTGGTAACATACCACCTTATATTTGCTCTCCCTCCATTCCTGCTCTAGTTCTTTACCCTCACTCTGCCATCCTGGGATCTCACCTCCTTAACATAGAAGCTTTGCCTTAGGCTTTATTTTCTAAACTATTTATGGAAAAACAGAGCTACTATCTAGAGTTATCCAAATATCCAGTGGGCTTCTATTTGAAGTATGAGCACCTGACAGAAACTGAGGAGAAAATGCTCATGAGTATCTGCCAAAAATGTTATAGTAGGAAACCTTTCATCAGGCAGATGTTTAGGTCAAATAACCACGAAGAGCTTTCCAATTCTAAGCTTCTGTTTCTGTGAAACATTGCACAGTTTTCTTTCTAATTGTCCAAAAAATCTGAGTGTGATTTGTATTAAATGTCTTCAAAGAACATTATTCAACACAGAAGGCATGCTGGGAAAACAACTTCTTGTGGCAAGAGAGAAAATCAGTGTTTTATTGAGAACTCCAACCTAATCCATATAAGAAAGTACTGAATTCCCTACAAAAGAAAAAACAGCAAAGTAAAAGAAAAATATATGCCCTGTGGCTGTACATGCTCTCTTGGGGAGTGATTATGGATTAGGCTATTTTAATACATACACCTAGACAAATTTTGTATGGTTTTTTTCTTTTTCAGTCAATCCTGGCTGAGTTCCAAAATGAATCGTCATATTCTGAGTACATACATTCCATGGAATAAATTTGCATTTCTACTTCAGCTTCTCTATCAGCTCTAGAAGGATTGCCAAGTGATACTTCCTTGTCAACAATTGAAAGATAACTCCTAGGAGGAGCAAGCTTCAGATTTTCTTGGGCAAGAGGTGGCAGAAGCTAAAAACAAAAAATCAAAAAACAAACAAAACAACAACAATAACAATAAAACCTGTGAGATACTAATTGTTTGGGTCATTTTAACTGTATCCTTTCCTTTCTTAGGGTGGAGACTGTGGGGATGGAGTCCAGATCCGCAGCTTGTCCTGTGTGGTCCACAACGGTTCAGTCTCTCATCCAGCTGTAAGTGTAGACGAGGCACTATGTGGAGAAATGCCCTTTCAAGACAGCCTCCTGAAACAGCCATGCTCTGTGCCTTGCCCAGGTATGCAATTTTAAGTGATTGGAAGGGACTTCCCTGGTGATTTAATTTTTTTTTTTCCTTTTCATTTTTCTGGAGAAGCTCTCCTTAAAATTGAAATTTCATACTATTTTAACTACAATTAAAAATGCAATAAAGTTATCACTTTATAATATCCCTACAGCTTCAGTGGAGGCAGAGTAGGTTGGAGGCACTGGACTTAGAAATTTAAGAACTAAGAATCTGTGTCACATCATTGGTGTTTACCAGAGACATAGAGTCTAGTGCCTTGAACTGAAATTTGCACCATCTAAAAAATGTGTTAATAATGCCCAACCTGACAGCACTGGCCAGTACTCAAACGATGTTGACTAGATCTTTGATGAACCGTTGAACGGTGGTGTGGTAGGAGCAAGTAACGCTATAGGTTCATAAAAGCATTCTATAAATGTGAAGGTCATTGTTAGTTACATAATATGTGTGAGTTGATTTTAATCCTAATAACCAACCTAACTTGTATGGTCTAAGTTTACGGTGCCTGAATATACCCATAAGTGTAAATACATACATAGGTACATATATATGCATACAAATGTATATGTTTAAATTAATAAATATTCCTTAAACTCAAAAATACTCCACTTCAGAGACCAACTTGTTCCCTTTATATGGTTTCTATGCCTGTCTATTTTACAGTGTTACTGCTGTTCTTTGAAAATTGAGTTACTATCATCCTTACATCTCCCTTTTAAAAAGTTCATTACCACTGGAAGACATATAGTGTTATCTACATAAAACTGCCATTACTACATTTCAAATCATAGTAATCTAGTTTTCAGTACTTTCTTGCTAAACTAGATTAAACCATAAATTGTTATTCTCAGTATATTCCAAGTGGAAAATTGGCCAAGGTAGAATGTACAGTACCTAGAACCTGCCTCTATCACAGTGCCATCACCACAAATCTCACTGTGAACCCTGTCCATGTTTTCAAGTGTCAGTTTTCATGTTATTTTCCTTGCTCTGTGCTGCACAATCATCCAGGAGACTGCCACTTAACGGATTGGTCAGAGTGGAGCACGTGTGAATTAACCTGTGTCAATGGAAAAAGCTTCGAGACAATGGGCCGCCAATCTAGGTCAAGGACATTTATAGTTCAGTCTTTCGAGAACCAAGACAGCTGCCCCCAGCAGGTTCTAGAAACACGCCCTTGTACAGGTACCAAGAGCACTTTTCAGTTCTCAGCCTTGATTGAGCAACACTTATTCTCTTTGTGTGTGAGGTGTAATAGAACCGCTGTTATCATATTTACTTGCAGGAGGCAAATGTTATCACTACACATGGAAAGCAAGTCTTTGGAACAATAATGAACGAACTGTATGGTGCCAACGTTCAGATGGCATTAATGTCACAGGTATTCCTGCCTAAGATTTGTGTGGGCACTTCAAAAAGATCTGAGTGTTGGTGTTTGTGAGAAGAATTAGCTTACAAATTATAAGCAAGAGAAGACTGGGCAGGTGACCTTAGATGATCTTCATAGCAAAGTGTCATTATATCTTTTTTTGTTTTAAATTTTTACTTGAGATATATATATTTGGCATATAATGTGAAATTAATTTTGGATATATGACATAATGACCCAACAATTTTACACATTACGAAATGCCCACCATGATAAGCGTATTATGATATTATTGACTATATTCCCTACGCATCATTTTTCTTCCCCGTGACTTATTTTATAACTAGAAATTTGTACTTCTTAATCCTCTTCACCCATTTCACCCAACATTGCCCCCCTCCTTGACCTTCGGCAACCACCAGTTTGTTCTATGTATTTTTAAGCCTGGTTCTTTCTTTTTTGTTGTTGTTTGTTCATTTGTTTTTTAGATTTTATACAAAGTGAAATCATAGGGTATATGTCTTTTCCTGTCTGGCTTATTTCACTTAGCATAATACCCTCCGGGTCTGTCCATGTTGTTGCAAATGGGAAGACCTCATTCTTATGGCTGAGTAATAAAACTTTGCATCTTAGAAAGCAAACAATTCTATTTGAAGACCCATAACATCTATGACAACGTACACTATAAAATTTTCTTAAATATCACGTTCTGAGACAAAGGCTGAAAAATACAGATAGTTTAAAACAATGGTCTCTAAAGTTTTAAATCATGTACCTTCTTAGTAAAAGGTTTTGGAGGACATGTCTCAACATATCCTATCCTGCACTCTTATTCTAAGATTTTAGGAAACACATACAAAAGTTGAAATTTAAAGGTGGATAAAGATAAAATATATTTGTTAATGGTGCAAAAACACTTTTTCTTTTTTTTTGCTCAAAGTTATATTTCTTTGTATCATGCACTGGAAACTTGGTTTGGATATTTTGCTAGTCATTATTGTTTAATGTCTAGACTGAGCAAAGGCTTCCTCATTCATGACAGTGGATATCATTTGATTGTATAAATGGTCTCAATTTTAAAGTTTTTTAATGGCTTATCAGAGAGAATTGTTATTGTTTTTGGTGCTACTGTGGCTGACAGAGCTTATTGAATCAGTGAGAGAAGTGGAATTGAGGAATCATCAGCTCTGCCTTTTTCTTGTTTGCCTATTTTTGCATTGCATATTCCCTTTATTTTATTTTATTTATTTTAATATTTTTATTTTATTTCTAGGAGAGAGAGAGACAGCGTGAGCAGGGGAGGGTCAGAGAGAGAGGGAGTCACAGACTCTGAAACAGGCTCCAGGCTCTGAGCTGGCAGTCAGCACAGAGCCCGACGCGGGGCCCGAACCCACGAACCGTGAGATCATGACCCGAGCGAAAGTCGGACGCTTAACCGACTAAGCCACCCAGGCGCCCCTGCATATTCCCTTTAATTCATTGTTTATCCATACAATAATTTTAAGCTCCTTCCCCATACTGTAAGTTATCGTTGGAACTAAACATGCTGTAAATCTTCCTAACCAGGAACACAGAAAGCAGCAACATCTACAGCATGCTGAGAGCTAAGCGGTGAGGGTTACACTATCAAATTCTCTGCACCTAGTACTTGGTGTACGGTGGACAACATGGGGCCATCCTCCTGTGGGGGCAGCTCAGGTTATGAGGATCAGCTGTTAAGTATGAGAGCTTAATATTTTTAAAATTTAAACTAAATATTGTATGAACTATACAGTTTTGAATTTTCTTTCCAATTCCCTAGAGATTCGCTACCTCTGGGGTGCAGATACTACTCTTTGCAGATCACTGGTTTAAAGAGTGTAAACACTCCTCCAACCACTATTGGTAGCTATAGGTTCATGTGGTCATTGCCACTAATGCCCGGATTATCCATTTCACCCATAGGTACTAATTCTGGATTATAGAAATTTTTTTTGTTTTGTTTGTTTTTATTTTTCCTGTGGAGATTATTTTATTCTTCCAGTAACAGTGGGAATGTAGCTGCTTCATGCCCAGGGAAAATACAGATCTGTTTCCTCCACCACCTTAGGCCAAAAGCTTTTGGCCAGCTACCCATTCATAAACTATAATTGGGTGACAATTTTAGTAAGGCAAAAACTAGAATCTCTAAATGAAACCAGTATTATATAAATAAAATTTAAACACTGCCCTCAAATAATACATTAAGTTGTCAGCTTAGTACCTTGAATCCAGAAAGGCATGGCTAATATGTAAATGATTTTCATATTATAGGGACATTATTCCATCTGTTTACTCAAAAATACTTAATGAGCACCTGCAAGTACTGTGTCAGATGTATGACTCCGTCTCCTGGAGCTTTACATTTGCTTTTAAAAATGTGTAAAGCTCCACTTGTATGACTGTGTGTGTGTGTGTGTGTGTGTGTGTGTGTGTGTATTTTCTGGTTGAGATACATTTAAAACTGTTACCAAAGTGTTTGCCATTGTGGTCCATGAATCCATCAGTGGCATTCTTTAAGCATTTGGTTCTTGCCAGTTGGCTTATTGCCTAGTTGGGGTATTCAGGAGCGGGAGAAAAATATACATAGAATGAGTCTTTGAGCAGATCTATTTTCTGCTCCTGAACTTACATTGAAATTTCATCCATTCTCTTCCTGATCCCTGCACACAGATGTTGCCCTCAAGCAGAGCCATATGATAGAATGACAATGCCAATGAGCAGGTATAAAAACTACTGCAAACATCTTGTTAGCAGAGCCTCCTCTCTTGAACAATTCTTCCTGGAGTAATCTATAATATACAGCTGGACCATATGTCAGCAAATGGGCATAAAAAATAATACTGTTATAGTCTGGCCAGTGCCAGAGAGGAAAGAGGAAAAAAAATATTTTACTGTTTACCATAGCAAAGTCCACAAGTGATTGTGGGGGTTCTGTTTTTTTGTAGGCGGCTGCTCCCCTCAGACACGTCCCGCTGCCATTAGGCAGTGTAATCCCGCCTGCAGGAAACCTTTCTCCTACTGTACACAGGTGAGTCCAGTGCGGGAGCCATCTGCAGTTCATTACTGTCTTATGCATATGCTCTTGGGTGTTTTCCGTGGGTGCCAGCCCCAGCAGCAGTTCCATGGGCTCACGGTACCATCTAGAGGAGTTTGTGGGAATAAATGCAGGTATTAAGGATTTCTCTTTGTAGGGCTGTGTCTTACGGAAAGCAGTCTTTTTCTAGAACTCTGTCTATAGGCAAATCTACCTTTCAGATATCTCATTTATATTAGCTCTGCTTATCAACAAATGTTCTTATTGGATTTATTCTTTCATTCTTAGCCTTTCATCTACCCAAACTATTTTGAGATATTATAAATGTCTATATTTGCTAATTACTTAGTAAAAGTTGAATATTTGCCTATGGGTAAAAAGAATGTATGTATACCCACACATGTTTTTTAAAAGCGGAGATCTTTCCCTCTGTTCTTCTCCCTTAACTCCCATTTACTCCTGCTCAGGAATTAATGCAAAATGTGCAATGTATTCTAATCAATGGCACTCACAGTGTGCAGTGAGAAACAGTTTTATTATGTGTTCTTTCCCAAAAATGATCTGGTTAAAAATAATTCAGGCACTCAATCCTATTTTATGACTCTCTTACTTTTGAGGTAGGTTAATTCTTTACCACAGAAAAGCAAATACTTAAGCTAACAGAGGAGAAAATAGGTCAGCAACAACTTCATATGCTAATGAGATTTGCAAAATAGAAGTTGTGGTTTTCCACTAACCATCGGGATACCCTCTTTAATACTTTTACCTTGAATCTTTGGCATATGTGATTGGTTACCCTTTTTACTTAGATTAATCGAGATGGTCTCAATTGTCATAACTAGTTCTTTGCATTGAATACCATGTAACATCTTCAAATGAAATGCTGTAATAATTGTCATTATTACAGGAATGCTGCCTGTTCACTAAACAATGGGCAATGATTAATTCTACGTACTTTTCTGATCTTTGTCTTTTGTAGAAGACTGAGGTGCCCTCTTTAGTTGGAGTATATATTCTCCTTAAAATCATGTGTTAACAATTGATGACTCAAATAGATCCACCCTTATGAGTCACCCAGACCTGAGTGGCTATTTGAGGGGCCTATTCAAAAATGCCACAAAAACAGTTTCAGGTGAGGAGCCCCAGCAGCAAAGTCCAGATTCATAATTGTATCCTCAACTTGTCCTAGTCTTCTCTATTGTCTATATTTGCTGGAAGAAGGAAGAGCTATTATCTTCAGTTTCACATCAAGAGACAGAAAGAAATCCTTGTTCTTTATGACTCATCACAGCCAACTCATCTTGGAGAGGCTTATTGTACATGAAAGTGACCAGGAATTCACAGACAAATATGAAGAACACATTGCCACAATGCCAACTAGGAATGTGATGTAGTGTGACACTCAGGTTACTACAAGGAAGGATATGGGACATATGCCTTTGGTGAAGTCTTTATTTTTATTTTTTTCTATACTTAGGCTGCTCTCCTTGAGTGCAGAACCAAGCTTCCAAGCAGAGAGGTAGTTCAGACTAGTTAGTGATCAAGGGTACAAGGTGGTAAGTGGCATTCAGCAGCTGCTGCGGCAACAGACATCAAAAAGCACAAAATCCAAAGGCGCCCCGTACATAATCCGTGTTGCTTTACTTCTCAGCGTCAAGGGCAGCAGGTTTGAGTGAGTGGGCAGGAATCTGAAAGAGTTGGGGGAAGAGTCGGAGGATAATTTGATTAAGTGCCTTAAATATTTCTGTAAAAGAGAAAAAGGAATGGATGCCCTCTGTTGTGATTTCTTATATGGAAGGTATAAGAATTGTAAGCCTGTAGAAAAATCAGATACTGTATTCAAAGGCTGACTTTGGAATTCAGAAAGATGAACTGTTTGGCTTTTCTTTGGCAACTCTGTTACTGCAACACCCCAAACTGCCATAACAGATCATGCATGTATTAAGTGATTTCAACACTTAAATTGTTCTTCTTCATCACTGTGTGATGAATAAAACTATTTTGTATGCTGTAGGGTGGCATCTGTGGCTGTGAAAAGGGATATACAGAGATAATGAGATCAAATGGTTTCTTGGATTACTGCATGAAAGTACCGGGCTCAGAGGATAAAAAAGCTGATGTGAAAAACCTTGCCGGGAAAAACAGACCTGTGAATTCAAAAATACATGATATTTTTAAAGGATGGTCACTTCAACCCCTTGATCCAGGTACATTTCAGTTAAGAGTAAGAAATATACATTTTTCTCATGGTGGGGGGGGCGGGGGTTGGGCTTCATGTTGTAACCACTGCTTATGACAGAAAGAATGGAGGGAAGGAGGAGAGACGGAAGAGGTGATGTGGTCGACTTCAAGGTTTCTTAAATTTTAGTATCATATAAGACGTAGTCCCTTTAAATGTAAAATGTTCTCATGGATGGTTGAAGATAAGTCTGTTTCAACCCCAGTGTAAGACATACTGAATGAAGTTCTCAAAATATTAACATTTAAAATCATCGCTTAATTATAAGTTATCTCTGTAAAAGAGAATGCCTTTGTAACTGTGGTTTTGTGTATATAATTGAAATTAAAAGCAAAAACTGTCATAGATCAAGAACATGTAGATACCTTAGGAAATGTCTAGGGACCCTATCTGGTTTGAGAGACACTAGTGGAATATTAGCCTTAATTTCACAGACAGACCTTGACCTCATGGTTCAGAATGCACCTGCGTATTGAAAGTGCCTCAATGATGTGCTTAAGTGAAACAAAACCCAGAAACTAGATCTAGTAGGAGAAATCAGATGTACACTCTTCAACCAACTATTCAGGATGACCACAGTAATCATTTTATTCCCCTGTATGTCTGGGCATGCCATAAATTTTAAAAACTTTTCGTTTTGTGACTAAATTAGCAGTACCTTTACATTTGAAGGAAGCAGGATATAAAATGCAGTCAGGCTTACCAATTGCCTGTACACTCTACTTCAGGAAGAAAATTAGGGTGACTAGAAGAGAATTAGGGTTTCTAGAAGAGAATTCTAGAAACATGAATGCTCAAATCCACAAGTGGGGTCCTTAGACTTTGGGAGCTAATTAAAACAGCAGTAATAGCATGCACCTGCATATGGTATATCTATGTTTTTCTCTTGATAGTATAAATTGGAGCAACCTTAAGAAAGTCATTTAGGCAATATGTATCATACAGTTTGACCTGAGATTCCTTTCCTAGGACCCCATCATACAGCTATATATATATACATTTATATATATATATATATATATATATATATACTAAATGATATTTGTTACAGCTGCTTGTTATATAAAAGATGAGTGTAGGGGCACCTGGGTGGCCCAATTTGTTAAGCGGCCAACTTTGGCTCAGGTCACAGTCTCAGAGTTTATGGGTTCAAGCCCCACATCAGGCTTTGTGCTGATAGCTCAGAGCCTGGAGCTTGCCTCAGATTCTCAATCTCTTTCTCGAAAATAATAAATAAATGTTAAAAATCTTTTAAAAGATGAGTGGAAATAACCTAAATGTCTATAAGCAGAATATGGAAAAACAAAATATAATGCAATTATACAATATGTCTCATATTAAAGAATCAGACCTGCCTGTAAGATTTAGTATGGAAAACTGCATGCATGCACTCATATGTTTGCATATACAAAGGAAACTAAAATGATTCACAAGGAAACAGGTAACAGTGGTAGCCGCTGGGTTGGGAATTGAGAGAGAGCATCAGGGAGACTTTTTTGTTTCACTACATATCTTTTTTCAATAGTTGTTTGAAGTTTGATCCTATCCATTATGTTATTATAAAAAGTTATATTCTAAGTAACATGGACCACATACCTCCACACTGGGGATTGAAAAGTACTGGACCCTCCCAATACTTCAGTTCTGTGAGGTTTAGGAGTAAAAAGATAGATGAAAGGTCCTTTATCAAGGAAGACTTTTTTCTTCCAATGTAAAAAAATTCAGAATAGGAGATTTCATCATTAGTGTTTCAAAGAGATCCAACTCAAAGCTTTATTAAAAGTTTTATGACCATAGAAAAGTATCATTACTGCATTGAAACCTCATTCTAAAAACCTGACTGAGGCTTTAAAGTGTCTTATAAGCAAAAACTGTAATGGGTAGTGATAATATAATTGAATGTAATTATGATTTTATTCAAAATTTTATTCCAATTGTTGTTTCAATAGATTTTGATAGTTGTTCATCCCACAGAAGCCTAAGATGCCAATAAGTTTTTTGAACCTGCGGTTAATTACATCCATGTAGTGCAATGAATCTTCTGTGTGCATCTGTCTTTCAGAAAGGAATGCAATTCCTTGTGGGTGCTGAGGCATCGCTCTCTGGCAAAGTCACCAAAAGTAGTGATAGTAAATTTATTTGCATGTAGGATTGCCTCTTAATTTTTTGGTTCTATTTATGTTGTCTAAATGTATTATTGTACTTCAGTGTTACATGTATAAGACTATATAAACATACAAAACTAAAACAGTCTGAGAACTCTTTTGTATGCTAAACTTATTATTTAATCTCTATTTTACACAGATGGCCGAGTAAAAATCTGGGTTTATGGTGTTTCAGGTGGCGGTTTTCTTATCATGATTTTCCTAGTATTTACTTCCTACCTTCTTTGGTAAGTACTAACTAGCAAGGCATTTATATTCCATATTCTTATAGGTGACATATTATGCTAAAAGGTCATTGGCTATGGTAACTGGACTCTTGAACCCGCAATTATCAACAGAATATTTGAAATTATTGTCCTCATTTGACATAACTTTTTTGTTTGGTTTTCAAATAATATCAGAAGGTATAAGAGATAAATCATTAGTAAGGAATTTCCCATTTTAGTCTTTTGATTTAGGCTTTTTTTATTTAAAAAACTTTTTGAGAGGGTTGAGACACAGAATCTGAAGCAGGCTCCATGCAACGTGGGGCTTGAACTCACAGACAGACTGTGAAATCATGACCTGAGCTGAAATCGGACACCCAACCAACTGAGCCACCCAGGTGCCCCTGGTTTAGGCTATCTTTCAGCTTTGACTGTACATTGGCATCTCCTGGGGACTGATACTTGGGTTCCAGCTCCAGAGATTCTGATTTAATTAATCTTGCAGGTGGCCAGGTCACCTGGATGTTTAAAAGCACCCTAGGTAATTCTAAAATGCAGCCAAGGCTAAGAATCATCACTCGAGATAATTCTACTTAAAATTGACCTATCTTGACCAGTGAGTTCAAACAACCTGTTTAGTACGTTTTAAGTAGTAACGCCAGGTGTTTATCCACAGTGACCTAATAGGAGACCTAGGTCAATTCCAGGAGCCCCATTTTATAGGTGGCTTGTTCCTGAAAATTTATTGTTCTCAGAAAATGATGATTGGTTTACTGGACAGAATGTTTACGTTGATGAGCTGCTCTTGAGACCAGACAGATGTAAATACATTTGAATGTTTTCAAGTATGTTGAGAATATTTTATTAGCTTCCAAAGGATCTTGTTATTTTCATAGATCAAAATGTTACTTTTTTTCTCCAAACTGAGATACTTATATTCATCTATTAAACTATTTACTTGAGAATTTTTACTCAAGTTTTAATCTCGATCCAAATCCAGCTGTTGTATATTTAGCCACAAATTCTGTTTCCAAGGTTATACAGGTTTTTTTTTTTAATGTTTTATTTATTTCTGAGAGAGAGAGACAGCGTGAGCAGGAGAGGGTTAGAGAGAGAGGCAGATACAGAATCTGAAGCAGGCTCCAGGCTCTGAGCTAACTGTCAGCACAGAGCCCAACATGGGGCTCAAACCCACGAACCATGAGATCATGACCTGAGCCAAAGTTGAACGCTTAGCCAACTGAACCACCCAGGTGCCCCACAGGTTTTTAAATCTTTGCTCTGGATCAGTGAAAGTGAAGAAAATAAGATGACTTTAATTCTTTCTGCCACCTATAGTGCTACAAACTGAATCTCTAGAAATTGGATTTCTATCCAAGTAATATTTCCATCCATAGTGCTGTAGTAATAAATAACACCTTCGGTTAGTCCTTCAACCTATAATCAAATGATTTGACCAATTTTTATGTCTCAGTTGATAAATTTTGTATGTATTCCTAGATCATGTCTTAATGAACAAATGTGAAGTTGAAAGCCTCATATGAGGTTCAGAGTGATAGGATGCATTCATCACTGGAAAAGGTCTTATATTGCAACAAAGGACATGAAGGTTTGACAGATGAGAAACTCCTCTGAAAGTAATGGCCCAACACAGTGTAAGGGAATCAGAAAATCTCTTCTATAAAAGCTGGGATGTGTTCTAGGTGTTAACTGCTACATCCTATGTTATCTAAGAGATTCAAAATCAACCGTTAAGTCATTGAATTTGCCTTTTTGCATTTCTCCATTCCTTCAATAACAAGTATTTATTGAGGCCCTTTCTGAATGACCCTAAGCTCTGGGGATTACATCACTGAATTCTGGAAATAATTTTCTAGACAATTTTTTAAAGATCAATATAACACACCCCCCCTTACTTTTTAGTGACCAAATTAAATAAATATTAATGTACAGTATTTTGCACATCTTTTTTCATTTTCAATGCTTGGCCTTAACTGCGTACAGCACAGTAGCTACATACTTGGACTTAATACAAATACTCCTTTCTGCTGTCTTTAGCCAGATTAGTCTTTCTAAAATTTAGCCACATGATCAGCCTCTTTCCTCCTCAGAGACCAGCAGTGACTTTCCATTGACAGCAAAATGAAAGTCATGTTATGGCTGCCTCGCTAGCCAACTAAAGTCTTCCATAATTTAAGCCTGAAGAATCCTTCCAAGTTCATCTTCTATTTCCCTATGCCTTGGACAGTTCCACATGTGTATTTTTCTCATTAAAGAAAATTTTTTTAAAAAATTACCTCCTTAATAAACTATTTTGATAAAATGGTAAAATATCTACTGTAATATTTAACCAGTGTGCTTAATTCTACATCCGTACCCATAATCCTATATTATATATTAGTTCACTATAATATACTCATTTTCTCCACTTTCGTATCTCAGAGCAAAGTTTCTATCCACCTTTCAGTTCACTTTGTCATTACTTTTATCTCCCTTCCCACAGTCAGTTTCTCGAGTTTACCATTTTCATTTCTATCCAAGTTGTTTAAGATACCACACTCGTACTCTGTATTGCTGTTTCAGAAGTTTTATCCCAAAACCCTACGTACCCTTTTTCACTGTGCATGTTCACTTTTGATGTCTATTAGGTATTTTTTGTAATATAAAGGTAAGCTCTTCATTAAATGAAAAACTTATATAAGGATTGAATATAAGCCTACAACTTCTTCCTGAAGGATGATCTTTTGAGAGAGGTAACCTTACTTTAGGATGCTTATGGTGGTACCTTCTAGTTTTGCCAGGAATCTTCTGTTTCCAAGGTTTCTCTCCGTAAGTTCCATTCATCGAGAATGAATTGTCACCATTAGTATTGACAGCCTATCATTTCTTACCCGTAAAAGTCAAATGCCAATAGATAGTCTGGAATACTGTGTCCACGCTTCCTCTTCTCTGGCATTTACTCTGTGATTGTAGTTATTTCTAGAAGTCTCTTCCTCCTCTATCACCCAAAGTAGAATAGGTTGATGATTAAATGAGTGGATAAGTAAAAACTCACATATACACACCCAAACCTAAGTGTTTTACATAGATTGCCTTTTCAGTCCTTAATGTGTTGTTGTGATTATACCCATTTAAATATTTTTAATGTTTATTTACTTTTGAGAGAGAGAGGGAGACACAGAATCCGAAGAAGGCTTCAGGCTCTGAGCTGTCAGCACAGAGCCCAATGTGGGGCTCAAACCCACGAACCATGAACCATGAGTTCATGACCTGAGCTGAAGTCAGACACAACCGAGATACCCAGGTACCCCCATCATACCCATTTTAAAGAGAGAGCAAGTTTATCTGAGGTCATCAGCCTGGGAAAATCACTTCTACGTTTGCCTAGGCCCAGAGCTTACACTCTTTCCGCTGGTCTTCCAGTCTGCAATTTCTTTCTCTTGTGTAATCCTAAAAACTTTAGATTCAATGTAGTGTCTCCAGCTTTCATATTTTTTGATGCTCTTTGATTCCCAAGTAAGCTATAGACCTAGGAACAGGCCTCTTGATATCAAAACATATACCACTTACTGTTACATCTGAGCTGCCTAAAGAGTCCAAATAGATACTTTCATGGCATTTACTTCTATTAAATAGCTTGCACAGGAGTTAGAGGATGACAGTTTTGGTGATTTTATATTTTCTCCCCAAAGTAAAAGGCTTAGGACAAGAGAACTGCTCTAATATGCCAGGCCTTAGGTGTATCCTTTAGATGAAAGCAATTTATAATAAAACTTAGAAGTGCTTTTGAGAAAATATAGAAAAATAGTCTTCTTAAGGACCACTTCGTTCAGATACAACCCTTTGTACATCTACCATTAGTGTTCGAAGTTTTTGAAATATTACTGATGCCCCCACAACCCTTGCAGTAAAGATCCACGAGGCAATTTAGTCAAGACGAGCTCTGAGTGAGCTTGTAGTTGATGTAGACATAGTACCAGAAAATGGCTCCAGGTAACTACAGCATATCCATTCATCCCTGCCCTGCGCCACTTAGTAAATGGGCCTCTATTCTCCCAAGTACTTACAGAGGCCCTGCCCTTAGGAATGTCTGCCTAAACCAAAGACCTTTTCAGGCTCTCATCAAGGTATTTAAGCTCTACTGCCCTGGGGCTGGGTCCTTGGGGCAGAACTTACTTAATTGGTGCTGTTAAGTACCAGCAATTGCCTGTCAGTCCATAATCAGTTTGCCTTCCTGGTTTATTGGGTTTATCCTTTGCTAAAAGACAAATGATAGTGGAAGAGGTCACTTTAAATGTGTGTCATTTAAGGCAATCGGTTTAAGTGTCTGACTTTGGCTCAGGTCATTATCTCTCAGTTCCCAAGTTTAAACCCTGTGTCCGGCTCTGTGCCTGGAGCCTTCCTTGGATTCTGTGTCTCCCTTTCTCTCTGCCCCTCCCCTGCTTGCTCTTTTCTCTCTCTCTCTCAAAAAGAAATATTAAAATTTAATAAAAAGGAAAAAATAAATGTGTGCCATTCAAAGGTCTCTTACAACCAGTGTTGCGTAATAGTTTTATCTCTGTGCCAAACCTGAAAGTGACAGTGGCTGTCAATAGTGCTCCATTAGGAAGAGTTACAAGCCAACACCTCAGTCCGACAGGGAAGAGCAGTGTGATGGATTAGAGATCCATCCTGGGTACGGGATGAGTGGCGGTGGCCTATTTGCCAAGCATCTGCAGGTCCTGATTGAGTATGAGTGAAGTGGTCACACCTTTCCTGATACCAGAGTGGAGGAGAAAAAAAAAATATTTTTAGAAAAAGAATTAAGGGAAAAAGGAAAAGGAGCAGGGCCAGTAAACACAAGTTCCCTAGTTGGTGGCTTTGCTGAGAACAGCCCTTCCATATAGCCCCTCCCCTCAGGGATCTTTTTAATGAGCCAGGAAGCTTTTGAAAGCCACAGCTACCCAGAACAATATTGCCTTACTCAGTTTACCAACATTTAACAACGTTTAAACTGTAAAATTCCTCAGGTCTCACATATTCATGGTTGCGATATTAGGATCAATTGAGAGGTTACAGAATTTGGAGATAATAAAATGTCACCTTCTTCCAGAAGGTCCCCAGCATACCCGATGGCCCACAAGGGATTTAAAGCCTATTAGGAGACTCCTCTTTTTTTCCCAGTGGTTGATGCCATATTCATAATCCATATGTGCAAACTCCTAAAAATAACTCATTCTGGGCAGAATTTTATAGGCCCAACAGGCTGACCAGGTTTTGGTCAGGAAGATATCCATATAAAGATATCCTCCCAGGCAATATCCATATAAAGCCTTCTCTCTCCCTCTTCACTCCCCAGGACTCAGCTTTTGCATTTCTGTTTGCCCAAAGCCCTTCACAAATGCTAATTAAGAATGGATAATCAAAAACTCTTTGGAAGCGCCTACCCATCTTCCCTCTTTCTTCCCCTGCCTCTCAAAAGGCAAGAGATAGAGGATGAGGAAGACCCCACTGTCATTTCGGATGAACTCTCCTGTATTAGAACAGCCTCCCCTATCACCAGAACCTCCACCACAGTGGATGCACAAACCATCACTTCCACATTGTCCTAAATGTGGTATCTCCCTGCAGCTCATGCCCAGCACTCAGCATATAACCCATTGAGCACCCACTGCAACCCAGGTGCTGGGCAGGGACACAGATGGGATCTACAGTTTTTCCTCTAATGATTTTTATTTAATTTATTTTTGAGAGAGTGTGAGTGGGGGAGGGGCAGAGAAGGGGAGACACAGAATCCAAAGCAGGACACAGGCTCCGAGCTGTCAAAACAGAGCCCAATGCGGGGCTGGAACTCACAAGCCTAAGATCATGACCTCAGCCAAAGTCCCACATTTAACAGACAGAGCCACCAAGGCATCCCCCTGTAGTGATTTTTAAAATCATTTTTAATTTGTTTTTGCTTCATTACCAAACCAACAATAATTTTACAACTTGCGCATTTGAACTAGGTGATTCTCCCTAGAACCATTTTAATTCTATCAAGCGTATGTGTGTGTGTGATAAAATTCATATAATACAAAATTCTCCATTTTAAGTCAGACACAAAAGGCCACATATAGTATGATTCCATTGAAACGCCCAGAATTCGAGAGAACCCCAAAATCAGACCACCAGAGACCAGAGTCAAAGCCAAGCGGCAAGGGTTGTTTATTTGCAGGTTCGAACCCGGACCTCCGCGCACTCACTCGTTGCCGGTGACGCTGAGAGGCCCTGAACAAAGCCTCTGCAGCCTTTTTATAGACAGAGGTAACAAGTCATGGGGAGGGACAGATTTCCATGGTTACAAGTTTGCCATTGGTTAACATTCAAATGTGAACATATACCATATCTGATTGGTTCCCGCCATCAGGTTTGGCTGGATCTAATTACAACATTTGGGATACCTTTGAATTCAGTCTATCATAGAGCGAGTTTAAAGTCTTGTTTGGCGACTAACAGGTTAACATCTCTCTCTCCAGGCCCTTCCCTCAGCAAGGTGGGGGGTGGCTGCTGGCCTTTTGGGAGTGGCTGCCGCCCTGAGGCTAGTCCCTTGGGCAATCCGGTGGCGGGAAAGCAAGCTTTAAGCGTTGTTACAGAAGCAGAGAGAGCTGGTTAGGTGTTAGCTTCCCGCAGCGCAGGCATTTGCCCAGAAGCGGAAAAGCTGGTTAAGTTTATTTAGGCCTCTCACCATATGTATGAAATATCCAAAATAGACAAATCTAAGATGTAGAAGTTTAAGTGGTTGCCAGGGGCTTAAGGATGGGAGAAATAGGAAGACTACTTTCGTGAGTACAGAGTTTTTCTCTTTGGGTGATGAAAATCCTCTGGAACTAGACACGATGATGGTTACACAAATTGTGCCACTGAATTGTACACATGAAAATGTATTTCTAATTTAAGTTCAAAGTATAAAAATTCCCATGTACACGCAGAAATGTTTCTACCCAGTGCCAAGTTAATTACATGGATAGAGGAAGTACACTGAAAAGTTTAATGGCCTGGGCCTCTGTGTTAGATGTGCTTAGATTTCAGGCTCAGCCACCCAGTGACTTGAGGGAAGGTAAGTAACCTCTCTAGTCCTTCTCTGTTTAAAAAAAAAAAAAGGCATTTTTAATGCTTCCCCTATCTTAGGGTTGTTCTGGAATTAGGTATAAAATGTTCAGCACAGGGCTTGGCAGTTAGTATATTTCCAATCAATAACAGATAGGATTTGGGGCATCTGGGTGACTCAGCTAAGTCAGTTAAGCATCCGACTGTCTCTAGTCATGATCTTGCAGCTCATCAATTCGAGCTCTGCATCAGGCTCTGTGCTGACAGCTCAGAGGCTGGAGCCTGCTTCGGATTCTGTTCCCACTGAGAGGCCTAAATAAACTTAACCAGCTTTTCCGCTTCTGAGCAAATGCCTGCGCTGCGGGAAGCTAACACCTAACCAGCTCTCTCTGCTTCTGTAACAACGCTTAAGGCTTGCTTCCCCGCTGCCCGGATTGCCCAAGGGACTAGCCTCAGGGCGGCAGCCACTCCCAAAAGGCCAGCAGCCACCCCCCACCTTGCTGAGGGAAGGGCCTGGAGAGAGAGATGTTAACCTGTTAGTCGCCAAACAAGACTTAAAACTCACTCTATGATAGACTGAATTCAAAGGTATCCCAAATGTTGTAATTAGATCCAGCCAAACCTGATGGCGGGAACCAATCAGATATGGTATATGTTCACATTTAAATGTTAACCAATGGCAAACTTGTAACCATGGAAATCTGTCCCTCCCCATGACTTGTTTACTTCTGTCTATAAAGAGGCTGCAGAGGCTTTGTTCAGGGCCTCCTAGCGTCACCGGCAACGAGTGAGTGCGCGGAGGACCGGGTTCGAACCTGCAAATAAACAACCCTTGCCGCTTGGCTTTGACTCTGGTCTCTGGTGGTCTGATTTTGGGGTTCTCTCGAATTCTGGGCGTTTCACCACCTCCCCACCCTGTCCCTCCCCTGCTTGTGCCCTGTCTCTCTCTCAAAAATAAACATTTAAAAATAGATTAAAATAATAGATGCTACTAAAATAAGCTTGGAGACAAGGAAAGAGTTGCCTCCCTGCTGGTAAGGACAATCCCAAAAGGCTGGGCACTGAAGGCATGGCAGAGCAGAGGTACTGACAAAGGAAGACAGACCAACAGACCGTGTGGTAGAGGCGGGGCACCATGTGGCAGAATTCAGTCTATAAACATTCATCAACCTAAGTTGAGCTTCACCCAGAGTGTAATGGAAGTTGTTTTGCCCCAGATCTGGGCCATCACTGTGTGATTTCCCAAGGTTACTCAACCTCAGCTTCTCCAAGAAGGAAGAGCAGCTGGTAAAGTTGCCACCTCAGGTAAAACAGACCAGGTGCGAGTGGCTCTGCAGAGTGAAGAATCAGAGAAAGTGTCCTGACAGACTCTGGTTATGTGGCATCTAAATGTCAGGCTTCAGGCCAGAGCAGAAGCATGTTTACTTAAAAACAAGACCAGGGTAAGGCACAGAAGCCTGGCTGCTCCAGCTGCTCATATGCTCTGATGTGCGTGTGGGTCACAGGAGCTTAGGAATTAGTGAATAGCAGATGTTGGCATTACTGAGTATAAACAAGAACAAGAAAAGTAGCCTTCAACCAAGTTCTCTGTTTCCATTAAACCATTTTTAAGATTCAGAAAAAAATGAGAACTGCTCCTTAAAATAGAGGTAAAGTATTCAAGTATTCAAAAAACAAAGTCACAGGTTCAGAGCACTCAATCTTTTGTCATTTAACTGCTTGAATTTCTATACCTCACAATAGTTTTTGGCAGATGAAACAAAACTTTGTGAACCTCCCTTATCTGAGGAATTCTTTTCCCTTTGCAGCAAGAAGCCAAAACCACATCAAAGCACACCTCCCCAACAGAAGCCTCTGACCTTAGCCTACGATGGAGACTTAGACATGTAACCTGAAAAAGAAATCCAAATGTAGACATCAACTGCCTTAACTGCTTTCTCTTTTGTAGCTCTCAGACTTCTCAGTTTTTTGAGGAATCTCATGATGTGATGCATTGGGCAGAATGCAAATATTGCGAAAGTAATATTGCCTCAACTTCATTTGGACATGAAGTCAAGGATTATTAGGTCTGCCATTTTGCTTTCAAGTTGTTTGTGGGTGTGTGTTTAATTTTTTGATTCTCCCAAGGGTCCTGAAAACCCTTCTCTTCCTGTTTGGAAATGGGAAGAAGAAACCATGATGGAATTCCCACAGACTCCCATAAACTTTATCTTCAGCAGCATGATGACAATCTGGAGGAAAGTCCAATCAAGGCATTTACTGTAAATGACGAGCCTGACACTGCTTTGTTACGCACTATATTAGTGCAAGTCTTTACTCTTCCCATACTTCAACACTGAGTTTTCTAGAGTTTACATTGGTTCAAAGACTTTCAGATTGGATTGCCTATTTTCATGAACACAGAGAGAATGGTTTACCATTTCAGAAATTCTCTGAGTTTTTACCTTTAAATATTGTATTTTGTTTTGTAGCCAGGGGATGATGGCACTTCATAGGTTGTGATTGCGGAGGGATAAAATGGACTGGTTGTAGTTGCTGGTTTAGATGAAAGCTAGTTGGTTTCTGAATGAGATCTGTATTGAGTGTTAGGGTGGTTATACTGGAGAATGAGGTAGATTATTTAATTACTCAAACTGTATTTTAATAGAAATTTAGCCATGTAGATATAGTAATATGCCATACACAGTTGTAATTCAGTTTAATGATGACAAACTCTGCTTTTGTAATTTCAATTTTCTTATCTGAATATTTATAAATTCTTTTTTTGAATTTAATTATCTGACCTCATTTAATATACATCGAACACCAATCCTGTTTGTAGCAAGTCTTGCTTTTATAAGGTTTCAATAATATCTAAACACATTAAAAAACTGAAACCATTTTATGAAGATAATTGTTTGTAATTGTAGATGTTGAGAGTAAGAAGGTGCCATCTTGTGGTATTGACTTGTATTTATAACAAATAAAGTGCTCAAGAGACTGAGATGTTGCCTATTCTAGATTTATTCACTTATGAAATGCCCTTGCTTTGACAAAAAGTTTTACTGACAGCTTCCCTGTGTCACTGTTGTAGGGGTTGACAGCTGAAATCACTGACAGAAGAAAGGATTCTTATTCCACATTCTCAGCACGATGAAATAGAGCCAACTATAATGGCACAGAGTAGCTTTGAAGGAATATTTAAGGCTCAGTTAATATTAGAACAAACCACTAAAATAAGGCAAACATTGATGTGTAAAATGACCTAAGAAAATGGGAATGTTAGAAATGTGATATAATGCAGAAGAAAGAGGATATTTTCATTTCTACTACTGATTTCTGTTAACTATTCAACACTGAAAACTGGTTTTGTACAATGGCACTACGGTTTTAAAAGAAAAAAAAGTAAATGAAAATAGGATGGCTTCTCAATAGTGTGACTGAGGAAACAACCCCTAGAGTTCACCTCTAATAAGTTCTCTTAAATAAAATCATCAGCAGTCTTCATAGCAGTTCAAGAGACCCTGCTTCAGAAATGAAATCTTGGCTGTGCCCTTCACCCGTGGGTAAAGCATAAGGATTTATAAATTATCTTGTTTGACTCACAAAATTAAGATAACAAAATCATTTTCATCTCAGGTTAGACATTAAAATAAATGTCAAATGGGATTCTGGTCCAAAATATCCTGCAGACACACCAAATCTACACCTTGCTATGGAACAATTTCCTCTTAAATAAACCCAGAAAATAACTAAGAAACTCTTACACATCAGGCAAATGAGAAAATATAAACATTGAAACAGAAGAGGCTGAGACACAATCTCGCTATAAACCCTACCTGTTGTTTATATTGTGGTAAAACAAAAACTAAAAAAAAAAAAAAAACAACCCTGAGAACTAGTTCTTGAAGGATTCACACAGACCCACCCTGGCTAACCTCCAAGGCACAGCATACAGGCAGTAGTCTTTCAATGAAAGAGGCTATTTGCTTATATTAAAAGCTTTGACTTGAGGATCACGTATCTAACATCCAGATACAAAAATATAAAGACCATGGAAGCTGGTGGACACCATATTTATGCTCTCCCATTGCCTTGTTTAAGGTAACTAGTATCTCCTAGAAAGGAGACTGTATATACATCTGGGGCCTTTGGTGGTTGTAGCTGTAACCCAGGGGAGGCCTCCTGATCACCTCTCCCTGTCACTCACACCACCTCTGAGCCTTAGGTTCACAGGTTCTAGGAAAAGGTATCAAACAACAAGCAGGACTTAACTGTCTATTACCCTAGGGCTCAGTGAATAAGGAGCAGAATGAAATGCCCATCTCCTAGTCATTTCCTAGAAGAGGTATATTTGTATACCTTAAAAGCTACTGCCTGAGGTTCCAGCTTCCAATCAGTTTGAATCTAAATGTGGTCTGAGATCCTCCCCTTTTGGGACACTAACAGGTCTTGGCAGACCCTCACCTAATGAGAGCTACTAAGAAGTATATAGAATGATTGGACAATCACAAAGTTTTGATGGACCAGCAGGATTAATGGAAAACATTCCTCTATGCAAAGCCACTCTTTTAAGACTGGTAGAGATGCTGTTTTATCAAATGGATAGAAACCAACACAGAGTCAAGGGAAATGAAGAAACAGAGAAGTATGTTCCTAAGAACAAGATAAGACTTAAGAAAAAGACCTTAATGAAACATAGATAAGTGATTTTTACCTGACAAATGTTCAAAATAAGTCACTGACCCATCTATATGCTGCCTATAAGAGACTCACTTCAGATCTAAGGACACAGACTGAAAATGAGGGGGTGGAGAAAGAGATTCATACAAGTAGAAACCAAAAGCTGGGATAGCTATTCTTACATCAGACAAAATAGACTTTAAAACAAAGGCTGTAATCAGAGACAAAGAACATCATTACATAATGATAAAAGGGTCAACCCAGAAAGTATATAAAATTGCTAAATATTTATGCCCCAACATAGCAGCACCTAAAATATAGAAAGTAAATATTAATAGACATAAAGGGAAAATAGCAATATAATAATAAGAGACTTTAGTTCCCCACTTTCACCAGTGGATTGATCAAAATCAGTAAGGGAAATATTAGCCTTAAATAACATATTAGACCAGACGGACCTGACAAATACAGGACATTTTATCCCAAAGCAACAAAATACACATTCTTCTCAAAGCACACATGGAACATTCTCACACAAAATAAGTATACTTCAAGAGGATCAAAATCATTTCAAGCATCTTTTCCGACCACAATAGTATGAAACTAAAAATCAACTACAACAAGAAAACTGGAAAATCCTCATATATGTAAAGATTAAATAAACAACATGCTTTGTATAATCAACAGTGATAATGATAATGCATATATCATAACGATAAGGCTTACATCAAGAAACAAAGTTCTCAGGAAGGAGACACAGTAGAATTATCCTGAGCTTACTTCCTTCCATGGACACACCAAATTAATAACTACATGTATTGTACCTTACTCTAAAAAACACTTAAAGATGGGCAGAACAGATCTTCATCATCAAGTGTTTATGTTGTAGCTAGTGTTATAGCTAACATCATAAAAACATATGCATACGAAAAAAGGCCAGGTGTGACCAGGAACCAAGCCCACAGCATATAGCAACCCACAAGTGAGAGGGTTATCATTAGCATGGGAGAGCTAAGGAGCCCCTGGCTAGTCATCTCTAGCCCTGGGAACCTGCACAGGGAAGAGGAGTACCCTTAACATCTGACTGTAAAAATAGTGGGAGTTGGGACACCTGGGTGACTTGGTCAGTTAGGCATCTGACGTTGGCTCAGGTCATGATCTCACAGTCTGTGAGTTTGAGCCCTGTGTCAGGCTCTGTGCTGACAGCTCAGAGCCTGGAGCCTGCTTCAGATTCTGTGTCTCCCTCCCTCTCTCTCTGCTGCTCCCCCGCTCATACTTGTTCTCTCTCAAAAACAAATAAACATTATTTTTTTTAGTTGAAAAAAAAAATCAGTGGGATTTAACTGCGGGAGAGCCAGAGTTATAGAAAACCAGGTCTCTGCCCTTCAAGTGCCAGTATACTTTATCACTTGGCCTGAAACCCAGCACAGAAATAGTTTGAAAAACACTCGGTTTATACATGAAGATTTATTGACTAATTATTTTAGGACATGTGCCAGAGGACATGTGCAGGGATCTAGAGGAACTTTCTCTGGAAATAGAAGTGCTAGTAGGCATCATTTTTCTTATCCTCCATCAGCCCAGATAGCGAGATGTTTGTGGCTTGTTCTGACACCCTCCATTTATCTTGCCAGGACTGCTTGCCCTCCCCATCATTCCCATGTAGGGCCACCCCACCCAGCGCACCCAGCCCCAGCAGATACCCTTCCAAAGTAACTGCTGCCCCACTACACCCAGCAGGCAGACTCAGTCAGACCAGCATCTCTTCAAAGTGTCCAACCACACCCCAAAGGCAGTCTCACTTGGAACTGATGCACTAAAGCTGCTCCTACTCCAAAAAGGAGGGGTATTGATCCTACCCAGCAGGACTCTGGCACTAGCTGCAACTGGGACTCTCAGCTAACCAAGTCAGGAGGGGCAGGCCCTACCCACTAGTGCACCCATGACCGTAGCAACCAAATATTGCAGGCAGTGAGGCTGGGAGCTGGCCTCTCCTGACAGCAAGTCTGTAGTGGCTGCAGTCAGGCCTCTCAATAGTGCTGTGTGTAAACCCTACACACCAGCACACTCAGAGTAGCTGTAACTGGGCCTCTCATGGCTCTGCAGGGGGAAGTTCCTATCAACTAGCAGGCACACAGTAGTTGCAGCCTACCATTGCAGCCAGTCTAGCTGAGCACCAGCCCCCTGCCCACCAGCCCGCATAAAACATTTGCAGCAGGGTTTCTAAGTCAGCCATGAAGGGGATAGGCCCTACCCATAAGCATGCCACCAGAAGTTGCTACTCAGCCACAACAGGAGAGCACATGCAGCCCACACAGGGTACATCAATGGAACAGCTTGTCCTGGTGACAAGGATCAGGATTGTGCTACAGGGCATCACAAGATGCTTTCTATATAATGGCACTACTTTCAAGACCAGGAAACATAGTTGACCTACCTAATGCATAGAGACAAACACAGATTCAGACAATATGAGAAGGCAAAGCAATATGTTCCAAATGAAGGAAAAGGAGCTAAATAAAACAGAGACAAGCAATCTACCTGGTAAGAGTTTAAATAATGGTCATAAAGGTAATCAACAGACTTAAGAAAGAGTGGATAAACTCAATGAGAACCTCAAAAAAAGAAATAGGAAATATAAAAAAAAATACAGTACTGAAGAATACAATAACTGAAATGAAAAATGAACTAAGGGAAATGGTGGTAGATTTGAGGATGCAAAAGAATATATCAATAATCTGGAAGACAGGGTTAACGGAAAGCAATCAGCTGAAAGACAAAAAGAAGGAAAAAAAAGACTTTTTTAAGTGGACAAGAAAGGACCATAACTGGAAGAAAATTAGAACAAAAAAGTAGTAAAATAAATTCTATCTATAAATATCAGTCAACAGATGCATGAAATTTTTAAAAATGTAAAACATGGCATTATATACATAAAACATGGAGAAGAGAGTAAAATGTCAGTGCTTTTGGAATGTATTAGAACATAAATGGCCATCAATTAAATATGATCTTCATTGTTGGGGCACCTGGGTGGCTCAGTCGGTTTAAGCATCTGAAGCTTCAGCTCAGGTCATGATCTCACAGCTCATGGATTCGAGCCCTGCATCAGGCTCTGTGATGATAGCTCAGAGCCTGGAGGCTGCTTCAGACTGTCTTCCTCTCTCTCTCCCTCTGCCCCTCACCTGCTAACACTCCATCTCTCTCTCTCAAAAATAAACAAACATTAAAAAAATATGAACTTCACTGTAACCAAAACCTATAATAATCAGACACACAAAAAAATAAAAATAAAGAGAAAGGCATCTAAGTAAAACAGGAAATGAAGTCATCAAACCATAAGGGAAGAGGGCAAGAAAAGGAGATAGAACTACAAAAATAACCAAAACCCATTTAACAAAATGGCAATCAGAACATACCTATTAATATTTACTTTAAATATAAATGGACTAACTGCAACAATCAAGAGATAGGGTGACTGGATAATAAAATAAGACCTATCTATGTGCTGCCTATAGGAGACATACTTCAGATCCAAAGTGAAGGGATGGGAAGACATTCCATGCAAATGGAAATAGAAAGCTGGAGTAGTCATACTTTCATGAGATGAAATAAACTTTAAATAAAGACTGTGGGTCCAGTTGCAGCCCAGGATGGCAGTATAGGAAGGCCCTGAACTCACAGACACTAAATCAACATCTATTTAGAGGGCTAACTAAACTGTTTCTATATGAAAAAAGACCAAGAGACCACACAGAGAATGGTAAGATGGAGACACAGTAACTAAGGAAACCCTCGCACCTGGTTCTGAAAACTACAAATGAGGACAAACAGTACTGAGGGGCCATGAGCTGATTTGTCTGCCCTGAGGCACAGAAAAACAAACAAACAAACAAACAAACAAACCGTTTTAAAGAGCAACTAGATAGTTCTGGTCCCAGATGGCAGTGAAAGATTCTGAACTCACCTCCTCCACGGAACTCACCTCCTTCATGGAACACACCAAATTACACCTATTAATGAATCAATTCCTCCTGGAGAAGAATGAAGGGCTGAAAGAACAGCTACTAAACAACCACAGACAGAAGACAGAAACAGCAAGAGAACAGCAAGACCTACAGAGACACAGTAATGAAGGGAGCCCTGCTGTGAATAGCAGTGGGGAAGCATGGTACTGAGAAACTGGAAAGAGATTCCTGTCCTTAAGCACAGAAGGGGAAAAGGAAAAAAAAAAAAAGAAGAAGCAGCAGCAGCCATGGCCTAAAAGAGCAACTAGCATATAAAAAAGACAATACTAGAACTACTGCGCCAAGCAGTAGAAGAGCTACAGGAACACTCTCCAGGTAAGAGGAGAACAACACAGTTAGCATTCCCACTCCATCATAAAAGCCTAGGCCAGAGAAGTCTGGATACCATTTGGGCAGGTCCCTATACCATAACTGGTGGGTCCAAACATCAAAGCAATCTTGTGACCTCAGCAAGCCCTGGATCCTTAAGTCTAGACCAGCCCAAGTCATGATGGACCATAGGGAAAAAGAAAGTGGAGCTTTAAAAGGGCCGAGAAGTTGTGGAGACACTCTCTCTAGCTCTACCTTAAAAGACCAGACCAGAACAGTGTCCAGATCACAGTGAGCTTGAGGCATCAGCAAGTCCAGGGTCCTCAAGCCCACACCAGCCTCTGTGGTGCTGGAGCACAGAAAATAAGCCACAGATTTTGTATGGGTTGTGTTGTTTATTTTGTTTTATTAAAATTTTTAGTATGCTATTTATTTATTTTACAGTAAAACCTTGGTTTGCGAGCATAATTCACTCCAGAACCATGCTTGGAATCCAAAGCACTTGTATATCAAGGCGAATTTCAAGAACCATTGGATCAGTTGTGATCATATGATGTTCAGCATCATGTGCTACTCATACTGAAATCCATCATTCGTTGATAAAGTTAAAATTTATTAGAAATGTTTGCTCATCTTGCAGAATACTCACAGAATGAGTTACAATCCAAGGTTTTACTATATTTTTCAATTTGTCTTGTTTTAATTTTGAGCTTTTTGGTTTGGTTTTATTTCTTCTCACTTCCTCTTCTTTTCTTCTTTTATTATTTTGTTTCATTTTTTTATTTCATTATTATTAGTTTCTTTTCTATAAAAACCAATGACTTAAAAGATAAGCTAGCATATACTGTCAGTTTCAGTCAGGCAGCAAAAACCACCAAGCACATAGAGTCTGCATAGGGGACACCATATACAAAGACTTCTCCTTCAAGTTTAGGAAAAGTAGCCATTCTGCCTAATCCATAGAAACAAACACAAAGTCAGGCAAAATGGGGAAACAGAGAAATATGCTCCCCCCCAAAGAAAAAACAAAAACAAACCTCATAAAAGGAATTAAATAAACCAGAGAGAAGCAATATTCCTGATAAAGAATTTAAAGAGATGATCATAGAGATATTAACCAGGCTACAGAAAAATGTGGCAGTCCTCAGTGAGACCTTAAATAAAGAGATAGAAAATATTAAAAATAACCAGTCAGAGTTAAAGACTAACTAATTAAAAACACAGACTAGAGGGAAGCAACAGTAGATTACAGAATGCAGAGAAACATATGATTTCTGGAAGATTAAGTATGGAAAACACACAAGCTGAAGAGCAAAAGGAGAAAAAATTTAAAAATGAGGATAGATTAAGAGTTCTCTTAGACAACATCAAGGAAACATTCACATTATAGGGGTGTCAGAAGAAGGAGAAAGGTATAGAAAATTTACTTGGAGAAATAATAACTGAAAACTTCCCTACCTTGGGAAGGAAATAGACTCCAAGCCAAAGAAGCATGGAGAATTCCAAAGAATATGAATCCAGAAAGGTTCATACCACAGCACATAATAAAATGTCAAAGATTAAAGAGAAAGAATCTTTAAGCCAGCAAGAGAGAGACAAAAAGTTACCTGTGAGGGGAAAACCTATGAGACGATCAGCTGATTTTTTAGTAGAAACATTGCAGGCCCAAATGAAGTGGCATGATATATTCAAAGTACTAAAAGGAAAAAAAAAAATCCACAAACAAGAATAGTCTACCCAGCAAGGTTATCATTCATTTGACCATGAGATAAAGAGATTCCCAGTCAAAAAGAAAAAAAAAGAAAAAAGATAAAGGAATTTATCACTAGCTAATTAGCCCCATAAGAAATGATAGGACTTCAAGTGCAAGAAATGGCTATAATTAGCATTAAGAAATTTATGAATAAAAAGATGTAAAATATGACAACATATACATAAAATGGAGAGGAGAGAATAAAGCAAGAAGAGAAGAGGGGGAAAAAATGAAGAGAAAGAAAAAGATAGCACTATAGAAACACATTAATCACAAAGAGATCAAGGAAAAAATTTAAAAAAAACGAAAACAAATTTTTTAAGTGGCAATAAATATAAACCTATCAAAAATATCTTTAAATGTAAATGGCCTAAATGCTCCAATCAAAAGGCATAGGGTGGCAGGAGGGATAAATATTAATAATAATTAATAATAATAATAAAGACTGATTGATATGCTGCCTACAAGAGGCACACCTCAAATCTAAAGTGAAAGGATGGGAAAACTTTCTCAATGGAAATGATACAGAAAATAAAAAGGCCATGATAGCAATACTTATACCAGACAACATAGATTTTAAAACAAAGACTATAACAAGAGACAAAGAAAGACATTACAGGATAATAAAGGAATCAATCCAGCAAGAAGATATAACAATCATAAATACCTAAGTCCCATAAGGAGCTCTTAAACATAAAGCAAATATTAATGAACATAGAGCAATGGGTGATAATACATTGGGATAATACAAATGGGATCTAACATCCCACTTACATCAATGGAAAGATCATCCAGACAGAAAATCAATAAGGAGAGGTACCTGGGTGGCTCAGTCAGTTAAGCGTCCGACTTCGGCTCAGGTCATGATGTCATGGTTCCTGCATTGGAGCCCCGCATAGGGCTCTGTGCTGACAGCTAGCTCAGAGCCTGGAGTCTATTTCCGGTTCTGGGTCTCCCTCTCTCTCTGACCCTCCCCTGTTCATTCTGTCTCTTTCTCTCTCAGAAATAAATATTTTTTTTTAATTTTTTTTAATGTTTTATTTATTTCTAGGAGAGAGAGAGAGAAACAGCGTGAGCAGGGGAGGGTCAGAGAGAGAGGGAGTCACAGACTGAAACAGGCTCCAGGCTCTGAGCTGGCAGTCAGCACAGAGCCCGAAGCGGGGCTCGAACCCCAACCGCGAGATCATGACCTAAGCGAAAGTAGGACGCTTAACCGACTAAGCCACCCAGGTGCCCCTAAAATATTTTTTAAAAATTAAAAAAAAAAAATCAATAAGGAAACAATGTCTTTGAATGACACATTGGACCAGATGTACATAATAGATATATATAGAACATTCCACCCCAAAACAACAGAATACACATTCTTCTCAAAGGCTCATGTAACACTACCCAGAAGAGGGCACATATTAGGCTATAAAACAAGCCTTAATAAATACAAGAATATTGGAATCAGACCAGGTAGCATCTTTTTTTTTTTTATCACAACAGTATGAAACTAGAAATAAATCATATGGAAAAAAACTGGAAAAAAACACATGGAAATCAAACAACATGATATTAAACAATTAACAGGTCAAGCAATTGAAGAAGAAATATTTAAAAACATATGGAGATCAATGAAAATAAAAACAAAACAGCTCAAAGTCTTTGGACACAGCAGAAGAAGTTCTAAGGGAAAAGAATCTAGTGATGCAAGCATACCTCAAGAAAGAAGAAAAAACTCAAATGATCTATCTAAACATCCATCTAAAAAGAACTAGAAAAGGAAAAACAAATAAAACCTAAGGTGAGGAGAAGAAAGGAAATAATGTAGAGCAGAGCAGAAGTGCATGACATTGAGACTAATAAACAATAGAGAAAATTAATGAAATCAACTGTTTTTTGAAATGGTAAACAAAACTGACAAACCAGACTCAACTAGAAAAAAAAGAGAAAGGACACAAATACAATCATAAATGAGAGAGATTAAGTTACAACTGACACCAAAGAAGTACACAGGATTATAAAAGATGCTACAAGAAATTATATACCTAGGAATATACAATATTTCAAAACTAAACGAAAAGAAATGGAAAATCTAAACAATTTGATTACAAGTAATAAAATTGAATCTACACTCAAAAAACTACCAAAAAATTAAAGTCCAGGACCACATGGATTCACAGGGTAATTCTACTAAACATTTAAGGAAGTATTAGTATCTATTCTCCTCAAAATAGTCCGAAAAATAGAAAAGAAAGCAAAGATTGAAATACATTCTACAAGATCAGTGCTACTCTAATAGGAGAACCAGATAAAGACACAACAAAAAAGAAAACCACAGGACAATAACCTTGGTGAACACAGATGTAAAAATCCTTCATAAAATATTAGCAAACTGAATCCAGCAATATGTTAAAAATTATTCACCACAGTTAGTTGGGAATTTTCCAGGGTACAAGGATGGTTCAATATTTGCAAATCAATCAGCTTGATACACACCATCAGCAAAATGCAGGATAAAAATCACATGAACATCTCAACAGATGCAGAAAAAACTTTTGACAAGATTTAACATTCATTCATGATAAAAGCTCTCAACAAAATGGGATTAGAGTGAACATACTTCAAAATAATATGAGCATATATTAAAAAGCCCACAGTAAAGTTCATACTGTATGGTGAAGAAATGAAAGCTATCCCTATAAGGTCTGCAATGAAACAAAAACGTCCACTCTTACCACCTTTATTTAACATGACACTAGAAGTCCTTGACACAGCAATCAGACAAGAAATAAAAAGCATCCATATTCATAAAGAAGTTAAACTCTCATTATTCATAGATGACACAATACTAAATATAGAAAACCCTAAAGACTCCACAAAAAAACTACAATAAATAATAAACAACTAACTTGGAAGGATGCAAAAATCAATAATCAGTATTTGGTAGCATTTCTCTACCAATAATGAAGTAGCAAAATGAGAAATTAAGAATATACAATACCATTTACAATTTAAAAACAATAAAATATCTAGGAATTAACCAAGAGGTGAAAGATCTGTACTCTGGAAGCTATAAAATACTGATATAAAAAACTGAAGATGACAGAAATAAAAGAGAAGATAGTCCATGCTCATGAGTTGAAAGAAACAACATGGTTAAGATGTCCAAACTACCAAAAACAATCTACAAATTCAATGAAATCTGTGTCAAAATGCCAATATTTTTCACAGAACTGAAACTAAAACTCCTAAAATTTTGTGAAACCTTAAAATATCCCGAAATAAGCAAAGTGATCTTAAGAACAAAACTGGAGGTATCACAGCTCCAGATTTCAAATTATACTACAAAGCTACAGTAATTAAAACAGGATGGTACTGACGCAAAAATAGATCAATGGAACAAAATAGGGAACCCAAAAATAAACTCTCACTTATGCTCTCAATTGATTTGCAACAAAGGAAGTAAGAATATGCCATGGGAAGAAACAGTCTGTTCCATAAATAGTGTTGAGATAGCTGGACAACTACATGCAAAAGAATTAAACTGGACAACGTTCTCACACCATACACAAACAAAACTCAAAATTAATTGAAGACATAAATGTAAGAGCTAAAACCTTAAATCTCCTAAAAGAAAACATAGGCAGTAAATATATGGATATTGGCCTTGCCAATATTTCCTTAGATAGGTCTCCCCAGGCAAAGGAAAAAAATAAAAAATAAAGAATTGGTACTACGTCAAACTAAAACCCTTTGTACAGCAAAGGCAAATATCAAATTGGAAAGGAATGCACATATGGTTCAGTACATGCCAATTAACCAACATGATAGACTACTTTAACAAGACAAAGGATAAAATCATATGAGCATAACAGACACACACACAAAAAGCATTTGCAAAATTCAATAAGGATTTGTGATAAAAATCTCTCAACAAAGTGGACATAAAAGGAACATAACTCAAATAATAAAGGCCATACAAGACAAGCCCACAACTAACCTCATACTCAATGATGAAAAGCTGAAAGTTTTTTCTCTAACATAAGAAACAAGACAAGAATGCCCAGTGTTGCCACTTTTGTTCAACTTAATGTTGGAGGTACTAGCCAGAGCAAATAGGAAATAATAATAAAGTAAAGGCTTACAAATCAGAAAAGTAAACTTGTCATTATTTGTAAATAGCTTATTATATATAGAAAACCTTACAGACTCCACCAAAAAATTGTTAAAACTAAATCAATTCAGTAAAAATGCAGATATCACTATTCAAAAATATGCTATTTCTAAACATAGTAACAAACTAGAAGAAAGATAAATTAAACAATTACATTTACATAGCACCAAAAAGATAAAATACTAGAAATAAATTCAACCAAGATGGTAGAGATCTTTATGTTGAAATCTGTTGCTGATAAAAGAAATTGAAGACACATATAAATGAGAAGATATTTCATGTTCATGGACTGAAAACAGAAATGAATGTTCCTTTTTTTTTTTTTATTAATTTTGTATTGTTTATTTTTTTTTTTAATGTTTTATTTATTTCTAGGAGAGAGAGACAGTGTGAGCAGGGGAGGGTCAGAGAGAGAGGGAGTCACAGACTGAAACAGCTCCAGGCTCCGAGCTGGCGGTCAGCACAGAGCCCGACGCGGGGCTCGAACCCACGAACCGCGAGATCATGACCTAAGCGAAAGTCGGACGGTTAACCGACTAAGCCACCCAGGCGCCCCAGAAATGAATGTTCTTAAAACTTACTTATTACCCAAAGCAATCTACAGATTCAGCTGAATTCTTATCCAAACACTTCCAATATTTTTCACAGAACTGGAAAAAAATCCTAAAATTTTTATGAAACTACAAAAAAACCCTAATAGCCAAAGAAATCACAAAAGAGAAAAAAATAACTGGAGGCATTGTATTTCCTGATTTCAAATTGTATCACAAACGATAGTAGTGAAAACAGTATGGTACTGGCATAGAAACAGACACACAGATCGATGGATAGGATTATAGAGCCTAGAAATAAACACATACATATATCGCCAATTAATTTAAAACAGAAGAGCCAAGAATATACAATGGGGAAAAGGCAATTTCTTCAGTAAATGGCATGGGGAAAACCGGTTAGTCACATGCAAGAGAATGAAACTGGACCACTAACTTACGCTACACACAAAAATCAACTCAAAAGGATTAAAAGCTTGGAATGTAAAGTCTGAAACGATCAAACTCCTAGACAAAAACATTACTGTTTTTAAACCTTGATAAAGGTTTAAAACATCATCTCCAAAACCAAACACCAAAAGCAAACGCAACAAAGAAAAAAACAAAACAAAACAGGTGGGACTACATCAAATCAAAAAATTTCTGTGCAACAAAAGAAGCTCTCCATAAAATGAAAAGATAAGTTACCAAATGGAAGAAAATATTTGAAAATTATATATCTATTAAGGGGTTAATATCCAAAATACATAAAAAACTAATACAACAAGAGCAAAAAAAAATTTTTTTTTAATTTAAAAAAGACCTGATTAAAGTGGGCAGAGGATCTGTAAAGACATCTTTCCAAAGGAGACATACAGATAGTGAACAGGTACACAAAAAGCTACTCATCATCACTAATCATCAATGCAAATCAAAAGAATAATAAGGTATCGTCTTATAGCTATTGGAATGGCTATTATCAAAAAAAGACAAGAAACGGGAGGGGCCACCACGGCAAAGAAGTAGGGGGATCCAAAGTTCTCTTCTCTCTTAAAAAAAAAAAAAAAAAAAGGCAGTGCTGAAGCTAAAGGACTTTGAATTCCTAGAGTATGGGAGACAAAGAGACAGTCCCTACCAGGAACACAAGGGGACAACCTGACGAGCCATAGTGCATGGTTGCAAACTGGGAGAGATAAAATGAATGGAGGGGAGAGATCCCCTTCTGACGAGAGACAAAGGGAAGGGAAAGAGAGGCCCTGGAAGCATAGGACTGTATCTGGACAGGAGGAAAAACCACGGACCAGGAGGGAGAAAAATCCAATCTCTAACTGAAGGGCTTTCTCTTGACTAGGACCAGCTGCATTGATCGCACACCTAGGGAAGAGGGAAGCCAGACTCAGGCTTGCCGCTAGCCCCTCCCTGGAGTGCTATGGGACAGGACAGTGCCTGCCTGCACCTGCCAGCCAGAGACCACATATGGGACAGCAAGTAGTGGCATTTCCCCGGTATCAAGGTGTACAGACAGAGAGTTTGAATCCCAGCCAAGCGCTGGGCACGGAACTGGGCAGATCAAGACAAACTGCTGTGGTTGTGCCTGTTAACACAGTGAGAATGGCTGGACCAGAGTGGTTAGGGACACTTGGTCTGTGGAGGAGAGACTGAAGTGTCACCATTTTCCGCCCCACCACCACCAAGATGGGGGGTGGAGGAGAGGGGAAAATGGGAGATGTCCATCGAGAAGGGCACTTGTTGGATGAGCACACAGTGATGTATGTAAGCCAACTTAACAACAAATTATTTTCATAAAAAAGAAAAAATGAAAAAAGACAGTAAATAAAAAGTGTTGGTGAGGAAACTTGGCAAGATGATGGTGTAGGAAGACCCTGAGCTCACTCCATCCCATGTATTCAACTAGGTATCATCCAGATCCAAGTCAGTAAACCAGAGAGCTATCTGAAGACTGGCAGAACAAATTCCACAACTAAGGGGAAGAATCTGCATCTGAAAGGTTAGGAAGGTCAGAAAGCCTGCCCACAGGAGGGAGGAGTTGCATGTACAGAGAGGGCCATTGAATGGGGAGCTCACACAGGGAAGATCAATTCCCAAAGCATTTAGCTTTAAAAACCAGAAAGGATGGGGGCACCTGCATGACTCAGTCAGTTGAGCGTCTGACTCTTAGATTTGGCTCAGGTCATGATCTCATGGCTTCGTGGGTTGGAGCCACAAATCGGGCTCTGTGATGACAGTGTAGAGCCTGCTTGGGATTCTCTCTTCCCCTCTCTGCTCCTCTCCTGTTCATGCTGTCTCTGTCTCTCTCAAAATAAATAAATAAACTTTTAAAAAAAACAAAAAACAGAGGAGTTGAATTCTGTGAGTTTGTAAAACCAGTGGAGCTTGGAACCTAGAACTTTGAAGGTCACCTGACTTAGCTTTGGGCAAGCAGGTAGGACAAGTGATAGCTGAATTACCACCTTTAAAGAGACAGCAGCATACATAAAGAAGCAACATAAAAAATGGCTGTTTACAAAATGCCAGGAAAAAAGAGACAAATCTGTTCATACTGAGTTCTAAGTATTTGGGGTTACTTCCTTGTAAATGAGGGAGCAGGCAGGTACCATTTTCTTAGCTCTTCCCCCAGAATTTGCACAGACACACCTGCTGGAGGCAGGGATGCACAGGTGCTTGCTACCTAACTCACTGCAATGCATTACCCTGCTGAGTTCTCCTGAGGGCTCACCCACTCCTAGACTGCTGGCCTTGGCCCTGAGCTCATCTCAGTACCCATCTGCGATGTCCTGCTTAGCTGTGTGTCCCCATCCACCCTTGTATTTTTCACCCAGCTGTGCACCCCTAGCTGCCATGGCATGCAGCCCCCAGCTACCGCAGCAATACAGGGGATCTGGCATAGGACCAGTGTCCCAGCATACAGTTTGCTAATACTACCCTACTGCTCCCAAGTTCTCTGGTGGGCATGCCAGCTCTTGGGTGGCATGTCACCTTAACACCACAGAAAGCAAGCACAGCCCACAAGCAGAAAGTCAATGTAGATTACTACATGGAAAGGAATATGACTCCTGTTGTGTCTGAGAATTTCTCAGACAAAAACTAAAGGAGGTTGTGAACACCAAACCAGGTCTTCAAGAAATATTAAAAGAAACTCTTTGAGTGGAAAGAAGAAACTAAATGTGACAGTATAGAGAAAGGAAACACAAAAACAGTAAAAATGAATATTTATGTAAAAAATCAGTCAACGAACTCACAAAAAACAGATATAAAATATAATAACATATACGTAACACATTGGGAGGAGAGAAGGAGAAGGATGGATTCAAACTTAATATAGACTGCTATATGCAGATGAAATCATATACAAGCCTAATGAAAACCATATATCAAAAACCACTAATAAATATTGAAAGAATAAAGAGAAATACAAATGCATATCACTAAAGAAAATCAGCAAAACATGAGAGGAAAGAATCAGAGAAAATCTTTAGAAACTACAAAACAAGTAAAAAAAAAAAGATGACAATAAATACATATGTAAATAAGTACTTTGGATGTAAATGGACCAAATACTACAATCAAAAAACATACACTGCAGAAAGTATTAAAAAACAAGCCCCATATATATGCTGCCTACAAGAGACCCACTTTAGACCTAAAGATGCCTGCAGATTGAAAGTGAGAGGATGAAGAAACATCTATCATACAAATAGATGTCAAAAGAAGCCAGAGATGCAATACTTATATCAGATGAAATGTATTTTAAAAGAAAGACTATAACAAGAGACAAAGAAAGACACCATATAATAAGAAAGACAATCCAAAAAGAAGATATAACAATTGTAAATATTTATCTACCCAACATAGAAAATCTCAATTCATGAAACAGTTAAGAACAAATGTAAAGAAATTAATTGATAATAATACAATAATAGTAGGCACTTTAATACCTCACTTATATCAATGAACAGATCTAAATTGAATATCAACAAAGAAACAATGGCTTTGAATGACACAATGGAACAGATTAATTTAACTGATACATTCAGAACATTCCATCCTAAAACAGCAGACTACATATGCTTTTCGAGTGCACATGAAGAATCCTCCAGAATAGATCATGTATTAACACACAAATTCAAGACTGAAATATTTTTCATGCATATTTTATGAACACAACACTATAAAACTAAAGGTCAACCATAAGAAAAAATGGGTAAAGACCACAAATACATGGAAATTAAACAAAATGCTATGAAACATGAATGGGTCAAGCAGGAAATCAAAGATTTTAAAAAAATACATGGAAACAAATGAAAACTAAAACACACTGGCCCAAAATCTCTGGGATACAGCAAAAACAGTTCTAAGTGAGAAGTTTATAGCAAAACAGACCTACATTAAGAAGAAAGAAACATCTGAAATAAATAACCTAACCTTGCACCTAAAGGAGGTAGAAAAAGAACAAACAAAACATAAAAACAGAAGAAGGAAAGAAAGAAAGATGAGAGCAGAAATAAATGACTTAGAAACTATAAAAACAATAGTAGAGATCAAAACCAAGAGCTGGTTTTCTGTAAAAAGTTGATAAATCCTTAGCCAGGCTACCAAAAAAAAAAAAAAAAAAAAAAAAAAAAGAACAAAAGAACAAAGGACTCAAAATCACAAATGAGGGAAGAGAAATTACCACAAACACCACAGAAATATAAACAATCATAAGAGATGTAATGAAAAACTATATGCCAAAAAATTGGGCAACCTATAAGAAATGCATAAATTCCTAAAAACATTTAAACTCCCAAAACTGGAAGAGGAGAAAATAGAAAATTTGAACAGGCAGATAACCAACAAAGAAATTGAGTATATGAAAAAAACCGTTCCAAAACAAATGTTCAGGACCAGATGGGTTCACAGATGAATTCTACCAAAAATTGAAGAGTTAATACCTATTCTCAAACTATTTCAATAAAATAGGGAAAAAATCTTCCAAAATCATTATATAAGGCCAGCATAACTCTGATATTAAAACCAGATAAAGACATAATTAAAAATAGAAAACTACAAGCCAATATCCCTGATAAATATGGATGCAAAAATTCTCAATAAAATACTAGCAAAGCAAATTCAACCAAACATTAAAAAAATTATTCACCACAAATAAGTGGATTTATTCCTGGGTTGAAAGTGTTTTTAATTTTCAGAAATCAATGTGATATATCACATCAATAAGGAAAAGGATAAAAACCATATGATCCTTTCAATAGATGTAGAAAAAGCATTTGACAAAGTACAACACCCATTTACGATAAAAACCATAAACAAAACAGGTTTAGAGGAAACAAACTTCAACATAATAAAGGCCATCACTGAAAAATCAGCTATCATCATCCTTAATGGGGAAAAACAGCTTTTCCTCTATAGTCAAGAACAAAACACTCTCACTACTTTTATTCAACATAGTACTGTAAGTCCTAGCCATAGCAATCAGACAATAAAGAGAAATAAAAGGCATCCAAATAGATATTAAAGAAGTAAAATTTTCATTATTTACAGATGACATGAGACTATATATAGAAAACCCTAAAAATTCCAAGAAAACACTGTTAGAATTGATGAATGAATTCAGCAGTCACTGGATACAAAATCAATGTACAGAAATCTATTGCATTTCTACACACCAATAAGGAAGCAGCAGAAAGTGAAAATAAGAAAACAATTCATTTTACAATTGCACCAAAACTAATAAGATATGTAGGAATAAACTAACCAAAAAGGTAAAAGAGTTTTTATATCCTAAAACCTATAAAACAGTGATGAAAGAAATTGAAGATGACACAAAGAAATGGAAAGACATTCCACATTCATGTACTGAAAAAACCAAATATTGTTAAAATACCATACTACCCAAAGCAATCTACACACTTAATGTAATCCCTATCAAAATACCAACCATGTTTTTCACAGAGCCAGAACTATCCTAAAATTTGTATGGAACCACAAAAGACCCTGAATATCAGTCAAAGCAATCTTGAAAAAGCAAAGCAAAGCTGGAGGCATCACAATTAGGGACTTCAAGTTATTTTACAAAGCTGTAGTAATCAAGCTAGTATATACTGATACAAAACAAGGCACATAGATCAATGGGACAGAATAGAAAATCCAGAAATAAACCCATAATTGTATGGTCAACTAATCTTAAACAAATCAAGACAGAATATCCAACAGGAAAAAGACAATTTCTTTAACAAAGGTGTTGGGAAATAGGACCGCAGGACAGCTACATGCAAAAACATAATAATAATAATGAAACTGGACTACTTTCTTATGCCATACACAAAAACAAATTCAAAATGGACCTAAATATGAAAAACCACAAAACCACAAAAATCCTAGAGAAGAACACAGGCAGGAACCTCTTTGACATCAGCCATAGTAACATCTTTCTAGATAGGTCTCCTGAGACAACAGAAACAAAAGCAAAAATAAGCTATTGGGACTTCATCAAAATAGAAATCTTCTGCACAGCAAAGGGAAACAAACAAACAAAAAAAAACACCTAAAAGGCAATGTAGGCAATGGGATGAGATATTTGCAGATGATGTAGCAAATAAAGGGCTAGTATCCAAAAGATATAAAGAACTTACAAAACTCAACACCAAAAAAAAAAAACAAAACAAAACAAAACAGAAAACAAACCACCCATTTTAAAAATAGGCAGAAGACATGAACAAATATTTCTCCAAAGAAGACATCCAGATCCAGATTTCATGTTCATCCAGACACATGAAAAGATGTTTATCATCATTTATCTTTAGGGAAATACAAATAAAATCTACAATGAGATATTACCTCACACCTGTCAGAATGGCTAAAATCAACAACCCAAGTAACAACATGTGTTGGTGAGGATGTAGAGAAAAAGGAACATACATGCACTGTTGGTAGGAATGCCAACTGGTACAGCCACTGTGGAAAACAGTGTGGAGTTTCCTTAAAAAGTTATAAATAGAACTATCTTATGATCCAGGAATCATACTACTGGGTATTTACCCAAAGAATACAAAAAAACACTAATTCAAAGGGATACATGTACCCCTATGTCATAAGCAGCATTATTTACAATAGCCAAGATATGGAAGGAGCCCAACTGTCCATTAATTGATAAATATGTTGAGAACCATTCTGAGCCCACTAGTCGAGAAAACTCCTGGTGAGGTTAAAGCAAGTTTGCACGGTCTCTTGCCAATCAGATGATGACCGATATCCACCCCCAATCAATTATTTCTGCTTGAGCACTGACCCCTAAGGTACCTTGTTGATCAATATCGGGAGTGACTTGTCCCCTTATTCTGGCCATGGTATGATGATTGCACCTTGTGAAGGAACTTATTGTGAGAACTTATTCTTTTGATTATGGGAACAGACATCGTGTCTCCAGAAGGTCCTGTTTCCCTCCATACTTTCCCTTGAGCTATGAACAAGCTAATGACCCTTACTCATAAAAGGCAAGTACAATTCTGTTTCTACCATTGCGTTAGTCCAAGATGTTCATACAGCTCAACATGTAAATCAACTAACCAAAAATGTCTCCTATGCCCTAGCTATTCAAGAAATCATAAAAGTAGACACAAAGGTAAATGCACTCGAAGAGGCTATTCTATATATTGGAAATAAACTAAACTCTTTAAAGGTATGGTTGGCTCTCTGGTGCAATAAAGCATGTAACTGGAAAATCAAGTCTTGCCCGGAGACAAAGAGCCTAACTTAGAGAAAAGAAACAGATAAGGGCAGAAGATAAGTTAGTACATACACCTTTGCTAACCGATGGTGTATAGCAGCCCCTTCCCTAAGGCCTACTTTCCACAAACACCTTCCCTTACCCTGGCAGCTGTGATGAGGATGGATAAGAGTATCTACAAACCTATGACTTAATCTTAGTGTTATAATGTGAACACCCTGTTATTTTCTTACTCAACCTCACTATAATTGGGGCCGTTCTGCAAGAAGAGTTCTGTAAAACCTGTTTCTGTACATTTTCCAAAAACACCTTATCACAAAGAGCTATCCATTGTAAAAATTCCATTTCCTGATGCCATGTTAACTTTTGACCTATAAATAAAGACAACAAAACCAACAGGACAGAGATGCCTGCCTGGTGATCAGAAAGGATCTTGGGGCTCTCTCACTCTCTCTCTCGCCGACACCGTCCATCCTTCAGGGACCCCTGGACCTGTCGGAGCCAGCGAGGCCTCCGACATAAATGGGTAAAGAAGATGTGGTATATATACACAATAAAATATTATTCAGCCATAAAAAGAAAGTAATCTTGTGATTTGCAAAGACAAGGATGGAGCTAGAGAGTATAAGCAGCATATGACAGTAAAAGAAAAATACCGTATGATTTCACTCACCTGCAGAATTTAAGAAGCAAAACAAAGGGAAAAAAAAGAGTCAAAGCAAGAAATAAACTTTTAATTATAGAAAACAACTGATGGTTATCAGAGGGGAAGGGTGGTGGTGGTATGGGTTTAATAGGTGATAAGGATTAGGGGGTGCAGGGTGATGTATGGAACTGTTGGATAATTACATTGTACACCTGAAACTAATATGACATTATATGTTAACTATAACATTTAAAAAGTTAAATAAAAACAAAACAAAATGTTGGTGAGGATATGGAGAAAAGGAATTCTACACTGTTGGGGGGAGTATAAATTGTTACACCCACTATGGAAACAAATATGGAGTTTCCTCAAAAAGTTAAAAATAGAACTATTGTATTATCCAGCAATTCTACTTCTTGGTGTCTATCCAAAGTAGAAAAAAATAACTTGAAAAAATATATATACTTTCATGTCCACTGCAGCATTATTTATAGTAGCCAGGACATGGCAAAAACCTAAGTATTGCTAAAGAGATGGATGAAAGCTAAAGAAGTTGTGGTACACTTGCATGTGCATGCAAACACACAATGGTGTATGATTCACCCATAACAAAATGAAATCTTGCCATTTGCAATATGGATGGACTTTGACATCATTATGTTAACTAAAATAAGTGAGACACAGAACAGCAAATGCCACACTCTTGCTTATGTGCAGAATATCAAAACAAAAAACAAGCTAATGTATACAGAGAATAAATTGGTAGTTGCCAGTGGCAGGAAGTAAGGGATAGGAGTAATGGGTGAAGGAGGTCAAAAATACAAGCTTCTAATTTTAAAACAAATAAGTCATGGGGATATAAGGTAGAGCATGATGACTATAGATAAACTGTATTTTGTATTTGAAGGTTGCTAAGAATAGATCTTAAAAGTTCTTATCACAAGAAAAACACTTGTAACTATGTGTGGTGATAGCCATCAACTAAAACTTATGCTGATCATTTTGCAATATATACATATGTTGAATCATTATGTTGTGTACCTGAAATTAATATATGTAAGTTATATCTCAATAAAAACAGAAGAAAAAGGAAAGTAAAAGTAGAGGAAATTAAAATTACCAGTATGTATTAATAGTTTTGGTTATAGGCAGAGGACTGAGAATGTCATTTTAAGAAATGAATAGTCAATATTATCTACTTATTTTGAAATGTCTGTGACAATATTTTCTTTTAAAAGTACAAGTAGATTTACATGTATGAAGAGTGTTAGAAAAAATGAATATCAAACTAGATCATTCATGCTTTTTCCAACCTGGCCTCCAAGGCAAAGCATCATAAACTTAAAAATCACAGTAAGAGATCCCTTACTTTATGTCTCAAAGATTAGAGTATCATGCATTGTTTTTTGTTATTTTGAATACGATCTGAAATAAGTATTCCCAGGTATTGAGTACCACACTAGTAATCCTAAGTATATCTGAGGATAAGTTTACCATAATCTACCACCATAGTTAAATCTGTATACATTTTGGGATAATCTGTATAACTTTGAGATAATCATGATGTTAGCATTAATTTTCTGCCTTATGCTAAAATAGTAGTAATAATAATAATAAATTTAAGATAATTAGTATTCATCACATCTCAAAAGTATAATATTGTCTATAATTACTATTATATAGCACATTAAGGATTGAGGCCTTCTGGTCATTCAACTGTTGCATTTATTTATTTTTGTCTCATTTATTATAGATTCAATAATTATCCATGTACTGAATTTGTGCTAAGAGATTTTCAACATCTATGGCTTACATAATTCAGCAGATATACAATGTACTCAAAATATTTTTATTCCAGTTACATATATTTTGCAAATGTCATGATTGATATAGATTTCATGCATTAATTCTTATATGCTAAACATCTACCATGGGCTATGTACAGTGCTAGAAGGTACACTGTTGAATCAGTGAAATATGATTCCTTCTACTTTTACTTAAAATTATACCACAGAGATGCAAAGATATGGAAACCACTTCTCTAGAACAAAGACTAGTAAAGAGATGTAAGGGAAACAGATATAGATTCCAAAAGTTTACACATCAAGTCTGAGAAATCTTTTCCTTAAGGTAGTGTATTGTTCTGACAGTAAATACAACTTTAACATGTGTAGTTCCTACAGGCAGAGAATGTGGGTAGGAAGTCATAAAAAGCGAATTGCGACCAGATACCGCACACTAGTCATTGAGCTTATATCATCTAAGTCATCTTTCATAGTGCACCGTGTAGAAAAGAGACTCATACACAAATATCAACTGGTTTATACCATAAACATATAGAGCAGAAATTCTAGATAACTCACTTATAGGGGTACTTAGTTTGATGTGCAGAGATCTTTTATTTTTTATTGTCCTAGTCATTTAAAATGGAGAGATTTTATGCAAAACTTTGAATTTCTAGCTTCTCTTCAAAACTTAGAAGATCTGGTAACAATTAATGCTGAAATCTTTCATGTTAATAATTTGCTGGAACTGAATATTGTCTGCACTCTTTAGCAATGCCATTTATTCTCCACTCATCAATTAACAAATATTTAGCGAATATCTACTGTGTGCCAGACACTACTCTAGATACTGAGCAAAAAGAGACCAATTCACAGCACTCATTGCACTTACATATTCATAGGATGGGACAGAAACACAGCTTGCAAATAAACATGCAGATAAAACATGTTAACATGGTGACAAATGTTATGCTTAGAACTATACAGGACACTGGGACAGAAAGTAACTTCACTTACATCCTACTGCCTCAATGGGACATTCCCAGTGATGATTTAATACTATAATCCAGGATTCACATATTATAGCTCAACCAGCTTATCAGGCCAACTGCTTAAGTTTTACTGGAGCACAGCCATGCCCATTCATTAACATCCTGTCTGTCTATGGATGCCTTTGCGCTACAAGTCAGGGTTGAGCAGTTGCAATAGAGACCCTATGACCTGCGAAACCTAAAATATTATCTGGCCCTTTATAGAAAAAATAATTGCTGACCACATTCCTGCTGGTACTTTAAATCCCCTTTATTCCCCAACTTTTTCTTTTTTCCATAACCCTATGGAAGTTCTATTTACTATACATACATATTTTATAGCTTATTGTATTTTTCCCTCACACTAAGATGTTAACAACATGAGAGCAAGGTCTTAATTCTGTTCTATATGTATTCCAAATATTTGGAATATGGTGGGTACTCAGTAAATATTTGTAGAATCATCAAGTGAGGTTAGAGAAATAAGCAGTATATAGCATAAAACCATGGGAGCCATGGTGAGTAATTTTATTCTAATCTATGGGCAACCACAGGAGGGTCTTAAACAGTGGAATAACATGACGTGATCCAGGCCACCATGGTGTGATGACTTCCTATTCTCCTTACCCAGATTGAGCAGACTCCTTCATTTGTTACTTACCTGACCTATGCTACAGATTTTGGTACAGCAAATACGCTGTGAATGGGCAATGATTATGGTAGGGGAAACTCAAAAACACCAGTACTCAATGACTGACTCTACCTCAGAAAATTCCTCTGTGGACAGAAGCCCCAGGGAAAGGTGATTTACTGGCAAGCTCTACATAGTTCTTCCATAACAGAATTAAATAGCAAGCTCAATGATTTTGAAACAGATTTTAGGGGAATTTCATATTTAAGAATTACATTTGTTTTAATGCTTATAAGCTTAAGTTGTCTTCTGAGAAATTTAGGCCAAGATGTTATTGTACATTTGTACAAATGAGTATCTCGAGTGCACATGCATGCTACCCATGGATTATACATGTGCTGAGAAATCAATACCCCTCTACTTTGGGGATGATCAGAACCCTCCCCAGCTCAATTATGGCCTCATAAATTTAACCTGATGTGTTATAGAATTATTATGTTCTATGAAGGCCATAAGGTTAAGAAGTCCTGTAATGGACAATAATCATAATTATTGATACTAGTTTTCCGTAAGAGAAGAAAAATCAAAGATATATTTGTTTATTAAGATTATGAGGTTTATTAGGAGAAATTGGCAAAGGCTTCCTGAATGTATTTCTCTTTTTAATGAATTTACAAACTAGAAGAAACACATATAAACAATAAAGAACACTGATATAAATGGGGACACAAGGAAGGCTTGAGAAATTTCATTTGGAAGATCAAGGAGGGGCTTAGGAAGAAATTGGAATTGGAAATATATACTCAAGAGTTAAGAAATATTGACAGAGAAAAGGAGGCTGTTAATTGCCTCCACATTGCTATCCCAGAGATCTAATTTTTACATTCCTTGGAATGAGGACAAAGAGGAGAATAATTTTCACATTCTTAAATTGGCCCAAGAACCAATTAGCCCAAACTGAGATGTTTCAATTTCTTTATCAAGCAGTGTGAAACGGTTTTTCCCTTACAACCCCTTTGGACCTTCCTTCTCATAACCAAATCATTACAAAATTCCCTACTAATGAGCTTATAACCCATATGTCTATCATGGAGCAGCCTCATCTCACACAAGAAAGGGGAGCTGTGGAAAGCAGAAAACACTACTCTGATACCTAATTAAGAAAAAAACTGCCTCAATTTATTTGTATAGACAGGGAATCTGGGGAATATTTTGCAGTAATCTAGAGAACACACACACACACACACACACACACACACACACTGAAAATCCAAAAAACCCAAAGCAACAACCATAGAAAAATTCCCAGAGTGTCACTTGACATTTGTTGTTTATTCTCAAAAAACAACAGATTCGAACAGTTCAACAGTGTCAAATACCACAATTGTATGATTCAGAGCTTCCCGGACTTCCTTGATTTTCAGGATCCTTTGTGTCTCAGTAAGTTTTCCATGGTGGTCAATAGAATGATTAGGTATTGCTTTTGGCCTGTTTATAAAGTAGTGAAATCCAAACAACCTAGTAATTTATGTCTTAATTTAGTAAACTTTTGAAAAAAATATACAAATTAAAAGATTTTTTTTTCATTTTTTAATAACTATAATTACATATAAAGTGGATTTGTGCTCCTGGAACTAAAACCTTGAAATTAGATGGGATGCTGCCACCTCATTTCCAATTCCATATTGATTTTCATTCACTATTCGTTTTTATCACGTCAGTGAAAACCCAGCTTTATAAAGATGTGACCTCATTGAAATAAATGTAGTGCAATCTAATGGTGAAATATGAACTACCTCAAGCCAGTAGTTCACACCATATCTGACAGATGTTACATTTTGCTGCATTTTCCTTGTAAATTTAAAATCTGGTGAATGTAATTCTGAAGAAACCATCGATACACAACCAATCAGAATTTTGTTTGAGTCTATCAGGGTATTCGATATCCATGTCTATTTTCCATGGGCTTGTTTTTCATTTCAGGGATGAATAACCACTTGAGCCTCACTTGTTGTTGTTGCTGTTGTTTTGGTTCCTAGAAGTACAGCTTCAATTTATTCTCAATTCTCCAAATGTCTCTGGATCAAACATTATTGATTTGCAATATATTTAAAGGCACAAGGGAAAGAATCAAAAGACTTCTGTGTGTGTAACCACTCACCTCTAGTAAACATGTTCTGTACAGATATTATTTTTATAGTATCCCTACAATGGAATAATATGTGCTTCCCTCCTAAGTTCTCTTTTCAGACCCTTTACCCAAACACCTCTCATTAACACATTTTAACGTATCAGATTCATATATAATAAATAGTAGCCAGGAAACATCTAATTAGAAGAGCAGTCAGGAGGTACAGAGAAACTGAAAGGTAAAAAATAAATGGAAGAAAGTCTTTCTTTACTGATTATCATATTATGATAATATGATAATTATAATATTATCATAAATGGAAAGAATCCAAAAGCCACTGAAACAAAAAGCAACTTATGAAAGTTTCATTCATGACTTAAAAATTGAGAAATCCTATCTATGTGTATACATATATCCATATGTGTGTATATGCATTTTCTAAGGGAATCCAAATTTTAAGTCCAATAAGAGGAGATCTAAAACTACCCAATAATTAATATCCTTTACCTTACTACATTAGGCAAGAAATAGATTATTAGTCTTTTACATTGAGAAAGGCACTTTGGAAGATGATCCCATCAGTAAGGTGTAACAAACCCACTAGAACAGGCCTGTAAGTACTCAAGGGATTAATTTTTTAACTTATGGGCAATCTCATAGCCTAGCCAATGCTTGGAATTGCTGTTAATCATACTGCAAACTAAGATCTTCATACAGATTTGTCTGTGATTTAAGCATGAACATGTAGCTATGCTCCATGCATGGTCACTGAAGAACCTTAAACATAATTGTTTCCATTCTTTTACCTTTAGCAGAATAAGAGGTAATCCTTCTTAATGGCTCCGTACTGTATCTTCCCTTGAATGGAACAACAGGAGAAGCCAATGAGGCTAATTAATCATTTGGAGGGGAATAGAGAAAATACTCTGGCAGTTTAAAAAGATGTCATCAGGGGCGCCCGGGTGGCTTAGTTGGTTGAGCGTCCGACTTTCACTCAGGTCATGATCTCACTGTTCGTGGGTTCAAGCCCCGCGTCGGGCTCTGTGCTGACAGCCAGCTCAGAGCCTGGACCCTATTTCAGAGTCTGTGTCTCCCTCTCTCTCTGACCCTCCCCTGCTCACGCTGTCTCTCTCTGTCTCCTAGAAATAAATAAAACATTAAAAAAATAAAAAATAAATAAATAAAAAGATGTCATCAGGAGAGAGAGAGAACAAAACAAAACAAAAACAAGAATTTCAAGTCCTCTTCTTTGCATATTGGATACAAAATATAAGAAGGGTTTACAGCCTTCATAGAAGCTACAGGGCATTACCCAGCTCCAAAAACTCTATTCACATATACTACTTGCAAAACATAGTTGCTGTTCTCTATGTTTTTCATGCAGTACCATCTACAGCTGTATAATGCTCCAACCCTGGTAGTCTTCCAAGTTTGATAGATTAGAACAATCACCTCTAACTTTAGTATTTTACAAGATCAATTATAGTATTTTATATTTTCGGTGAAGAATAAGAATGTTTTAGACTGAATACAATCCCTATCAAAATGTCTGTGGTATTTTTCACAGAACTAGAATAATCCTAAATTTTTTTCGAACCACCAAAGACCCCAAATAGCCAAAACAATCTTGTAAAAAAAAAAAAACAAAAACAAAAAAAACACAACAAAGCTGGAGATATCATAATTTCAGATTTCAAGTTATAATTCAAAACTATAGTAATCAAAACAGTATGATACTGGCACAAATATAGATGTATTAATTAACAGAACAGAAAGCCCAGAAACAAACACATGATTATATGGTCAATTACTTTTCAATCAAGAGATAAGAAAATGCAACGGGAAAAAGTCTTTTCAATCAATGGTGTTGGGAATGAGCAACACGTGAAAGAATGAAATTGGACCACTTTCTTAGGCCATACACAAAAATAAACTCAAAATGGACTAAGGATCTAGAAGTGAGACATGTAAACCATAAAATCCTAGAAGAGAGCACAAGCAGTAATTTCTCTGACATCAACTGTAGCAACATCTTCTAGATATGTTTCCTGAGGCAAGGGAAATAAAAGCAGAAACCATTAGGACTACATGAAAATAAGAAGTTTCTGCACAGTGAAGGAAACAGTCACCAAAACTAAAAGACAACCCGAGAGAAGATATTTGCAAATGACACATTTGATAAAAGGTTAGTATCTAAAATACAAAAAAACACCAAGAAAGAAAATCAAATTAAAAATCAAGCAGAAGACATGGATAGACATTTCTCCAAAGAAGACATCCAGATGGCCAACAAACACATGAAAAGATGCTCAGTATCATCCATCATCAAAGAAATGCAAATCACAACCACAATGAGGCATCACCTCACACTCCTCAGAAAGGCCAAAATAAAAAACACAAGTGACAACAAGCATTGGCAAGTATATGGAGAAAAAGGAACTCTTGTCTACTATTGGTGGGAAGGCAAACTGGTGCAGTCATTATGGAAACCAGAATGGAGGTTCCTCAAAAAATTTTAAAAACAGATCTGCTCTATTGTCTAGTAATCACACTACTAGGTTTTTACCCAAAGAATATGAAAACACTAATTTGAAAGGAAATATGCACCCCTATGTTTCTTGTAGCTTTATTATGGAAGCAGCCCAAGTGTCCATTGATAGATGAATGGATAAAGAAGATATGGATGTGTGTGTGTGTGTGCATGTATTATATATAAACATAATATATATTTTTAAAAGCCACAAAAAAGAATGAAATCCTGCCATTTGCATCAACAGGGATGGAGCCAGAGAGTATAATGCTCAGCAAAATAAGTCAGTCAGACAAAGACAAATACCATATTTCATTCATTTGTAGAATTTAAGAAATAAAACAAAGAGAGACAAACCAAGTGAACTATAACTATAGAGAACAAACAGATGGTTTGGGGATGGGGATGTGTGTTGTGGGGTTGACACAATACAGATGGGAATGTGGGGGGGAGGGACTGACATGTAAAACAAGTGAAGGAGATTAAGTATACACTTAACATGATGAGCACCAAGTAATGTATAGAATTGTTGAATCGTGTTATACGCCTAAAGCTAATATAACACTGTACATTACACTGGAATTAAAATTAAAAACTTCTTTAAAAAGAACTGTTTTAAGGATGGCTCAGTCATTTAAGCATCTGACTTTGGCTCAGGTCATGATCTCACAGGTTCATGAGTTCAAGGCCTGCATTGGCTCTTTGCTGACAGTGTGGCCTCTGTTTTGGATTCTCTGTCTCCCTCCCTCTCTTCCCCTCCCCAACTCATGCTCACAGAGATGTGCATGTGTTCTCTCCCAAAAATAAATAATAATAAAAAAAATGTTTTACACTGAAGCAAGAATGCCAAATAAACAGAAGCTGGATGCAAAAAAAAGTTCTATAAATTTATGTTTTTACCTGAAAAACTATATTTTATTGATCTATTCTTTAAATAGATTAAATATAAGATCTTAAATTTGTCAGCTTTTCATCTGCAGTGTCTTTCAAATGTTATAAATTAATATTGTCTTAGCCTAAGTATCTTGTCGGATCCTAAGATTCAGAAAAAAAATAGAAAACAACTTTAAAGTACTAAATAGTAATCCACCAGTCCATTAGCTTCTTAGATTTCCCTAAAAAGGCTAGTCTTATATCAATTTATAGAAACATTAAATGTACATATGACTTAATATTTGGTGCATTTTCTTCACTAACATTGATTAACCTGCCTCTTAGCATTATATGCTATGACCAATTCATTTAGTCCACCTCCAAACAGAATGAGTAAACTTATAGTTAAAATTTTAATTTTTAATAATTAAATCTAGTTCTAAACTGAAAAATAGGTCAACATCAGTCACTTTTAAGAACACAAACTATCCATAAATCTGAGGACAAACATTTCAGTTTAAGAAAAATGTTAAATTTACGCCTCTTTTCAAGCAAGCTTAAGTTAAACTTTGATTGCAAATAATTCATAGAAATCCTAGCAGGGATATGCAGAGTACAGATACAAGGTGCTGGATTTATTTGAATTCAATTGAAATACAGAATTGATTTTCCTTCCCGGCAGTTTTCTGAAATGTACGTTATGGCTTTGTTTAGTTAAACCAGTTATGACACTTGAGCCTCTGAAATGCTAATATACCTGCACCCAGCCTCCAAGTGTGTTGATTTTGCTTCTTTGGTGGAACAAATTTCAATCCCTTTCAGCCAGAAAACTAAGATGAGCAGATATTTGTGCAATGTATATGTTAATTAAAGCACATTGTTCCCTAAGGGCTGGGAAGCAAAGAATGTATGATTATGGGTATTTTAAGGAAGACATTCACTCATATAAATTTCAAGACCAGTAGGGCAGGACAGTATATTGCTAGATGGTATAAAGTGGCCTATTATAATATTTAAAATAAGAAAAAGTCATGCTTTTCAGAATAAATGTGGATCCTTTAATGTAACAGCAATGTGGCTCCTATCAAATATATCATGCTAATGGTCCCTGTAAAAGGAGATTTCAAAATGGAGGAAGCAAGCTAGCTAAGAGAGTCTCCTTTAAAATAGGCTCGAGAGGGGTGCCTGGGTGGCTTAGTCGGTTAAGCGTCCAACTTTCGACTTTCGCTTAGGTCATGATCTCGCGGTTCGTGGGTTCGAGCCCCGCGCCAGGCTCTGTGCTGACTGCCAGCTCAGAGCCTGGAGCCTGTTTCGGTCTGTGACTCCCTCTCTCTCTGACTCTCCCCTGCTCACGCTGTCTCTCTCTCTCCTAGAAATAAATAAAATAAATAAAATAAAAATAAAATAGGCTCGAGAGACCATAAAGGGTTAAGAATTTTTGCACAGCCTCATAGGAGGTCCTATGAGCCCTTAGCCAGAGCTTAACTTCCTCCTCAACATGACAGCTGAATTGTTTGCATTCTTCACTTCAAAAAGAGTGAAGCCATTTGATAAATTTCAATCCTTCATTTGCATATTAATCTAATTTAGCCCAGTTAACCTAGTTCCAATCCCTGTTTTGCAGAGAGGAAATAAATGACAACTGTGCTCATGACCTGTCACCTTTATACCCCTTTTTTGTCTCCCTTAGAACAGGGGTCAGGTTTCTACTTGATGCTGTCTCCCAGATTACAATTCCAATTGCTTAAGTAAATGACTGTTTGCTTAAGTTTTTAGTGAATTCTTCCTTGGTTGACATTTCTTGGTATAGCTGGCAGGATCCAGAGCAATGGATGCTGGATCCTCCTTGCCTGTGTGGACATGAAGACAATGCCTCTAGGGCGCCTGGATGGCTCGGTCAGTAAAGCATCCAACTTCGGCTCAGGTCATGATCTAACAGTTTGTGGGTTCAAGCCCCGCATAGGGCTCTGCTGACAGCTAGCTCAGAGCCTGGAGCCTGTTTCAGATTCTGTGTCTCCCTCTCTCTCTTAACCCTCCCCTGCTCATGCTGTCTCTCTCTCAAAAAGAAATAAAACACTTAAAAAAAAAAAAGACCATGCCTCTGAGAGACCATTATTCTCTATGCATTTCCAATGAGGGAGGCTCAGAGTTCTGGCTGTCAGTTCTCCTAGATCTGAACCTCCTACCTTTTTCACTTGATGTTCAGGCCAGACTTTATTTGAGCAAGCTAACTGGGTCTCTCCTCACTCTAATGCTGTTCTCCCCTTACATGGGGAAGGATTTGGGTTTCAAGATATTTATTGGTGAGGGGGCCCTGGGTGGCTCTATTGGTTAAGTGTCAGACTTCAGCTCAGGTCATGATCTCACGGTTCGTGGGTTCAAGCCCACATCGGGCTCTGTGCTGACAGCTGTTTCGGATTCTGTCTCTGTCTCTGTATCTATCCCTCTCTCTCTCTCTCTCTCTGTCTCTCTGTCTCTCAGAAATAAAAGTTAAGGGGAAAAAAAGATATTTATTGGTGAGTGCTCAACTTATTATCTGGTGGTGATGCTTTCTTTCAACTTAAATCCTTTCCAAATCATAGGGAAACGTTTCCTCTATAACAGCCCTAAATGATCAACCTTCTTTGGGAATCCCAGCTAGATTTATGTGTAAAGAATATGGTCCTTCATGTTATAAATGTTTGTCCTATTAGAATCACATTATCCAGGATAATTTAAAGCTTCATTGGCTAAGATGGGATACTTTTGATATCCCCAAATTTTTCTATATGTGCACGATTGGAAAGAGAAAGATTATAAAAATCAAAGCAAATGAGTTGGGAAGCTTATTTTAATTGGCATCTGGAGGCCTCCAACAGAAATACTAAAAAGGTTGCTTCCCTTCAAGGAGTTAACACAAACTGTTCAAAAAATAATTGAGATCTTTTGAGAGGTTTTCAAATTTGACATGTGGGATGAAGCTCACAAACTCCTCCTTTTTCCCGACCCATCATTCCTTCTCCTAAGACTCAACACTTACCTCCTCCTGTTCTCTCCCCGTTCTGTTTCCACCCCTTCCTTTCCATATCATCCTCTGTATTCTTAGCAAAACAGCAGATTTTAAAAAATCTATTTAGCTGCCAGATTGTGAGTTTTCTTTAAAATTTCCATGGCAGGACTGAAGGGGTTCAGAGCATATTTCCCCAAAATGTGCTACCTTGCATTTGGACTATTTTGGGCTGAAGGAAATGGAGACCCTATAGACTAAACAAATACCTATTGCCTTCCTGTTGGTCCTCATTTTGTGGGGTTTGGGGACTACCTTGGGAGTAACTCTGAATCTCGGGGAGTATCCTCTGCATCTTCTTTAGTACCCATCTTACACCAAAGAGATAGTTCTTAAATACTGCCAGGAATACTTACTGTTTCTCCTGGCTGAAAACTGGAAAGATTTTTTTAATTAGCTCTGCAGTCGAATGTCAACCAGATTGGAAGCTGATATTCAAAGCCTGATGGGAATCTTCTTTAAAAGGCCTTCTTCTGCCAGGGGCAGTAGATGGCTTGAAAAGAAAAGAGGAATATTATGTGTTGGCCCAGTAGAAAAGAAAAGATTGAATGGTACAATTAGATGGGGAGCAGATCTCTAGTTCCCCACAGCCTGCACTTGGCAGTAGAGGATACAGTATACAGGATGTCTCAAAAGCCCATCAGCCCAGAGGTGGTGAAGGATAACAGAGTCGACTGGTGAGCTCATCTGGAGTCTTATTGCAGGGAGGGGAAGAATGAGCATTCATGAAAGGCCGCAAGGCTCACTGCTCACTTTAGGGGTTAGAGTTTGCATGGAGCAACCCAACCACAAGGGCTTTGTGGGACAAAGTGATTGCAGAAGTGGAGCTCACAGAAAGAGGCAGCTGTGCATTCTTCTAAGACTACCTGAAATAGAACCAAAGCTGTACCCACTATGGAAGTAGAACCTCACAGCTCAACACAAAGAATAACATGCAGACAAAGCACCTGAATATGTATTCAAAAAGTACGTGCATTATGAAACAAAAGCCTTCAAGTAAGCTTTATTTTCAAGAATGGCAAGAGTTAGGCAAAGTAATATAAAATGATTTTGGTGAGAAAAAATAAATAAATAAATAAAAGGCCGCCTCCTTTTAATTAAAATCAGAGCTATGTACCCAGAAGGAAAAAAGCAAATTGAAGATTATGCTAGTGGATCAACCTATGATGTCATTTAAGTTACAACTCAGTTCATGGAGGAATTAAAAGCTCTGTCCTTATTTTAGGAATCTTTACAAAAACTAGAAACATAGCTCTGGAAGAAATTCAAAGTTCACCTATTCCTTTACCAATCCCAAACCTGCCCTATTTATCTCAAAAGGCTTGTAAATTATTTGCCTTAGGAAAAGGAAGCCCTTCTTCCAGGAACTTACATTCTTTCTCTGTCCCTTAAAGTTACTCATCTTATCAAGTCCTTAAAATGTAAACACAGCCCACAATCACCTGCGACTGAAGGTGGGTGAAAAGGTAGGGGGAAAGATGCCTATTTAAAACACAAACTTCCAAAAGGTGTCTTGTGCCCAAACTCTAGCATAGCCTCCTTAAGATTAATTCCAGGGAAAAATAAAAATCTTAGAAATCTTCTCCATAAATCAGTAACTGTAAGGTCTTTACATCAGCCTCTGTATTTATCTGTGCATCTGTATTTTACACACACACACATACACAAACACTAATGCTGTAAATGTGAGATATTTTTATACCTCTGAATGGCATTGTTAAAACTAATTTGTAAAGAGCTTTATTTAGTTGGTTTCAATGCAAGTACTTGTAACAACTGGGTATTCTAAAACTCTCAGTAAGATAGGAACTAACCCAAATATTTTTCAAGTTCATGTGAACTGAAAAAATATTCAGTATAAAAGCTAGTTTAAATTTGTTGCTTTAATTAAAACAGGCATGTCTTTAGAGTTATCTATGTCAAATATGATGCAAATAAACTTTTATTCTACCTGAATTTACTAGTTATATTAAATGGTTTATCTGTTGCAATTTGTCAGCAAAAATAACATAAAGATGATGGTTAGCTGTTTAATGTCCTGTAAAACTTTTATGACTAATCTAAACATAGTTATAAAGAACAAGTATATTAAATAGATATAAATAAAATTTAAAGTGTTTAACTTTTAAGCGGTCTCCCAAATCTTTTTGGTAACTTAAAACCTTAGAGTTTTGCTAAGTTAGATTAGATAATGTAATTTTAGTAATTATCTGGATCATTTTCTAAACAGGACAAATACTACAACATTAATTACTAAACATAGGTTTATCTACTTTTGGTTTCTTATTACAGTGAAACTAAAACATATTTGGAAATATTAATGATGAGGGAGTGTTGTGCCCGAATCGTGAGTCCCCTGAGACCCCTAATGAGCCATTGCTGATGCAAGTACATAAGGGTCTTTATTACAAGCTCTAGCAGGGGCTCACCCATCTACCAGCACAGCGGCAGCAAGGAGAAGCCTCGAACAATGGCGAGCAGGGTTTTTATGGGGTAAGGGAGGGGGGTGTTACAGTACACACGTTGTACGTTTTGCATCATCTCATAAGCACCGATCATAATTGTACACACCCATGGTTATAATTTTGACCATTCAGTATCGGTGAGGCATCGTTACTTTTGGCGGGACCCAATCATGACCTTTGAGAAACCTTTGAAAATCCTTTGAAAATGACCAAGGTGAGCTCAAAGGGCCTACCTGGGGTTTAGGCAAGCAGTGAGTGATTGGCTAGTTTGTACAGAGTAACTACTGCAGTTCCCAGCCCTGACTCAGACCACAGGAATGTTACACATTTCTTTTGATTGGCTGATTCGAGGGTGATCCCGAGGGTGATCCTGAGGGTGGCTTCAGCTGAAGCTTTTCCTGGAACTGTGCTACCTGCAGCCCAGGTTGCTCTTAATGGAGGACTTAATTTCAGGCTCTTCAGGAGCATAAAGCAAGCTGAGGGCTTAGCACAAAGTAAGCACCCCCCCCCCCCATATGTGACATTCCTCAGGCACTTCTGCCTGCCCAAGAACAAAGGAAAGGGGAAAACAAATGGTTCATTGATAAGAGATCACAGTCATGCAGGACACAAGTCTCCATTAGTTTACATATGTCTTACTAAATTACAAGAAAAAGACAATATTATCAATAGCCTAATCTTCAGAGACCTATAGACTCAGTTTCCTGGAGCTCCAATGTCACCCTCTTCTCCATGGTGATATGGAAAACAAAGGCAAGAAAGGGAACGTAATGGGGCGCCTGGGTGGCTTAGTCGGTTAAGCGTCCGACTTTCGCTTAGGTCATTATCTCGAGGTTCATGGGTTCGAGCCCCGCGTCGGGCTCAGTGCTGACTGCCAGCTCAGAGCCTGGAGCCTGTTTCAGTCTGTGACTCCCTCTCTCTCTGACCCTCCCCTGCTCACGCTGTCTCTCTCTCTCTCTCTCTCTCCTAGAAATAAGTAAAATATTAAAAAAAAATTAAAAAAAAAAAGGGAACGTAAAATTAAATTTCCTTATATATAATATACAGCCCATCGACAAGTACTTGAGGCAAATACAAACTGTAACATTTCTCCAGGAACCCCTTATTGTCCTAATGTGGATGCCTTACTAGAGGGAAGACAACCTTAGCTTGACAGTAGCAAGGACCTTGGCATTTTAGGAGTCCTCTTTAGCATATGAAAGTCTTTCTGGAGGCCTCCCTTTTGCCTTTACCACCCCCCACCCCCGCCAACTCAATAATATAGAACCAACACAACCACAGTGCAGCTTTTCCTGCCCATGGGCCCTTTCCCCTTGCTTAAATAAAATCAACTTTTTGCACCAAAGACATATCAAGAATTATTTCTTGGCCATCATCTCTGGACTCCTACCGCTCCAAAACACCATCACTAATCCTACACTGGAAAAATTTCAAAGGCATATGATTCTAGAAATTATGAAGTATCTTCATAAATTTGTAAATCTAAAGGATGCTGGTATAACAGTTGTTGGGGGGCGGGGGGGAAGGTATCCCAAGGCTCAAAATGGTGTCACTTACAAAGTTCCCAGACTAGGACTTAGTACCCAATCTAATTGTACTTTTAACCTCCCCACAGAAATGTGGCAGGAACTGGTCAGTCAGGAATTTTTTGATCAGCACCAGTGACAATCAGTCACATGAGTCCTCTCCATTCCCTCAAAGGAAAATTAAGTAATCTGCCTGATAAGACCCCTGCCCTTTCCCCTAAAAGGAAAGTGACCTTGTCTAAAATAATCCTTTATTTTCTTCTGTTAATAACTTCCTTGTCCCATCCTCCTTCCTTTAAAAACATCCTATTTTTTTTAAGTCTTTTTATTCTTTTTGAGACAAAGTGTACACGTGGGAAGGGCAGAGAGAGAGAGAAAGAGAGAGAGAATTGCCAGCACAGAGCCTAATGTGGGGCTAGAACTCATGAACTGTGAGATCATGACCTGAACTGAAATCAAGAGTTTGACCCTTAACCAACGGGGTCCCCAGGTATCCCAAAACCTCCCATTTTGTACAACTCCTCAGAACATCTATTTGGTAGGTGAGTTAGGAAATGCCTGTTTAAGAAGTGCCTGATGAAGAAGTGCCTGATTCATGAATCATTTAGTAAAGCCAATTAGGGGGCGCCTGGGTGGCTTAGTCGGTTAAGCGTCCGACTTTTGCTTGGGTCATGATCTCGCGGTTCGTGGGTTCGGGCCCCACGTCGGGCTCTGTGCTGACTGCCAGCTCAGAGCCTGGAGCCTGTTTCAGTCTGTGACTCCCTCTCTCTCTGACCCTCCCCTGCTCACGCTGTCTCTCTCTCTCTGTCCTAGAAATAAATAAAAAACATTTAAAAAATAAAGAAATAAAAAAAATAAAGCCAATTAGATCTTCAAACTTACTTGGCTTTGTTTTTTTTAACATATTTGGTGATAGTGGTGGGATCTGAAGTGAACATGCAGCAGCATTTGAAGACAAGAAACACAGGCACGGTATCTGTGAGTCCTTTGAATTCATGGTCTTTCTTGTTGTTTCAGAGGGAGCTCAGTCTGAGCTCTGCTCTATTTTGTTTGAGCTTCTGATCTAATTGGCGTTCCTTTACAGGGCATTTCAGCTTGAGCTCACAGACAATTATAACCAGAGCCCAGGTGAGTTGGCATATTTTGCCTCAGACTCAAGCCCTTGCCCTCCAGGCCAAAGTTTCTGGGTGGAAATGTCAGTAAGGTTTCACAGGACAGGTGGTGGTGCTCACAGGGCCTTCTTATGGCCAGAATGCTGGACTGCTAATATATTAAGGCCAATGTTTATATTGCTTTGTGTATATAAAGGCTACTGCTAATGGGGATCTAGCAGCCCAAAAAACTGCAAAAAAAAATGATGTGCATAGGTTTAGTATTGAAAGGTTATTACAGTGCTTGCCACTTTAAAACAGACTCCATGGGGGCACCTGGGTGGCTCACTTGCTTAAGTGTCCGACTTTGGCTCAGGTCAGGATCTCATGGTTCGTGGGTTTGAGCCCCGCGTTGGATTCTGTGCTGACAGCTCAGAGCCTGGAGCCTGCTTCAGATTTTGTGTCTCCCTCTCTCTCTGGCATTTCTCTGCTCACATTCTCTCTCTCTCTCTCAGAAATAAATAAAACATTAAAAAGATAAAACAGGCTCCCATGATAGGATAAATTGGTCATAGAACATGTTAGATTGATACTAGATTGCTTGCCAACTTCACGTAAACCATGCAAAAAAGGTGCACTTCACAGTCCCCAACTCAGTAGCACATCCCTTTTGGGTACTGATTTGGCTCCAAAAAACCCAAACTCGTAGTTCCTAGTATATTTGAATTATAAAAATCAAGCACACTACTTTCCCATACACCTGTTTGTCTTATCTAAGAATTATAGTCTCAGAAGTTGCAGAGACCAAGATAAAATTAAAAAAAAAAAAAAAAAAAAAGCTAAACTAAAATTAGAGTGGCCATTATGGAGAATGTTCCAATTAGACAAGATTGTTCATTTAAGAAGTACACTTTAAAGTAAGTGTTCCCAAATTAAACAAAATGGAATGCCTATTTTAACTGGTGTATCGAAGCCTCCAAAAGGCTTCAAGAATCCAAAACATTGTCATTAAAAGATTCTTTACAAAGGTTAACACACACACACACACACACACACACACACAGTACCTGAAACAAAAGTTTGTAAGACTGACGTAACTCCTACTTTTCCTTTCTATCCTTCCTTACCTGAGTGCACAGTCTACTAATTTTCTGTCTCAGTTGCCTTTCCACTCTGAAGCAACAATTACATTTTAAAATAAAACCACTTGAAGATACAGGATCACCTCCTCAGATACTTCACTCTTTGGTCAAAAATTAAATAAAAGGCATAGCAAAAACAAACAAACAAACAAAAATCTTAAACCCAGGGAGAATCCTCAGAAGTTGTTGTTGTTTTTAGTAGATTACCTCCTGAGCACAGTTGAGAGGGGAAAATAAAAATTCATGGTATCCCTTCCTTTCCTAATCCAGATTCATTGGTTATTAGCCCCTTTTCTCCTGGGAATAACTATTTCCTTCTTGCAAGTCTTGTTTTACATCCTAAAAACATGATTTGGCTTTCTGCCTGCCTGTGACATGCAGGTTGTCAGTTCTGTATTTGGCTATCTTTAAGAGTGGCTCTCAATTATATAAAAATGGTATCTTTTGCACCCTCTTTGCAAATGTCTTTTGGTCCCACGTGGCTAATACTGCCAGAAATCTTTACTGTTTATCCTGGCTAAAACATAACAAGACATTTAAAAAATATTTAATAGCTCTATAATCAGAATTTGGGCCAAATTAAAAGCTGATATTCAAAGCCAAAGAATTTGTTTAGGTCTTCTCCCCTAAGCTAAATGTACTCAGAAAGGAAAAAAAAAAGACTCTCTCATAGGTGGATGGGTGTGTCAGTCCTTTCATATTATTTAGGGAACAGCCAAATTCTTTGAGAAATTAAAAACAGCTGTTCTTGTTTTACAAATCTAGTCTTTACAGGACCAGAGACATGGTTCCAAAAACAATTTGAAGACCAATCCTTTTTACCAGTTCCCAAACTTCCCTTATTTATCTCAAATGGATTCTAAGAAAATTCTAGCCTTAAAAGAACAAAAGCGCTTCTACAAAGTGCTTACATTTTCTCCCTATGCCTCTATCATGTAAATATTCAGTGTTCTGCCTGGTCTTCTGCAGGAATTCTTTAATTAGCCCATCTCTTTAAAATGCAAATTTCAGGGATGTAAAAAACAAGGGGGGAAAAGCCATTTAAAACTTAACTGGTCAAGGACCAATACAAATCTTGAGTATATTCTCCACAAATATTAACTTATTAATATAACCTTAACTTATATATATAATTAATATGTCCATAACTTATTACACTTACCAGAAAAACAAAGTCACATCCAGCTTTTATAACGAGTAAATTTTGTACCTATTTGTTGGCAGTAATTTTAAAACAGAACCTATAAAGTTTGCATCTATCTGTATGTTGACATTGTTTACATTTGTGTTATAAATGTGTTTCTATCTTCAGATGGTGTTGTTAAATTAATTTGTAAAAAAACATTTAGTTGAAGACAAGCACTTATGAAGATTGGCACTTAACATTTTTTTAATGTTTTATTTATTTTTGAGACAGAGAGAGAGATCACTAGTGGGAGAAAGCCACTAGAGAGAGAGAGAGAGAGAGAGGGAGAGGGAGAGGGAGGGAGAGGGAGAGAGAGAGGGAGAGGGAGACACAGAATTGGAAGGAGACTCCAGGCTCTGAGCTGTCAGCACAAAGCCCGACGTGGGGCTTGAACCCATGAACTGTGAGATCATGACCTGAGCCGAAGTCGGATACTTAACCGACTAAGCCACCCAGGCACCCCAAGATTGGCATTTTAAAACTCATAAAGATAAAAACCAACTCATATGTTTTTAAAGTTCACGAGATCTAAAAAAGATATATATATTTGATATAAAAGGTAGTTTGAAATTGACGGTTTAATGAAAATAGATATCTTATTTGGACTTATCAATATCAAATATGATACAAATGACCTGATGAGGAAGTATGGGGCAAGCTGAGGGCAAAGTACAGGTTATCACCACTCCCAACCCAAGTGAGGTAGGTGTTAATATTCCTCAGGAGCTCCTTGCTGCCTAAGAACAAAGGAAAGGACAGAAAACAGATAGTTAAACTGTTAAGAGTCTCTATCATTTTATAACTATCTTAGTACAATTACAAACAAACAAACAAACAAAGGACAATCTTATCAATAGCCTAAAGTCCAGGAACTCCCTATTGTCTTAATGTTAATACTTTGCTAGAAGGAAAAACAACCTTAGCTTCACAACAGTGAGGCCTCCAGCAATCTGTGAGATTTTAGCATATGAAAATCTCTTTGGAAACTTCGTTTTCTACTTTATGACCCCCAAATCCCTGGTATATAACCAATCATTCTTCACAACCTCAGTGCAGCTCTTTCTGTCCACTGGTCCCGTCCTTGTATTTAATAAAGTCACCTTTCTGCACCAAAGACTTCTTCAAGAATTCTTTCTTGCTTCTCAACTCTGAACAAGTGAGTGGAATAAATCAAAAGGTTTGTAGGTAATATTTAAATAGCTACCAAAATATTGTTACCCTAACACCGCAGTTTTGCTGGTTAAATGATATATTGGGTTGATTTTGTTGGAGATCTAAGTCTTTTCCAAGATAAATACTAAAATATTGATTAAACATAGGTTTATATATCTTTCTTATCACAAAGAAACTAAAGATATATTTGGCTCTGATAGTAAAAAAGTTTTCTAAGCATTAAGAGTTATAATAAATATAATTAAAACTTTTGGAAATACTAAGGGAAACAACTCTGTAAGCAAGAAATGTAAGAAATGTTTTTGGGGAAAAAAAAGAGAGGTGTTTTTTGGTAAGAAAGCTATGAGAAATGGGAATACATTTTTGTGGAGGGAAAAGTAACTAATTTTCTCCTAAAATGAGACTGGTTGTTTATAGAGAAGGAAAACTCAGTATAAAGTATAAATGAAAAAGAGAGTTGTAGAAAATTTCTGAGAAAAAGATTTGGAAAAGAATTATGAGTAGTCAGAATTAACACTGAAATAATTGAGTTTTTATATATACATAAAACTTTTTAACCTGGAATATTCCAAAAGATTTATTAAGTAGGTTATTTAATATGTAAAATACATAGAAAATATTGCCAGATAAATAATACTAAGCCTTCTTTAGATTATGTTGTAAGATTGGGGCATATGCAGATAAAGTCCATTTCTATTTCTGCAAAAATGGTTCCCTCATCAGATTTTTGCCACTCTAATGCCCTTGTGATATGCCAATAATCTGCTTTTGGAAACAAATTAATATAGACAAATGATGGCTATAAATTCAATAAACAGCCAGGACTGTGACAAGCCCAAGACAGCTACTTGATTCTTCCAGGCTCCCTGACAAACCCTATTTTTCAGTTTTTACATTTCTTCACCCACAATACTACATTTAAAATAGACATTTGTATAGAGATTTTTATAACCTTACTCTATTTATTATGTTATCAATTTGTTCTTATTATTGTATACATGTTTTCTAGATGGGCTAAAGCCTTTCTTTGCTATAATACTGATTTCCTTGCAGTAAAACAAAACAGAACAAAATCGTTAAAACAAAAGAAAAAGAAAAAGTTTTGGGTGCCTTGGTGGCTCAGTAGGTTAAGTGTCTAACTTCATCTCTGGTCATGATCTAAAATTTCATGAGTTCAAGCCTGGCACCCGGTTCTCTGCTGTCAGCATAGATCAGCTTTAGATCCTCTGTTCTCCTTCCTCTCTGACCCTCCCCTGCTAGTTCTCTCTCTCTGAAATAAATTTTAAAAAATGTTTCCCACTTGGGGTATATTTTCCATTATCTCTAGTGATCAAGGCACTGAACATACCATAGAAGCCTTAATAAAAACCTTACGGAAGTCTTGAAATTCTATCGGTACACAACCTTCTACTGATCTGTTGTTGTCTTATGCTTGTATGACCTGCTTATGTTAATTCTGTAATGTTTTATATTCAAGCTTCATCAACTGGTTAAAAACAGCCTTCCTAAATTCCAATTCAAAAAAGCTTGTCCATCACAGTCTACAGCATGGTAACTTGATATTCTAAAACAAAGACTTCCCTTGTACCATTAAAAGCTACCTTACCAAGTGCTTCTGACCACTGACACTGCTGCCAAACTAAAAGATGCTAGAGATCTCTACACCAAATTGACAAGGAGGAGAATTAACTAATATCAAGGTGGGGACTTCCTCCATCCAGGACATGAGATCAAGACTTCATACTTCAACTAAATATAAAACCCTTTCTCTTTCTTTTCCTCTGGCATTGGCTAAAAATGATAGCAACCTCAATAGTATCTCCCAGACCTCTATGAAAGGAGGAAGGTAACCTCTTTTACTTCAGGCTAGAAAAAAAAATCTAACTGTGCCTTTAAATTTTCACAAGAAAAATAAGACATCTCATTGGCCACTCCCCTAAATTCACATTGTTGACTTAAAAAGGAAAGTTTTTTTAGCAGGTCCTCATTTTCCTGGTTAGGGGTAAGTGAAAATGAGCTTATGATCAAGAATTTCTCCTTAATTCTTTTTTTTTTTTTTTTTTTTAATTTCTAGGAGGGAGAGAGAGAGCGTGAGCAGGGGAGGGTCAGAGAGAGAGGGAGACACAGACTCTGAAATAGGTTCCAGGCTCTGAGCTGGCTGTTAGCACAGAGCCCGACGTGGGGCTCGAACCCACGAACCGCGAGATCATGACCTAAGTGAAAGTCGGACGCTTAACCGACTAAGCCACCCAGGCGCCCCAAGAATTTCTCCTTAATTCTTAAAATTATTACAAAATCTTCTAAAGCAATAGCAGCCTAATAAAAATCCTTAGTCTCTCTGGCCTAAGTTGTGCTTAGTAATAGAATAGCTCTTGATTACCTTTGAACTCAGCAAGGAGGGGTCTTGGCTGTGTCCAACACTACCTGCCATGCCTGGATTAACCATTCTGGGGAAATTAAAATTCAATTACATAGGAATAAGCCACTTGGCTTTAAAAAGTTACTCCTTCTATAAGATCTTTCCCTGGACTTATTTGATTTTGACTGGTTTAGGTCTTGGAGAACATGGTTCTAAAGTACACTCCAAATATTGGGAATTGTCCTGCTTATAGTAGCCATAATCATCTCCCTGGGTGTACTATATTCTCTCAAATGTTTTAAATGACTATTCACAGCCACTAACCACTAAGTTGACCAACAAGTGATCATCTTAAGACTGAGATATCTAAGAAATGAGGTAAATAACTAGCTTAAACAATGAATGAGAAGCTGTGACCCAGGACTATCACATTGGTTAAGAAAAATATCAGGATTTACAGATATAAAAGGATCCACAAAAATTATGAACTGTACCTCCAGGAAAGATTGGGAGTGGGAAGATCCTAGCTTACCTCTTCTCACAAACACATAAGACCCACATCCATGTAAATCACACAGAAAATGGCCTGAATACTGGCAGAACAGACTCTAAAGTGAAATATAGAGACGAGGCCACATTGAAGAGGTTAGGAAGGTCAGAGATCGGTGAGGAGCTAAGTAGGCCCTTAAGACTGTGCCTGGGAGGGAGGGATGCCATGGGCACAGAGAGTGGAGAGAAAGTTATCCCCACATCAGGCACCCCGGGGATGGGGAACCCATCTAGGGAAGACTGATTCTCATAACGTTTGGCTTTGAAACCAGAGCAACCTTATTTTATGTTATTACAATCAGTGTGGCTTAACACATGGAATTTGAAAAATCAATGGGCTCAGCTCTGGTAGAGCCTGGAGGGCATAGGAAACGATGTCTCTACCCTTTGGCAACAAACACACTCACAGAGATACAGCGTGGAAGCAGCAGCTTGAAGAATCCCGGGGCATAAGGGAGATTTATTTACTAATCTCAGAGTGTGTGCTGGAGGGGCAGAGATCTTTGGGAAACTTCTCCAAGAACAAAGGAGCTAGGCACAGAGTGTGTGTGTGGGGGTGCCATTTCTCCCCAGCTGCCCAGTCTAGATACATGAATACCTGTGGGAACCAGCATAGTTAGAACACTTTCCACCTTGCTTGCTAAGAGTATGCCCCACACCCAAATGCTTCTGTAGATCTGCCCCCTCTCCAGTTGGCCTCTGCATTTCAGGCAGATACAGGTCTTTCCTACAACAGACAATGAGAAACTGACTGGTACTGTGTATCCTACCTCTACACTCTCCTGTGAATCCATTCTCTCCAGCCATGAAGCAGGAGTTTCCTAAAGCATATCCAGGTCCCCTTGTCATAGCAGACCTGTAAAAACCTTGTTACCACTCCTCACCGCACCCCCACGTTCTCCTGCAGCACTGCCCCCTCCAATACACACTTTGAAGCCCATCCAAAGTGGTATGGATTACAAGCCAGGCAGTATGTAAGAAGCCCAAATGGGATAGTACCACTCCAAAGTAACTCCTGACCTCAAAAGAGGGGAAGATAACAATATACACTAATCTGTGACCCCAACAGTGGGCTGGGGATAGACATTGGTTTAAATACAGAGGCTGCCCACTGATGAAAGATTTTCAGAGGACAACAATGGAAATCACTCTCCAGTTAGGTGCTACTGCATCTCTGGCAAATGCACGGTTTGACTCAACCATAGTGGTCCCACACTGGTCCACCAACAACACAGGGACAAAGTCCTGCCTACAACAGGCAAAGAGAGCCATTGCAAATGACCAGAGTGAAGGCAAGAGTGGCTTAGCCCCAACAGGAGTGCACACACAATACACACAAACATCACTGCAGTGCCAGGTTCTGACTAACAAAGGACATTGCATTACAGGGCACTATAAGAGACAGACCTCTTCCTCTACAGGTCACTACTTTCAAGAGCAGGAGACATAGTTGGCTTTCCTAACACATAGAAAGAGACACAGAATGTTAGACAAAATTAGGAAGCCAAAGTATATGTCCCAAATGAAAGGACAGGACAAAATCACAGCAAGAGAGCTTAACAAAACAAAGATAAGAAATAAGCCTGAGAGAAAATTTAAAGTAATGGTCATAAAGATACTCACTTAAAAATACAGTAGATGGAATAAAAAGTAGACTAGAGGAAAAAAAAAAACAGATCAACAACCCGAAGGATTGTGTAATTGCAGGCAATCAAACAGGAGAGAAAAAAATGCAAATAGACTTAAGGAAACTCAGTGACACATTCGCATTATAGGGATCCCATTAGAAGAAAAAAGGGGCAGAAAATATTTGAAGCTGAAAATGTCCTAATCATATCATATCTGATATGAAATAGATATCCATATCCAGGATGCCCAGAGAACCCCCAACAAAATAAACCCCCAAGGAGGTCCACTTTAAGACACAGAGTAACTGAAATGGCAAAAATTAGTGCTAAAGAGAATTCCTAACTCTATAACACTATCAGTTAATTTTTTAGCACAAATCTTGTAGGCCAGAAGAGAATGGCACAATATAGTCAAAGTGCTAAAGGAGAAAAACCTGAAGCCAAGAATACTCTATTCAGCGGGACACCTGGGAATTAAGTTGGTTAAGTGACAGACTTCAGGTCAGGTCGTGATCTCACAGTCAGATAGAAACAGACACATGGGGCGCCTGAGTGGCTTAGTCGGTTAAGCGTCCGACTTTCGCTTAGGTCATGATCTCGTGGTTCGTGGGTTCGAGCCCCGCGTCGGGCTCTGTGCTGACTGCCAGCTCGGAGCCTGGAGCCTATTTCAGAGTCTGTGTCTCCCTCTCTCTCTGACCCTCCCCTGCTCACGCTGTCTCTCTCTCTCTCTAGAAATAAATAAAAATATTAAAAAAAAAAAAGAAAAAGAAACAGACACAGAATGCTATTCAAAATGAGGAAGCCAAAGTATATGCTGTCAGCACAGAGCCTGCTTGAGATCCTCTGTCCCCTCTCTCTTTGCCCCTCCACCGTGCATGGTCTCTCATTTTCTTTCTCTCAAAAATAAAAATTTTCAAGGGGCACTTGGGTGGCTCAGTTGGTTAATGTTTTGACTTCAGCTCAGGTCATGATCTCACAGTTCACGAGCCATCTACTTAATATAGACTTTTATATGTGTAACATGCTATGTATAAACCTAATGGTAACCACAAATAAAAACTAGTAATAGATATGGAAAAATTAGAAAGAAATCCAAGGATATCACTAATTAAAGCCAGCAAACAGTGACAGAAAGGAGTTACAGGAGAAAGAAACAGAAAAAAACTACAACTAAACCTCATAAAGCAAGTAACAAAATGGCAATAAGTACATTCCTATCAATAATTTGAATGTAAATGGACTAAGTGTTCTAATTCAAAAATATAGGAGGAGGAGATAGATTTTTTAAAAATGTAAAACCCATTTTGTAAAAAACGTAAAACTGCCTATAAAAGGCTTATTTCAAACCTAAAGACACATAAAAATTGAAAGTGAAGGGATGAAAAATCATTTTTCATGCCAAAGGGAGTGAGGAGGAAACCAGGGTGGCAATACTTATATCAGGCAAAATAGTCTTTAAAACAAAGACTGTAACAACAAAGAAGGGCACTATATAAAGGAAATGATCCAACTAAAAGATAATAGTAAATGTAAAGGTTTATCTACTCAAGATGGGAGCACCCAAATACATAAAGCACTTATTAACAAACATAGAGGAAGTAATTGATAATGATAAATAATAATAGGAGACTTTAACACCCCATTTATATCAGTGGATATTTCCAAACTGAAAATCAAATAGGAGCCAGTGGCTTTGAATAATACATTTTGCTAGTTGGATGTAGCAAATATATTCAGAACTTTCCCTCCTGAAACAGTAGAATACACATTTTTTTCAAGGACACATGGAACATGTGCCAAAATAGATCACATAACCACAGAACCAGCCTCAAATAATTAAAAAAAGACTGAAGTCATACCATGCATCTTTTCTGACCACAACACTATGAAACTAGAAATTAACCACAAGCAAAGAATCTGGATAAAACACAAATACATGGAAATTAAATACCATGCTACTAAACAATGAATAGGTCAACCAAGAAATCAAAGAGGAAATAGAAGAATACAATGGAGACAAATGAAACTGAAAACATAATGGTCCAAAATTATTAGAATGCAGCAAAAGTGTTTTCTTTTAATGTTTTATTTATTTTTGAGAGAGAGAGAGACAGAAAGACAGACAGCATGAGCAAGGGAGGGTCAGAGAGAGAAGGAGATTCAGAATCTGAAACAGGCTCCAGACTGAGCTGGTTGTCAGCACAGAGCCTGACATGGGGCTCAAACCCATGAACTGTGAGATCATGACCTGAGCCAAAGTCGAACGCTTAACTGGCTGAACCACCCAAGTGCGGTTCTAAGAGGTTTATTACAATACAAGCCTACCTCAAAAGCAAAGGGGAAAAAAGCCTTTAAAAATTTTTTTGGTGTTTATTTACTTTTAAGACAGAGAGAGATGGAGCTTGAGCAGGGGAGGGCCGGAGAGAAAAGGAGATACAGAATCCAAAGCAGGCTCCAGGCTCTGAACTGCCAGTGCAGAGCCTGTAGCAAGGCTTGAACTCATGAACCCCGAGATCATGAGCTGAAGTTGGACACTTAACTGACTGAGCCACCCAGGCACTCTTGCAAGAAAAAGTTTTAAATGAACAACCTAACCTTATATCTAAAGGCATTAGAAAAGAAAGAACAAACTCCGAAATGGTAGAATGATAGAAGGAAAGAAATAATAAGGATTAGACAAGAAACAAATGAACTAAAACCTAAAAAAAACCAACCAAAGAAAAAAATAAACAAGCAAAAATAAATGATAAAATGTATCAGTGAAAGGAGTTTGTTGATTAAAAGGATCAACAAAATTGGTAAAGACTTAGATTCACAAAAGATAGAATGAAGAAAGTGAAGGAAAGAAAAAGAGAGTAAGAGGGAAGAGGGAAAGAGGAAAAGACGGAAAGAAAGAGGGAAAGGGGAAGAAAATAAAAGGAAAGAAAAGGGAAAAAGAGAAAGAAAAGAACTCAATATCAGAAATGAAAGACAAAAATAACACTGAAAATCAGAAAACTACAATAAATTATAAGAGATTATGAAAATTTATATGCCAACAAATTGAACCTGGAAGAAAGGATAAATTCATAAAAACATATAACTGCCAAGACAGAAAGAAATAGAAAATTGGAACAGACCAATTATCAACAGTGAAATTGAATCAGTAATCAAAAAACTCCCAAAAAACAAAAGTGTAGGACGAGACTACTTCACAAGTGAATTCCCAAAACATTTAAAGAAGAGTTAATATTTATCATTCTCAAACTATTTTAAAAAATCAGAAAGGAAGGAAAGCTTCAAAATTAATTCTATGAGATCCTCATAACCCTGATACAAAAACCAGATAAAGGTACTTCAATAAAAGAGAACTAAAGCCCAATATCCATGATGAACATTATGCAAAAATCTTCAACAAAATATTAGCAAACTGAATCCAACAATATATTTTTAAAAAGCATTCACCACAATCAAATGGAATTTATTTCTGGAATGCAAGTGTAGTTCAAAATTTGTAAATTAATGAGCTAACACATTTCACCAATAAGAGAAAGGATAAAATGATGTGATCATTTCAAATGATGCAGAAAAAGCATGTGACAAAGCACAATATCCATTCATGATGAAAACTCTCAACAAAGTAGGTTTAGAGGGAACATATGTCAACATAATGAAGGCCATAATAAAGACCACAAGTAACATCATACTCAGTGTGAGAAACTGAAAGCTTTTCCCCTAAGATCAGGAACAACACAAGGATGTCCACTCTCACCACTTTTATTCAACATAGTATTAGAAGTCCTATCCCCAGCAATCAGACAAGGAGTAAAAGGCCTCCAAATTGGTTAGGAAGAAGTAAAACCTTTCATATTTGCAGATGACATGATATGATATATAGAAAACCTTAAGAACTCACCAAAAGCCTTCTAGAACTTATAATGAATTCAGGAAAGTCATAGGACACAAAATCAATAAACATAAATTTGTTGCTTTTCTATATACTTTAATAATGAAGTAGCAGAAAGTGAAACTAATATTTCTATTTACAATTGTGTCAAAAAGAATAAAATACCTATGAATAAACTTAACCAAAGAGATGAAAGATATATACTCTGAAAAATGTAAAATATTGATGAAAGAAATGGAAGATATCACAAACAAATGGAAAGATATTCTATACTCATGAACTGGGAGAATACTGTTAAAATGTCTATACTGCTCAAAGATATCTAGTAATGTAATGAAATCTCTATCAGAATACAAATAACATCTTTCATAAAACTAGAAAAAATAATCCTAAGATTTGTATGGAATTAAAGAAGACCCTGAATAACCAAAGCAATCTTGAAAAAGATGGTTAAAACTAGAGGGATCATAATCCCAGGTTTCAAAGATGAACTACAAAGTTGTAATAGTTAAAATAGTATGGTACTATCACAAAAATAGACACACAGATCAGTGGGGCAGAATAGAGAACTCAAAAGTAAACTCACAACTAATTAATTAATTTCAACTAAGCAGGAAAGAAAATCCAGTGGGAAAGACAGTCTCATCAACAAACGGTGCCGGGAAAACTAAACAGTTACATGCAAAGAATGAAACTAGACCACTTTTTCATACCCTACACAAAAATAACGTCAAAATGGTTTATGAACCCAAATGTGAAACCGAAAACCATAAAAATCCTTGAAGAGAGTATAGGCAATAATTTCTCTGACATTGGCCACTGAAACATTTTTCTAGACATGTCTCCTAATCAAGGGTAACAAATGCAAAATAAACTATTGGGACTACATCAAAATAAAAAGCTTCTCTACAGCAAAGGAAACAGTGAACAAAACAAAAAGGTAACCTACTGAATGGGAGAACATATTTGCAAATAATAAATCTGATAAGGAGTCAGTATGGAAAATACATAGAAAAAAACTTCTGCAACTCAGTATCAACCCCCCTCCCAAATAATCCAATTAAAAAATCAGCAGAAAACATGAACAGATACACAGATGGCTAACAGATACATGCAAAGATGCTCAAAATCACTAATCATCAGGGAAATTCAAATCAACACCACATTGAGATATTAACTCATACCTGTCAGAATAGTTAAAATTAAAAACCCAAGAAAATAACAATTGTTGGCAAGAATGTAAAGGAAAAGGAACACTCATGCACTGTTGGTAGGAATGCAAACTTGTGCAGCCACTATAGAAAATAGTATTGATGTTCTTCAAAAAATTAATAAAATCGCCATATGATCAAGCAAATCCACCACTGAGTATTTACCCAAAAAATACAAAAACACTAATTTAAAAATACTTATGCATTCCTATGATTATAGTACCATTATTTACAATAGCCAAATTATACAAGAAACCTAACTGCCCAAAGATAGGTGAACAGGTAAGACCATATGTATACATATGTACACATATACATATATATGTATGTGTGTGTATACATGCGTGTGTGATGAAATATAACTCAAACATAAAAAAGAATATCTTCAACAACACAGATAGATCTAGAGGTTATAATGCAATGTGAAATAAGTCAGGGAAAGACAAATAGCATGTAATTTCGCCATATAAAACTTACAAAGATATAAGTCTCACTGATAAAGGCAAATATATAATAAAAGTATAGCATTAATCATCTAAAAAGCTTAGTAAGAGCATTAAAAGACAAAGAAGTAAAAATAATTTCAACTACAATAATAACATGAGGGATATGTAAGATAAAAAGATATAAAATGTGACCTCAAAAAATATGCAGAGATAGTAAAAAAGTACAGCTTTAGGATGTGTTCAAACTTATGTAGTTATCAACTCAAAATAGACATTATCAATATAAGTTGTTATATGTAATTCTCATGGTAACTTAAAGCAAAAACCAATATGCAAAAGAGACAGAGAAAGGTCTCTAAATACAACATTAAAGAGAGTCATCAAACCACAAAGAAGAGACAAGAAGGGAACAAAGGAATTACAAATCACCAAGTAAACAATGAACAAAATGGCAATAAGTACATACCTATCAATAATTACTTTCAATTTAAATGGATTAAATTCTCCAATTTAAAAGATAAAGAGTAGACGAATGGATAGAAAAACAGGACTAATCTATATGCTACTTATACGAAGATACACTTAAGATATAAGGACACACAAACTAAAAGTAAAGGGATGAAAAAATATTTCCATGCAAATTGAAACAAACAGCTGGTGTTCTCTATATTGATTTCAGGCAAAATAGATTTTAAGCATATAATTGTATCAAGAAAAATAAAATACTAGAGACAAATTAAATCAAGGAAGCAAAAGACCTATACACTGAAAACTTTAAAAACAGATAAAAAATTAGACACAAATAAATGGAAATATAATCTGTGCTCATAGAGTAGAAGAATATTGTTAAAATATCCATGCTACCTAGGGCAATGTAAGGTTTAATGCAATCCCTAATAAAATTCCAATAACAATTCTCACAAAATAGAACAAACAATTCTACAATTTTTGGAACCGGGAAAAGACCCCAAGTAGCCAACATCATCGTGAGAAAGGAAAACAAAGGTGGAAACATCACACTCTGATTTTGAACTATATTACAAAGTTGCAGTGATCAATAAGTATGGAATTGAATAAAGCAGACAAATGGATCAATGAAACAGAATACAAAACCCAGAAATAAGCCCATACATATATGGTCAATCAATATTTGACAAAGGAGCCAAGAATAAACAATGGGGAAAAGACAGTTTTATAAATAAATGGTTTTTATAAACTGAAAAGCCACATGTAAAGGATGAAACTGGGTCACTACATTATACCATATACAAAAATTAACTCAAACGAATTAAGGTGTTTGAATGTAAGTTCTGAGATGATCAAACTCCTAAAAGAAAGCAGAGGCAGACAGCTCCTTGACACTGGTTTTACAACAGATTTTTTAGGTTTGACACTGAACGAAAAAATGAAGAAGTGGGATTATATCACACTAAAAGCCTCCTGCACAGCAAAGGAAACAATCAACTAAATGAAAAGGTAACCTACTGAATGGGAGAAATATTTTCAAATCATATATCTTATGGGGCTAATATCCGAGACGTAAAAGACCTCATACAACTCAATAGCAAAACAGAAACCAAAAACAAAGCAATCCCACTGAAAAAATGAGTGTAACTTCCTAGTAGAAATTTTTTAAGAAGACATACCGATGGCCAACCATACATGAAAAGATGCTCAAAATAAATAATCATCAGGGAAATTCAAACCAATATGACAGTGAGACGTCACCTCAGACCTGTTGAATAGCTATTATAAAAAAGATAATAAATAACTGTTGGTGAGGATAAGAAGGGAAGGAAATCATTGTGCACTGTTGGTGAGAAAGTAAATTTGTGTAACTGCTATGAAAAACCGCATGGAGATTTCTCAAAAAATTAAAAATATAACTACCATAGAAGCTAGAAATTCCACTTCTGGGCATTTATTGAAAGAAAGCAAAAACACTAAGAGATAGATGTACCTCTCCAAGTTTATTGCAGCATTATTTTCACCTAATTCTGCCAATTGACAGAAAAAGAAATTGTGGTAGATGTATACAATGGAGTGTTGTTCAGCCATAAAAAGAATGGAATCTTGCTACTTGCAACAACATGAATGGACCTAAAGGACATTATGGTAAGTGAAATAAGTCACAGGAAAAAACGACCTTATGATCTCAGTTATATGTAAAATATTAAATTAGAATCTCATAAAAACATAGGACAGATGGGAAGCTACCAGAAGCAAGGGTCGGGTGGTAGGAACATGGATAAAGGGGTTCAATAAGTACCAACTTCCAATTATAAAATAAATAAGTCATGGGGAGTTCTGGGAAGATGGTGAAACATGAGGCTGTCACCTTGTTTCATAGCCACATCAGTGCCACTAACTTGAAAATGACCTGAAAATTGGCAAAATAGACACAGTTAAACCTAGAGAAGAGGCCACATCAAAAACAGTACGAGGCCCAGTCGTGGTTGGGAACCAAGCCCTCCAAGTAGACTGACCACAAACAGAGGGACACCAAAAACATGGAAAAGTGAGAGGATCAGACCCCACCCCAGGCACCCTAGGCATGGGGACCTGCATTGAGAAGATAAACCCCATAACATTTGGCTTTAGAAACCAGTAGGACTCTACTCCCTAAGGTTTCACAATTGGCAGGCTTATTCTCAGTACTTGAAAAGTCAACAGACTTAGCTTAGAGAGAGTCTGAAGGAAATAGGAAACTGAGTCTCTGTCTTTATAGACACAGAATAATAAATAACCTAGCTGAGACATAGCATCAAAGCACCAGTTTGAAAAGTGCCTGGGATAGAAGCAGATTTATTTACTAAGTTTAAAACATGTTCTGGAGGGGCAGGGATTATTAGGAGACTTCTCCAAGAATGGAAGTGCTAGTGAGCACGACTTCTCTCTCCCCACCCCGATATCCCAGATAGCAGGACACTTAAGGGAATCAGTATGAACACTCTCCACCTATCTTGTTAGCACCATGTGCCCCACCCATGAGAATCTGTCCCATCCAACCTGTCCCCTCAGCAGGCATCACTCTAAAGCAGCTCCTGCCCAACACATCTTGCAATCAATCCCAGGAGAGGCTGATGACACTCCAAAGTGATTCCTGCCTTAGGGAGAGAGGAAGATAACTATACACACACCAGTGCACCTGCAATCCCAGCAGTCTAAGCTCATAGCAGAACATCCCCTGCTAATCAGTCCTGGACTGGAAGCAGGCGTGTGGTCCAGCTGCCAGCTCCACCCACCCACCCATCTCCTCTCAAGGGAAAAAACAGGGAGAAGGTACTGCTGGCTGGTGCTGCAGTAACCCTGGTAGATGGGCTGAGGGCAGGCATCTGGTCTCCCTGCTAACACCACCCAACTACAAGCCTGCCCTGTCTCAACACTGGCTCTGTAACAGCACAAGGACAAAACCTACCTGTTGTGCCCACAACAGGCAAAGTAAGCAATCACAACTCCCTGGGCAAATGCAGCTCAACCACAACAGTAAAGCACCTGCAAGCCACATAGGAGACAGCCCTGAAGTGCCTGGTTCTGGTAAACTGGGGCTACTGCACTCTAGCTAATGCACAGTTGTATTTCTTAATATACAGAAACAAACACAGAGAGTTAGAAAAAGTAAGGAAATAAAGGAATATGTCCCAAATGAAAGAACAGGACAAAATTAGTACAAAAGAGCTAAATAAAATAGAAATAAGCAATATTCCTAATAAAGATTTCAAAGTCATACTCATACTTACTGGACTGAAGAGTGGAGAATCTCAGTGATACCTTCACCAAAGAGATAGAAAAAATATACAAACTAGTCAGAGATGAGGACTTCAATAATTAAAAATTTAAAAAATACACTAGAGAAAATCAATAGCAGATTAGAGGAGGCAGAAGATGGGTCAGTGATCTGAAAGACAGGGTAAACAAGGAGCGTGTCAAATCTTTCTGCTGGATATTTGTTTATTTAGAGGCAATAATGTAAATTTAAATAAATGGGAATATGTCTTAGATGTTTTCCATTTTTCTCTCCAAACTCACTCTCAATTCTTTCACCAACTCTGGATAACTGAATTTGTGAATTACATCAATGGGCTTCCTTGAACTCTGAACTCTGGGAGACAATCAGTCAAAGAGAGATACTGGCAGGAGATCAAAGAACAAATAGAGACTATTCCTTTAGCCAATTACCTCCCTGATGGATTGCCATGGATTAATTACATTTCTCTAATTAAGGCCACAGCTTCTGTTGAGTGACTCTCATACAAGAGATTTTCCCTCTGGGTTCCAGTACCCTATCTCTCCATCTCCTTCCTTTTGTTCCTTTAAACATAGAAGTGATACTTGCTTATGAGTATTGGCTTTCCTTAATCCTGCTCAATTATTTAAAAAACACTTTTTATTAGGGATGCCTGGGTGGCTCAGTTGGTTAAGCATCTGACTTTGGCTTAGGTCATGATCTCGCAGTTTCTGGGTTCAAGCCCTGCATCAGGCTCTGTGCTGACAGCTTTGGATTGTGTGTCTCCCTCTCTCTGCCCCTTCCCTGCTTGTGCATGCTCTCACTTTCTCTCTCTCTCTCTCTCTCTCCCTCTCTGAAAAATAAACACTTAAAAAATAATTTAAAAAATAAAATACTTTTATTAGACTCAAATCAATCAACTTTTGAAGCCATTGCTTTCTTGCTTCAATTGAGTGTTAATTTGTACCAAGGTGACCCTAAGAAATAGGATTCTAGTGCTGCTCATTTGTTTAAGGAGAACACAAATTACTTTCTTACCCTAGTAATCAATATGTAATAGATTCACAATTACTCAGATTAACACTGGTGGTAAAACATTATGGAATACAAACAGAGAGCAAAACATTGGAGAATTGCCCTTTATTGTTATGATGGCAAAAGTGATCATAATGATGGAAAACACATAGAAGGAAAATGAAAAATTAAAGGTCTTGAATACCAACTCATAATATGGGTGGGTGAAAAATTAAACTGGTATGCCAGCTGGTTTCTCAGGATAGTTATGGCTGAGACAGAAGCTCACGTCTTTGTTGTAAAGCACTGCAAATATTTTACAATGAATATAGCCACTGATTTGGAAGAAATGTGGCTCTGAGATATGAGACAGGGCATTTGAGCAGACAAATAATCCTGTGAACTATAAACCACCAAATTATCCTGTAATTCTTTTGCCAACAAAACAGCTCCACTCCCTACTTAAGAGGACTTTCTCCATGCATAAAATCTGAAAGTTCTATCACAGGAGATGTCAACTCTGCTGGGTATCCATTATCATCACTACTTATTAATTTTTTTATAATGTTTTTATTTATTTCTAGGAGAGAGAGAGACAGCGTGAGCAGGGGAGGGTCAGAGAGAGAGGGAGTCACAGACTGAAACAGGCTTCAGGCTCTGAGTTGGCAGTCAGCACAGAGCCCGATGTGGGGCTCGAACCCACGAACTGTGAGACTGTGACCCAAGCGAAAGTCGGACGCTTAACCGACTAAGCCACCCAGGCGCCCCTATCATCACTCCTTATTTCCTATAGACTCATGAGAATTAGATCCCATTGTGAAGTATAGCTTGGTGAGAAAAAATGAAAATATTCACCAAATTTGTTTAGTCAAACAAATCTAGGGAGCATTTATGTGAGTAGATTTAAAAAAAAAAATTTATCTTTGAGAGAGAGAGGGCATGAGTGCACATGCATATGTGTGCACAAGTGGGAGAGGGGCAGAGCGGATCTCAAGCAGGCTCCATACTGTCAGTGCAGAGCCCAATGCCAGGCTCAGTATCATGAACTTTGAGATCATGATCTGAGCTGAAATCAAGAATTGGATGCTTAACCAACTGAGTAACCCAGGTGTCCATCATATGAATATATCCTAGTGATAGACCCAAAATGGAAGACAGGAGGCTTGATTAACCTGAGCGTATTGCCATGGATGATCGCCTCGAATTTATGGTTTAATGTGTTACATTGAACATCTAAGGAGTCATATTAATAGACATCTAGTTTGGCTAATTTAAGCCTAGAGTCAATGATGGATTAAACATGCTCTAGAAGAAGAGGACAAAAGCCCCAAACTATTTGAATGAAACTATTTTGAACCTGCTCCATCACACATTAACTTTGCTTTCTTAGAAATCTCAGAGCTTTACCATCTTTCTCGAGGCATTAAGAAATGCACTGGTAAATTGAGAAAGTAATGTCACCAAGATGGGAACATAGGTCATTTTGAATTCATTACCCCTCATAAGAACAACTCTTTATGAACACTCTGTGAAATTTCTAGAAACACAGCAATGAAGCTGAAGCAACCTCCCCTCCCTATACCACAGAGAAAGAATGCATTCATTACAAAGGTAGGAGGAGAGGCTGCACAGTAACTACATCACCTCTCATCCAGGATGGCACAGCACCAAACTAAGAGGGCTCGTCTGAGCCCATAGTTTCTCCAGTGGAAAAAAAAAATAGCCCAGGGTGGACACCTACTTACCCCAGCATCGTGGGTTGCTTATTAGGAGTCCCACTCTGGTCTCTCCTCATGGAGATCATGGAGTAATCTGCAGGATTTGACTTCTCAGAATTGAACTGTGATGGAGAAAGGGAGAGGGACTTATAGTAACCAATACTTGGAAGTTGGCATACTAAGATCCTCCTTGCAGTACCCAAGTAATAGTCCCAACCAGTGGCTCTGTTCAACTGCAGAGTCAATATGTTAGTCAAACGTGACAAGAGTACTTGATAGGATATAAGTCTGGCTGATTGGGACATTAAAAAAGAGCTCTGCTGGCCCTGGTTGGTTCCTTCACTAGGGCAGGAAAGCAAAGTGACCCTGGTCAATGTTGAGTGTAGCTCTGAGCCCCATCTGGCCAGAAAGCTTGGTTGGGACACTTGATAAGCTGCTTAGCCCAGAAACACTGGAGCAGAAAGCCTAGCAGGCATAACGATCATCAACACAGCAAAGCCAGTGACTCCCCATTGCCTAGGGGACTTGGGACACAGTTTGGCTTATGTCAAGATTGAAAACAGAGTGTTGCCAGACTTAGAGCTTGATCTGCCACTTTGCCAAGGGAAAGGGAGTAAACTCATTCTCCTGCCCACTGCTGAAGATAGCTTTCCACCCTTTCTGACCAGGAAGCCAGAAATTGCTGAAGCCAGCTGTACTCAAGCAGTGAATCCAGTCTAGAGAGTCAAGCCAAGAATGCTTTTTGGCCAGTTTGATGCAGTCTGATTAGCCCCCCAAATAAAAGTCTTGCCAGACTTGGGGCCTGTTCAATGCCCCACCCTTCCTATGCCCCAGGGAAATTAATCTGCAGTCCTGCCCACATTTGAATATAGCCTCTAACCCTGCCAACCAAGGTACCTATAGAGAGCTCTGGAGAATCTTGGAAGCTGACTCTGCAGCCCAGATTATAGTGGCACTTGAGTGGAGAGGCTGACCAGTGGCTCTCCATCTGCAAAACTGAGACAGTGGCCCCATCTGTTCAGGGAGTTTAGCATGAAATAATGTCTGATTTGATTCCCCAAAAGCCTTGCCAGCCCTGGGGCCGCTTCTACAGTCTCAACCTGAAAGAGATGCTAACTTCTAGCCCTGTACAATGCTGAATACAGCCTCTAGACCAGGAAATCTAACTAGGAGCCCCCAAGAATCTATGTGGCCCATTCTGAATTCTGTTTACAGTGAGCAGAGAACCTGGATGGCAACTCTACTTATCTGCAGTGTTAGGTTAATGGCCCATTAGGTCAAGGAACCCAGTACATAGTTCTGCTTAATCTGATCATTAAACATTTGCCAGCCTTGTGGGATGTATGGGGGTCCTGTCTGAGCAGGGAAACTAATTCATAGTCCTGCCCAGAGGTGAATACAGCTTTCAGTCAGCTCAATAGAGCTGCCCAGGCCATCCTACAGCTTTGCTTACAGTTGGCACTTGGAGAGAGAAAAAAAGTCCATGTTTTTCCTCATCTGCAGAGCAAAACTGATGGCCCTGTCTAATCAGGGAATTCAGTACTCAGTCTGAGCCTTGGGGACTGTATCAGTTCCCCAGCAAGACAGGGAAGCTAAATCATAGCCACATCTATTGCTGAGTATATTATACCCAGTCCTGCCCATCTAAGAATTTTATATTTGTATTTTATATTTAGAATTGGATTTCTGACCAAGGAATCCAAGCAACCATGGAACTCATCCTACAGACTTTGCTTCAATGGGGATCCAAGCCAGTTGTCTTATTTGGCTGCTGCCAGCCAGTAGTACCACTCCACCAACCTCAGAGCTTATGCAGTAATATCACCCAAAAATAGAACCTGATACCAGGTTCCACCTACCCAAGAATGTTACCAGCTGAATATATCCATATCCCTAAGCTAAAACTGTCAAGAAGAAATGTCTATCTCAAAGTGAACCTGTAAAATCAGGAACAGGACATGGCTTACTCAAATACACAGAAACAAATGTAAGGAATCACATATGTAAAAGAAGGTAAATATGATGCCACTAAAGGAAACTAATAAGGCTCCAATAACTGATCCTACAGAAATGGTGATCTATGAAGTGTCAGATGGAGAATTCAGAATAATTCTCTCAAAGAGGTTTAGTGAACTACAAGAACACACATACAGACAACTAAACAGAATTAGGAAAACAACACATGAACAAAATGAGAGGTTTGACAAATAGAAATAGAGAAAAGGAAAAAATTCTTTTCAAATCTATCTATATGAGTGCTAGATATTAACTAAACTTATTGTAGTAATTATTTTGCAATATATTTAAGTCATTATGCTGTTGGCTTTAAACTTATTGGCTATATGCCAATTATATCTAAATAAAACTGAAAGAAAAATTATAAAAATGCATTGAAAAGAGAGCTCCAGTTTCCATAAGAAGCTGATTTATATAGACTAGAGATAATGGTAGGTAATACTGCAAATGAATTAGGTTCCCTGTTTTTAAAGAGAATAATAAGATTCTACATGGGAAAGTTCAGGTTGCTGTACTTAAAAATCAGCAATGGAAATTGGGAACAATTTTCACAAAAATTCATAGGGACAGAGTGGCAATCAGAATATTTCAACACATAAGGATCTGTGGTAATTGTTACTTGACCACAATTTCCCTAGATATACATTGAAAGTTCATTAAGACATTGCTTTGCATATATAGAAAAGAAAATTCTAGATCTGTGGTAAAGATATGACTAAATAGGGAATTGTGGCCTCTTACACAATACTCAGGCCTCATACAGAATTGTGGCCTCTTACACGATACCCAGACTTAGGCTAATTTATGGACCTAGAGCCCCTTGATAGGCAAGGATATCTACAATGTAACTAGTACGATATACTATAAATCATAGCTCAAGCCTTCCCCAGAGATACCCATGGCCATTTTCCAATATCTTTTTGCACTACAGAAATGGAAACACACAGACATAATTCTGGACTTTGGGACATAATTAGGTACTGGCTATTCATTGATTCAAATCCCTAGATACTGAAAACATTAATATGTGTCACAAGTCAAAGAGGGGACTTATGAAGGTCAGGTGATAGATAAACATTTGACTCCAATCCACTATCTCACAATGAGTCCAGTGAAAGCTTGTACACATACTGTGATTTACCCTATTCAAGAATTAAGACTTAGTATAATCAGAAAGCAGTGTTTTTCAAACTTCACCATATACCAGAGTCACCTGGAAGATTAGCTAAATTGTTATTTATTTTTTTAATGTACATCCAAGGTAGTTAGCATATACTGCAATAATGATAGCATATAGTGCAATCCAGGGATTTATCCCCTACATATAACACCCAATGCTCATCTCAGCAAGTGTCCTCCTTAATGCCCCTTGCCAATTTAGCCCATGCCCTCTCCCAGCCCCTCCAGCAACCTTCAGTTCTATTTAAGAGTCTCTTATGTTTTGTCCCCCTCCCTGTTTTTATGTTATTTTTGCTTCCCTTTCCTTATGTTCATCTGTTTTGTATCTTAAATTCTACATATGAAGTCCTATGATATTTGTTGTTCTCTAATTTCACTTAGCATAATACATTCTAATTCCATCCGTATTATTGCAAATGGCAAGATTTCATTCTTTTTGATGGCTGAGTCATACTCCATAGTGTGTGTGTGTGTGTGTGTGTGTGTGTGTGTGTGTGTGTGTGTGTGTATCACGTCTTCTTTATCCACTCATCTGTCATTAGACACTTAGGTCTTTCCATACTTTGGCTATTGTTGATAGCACTGCTATAAACATTGAGGTGCATGTGCCCCTTCGAAACAGCACTCCTATATCCATTGGATAAATACCTAGTAATGCAAATGCTGGATTGTAGGATAGTTCTATTTTAATTTTTGAGGAATCTCCATACTGTTTTCCAGAGTGGTTGAACCAGTTTGCATTACCACCAGCAGGGCAAAACAGTTCGTCTTTCTCTATGTCCTCACCAACATCTGTTGTTGCTGGAGTTGTTAATTTTAGCCATTCTGACAGGTGTGAGGTGGTATGTCATTGTGGTTTTAATTTGTATTTCCCTGATGATGAGTGATGTTGAGCATTTTTCATGTGACTGTTAACCATCTAGAGGTCTTCTTTGGAAAAGTGTCTATTCATGTCTTTTTGCCCATTTCTCTGAAGATTAGCTAAAATACAGATTTCAGCTCCCCCTCCTCAAAGTCTCTGTGTGTAGGTCTCTGATGGATCCCACCAATATGTACATCTAATCTTCTATGTGATAGTAATGTTTCTAGTTTGGGGATCATAGTTTGAGAACCCTACCTACCATAATATCCCTTGTTCTATGGCTCAGGTAACCAACTGAATGTAATTCTAGTTTAGTGATCTTCTGCTCACTATCAGAAATATCTTCTGATCCATGAAATGAGAGCCATTTATTCCCTTTTATCTTCTCTGAAGAGTGCAAAAGCCAGAGGTCTTCTAGTATACGTTGGCATAAAGTTAATCAGATAGTGATGTCAATTACGATTGTCTTTCTGGATGTGGTATTTTTCTGGAGCAAAACAACACAGCTCTTGGCACCTAACATATGGATAATAACTTGAAAAGTTTTCCCCTTATTGATATAAGAAAAGTTAGTTAGAAACTAAGTTAGCTTCACATATGAACAATGGTGTGCTATTATGATTTTGTCATATTAACCCTTCTGTTCTCTGTTCATAACATATTCCAAAGGGAGTTTGATTTTCCTGATAACCCACATAACATTATGCTAGTTCATAACATTTCCTCATGTAGCTAATAAGTACAAAGTAAGTACAAATACCTATTGTCAATAGGTATGGACAATAAATACCTATGAACATTCAGAGGCCTGCCATATTGAATTTCTGAATCTATTGATCTGCAGCACGTTGGGATATCTCCTATAAAGTTAAAAATAAACTGCTATACTTTGCCCTGCATATCAATGAAAAAAGAGATCCAAGTGTGGTGATAATCGAGATTTGGGGGTAACTATTGTTTATTAAGGTACACTGTTTCAAGGTGTTTACTGGGTTAATTGGAAGACTCTTGATTTGGGTGGGGCCTTGCAACAAAAAGCCTCTGCAGCAAAATGCGAGCTGTACTATCAATGAGACTTGTGACTGACAGACATACTGTTTTGGAAATATTTTTGGTAGAGAGGTACTTAATGAAAAATCTAGCAAGCCCCCATAGAAGAACCACAGTGCAGAACCTGAGGACTTTGGAGTTCAGTTATGTCCATTTTTCTTTCTTTTTTTTAAAAGGAAGAATTTCAAATTATTTTTTTTTAATGTTTTATTTCTGAGAGAGAGAGCAGGGGAGGGTCAGAGAGCTGGAAATACAGAATCTGAAGCAGGATCCAGGCTCTGAGCTAGCTGTCAGCACAGATCTCGAAGCGGGGCTTGAACCCACGAACCGTGAGATCATGACCTGAGCCGAAGTCGTACACTTAACTGACTGAGCCACCCAGGCGGCCCCATTTTGCTTTCTTCAACAATTATACTCCATTTGAAAAGCAGACCCTGGTTTGTTATTGGGCACTAGGAGAAACTGAACACATGACTATGGGACACCAAGTGTCTATGCAATCTAAATCACTTGTTATGTACACATTACATACTTGGTGTTACATAATTTACCACATCAGAAAACTGGAACATTTTCAGCACCATTGTAAAGTGGAAATAGTCTTCAATCTGGCACGAGCAGGTTCAGAATGTATGGACTAAACTGCACAAAGAAAGAGGTTTAGATTTTCAGTGCCTACTCCTCCTGCTTCACCGTCTCTTCCTTATCTTAGTTACAGCCTAGTTACACTAACTACAGAGGTTGTAGTGAAAGAAAAAAAAAAAAAAGGAAAGACCTGGATTATGAATAATTGAACACTGTGTTCTCTCACTAGGTGGAAATGGGAAATAAAGAAAGACAGTGGTAATGGGTATCTTCCCAGTGAGCTGGTTGTTCACTTACATTAAGATAGAGATGACCCATGGTAAAAACTGACATCAATTCATAGGAGATACTGTATGCTGGCTAGTAAGTCAGGGACTTGAACAAAATTGTAAAACTGGGGACAGTGAGGTCTGAGTGAAGTAAATTGATGAGTATCTTGGCACAGAGTATAAAGATATTCATGTTTTACATAGATGCCTATCAGAGGATATCCACAGCATCAGACACTCTTAATAATTAAAGTATAAGATCCATTCTCTGATGTCAGCCTCTTTCCCCTGGCACTCTGGTGTTTGCTCAATGAATTCATATATAATAAGGCCCTGATAACAGGGGTGGAGGCTATTTATAGCTCAAAAGCTTGTACATTCTCTTGCAAAAACTAAACTACCTATCATTATTGTTGAGTGCAAAACCTGCTACTATCGGACACCAATGTTGAGATCAAAATGGCACCAGTTCCAAATAAACCAGCTAACCCACTAGATGGTTGACCATTTATATTGGACCCTTCATTATAAAGGGAAGAAGGAGTTGATCTCACAAATATTGAAATATACCCCGGGGTAAGATTTACTATCAATTACTTTTCCAGCACCTTTATTAATAGACTTACAAAATTATCATTTGTAAGGTATGAGAACTCATTTCACACACATGAAGTGTCATGATAGGATCGCTAAATTAGAAGTCTCGCCACATGCTCTCATGTCTTATAAGAAGCTTAGGTGAAGGTGGAATTGCTTATGGATGATTCGGTAGACAGAGTTTCAAGGTCAAAAGGAGCATCTTAAATTATGCAGTAAGCCCCTTTAAATTTCTTTAATGTTTTTATTTATTTCTAGGAGAGAGAGAGAGACAGCGTGAGCAGAGGAGGGTCAGAGAGAGAAGGAGACACAGAATCTGAAGCAGGCTCCAGGCTCTGAGCTGGCAGTCAGCACAGAGCCTGATGCGGGGCTTGAACCCATGAACTGCGAGATCATGACCCAAGCGAAAGTCGGACGCTTAACCGACTAAGCCACCCAGGCGCCCCGCAGTAAGCCCCTTTAAATTGTCCACCAGTGATTGTGTCCCCTATGAATGGGTTGTAAAATCAAAGTGTTAGGGTATATCTTAGTCTGTTTGGGCTGCCACAACACAATAACATATACTGCAAGGCTTATAAACAACAGAAGTTTCTTACAGTTTTGGGAACTGTACAAACTTAACAGTTCTGGGAAGTCCAAGACAAAGGTACTAGCAAATTCTAGTTAAAGCCTATTTCCTTCATAAGCTTGGAAAGAAATAATATTTTCTCTTAATATAGCTGACAATGTTACATCTGTTTCAGGTGTATAACATAGTGATTCAACAATTCTATGCATTATACTATGCTCACCACAAGTGTAGCTCCCATCTGATGCCATTCAACACTATTATAATGCCACTGACTGCTTCCCCTATGCTGTACTTTGCATCCCCTAGTTATATTTTCACTTTGACCTCTACATGAGACGAATGGATTGGAGAAATCTCTGGCATCTCTTTTATAGGGACTTTAATCCAATTTATGGACATTCTACCCTCATGACCTAATTACCCTCCAAAGTCTCCATCTCCAAGTACCATCACAATTGGGATAAGGTTTCAATGTATGAATTTTGGACAGATAAATATTTAGTTCATTGCAGGGTAGAAGTGATTCCTCTTAGATTTCACCAAATCACCTAATAAAATTTTGCTTCCTGTTTATAGTACTTTGAGATTAGTAGTTTTGAAGGTCTTAGAAGCCCTCAATGTACCCATTATTCGTTAAAATTCAGGTTCTTTCTAGTTATGAACTTTTATAAATCTTAATGAGCATTTTTGTGGAAGATGTGCATCATCATATATAGATCATGTTCATGTGATCAAAGCTTGGTTAATTTTTGTAGAGACTAGCAGACAGTTTTCCAAAGTGGTTGTACAACGTTAGACTCCGAATACAAAAGTTCTAGTTGCTCTACATCCTCACAAATCCTTGGAGTTTAACATTTGCTGATTTGGTAGGTGTGGTGTTCGTTGTTAATGTTTTAATTTTAAAATTTCATTGTGAATGTAATTTACATTATAGTCATGGTATTGAGAACCACTTCGTGTGCTTATTGACCATATGGAGGTCTCATTTTGTCAGATGTCTGCCCAAATATCTGGGTTATTTGAAAAAATAAAGTTATAATTTTACTGATTTGGAGGATTTCTTTATATGTTATGGATATAAATCCTTTGCTAGATATAGGTTTTGTAAATCTACTTTCCACATCTCTGGTTTTCCTTTTTCCTTCCTTAATCTTTCAGTTGTAGGAGATTTTAATTTTAAATCAAATTGTTTTTATGTTTAGCACCTTTTATGTCCTAACTGAGAAATATTTGCCTACGCCAGATTTGTCTGTTTCCTTCTCGAAGTTTAAATATTAGCTTTGACATTTAGGCTTATGATCCTTTTTTAAATTAATTTTGGTCTATGAGGTAAGGTAGTAGGGTCAATGGTAACTAAATTTGTAAACATCTTTTTTTTCCCTGTTTGGTTATCTAATCTCTCCAGCAGTATTTGTTATGATTTATTTTGTGTGTCAACCTGACTGGATTAGGGAGGCCCAAAAAGTTGTTAAAACATTATTTCCAGGTGTACCTGCTAGGATATTTCCCTACGAGATTAGCATTTTGATTCAGCAGACTGAATAAAGACATCCCCCCTCACCCATGTGGGCAGGCATCATCCAATACACTGAGGGTCAGGATAGAACAAAAAGGGTGAAGGAAGGGTGAATTCTTTCTCTTATCTTGAGCTGAGGCATCAGTCTTTTCCTGCCCTCAAACCTTTGTAGCTCCTTTTCTTGGGCCTTTAGACTTTGGAATTTAAATAAGCACCCACCCACTTCACACTCAGCCTATATAATACCACTGCTTTTCCTGGTACTCCAACTTACAGACAAAGCATATTATGAGACTTGGATTCATTCTGTAACCGCATAAGACAATTCCTATAATGAATCTCCTCTTATCTATATATAGCCAATTAGTTCTATTTCTCTTGAGAATCCTAATAATTGTTTGTATTTATTTTTAATTGAATGAACCTCCCTTGCCTTACTGAACTGCAACAATGTCTTTGTCAAAATCAAGTGATTAAATATAGGGGGTTCTTTGTAATTTTGTTTAATGTTTATTTATTTTTGAGAGGCAGAACATGAACAGGAGGAAGGGCAGGGAGAGGGAGACACAGAATTGGAAGCACACTCCAGGCTCTGAACTGTCACCACAGAGCCCTATGTGGGGCTCAAACTCACAAATGGAGAGATCCTGACCTGAGCCTAAGTTGGATGCTTAACTGACTGAGCCACTCAGGCACCCCTATTTTTAGCAGTTTATTTCCAGACTTTTTGTTGTTGTTCCACTAATCTATTTGCTCACCTCTATGCTAATATTTTATTGGCTCAATTAATGTAGTTTTATTCTAAATCTTTAAGTATAGTACATCAGCTTTCTATTTAATTTTTGTCCAGACTGCCTTGGCTCTTCTTTAAATTTGTTTATAAAAGGTACACTTATAATTATATATGTTTTATAAGTTTTAGAATTCTAGCGCTCACTTTGGCAGCACATAGAAGTTTTAGAATTCTAATTCTAATTATGTAATATGTAATAAATGATTATTATTTCATTTCTATTAATGTATTTAAAGAAGTAAGAAGTCTACATGTGATGCAGTCGCTAATGGGAGCAACAGTTACATTTTGGATTTTTTTTGCAAGTGTAATGGCTTTTTTTTTTAATTTAAATTTTAGTTAGCTAACATACAGTGCAATATCAGATTCAGGAGTAGAATTCAGTCATTAATCACTTACATACAACACCCAGCGCTTATCCCAACAAATGCCCTCCTTAGTACTCATCACCCATGTAGCCCATTTTCCACCCACCTCCCTCGGTCAACCTAGAGTTTTTTTCTTTATTATTAAGAGTCTCTTGTGGCTTGTTTCCCTCTCTTCTCCCCACCCCCCATATGTTTATCTGTTTTGTCTCTAAAATTCCACATAGGAGTGAAATCATATGGTATTTGTCTTTCTCTGACTGACTTATTTCACAATACATTCTAGCTCTATCCACATCATGGCAAATGGCAAGATTTCATTCTTTTTGATGGCTGAGTACTATTCCATTGTATGCACATTACAAATTCTTTATCCATTCATCAGTCAAGGGACATTTAGGTTCTTCCCATAGTTTGGCTATTATTGATAATGCTGCTATAAACATCGAGATGCATATACTTGTTTGGATCCGTATTTTTAAAAATTTTAATGTTTATTTTTGAGAGAATGTGAGGGGCGGAAGACAGAGAGAGATGGAGACACAGAATCTGAAGCAGGCTCCAGATTCCAAGCTGTCAGTACAGAACCCGACACGGGGCTTGAACCCTGAACCATGAGATCATGACCTGAGATGAAGTCGGAAGCTTAACCGAATGAGCCACCCAGGCACCCCTTGAATCACTATTTTTGTATCTTTTGAGTAAACACCTAATAGTGCAATTGTTAGATTGTAGGATAGTTCTATTTTTAACTTTGATGAACCTCCATACTGTTCTTCAGAGTGGCTGCACCAGTTTGCATTCCCACCAACAGTGTAAGAGGGTTCCCCTTTCTCTGCATCCTCAGCACCTATTGTTTCTTGTGTTAATTTTAGTCATTCTGACAGGTGTGAGGTGGTATCTCATTGTGGTTTTGATTCGTATTTCTCTGATGATGGGTGATGTTGAGTATCTTTTCATGCATCTGTTAGCCATCCAGATGTCTTCTTTGGAAAAAAGTCAACTCATGTTTACCACCCATTTTTTCATCGGGTTATTATTTAGTTTTTTGGTTTTTGGTTTTTGGTTTCTTTTTGGTGTTGAGTTTGAGAAGTTCTTTATAGATTTTGGGTACTAACCTTTTATCAGATATGTCATTTACAAAGATCTCTCTCATTTAGTAGGCTTTTAGGTTTGTGGATTGTTTCCTTCATTGTGCAGAAGCCTTTTATCTTGATGAAGTCCCAGTAGTTCATGTTTGCTTTTGTTTCCCTTGCCGTTGGTGATGTGTCTATTAAGAAGTTGCTCCTACTGATGTCAAAGAGGTTGCTGCCTGTGTTCTCTTCTAGAATTTTGACAATTTCTTGTCTCACATTTAGAGCTTTCACTGATTTGATTTTTATCTATTGTGTAAGGAAGTGGTCCCATTTTATTCTTCAGCATGTTTCCACCCAGTTTTTCCAACACTATTTGTTGAAGAGACAGATATTTCCTGCTTTGTCGAAGTTTAGTTGATCATGATTATTAAAATATATATTAACATATAATTAGGTATCTATTATAATACCTTTATATAGTATATATAATTTTTATAATCAATCGAGTTTAAGTTTTAAGATAAAAATCCAGTAGAATTTGGAAGGGAGTAAATGTAAGTCTATCAAGTTTAAGAGAAATGACATCTTAATATTCAGACTTTCAATTTGTGCAATAGTTATCTCTTTACATTTATTTATACCTTTCACTTATTTCACCAATTTTCAATGTATGAAAATTGTTCTTATATGTGGTTATTTGAAATTAAGTCTTTTATATTTTTGGCTATTATAAACTATAGTATTTTTCAATTTTGTTTCCCATTTGTTAGTACACATATACACAAATATTAGTCTCTTAAAAAGCTCTAACCCCCAATTCTAAATTTTAGGTTTAATTTTCTTTCTGTACTTTAGTTTAGGTGATTTCAAATTTCCTTTGCAGTTAATAATTCTGTTTTTTTTCTGGCAAGCTTGTTTTATGCCAATCAAATTCTTCATTCAAATATAGTTTTTAGATTTTTTTTTCTTTAAATTCTTCATCTTTATACCATTTCATCCACATTTTCCTTTGAATTACTTGTTTATAATATTTATTTTTTACTCTATTAATTCTTGCATTTGTGTCATCTGTGGTTCTACTTTTTGGGACTCTTTTACTTTTTACTGTGTTCACATTGACCTTCCACTTTGCAGGTCTTCTAATTTTGTGTATGCGTACTGCACTTTAGGTACAAAATAGCAGTAGAGACTCAAGTGGATAATAAATTCTTCCAGAAAGGACTTGTCTTGTTCCTTTGTTATGCAGCTAGGTGATTATATCTTCACTTTAATCAGTAGTTTAGGTGATTTGTATTCTAGTTCTTCACAGGTAGCTCAGGCCATACCCTCCAGCAGGGCTTTGAAATTTAATCAAAGAGAAATTAAATTCTCTTCATTTTCCCAACAGCCTCCAATTTTCACCGCTCAGTCACCCAGATTTTTTTTTTGTTTTTTTTACAAATAGTTTATTGTCAAGTTGGTTTCCATATAACACCCAGTGCTCATCCCCACAAGTGCCCTCCTCCATGCCTATCTCCCCCCTCCCCCACATCCATCAGTCCTCAGTTTGTTCTCAGCATTCAAGAATCTCTCATGGTTTGCCTCTCTCCCTTTCCCCTACCATTTCCCCCCTTTAAGTTCCTCCTAATCCTCCTATACGTGCAAACATATGGTATTTGTCCTCCTCTGCCTGACTTATTTCGCTCAGCGTAACACCCTCAAGGTCCATCCATGTTGCTATACATGGCTAGATTTCATTCTTTCTCATTGCCATGGAGTATTCCATTGTATAGATAAACCACATCTTCTTGATCCATTTGCCCATTGATGGACACTTAGGCTCTTTCCATGTTTTGGCTATTGTTGAGAGTGCTGCTATGAACATTGGGGTACATGTGCTCCTATGCATCAGCATTTCTGTATCCCTTAGTCACCCAGATTTCTTATGTGGAGAATTGGTTAGTGGCCATGTCAGCCAATTTGCAGGGGTAAAATCTCAGCTCATTTCCCCTTTTCTCCTTAATGTTCCTCTGCCTTTAATGGTCTTACTTTTAGACCCATTTTCTTTCCTCTGTAGACTGAGCAACTACATTAAGAAATAAGTCTCTGGTCTTTCATCTCTGAAGAGCCATCATCTTTCAAAAATTATTATGTTTAGATTTTTTTGTGCCTATAGCTCTTTCATGACTTTAAAAGGTATTTAATTTTTAGGGGCTCCTGGGTGGCTCAGTTATTTAAGTGTCTGACTCTTGATCTGAGCTCAGGTCATGATCTCACGGGTTCATGAGTTAGAACCCTGCATCAGGCTATACACGGTCAGTGTGGAGCCTGATTGGGATTCTCTTTTTCCTTCTCTCTCTGTCCCTTCCCTATTCATTCTCTCTCTCTCTCTCTCTCTCAGAATAAATAAACTTAAAACTTTTTTAAAGGCATATAATTTTTAAAGTTTTGTTTTTTGTTACTATTACGATGTGCTCAACTGTCTTCTGTGAGTCTAATTTAACTGATATCACAACTCCAACATACATATTTTATGTTAATTCATTTTTCTCCTACCCTCCCTATTGTCACAGAGCAATATGAATTTCAGCAGAATGACTGAACTGATATCGTCTCAGGATGACAAAGTACCTGCTGGAACTTTGCATAGGGACAGATGACTTTCCACAGAAGAGAAGGGAAAAGTGAACTATCAGGAGTAAAAAGGGCTGATCTTTTGCCCTGCAGATTTAACCTTCACATTTCTCATCATGCTCTATGCTCCAGAAAATAAATTATAAATTTCTTCACTGAGCTCTCTTACTCATATAACACTAATTTGGTTCAGTCACTAAGTAAGAAGTACTGGTAAAAATGGGAGGGGACCACATGTGAGTATTCTGAGATATCTGCAATGTACTAGGATTCATGGAGGTTGACTCAGTGGTGGCTTCAAAAGTATGTACACACGTAAACACTGGTTAGGCTGAATACTTAACATTTGTGCACTTCATCATATGTAAGCTCCAGCTCAATTAAAAATATAAAGATATATCTATAACATTCTACTTAACAGTGATCTTTTGGTTTTTCCTCATGAGGTAAAAAACAAGATGAAGATGTCCATTATTGCTATCTCTACCCAACATTGTACAACATTGTGAAAATTCCTCTCTACTATAATATTGAAGGATAAAAAAAACAGGGTTTAGGAAAAACAAAATGGTCATAATGCACACATGACATCTTTATATATATAAAATATTAAAAACAAAATTAAATTAATTTTACAAGGTTGATGTAAAAATAGGTTTCTATGCAATAACAAATACAATTACAAACTTCTATCTTCTTGAAAGTATACCATTTACATTAGCATAAGGTCCAAATATCAAGGAGCAAAACTAAAGGTCATGCAAGAGAGAAAAATTACAAAACATTTTTGAGAGAATTTAAAGATGGCCTGCTTAAGTAGATGGAACATTATGAATAACAACATTAAGAAGTGTAAATATGTGAATTATCTCCAAATTTATCTGTAAATTAAAGGAAATCCTAAATTATATATGTGTATTTAAATTCATAAGTTGATTCTTAAGTATATAGGAGAATGTGATGATCCAAGAATAAATAAGACAAATCTTCAAAAGAACACAGTTGGAGGAAAGTTACTGCCAGGTATCAAAACCTATTATAGAGCTACACCAATTAAGGCCATGTGGTGTGGATGCAAAACAGACTAATAAATCAAATGAACAAAATAGAGAATCTAAAAAAGACTGTACACATCTTTGATTTATGTCAAAGATGAGTCTGTTATATACTATTGAAAGAATCGTCTTTTCCTTAATTGATGCTGAGTCTACTGCATACTGGTATAGAAAAATATTTAATCTTGACACATACCTCACACCATATGCAAAAGTCAATTCCAGAAGGACTATAAATCTTAATGTCATAGATAAAGCAATAAAACTTCTGGAAGCAAATATGTTAGAATATCTTAATAAACTTTGTGTTGGCAAAGATTTCTTATGTTGGACATAAAAACATAAGCCATGAAATAAACTGATAGATAAATTGCATTAAAGTTTAAAATATCTATTCATCAAAAGACACCATTAGAGAAAGTGAAAAGGTAAAGAAGATATATATACATCTAGAACGTATGAACTATTATGAACTAATAAAAGGAAGACAACATAAAAGGAAAATAAACCAAAGACCTGAACAACTTATAAAACAGTATCTAAATGTCCAATAAATTTTTTAAAAAGTGCTAAATTGCATTAGTCATCAAAAAACTGAAGTTAAAATTACAAGCTAGGAGCACTTGGGTGGCTTAGTTGGTTAAGCATGGACTTTGGCTCAGGTCATGATCTCACGGTTCCTGAGTTCAAGCCTCCTATCAGGCTCAGTGCTGACAGCTTAGAGCATGGAGTTTGCTTTGGATCCTGTGTCTCCCTCTCTCTCTTCCCCTCCACCTACTCATCCTCTGTCTCTGTCTCTCTCTCAAAAGATAAATTCAATATTAAAAAAAGCTAGAAGGAGTTATCACTACACATTTTCAAAATGGCCAAAATAAAATAAAATAGTATCAAGGGTTAGTAAGAGTGTAGCATAATGGATACCATTGCATACTACCATAGGAAGTGTAAATTGTTACAGTATCCTTAAATATACTGCAGCAGTCTCCACAAAAGTGGAATAAAAGCACATCCAAAGACCCGTTGATTCCATTTCTGTGTACAAATGGATCTATGTGCACTGAAAAATATGTAGAAGAATGTACATAACTACACCATTAATTATAACCCTAAAGTAGAAACAACTGAAATGTTCAGTCAAGGATTGGATAAAGTGTAGTCAGTTAAAACAATGGAATGTCATTCAGTGAGAATGATTTAAATATTTTTACATGCAACAAGGATTAATTTCACATACACATTAAGCAAAAGAAGTCATAAATAACAGAATATATATGATTCTATGTAAAGTTCAAGAATGGAGTACTGCTAATCCTGCACATCTTAAACTATGTGTGTACACTTATGATTTGTGCAATATTTTGTATGCATGATAGGTCATTAAAAATTTACTGAAAAAGAATCAAATATATATTTTACAGGTTTCCAGAACTCTATTTCTTAGGAGACCATATTCAAGGTTAAAGCACAAATGCATAACATGCATACAATGATGTTAATTGTAGCATTTTTCATAGAATAAGAATAAAAGAGGAAAATGCCTTGAATAAAGACTGTTTAATAAATAATTATATCTGTACATCATGAAGTATCATATTGCCATTAGAAAAAATTAGAGTTACCATTTGACTTGGAAATATTTCTATGAAATAGCAACTAAGTAAAGTGAGGTGCTAAAAAGTAGTAAAAGGATGCAGACTATTCAATTTTCATTGAATAATCACCCAAAACTTCTATGTTTGACCTGTATATTTTATGTCCATAAATTTTACATATTATTATGAGATCATGGAGAAATCTGAATAATGCCTACATTCTTGGGTGAGGACTGACATGTGTGGAAAGATGAGAACAAGAGAATTAGACAAGAAAAATACACCCCAAACTGATTAGTTTTTCTTTTAGTAAATAAACAGATGTATAAACATAAGATAAACAATAGAGAATGAAAATAAAAACAAGAATAAAAGACCAAAAATAAGTAAAAAGGACAACTACAGCCAACTCAGTCCATAGATGCAAATATATTTTTTTAAATATTAGCATCCAAACATTTAAGTATATCATGACCATATCAGGTTTTCAAGAATGCAATGATGCTTCACATTCAGAAACAAATTTATAGATGTAGCTTGCAACATTTAAAAATAAGAGAAACAATTATCTCAAATATATGAAAAGTATTTGATTAAATTCCATTCCCATTAATTACAAGCTAGCATAACAATAATAAATGGAAAGTTCCTTAGCTTACTATAAGTCATCAGCATAAGTTATTGCTAAAGGAGACAGGTTAGGAAAATGTCAAGGATATCCAGTATGATTGCTATTATTCAATATTATTCTGAAGACATTGTCATTATTTTAAAAAATGTGATTATTAACAGACAAGGCCAAAATCCATAAAGCAAATTAGAAAGAATAGAGGAGAAAGATATTTATGATATAAATTATGTCAAAATAGATGAGATGACCACGAGAGTTCCATTTACTTGTTTTGATTGAGTCTTGACATTGAGAGGATAACAAAATTTCACAAGTCATTATGATCTGAAGTGTCTTGATATTTTCTGGTTTATTCAGGACATTGTACAGCCACAACTGGTAAGATACTAGTATGTAACCACATCTAATTAGCAATGTTGTGCTTACGTGTTGGGATATGAATATTGCTCTCAAGTACTTATAATCTATTATGGAGAAGGAAGACTCATAAATGGTAATGATACAATAGAATGTTTAGGTAATATTATAGAAGTATGTTCAGAATACATTGGAAGATCAGAGTTGTTAAGGTTCCCTAGAATGACTAGGTAATGTCTGAACAAAGGATTTGGAGCTATGTATGGAGATAGATTGGGGAATGGCATTCCAGGCAGTGGAATCAGAGGCAGAATATCATGGAGGTATAGCACACTGGATATGTTTGGAAACTATGGTATGGTAAAAGCATAGACACAAGTGGGACTAGGGAAAGGACTTCTTGAGAGAGAGAGAGAAGCTGGATTGTAGAGGGTTATCCATAGCATAATAAGCAGTGTGGACATCACCCAGAGGCACAGAGATCCATATCTGCTTAAACAGAACACTATTCAGATTTGTACTGTAGTAGCATGGAACATGGGGCAAGGTAAGAGAAGCAAATAAGAAGTGGGAACAAAATAGAGATGAATTGAAAAGATATGTGGATCTGGTTTGAGGAAAGAGATGATGAGCTGAGTTGGGGATACATCTAATTGTAGGTTCCTGTAGAATCACCAGCCCAACTCTCTAGACCTGCAACATTGGAAAAGGTGAACCTACCACTGAGGATATTTTTATCCTATTTCCAACTTGGACAGGGTTGCAAACCTCCCCAGCTTTACTTTAAATTGACTAAAATAATTGCACTTTTAATTCTGTTTTTGTTTACCTATGTCTTAATGTATTTATCAAAAGATTAGTTTCAGGGTGCCTGGGTGGCTCAGTCAGTTAAGTGTCTGACTCCAGCTCAGGTCATGATCTCGTGGATAGTCAGTTCGAGCCTTGTGTTGAGTTTTGTGCTGACAGCTCAGAGTCTGAAGCCTGCTTTGAATTCTGTGCCTCTTTCTCTACCCCTTCCTCTACTTGTGCTATGTCTGCCTCTCTCTTTCAAAAATAATTAACATTTTAAAAAGTTTATTTTCATGATGCAAACATTTTACTTTTTGCAACTGAAACACGTTATCTAATTTCAATGGAAATGAATTTTCAGTTCAGTTATATTTGAATTGAAATGCTCAATATAATCTTACTTATAGCTAATAAATAGATCTAGGATTTTACTTTTGTTTTTTTCTAACCTTGATTTTATCTTCCTTAAGAATATTTTATTACTTTTTTTGAAACTATTTTACAAAAAATTCTGTTTTATATGATTTTCTATACATTCAATCTAGTTTTTAAAAAAATTTTTAAAAACATTTAATTTATTTCTGAGAGAGAGAGACAGAGAGTGTGAGCAGGGGAGGGTCAGAGAGAGGGAGACACAGAATCTGAAGACAGGTTCCAGGATCTGAGCTAGCTGTCAGCACAAAGCCCAACGCAGGGCTTGAACCCACTAACTGTGAGATCATGACTTGAGCCGAAGTCAGTCGCTCAACTGACTGAGCCAATCTACTTTTTAATCTGTATTATATTTACATAAAGGAAAATTATCTCCTTCCCCTTTTAATGATGACTTTTCCTTGGATATTTAAGACATTGAGGTACATCAGTTTCTTCATAGCAAATTCAACTTTGTCACATTTTCCTAGATTGAGAGAGCTTACCAATATCTATTTATACCAATATATAGATATGGATTTAGATACAGATATATATATATATATATATATGTCTATCTATCTATCCATCCATCCATCCATGCATCCATCCCAAGCAGTCTTTGCACTGATAGTATGGGGTTCAATTCTACATACTGTGAGATCGTGACCTAAGCTGAAATCAAGAGTTGGATGCTTAAATGACTGAGCCACCAAGTGTCTCACCAATTTATATTTTTAAAGTACTTTGTATTTTCCTAGCTCATCTTGGATGTTGTATTTCATTGCAATGATAACTTGGTACTAATCTTCTTTTGAGATTTAAGATAATTCGGTATTTATAACTGGCATATGCAAACATATTGTCAAGATATATTCCAGTGTCCTGAGTAGCAGTATTCATTAAAATCTTTGTAAATTGTTATTATATATTTTTTAAATGACAGAATGTAGTTTCAAGGTATGAGAATTCAGCATACAAATTATTACCCCTATTTTCATATTTTTTTCTGTCAAGTAGAACATATTTGCGTAGCTTTATCAAAATAAGAGCAAATTTGAGAATATGCTATATCTGAATTCATACTCTAATTGCACATTCTAAAAAGTCATTTGTAGTGGTCTTGAAAAACTAACGCTTTCCCCAACATTTGGAGGATTATATTTTTCAGTGATTACAATTAGAGTAACTTTCATTTTACAGTCTCTTCAGCTCAGAGTTAGCTCCCTTTTTGAGGCAGGTGCTCTCTGATTCACAGGTGTGAAATCCCATGAGTCATGGGACCTAAATTTTGATTCCACAGCCAGGCTTCATGAATTTACTTTTAAGTTTCTCCACTGAGGTGTTTTAAGACCTTGAGCAAGGATCTTAACTTTATTGGACCTAGTTTCCTCATTTCCAAGTTGAGGATAATAGTTATAATACTTTCTCATTGAATTGCTGGGTAGATTAAATAATAAATACAGTACTAAGTCTATAGTACAATGAAATAATAGTAATACAAGTACTGCTTTTAAAATAGTATCTGACATAGGACTATTATTTTATACAAACCCGCACGTCCATTTCCCCTTCTTTATCCTACATGGGATTAATGTGATGAGGGAGGGCATCACCTGTTTCATGCTGAGTTAAGCAAGTACCTCCTTGGAATGTGGAATTAACACTAAGAAAGTAAGTCTCTACTGATAACTTGAAGTGGAACAAAAATTGGGAGCTATGGTGTAGCTGTACCTTCTAGCCTTTTCTGGTGGGGGGAAGTGGAGATCCAGCTCTACTTATTTTCTACCTTTGGGTCCTAGGGAACACTTATGGGCTCTCATACTTAGTGTTTACATTATTCTTTGTTTTCTGTTTCTTTCAACAAAAAACAACTTCATCAATATGTAGGAGTAGAATCTCTTGATTATAGGGAATATTCTGGTACTAGTTAAATGTTTAGGTGACTAGGGGGATCCGTTTAATATCTATTTTTGTATCAATATTTTAGTTATTAATTGTGGGTAGGAGAGAACAAAATCAGATAGAACATTGAGTTGTCTGTTCAAGGACAACTTGACACCATCTCCTTTAGGAAGACGCACTTAAACATAGATACTGAATTGTTCCTCTTTCAGTCTCAAAAGAGTAGATCTCAGATATTTATAGGTATTTGTCCCCTAAAGAGATTCTCAGTTCATCACCGAGTTTTTCATCTTACCATCCATAACACCATCTTTTTATAATTATGTTTATCCTCCCAAAATATCAGGAAGGAACTTTATCTTAAAATTGAGTCCTTTCAAATATATATATATTTTAAATCTCATTACATTTTTCTTATTTCATGAAAACTGGCACCAACCTTGGTCTGGTGGCACTTCTCATTCTTCATTTTTAGCACCTGTCAATTCATAGTTGGTATTACATTTATGAAGATTTCTTTCTCTTCCATTGAATCTATTCCCCTTGGAGGAGAAATGGTTCTCTTATTTATCTTTGTCTTCTTCATCATATCCGGGCAGCCCTAATACATGTCTTATTACTGAGCATCGATTATATAGAAATTACTGTAGGTTGTGCCAATTAGCCCAGGAGAAATTTGGTTTTTGTTTGTTAATTTTTAGTACAGATTTGAGTGGGAAATATGTGAGAACAAATTTTGGGCCAACCAGTATTTCTTTCACCTATAATGTTTAAATCTTTACTGTAGAGACTACTACGCAGCTCAACAACTATAAAGACATACAGTCTCATCTCACCAATTATCTTTGCTTTATGAATTCCATGATCATCTGGGGGGTGTTTTGAGGGCCATCCCTAATTGCTTAGTTTCCATTTTTAAGGGCATGAACTATTTTTATAGCTTTAACAATTTTAGCAGCTCTAGGGTAGAATAATAAGTGTCTTGGAAATAAATTATAGGCTAAAAGCATTGTTGAGCCATTTGCATTTAAGACTCATTTGCTGAAATTATTAGGCTGTGCTACAATAGACTGTGGCTGAGGCACTGGCTGCTTAAGACTTTCAAAAGCTACCCTGACTTGGAAATTATTTCAAAAGCAGGAACCTTTCTCCAGTAGCAAAATGAACTGAGAATATATGTACTAGTTTTGCTGACCTGCCATTGATGATCTAGTTCTTATATCCAATACTAAGTAGGATGTTTAACACAGCAGAGAGAACCACATGCTTTTGCCTTTCTGCCAGGGGCACAGAATATGGCAAGAAGGTGGTTTCTGGTCTTACAAGTCTGAATTCCTATATTCTGGACAACTCTAGTTTGGCAAAGAATTAGTCTCAGAAGCTGTAATTCTTCAGGCAGCTGACCTCTGGGGCTACAAAAAACTAAGAAATAACCCATTATTTTCTGGGTAAGTGAAGACTCCTATCAGGAATCAGTGAGTTTTACATATTTTGAACACATGCTCTAGCTACATTTCAAATACCTTAAGTTCCTGCCACAGGCATTCATGTCAAGCAACAGATCAAATATAGGCAGTATCTATATACCAGCTCCAAAGAAATACTTCCCTATATTCAATTGAATTAATCTCATTTGACCACTCAATTACCACCAATATACACATTAAATCATCACTTCAAGGTAGTTTATTTCAAAGTTATTTGGCACAGAAAGATTAGCATTGGGGTACCTGGGACTCAGTCAGTTAAACATCCATCTCTAGATTTTGGCTCAAGTCATGATCTCATTGTTTGGGAGTTTGAGCCACATGTCAGGCTCTTTGATGACAGCACAAAGCCTGCTTGTGATTCTCTCTCTCTTGCTCTCTACCCCTCTCCCTCTCTGAAAATAAACTTAAAATTAGTTGGCAGAGCAGAATCAATCACATGAAAACATCACAGTGTAGATTTCACTTTTTGCCAGTGGTTTGCAAGCATCATGTTGGATGGGCTCCACTCGTATTTTCATCAGCCTTTACTCCCACTGCCTGTCCAGCCCTTTTGTACATGCGCACCTGATCTAGCCTACAGGCATTCTATTGCCGGGATTCCCCCAGCTTTGTGCTTCATCAGGTCTTCACTGATACCATTGATTGGTTAACTGTTCAAGTAGTTGACAATTATCATTCTGGTCTCAACTTTAAAGTTGTTTCTTCAGAGAAAACTTCCCCAACCTCCAAGGTAACATCAGGTACTTCAGTTACATGAAAATGCTCTTATTTAAATGAGAGATAATTTACTGAATTGCTATTTTTCTCATTAGATTACCAGCCCCATGTGGTCAGGTGTTTTGCCCCCTCTGCTTTTAGTGCACAGCAACTGCCACAAGTGTGGCAGCAGTCCAATTCTTTTCTGCAGAAATGGCACCTAGAATATGATGGCAGCAATGCATTTTTAAAGCTAGTCCTTTAAGACAAGAGCAGCTGTGGCAGATTTGCTACTACCATCATTGTGGGGCAATACCTGAGATGACAGTTCCCAAACTCTCTTGAGCACCTAACCTTAAAAACCAGTGGCTTAGAGTCCTGTCTTAATAGGCCTACATTCATTGCTATTCCACTGAAAAAGGATGGCAAGTTTTAGTAAATGCTCATTTGTGCATGGAGCACATACATTCCTAAGGAATTTGGGGATACTGGCAGAGGCAGAATCTTTCCAATTCTACGTGTTCTTATATGTCTAAGAGGTGGTAGCAGTGAGCATACAGGCTTTGGGAATTTTAGGCAAAAATTACTTTCTCTGGTATATTTGTCTGCTGGGGCTGCCATAACAAAGTATCACAATCATAAACTGGATGGCTTAGGCAACAGAAATTTTCTCACAGTTCTAGAGGCTGGAAGTTCAAGATTAAGTGGTCAGCAGATTAGGTTTCCCATGAGGTCTCTCTCCTTGGCTTTCAGATGGCGTTTTCTTTGAGCATATATATCCCTGGTGTCTCTGCCTCTTATAAGGACACCAGTCATATTAAATAGGGCCTCAATCTTAAGACCTCATTTAACCTTAATTACCTTCTTATGACCCTGTCTTCAAATACAGTCATAGTGGTGGTTAGGGTTTCAACATATGAACTTTTAGGGGGACACAATTTAGTCCACAATATTTAATAAATCTATTGTACATGTAAGAAACCACAATCATAAATGTTGTAATATTTATATGCATAGTTGTGTATATAAGTATTAAACGTATTATTCTGAGAAGGATCTTAAAGTCAAGTCTGCATTTTGCTGTTAAGATTACCTAGTGAACTCACCCCTAATAGATAGCAGTATATTGTTATTTTAGGAGACATCTTAAGGGAAAATAATATTTCTCATGAAATAGCCTTAGACATGCATATACAGATAGATGAATTCTGCTCTACATCATCCACCGCTTTTGAGGGAATGAAAGGAAATTGCCAACTTCAGCCACATGACAGCTCTTATAGTGTCTGCATATGGGAATTAAGACTTTTATAAGCCACTGGCATGTCCCTGTACTGTGCATTTTGATATTTATTGATATGAAAAATATAAAATGATTATTTTGCAGAGACTTACCTAAAACTGCTTACATAAGGGCTAGATTTTTTTCTTTCTTATTTTGTCTTGATCTGCGATTTCAGGTAAATTCTTAGACTATTTCTGATCCAAAGTATTTGTTGTGAATATCATATTAGGCACTCCATTTTATCTAGAGGAAGTTAAAAAGGCTCAACTTGAGTGAACAAATTTACTATGTGACAAGGCTGTTGTCTTTTTTGACGAGAAAAGATCCAATCCCCTATTTAATACAATCAGTGAAGGAAGTCTATGAACTGTTTGAATTGAAATGAAAATCCATAATGATGACATTTATAACATCTGTCACATTAGATTTGTTCGATCTATATATCTCTCTGTGGAATAATAGTGATTTATACAAATTGCTGCTCACTGCAATTTATATCAGTGTAAAGATGCCACCAGATATATGGAGGATTTTATTTGCTTCAAACTGAATGTCTGCTTAATTGTATTTGCCACTAAATGGAAATACTACCCTCTGGCATATCTGCTTAGATATAATGGTTAATTTATTTTGCGGTTTTATAACTTCAGCTTTTTCCACTCGTTAGATACTTAAAAGCATAACTTTTTCTTTATGCCAATATATGTATATGTTTATGTATATGTATACGACATCTTTATGTCACAAATCTGGTAGCTTTAATTTTATTCTCCAGGAGTTTCATTGCCTAGGTATGCTTTCTTTCCCCTGATAGAAGGAAAGTAAGAAAAACAGAAACAAAACCTTTACTCTGGCTACTATTAAATTATAGCAGTGGTTCCTAATGCAGGGGGCAGGGAGCAATTTTGCCCTTCAAAGGGTATTTGGTAGCTGAAGAAATTTTCATCTGCTAATGGAAGGTACTGGCATCTATTAGGTAGAGACTAGGGATACTACTGAACAGCCTATAATCAAAGAGCAGTCCTAAACAGCAAAATAACTAGTCCAAAATGTCATTAGAGACAAGGCTGATAAATCTTGAACTACTGAATGGTTCCTTAGTGAAATGGAGTTACATAATCAAATTGGTCTACATAGAACCAGACATTTCCATTAAAAGTAAACAAACTTGAAAACCCAAATAATTTATATAGTTAGGAAGATTGGGTTTCCAAGAAACTCAATTGCATTTTAGTAGCAATTGGGAATATTTTGGACTTCTCAATTTTTTCTGGCTATTCCTATTCTGTCCCCTACAGTGAAGGGTCTTCCCCAGTGTTGGACAGAGCTCAGTGCACTTTCCCCACAGACCTCCTTTTCTTTGAAGGAACAAAATGAAGGATGGTCCAGGAACTCCTCCTCAATCATGACTTTGGCTCTCTGCTTCCTGGCACTCTTGCATCTTTCTTCCCCAATGACATTGGCCAATCTTAGCTCTTCCTTTACACGTATAAACACTTTAGTCTGTCCTTTTCACCAAGTTTTCTTCTTCGTCCCATTCTTTTCTGTGTAGGCATCACCCAAGGGATTCAGTTAACACTGAATTTGCTCCTATAACAATCCCATTTATCTCCTGGTTTCACTAGTGATTTCTAAGTGATTATTAAATTTGCAATTTAAAGTTCAGTCTCTTTTCTCAGATGCAGATGTTTTCTTGGGTACCAGCTGCTCTGCCCAACTGTGCTGCTTTCCTTAAACGCATGTCTCTTCTCCTTCAAGCTCACCACCTTCACACAGTCCATGCTAAATCATGGAAATTATACTTCATGTAATTATCTGCCTTCTCCATCTACACATTCCTACTTGAAAACAGCAATTTTTCAAAAGCAGAGATTCCTCATATTACTGTACTGCGAAAATGCTCAGTGCCAACTCTTCACCTTATGCATTGAAAGAAAGTCATCATCCTGACATTAGGACCCTCTGTGATATGTTCCTAACCAATTTTTCTTGTTTTAGCAATGTGCACACCCAAAGAACTAACTTCCAGCCAAACTAACTTGAGCCTGGACCCTCAATGTGCCCTATATCTTCCATACTGTGTGTCTTCTCAAGATTACTTTCCACCCTCCAACTCTGTACCACATCATTGCATATCCTGGAGGAAACCTTTTCCAAGCCCTCCTATATACTCCTCCATCTCCAACATTATCTTTCTCTTCTGTGAACACCCAAAGAATTTGTTGCCATCATTTCTTCAGTACTCATATACTGACCATGTTGGAATGGTCATCCTTGTTTAATTTCCCTTGTCTAATTTTCTGTGTTAAATAAACTGTATATTGTTTGATGAACAGCATAGATTTTGTTTTGCATATCTTTTTCTTCTAAAGCACGGAACACAAAATGCTGCACATCATTCACTGTTCAGTAAATGTGTCGTATTTAAATTGCAATCTACCTCTTGTCCTATATCTTTAACTGCTGACAGCACATTTTTTTAAATTTTATCTCAAATTCTATTCCCATGTGAACTTGAACTCATCTTCCCCTGATCACAGGATTCCTCATCTATAATTCCTTATTTTTGTCAGTGTAGGACATTTTTCTTATTAATCAAGTTTAAGAAAAAAAAAATCCCAGTCCTTACTTTTACATCTTCTTTTTAAAACCATAAAATGCTTTTGATTCTTTCATCAAACACTTTACACCTGCATATATGGTGACTTCTTAATTAGTGTTTCTACTGTTCATTTCCCTTATCTGAACACTCATAATAACAATTAACATTGCTTTGAATGCTTCCTATGTGCTAGGCACTACCCAAACACTTCATAATCAGTAATTCATTTAATTTTCAAAATAATTGTATTAACCTGAGACCCAGAAAAAAAACAAAAAAAGTCTTCTTCACAGTAGCAGAACTATAAAGTGGTGAGTCAGATGCAAATCCAGGCAGCTTGGCACCAAGGATGAGGCTCTTAAACACATGTTCTACTTTTCCATTCTCACATTCATCTACAACTAGCACATTAATTATATCACTTTCTATGATAAAAATTCTTCATTTTTTACAGAAGAAAAATCATATTTCTTGGAATTCTCAACCATGATCAATCTCTCCCAATGATACTGATCCAAGCTTGTCTACTGCAAAAGTGCTTATCTCTACTAACAGCTGACTCCCTACTCTTCCTGGAGAATGCCCCAAATGCACCTTCCTTCATTATTTTTGTCTCTATATCTTCTTTTTCAGGCTACACTATCTACTTTCTCTGCTATCCAAGCTCTGCTCATTCACTAATTCAGAAGCTACAAACTAGTAGCAGATCTGTCAGACCTGGAGTATCCAGCACTGGTTTTATGGAGCTTTAAATGAAGGTATTTAAAGATCAGAATGAAACTGGATCACTATCTTACACAATACACAAACATCAACTCAAAGTGGATTCAAGACTTGAATGCAAGCTCTGAAACCATCAAACTCCTAGGGAAAAGAAAAACAGAGGCCATAAGCTTCTTTTTTTTTTCATATATAAATATATAAAATATATATATATATATATTATTTATTTCTAGGAGAGAGAGAGACAGCGTGAGCAGGGGAGGGTCAGAGAGAGAGACACACACAGACTCTGAAATAGGCTCCAGGCTCTGAGCTGGCAGTCAGCACAGAGCCCGACGCGAGGCTCGAACCCACGAACCACGAGATCATGACCTAAGCGAAAGTCGGATGCTTACGACTAAGCCACCCAGGCGCCCCTGAGGCCATCAGCTTCTTGATATTGGTCTTGGTGATTATTTTTTTTTTGGATTTGACACTAAAATCAAAAGCAACAAAAGCAAAAATGAACAAGTAGAACTACGTCAAACTAAAAAGCTTCTGCACAGCAAGGGAAACCATCAACAAAATGAAAAGGCAACTTAACAAATGGGAGAAAATATTTGCAAATCATAGATCTGATTTGGGGTTAATAACCAAAATATATATATATTTTTTATATTTTTTATTTATTTCTAGGAGAGAGAGAGAGACAGCATGAGCAGGGGAGGGTCAGAGAGAGAGGGAGACACAGACTCTCGAAATAGGCTCCAGGCTCTGAGCTGGCAGTCAGCACAGAGCCCGATGTGGGGCTCGAACCCACGAACTCTGAGATCATGACCTAAGCGAAAGTTGGACACTTAACCGACTAAGCCACCCAGGCGCCTCAATAACCAAAATATATTTTAAAAAACTCATACAACACCAATTACAAAAACAATTCAATTAAAAAATGGGCAAGGGATCTGAACAGACATTTTTCCAAAGAAGACTTACAGATGATCAACAGGTATATAAAAAAGTGCTCATCATCACTAATCATCAGGGAAATGCAAATCAAAACCACAATGAGATATGACCTCATACTTGTTAGAATGACTATTATCAAAAAGGATAAGAAATAACCAGTGTTGGAAAAGATGTCGAAAAAGGGCAACCTTTGTAAGTTGGTGAAGCTTACTTGTAAGTTGGAAAAGAGTATGGGGGTTCCTCAAAAAAATTAAAAATTGATACCCTTTGATCCAGCAGAAACTTTGCAGGCCAGAAAGGAGTAGCAGGATATATTCAAAGTGCTGAGAAGAAAAAACAAAACAAAACAAAACAAAACAAAACAAAACAAAACAAAACAAAACAAAACAAAAAAACCAACCACCAAGAATATTCTATCCAGCAAAATTATCATTCAGGTTTGAAAGAGAGATAGCTTTCCAGAAAAACAGAAGTCAGAATAATTCTTCACTAGGCCAGGTTTAAGAAATGTTAAACTGGGGGCACCAGGGTGGCTCAGTTGGTTGGGCATCAGACTTCAGCTCAGGTAATGATCTAACGGTTTGTGGCTTTGAGCCCCATGTTGGGGTCAGTGCCTGGAGCCTGCTTCAGATTCTGTGTCTTCCCCCTTCTCTCTGCCTCTCTCCCACTTGCACTCTGTCTCTGTCTCTCTAGAGGGACTTAAGTGGAAAAGGAAAGACCATAAATAAAAGAAAATCATGGAAGAAAAAATTATTGTTAAAAGCAAACACATAGTAAAGGTAGTGGATGGGGGCACCTGGGTGGCTTAGTCGGTTAAGCGTCCGACTTTCGCTTAGGTCATGATCTCGCAGTTCATGGGTTCGAGCCCCGCGTCGGGCTCTGTGCTGACTGCCAGCTCAGAGCCTGGAGTCTATTTCAGAGTCTGTGTGTGTCTCTCTCTCTGACCCTCCCCTGCTCACGCTGTCTCTCTCTCCTAGAAATAAATAAAAATATTTTTTAAAAAAGGTAGTGGATGAACTATTTATAAAGTTACTATGAAGGCTAAAAGATAAAAGTAGTAAAATCAACTATATCTATAATATATACTTAAGAGATACACAAAAAGGTGTAACATATGACATCAAATACATTAAATGTGGAGGGAAGAGTGAAATGGAGAATTTTAAGAATTTGCCCAAACTTAAGTGACCATGAACTTAAAATAGACTGCTATATACATTGGGTGTGATATATAAACCTCATGGTAATCACAAAGGAAAATTCTCTAACAGATATATAAAAAAAGTGAAAGGAATCCAAACATAACACTAAAGAAAAACATCAAATTAATGGCAAGAAATAAATAGAAGAGTTGAGAACAACTACAAAAACAAGCAGGGAACAATGAGCAAAATGGCACCACGTACACACTTATTAACAATTACTTGAAATGTAAATGTACTAAATGCTCTAATCACAAGATATAGGATGACTGGCTGGGTAAAAAATGAGACCATCTAGGGGTACCTGGGTGGCTCAGTTGATTAGGTGTCTGACTTTGGCTCAGGTCATAATCTCAGAGTCTGTGAGTTTGAGACCTAAAATGGGATCTCTGCAGACAGCTCAGAGCCCAGAGCCTGCTTTGAATTCTCTATCTCCCTCTCTCTCTGCTCCTACTCCACTTGCACTGTTTCATAAATAAATAAACGTTTAAAAGAAATAAACAAGACCATCTATATATTGCATACAAGAGATTCATTTCAGACTTAAAGACAAATATAGACTGAAAATGAAAAGATAAACTAAGTTATCCTATGCAAATGGAAACAAAAAGAAAGCTAGGGTAACAATAGTTCTTTCAGACAAAATAAACTTTAAAACAAAGACTGAGACAAAGAAAGGTATTAAATAATGATAAAGGCATCAATCCAATAAGAGAATATAACAATTGGGGTGCCTGGGTGGCTCAGTTGATTAAGTGTCCGACTTTGGCTCAGATCATGATCTCACAGTTTGTGAGTTCGAGCCCCATGTAGGGCTCTGTGCTGACAGCTCTGAGCCTGGAGCCTTGGATTCTGTGTCTCCCTCTTTCTCTGCCCAACTTCCTCCCCCAACTCATGCACTGTCTCTCTTTCTCAAAAATAAATAAATGTTAAAATATATTTTAAGAAGAGGATATAACAATTATCAATACACCTACATGAAAGCATTTAAATATAAAGGAATTATTAACAGATATAAAAGGGATAAATTGATAGTAATATAGAAATAGTAGTGGACTTTAATACCCCACTTATATCAATGGATAGATAATACAGACAGAAAAAATAAGAAAACATTGGTCTTGAATAACACGTTAAACCAGATGTACTTAACAGATACATACAGAAATTTCCAACCCAAAACAGAAGAATACATATTATTTTCAAGTGCATATAGAACAGTGTCCAGAATATATCACAACTTAGGGCACAACAAATCTCAATAAACTTAAGATTTAAATCATACCAAACATCTTTTGCAACCACAGTGATATGGAACTAGAAATCAATTACAAGAAAAAGAGAAACACACACACACACACACACACACACACACACACACACACACACACACCCATCCACAAATCTATGAAATGCAGGGGGAAAAAAAACAGTTCTAAGAGAGAAGCTTATAGCAATGCAGGCCTACATCAGGAAATCAGATATTTTTCTTGATATTTTTCTAACTTTACACCTAAAGGAACTGGTAAAAGAAGAATTAAAAAAAAAAAAAAAGCCCAAAGTTAGGAGAAGGTAGGAAAGAATAAAGATTAGAATGAGGGGCTCTTGGGTGGCTCAGTTGATGAAGTGTCCAACTCTTGACCTTGGCTCAGGTCATAATCTTACGGTTTGTGAGTTTTAGTCCCACATTGGGCTCTGCTGACAGCATGTACCCTGCTTGGGATTCCCTCACTCTTCTGTGTCCCTTTTCTGCTTGCTCTGTCTCAAAAATAAACATAAGAAAAATCTGTAAGAGATTAAAGCTGAAATAGAGATTAAAAAAATAGAAGAGATGAATGAAATTAAGATCTGGTTCCTTGAAAATATAAATAAAATTGATAAATCTTTAACAAGACTTGTCAGGAAAAAGAATTCAAATAAAATTTACAACTGACAACATAAAACTACAAGAGATTATAAAAGGCCTCTATAAACAATTATATGCCAACGAATTTGAAAATGCAAAAGAAATGGATAAAATCTAGAAACATGCAATCTTCTAAGACTAAATCATGAAAAAAAAGTCTGAACAGACTGAGTGCTAGAAATGAAATCAAATCAGTACTCAAAAAGTCCCAAGAAACAAAAGGCCAGGAGCCGATGACTTCACAGGTGAATTTACTAAACATTTAAAGAGTTAATACCTATCCTTCTCAAATTATTCCAAAAAATGAAGAGTAAGGGATGCTTCTAAGTTTATTCTACCAGGCCAGCATTAATCTGATAGAAAACAAGACAAGGACACTCCAAAAATTACAGGCCAATATACTTGACACACATAAAGGCAAACATATTCAATAAAATATTAGCAAGCCAAATTCAGTACTACACTGAAAGGAAATACACCACAATCAAGTGGTATTTACTACAGGGATACAAGGATGGTTCATTATCTGCAAATTAATCAATGTGATACACCACATTAACAAAGTGAAAGACAAAAATCGTAAGATCATCTCGATAGGTGAAGAAAAATGATTTGACAAAATTCAACATCCATTACAATAAAACCTTTTAACAAGTGGGTATAAAAGCAACATTCTTCAAGATAATATAAGCCATATTTGACAATCACACTGCTAACACACTCAATGGTGAAAAACTGAAAGTTTTTTTTTTCCTTAAGTTTATTTTGAGAGAGATGCGCACACATATGCGTGTGGGGTTGAGTCAGAGAGAGAGTGGGATAATCCCAGGCAGTCTTCCTGTGGTCAGTGCAGAGCCCAACACACTCAAACTCATAAGCCATGAGATCATGACCTGAGCTGAAATCAAGAGTCAGACACTTAGGCGATTAGAGCAAGACAGTGGAGAAATAGGGAGCTTCCTGCATTTCTCTCACTCCCCTCTCTCAAACAGAGAAGGCCTGAAAGCCATAGAACACGGAACCACAGGAGTCTGGGAGGAAAAGAGACAGAGTACACTGAGAAGGCAACCTCATAGATGAGTGAGTGCAAATGGAGAAGATAAAAACGGGCCGGGATCCAGAGACACGGAGGGAGGGTTGGGAATCCCCTTCGCGGGGAGCCAAGGTGAGTCAAGGGGAAAAGAAAGAGCAGCTGAAACTGCTCATAGATAAAACTGTCCCTGGAGAAGCGAAAAACCTCAGCTTGGGACGGAGAGTGATCCTATTTCTAGCTGTGGTGCTGACTTTGGGCTGGGTGCCCCGCTCCCAGACAGCACCAGGGGAAACTGTTCCACTGGCCTCCTGGCTCGAGCCGTGGCAGGGAAGTGGCCTGGCCTGTGGGATTATATTTTGGGTGGTAACAATAAAGCGCATAATAAGACCTGGAAACAAGGCAGGGCACAGGACATAGAACATGGCTCACCTTGGTAGCGCCTGCAGCACAGGGAGATTGGACCCAAAGGATTGATTTGCAGCACTTGGTTCCAGAGGGGACTGAGCTGCTGCCATTTTTTCCCCACAACCACTAAGGCAGGATTTCAGGGAGCAGCCAGCTTGACCACAATGGAGGCTAAGACCTGCCTACACCAAACCACGTCCATCCCCGCTAGAGAGCTGCTTTTTGTTTTGTTTTGTTTTTGTTTTTGTTTTTACTGGAGCCCGGGGCAAGACCAACATGGATGCATTACCATGATTAAGTCTAGATCAATTCTTTCTATTCAGATAGATTTTCCCTTATCCACTCGTATCCCTCCCCTCTCCTGGACTGGGAACACTGGTCATTGGTTTGCTTAATCAGTCACCTTTAATCCATTCTCTAGATGTATATTCTATACCTCCACCACTATCTCTCTCTCTCTCTCTCTCTCTCTCTCTGGAGTAATCAGACTATATAGTTTTTCTGAGTAACATTATCTTCATTTCTTTCTCCTCTCCTATCATATTCTCCTCTTTCTCTCCTTGAATTAAGCCTATTAATCTCTCTGCCTGGTCATTGTCCAATTTCCTTTTCTCCCTGCCCTGTCATTTCTCTCTGTATATGCTCTTCCATCAGCACTGCATACAACCTGCTCTTTATTTGTACCTGGGAATTCTGGTTTTATGCTTTTAGACTGTCCTTTGTCTTTTTTGTTTTGTTTTGTTTTCCTTTCTTTCTTTTTCCCTTTCAGTTTGCTTGTTTATTAGGTTTGTCTGTGCATTTGTGTGCCTTTGTTCCCTGTTTGTCTGTCTGTTTTCCTTTCCAGAGCTACTTCAGAAACAAGCCAAAGTACACATGGTGGAGAGTCCAAAATACCACTACAAGTAGGGAAATAAAATCACCAAAGTCTCAACAAGAGAGACCAAGAGGTACCATTCAAAGAACACTTCCTGAACAGACAGGCCCTGGATGGACAGTCAAGGAGCCTTCTTTAATATAGCAGTACTCACAGGTACAGAGCACATAGCAAGCTTTTAAAACTAACAAGAGACAGAAAGCTAACCAAAATAATGATACAAAAGAACTCTCCTCTAAAGAAATTCCAGGAAGAAATGACAGCTAAAGAACTGCTCAAAACAGATATAAGCAACATAACTGAACAAGAATTTAGAACAAGAGTCATAAAATTAATTGCTGGGCTTGAAAAAGGCATGGAAGACAGAGAAACTATTGCTACAAAGATTATGGAGCTTAAAAATAGTTGTGATGAGGGGAGCCTGGGTGGCTTAGTCGGTTGAGCGTCTGACTTTCACTTGGGTCATGATCTTGCGGTTCGTGGGTTCGAGTCCCGCATCGGGCTCTGTGCTGACTGCCAGCTCGGAGCCTGGAGCCTGTTTCAGTCTGTGACTCCCTCTCTCTGACTCTCCCCTGCTCGCGCTGTCTTCTCTCTCTCTCTCTCAGAAATAAATAAAACATTAAAAAAATAGTTGTGATGAATTAAAAAATGCTATAAATGAAGTGCATAATAAAATGGAGGCAGCTAATGCACGGATTGAAGAGGCAGAGAGGAGAATAGGTGAATTAGAAGACACAATTATAGAAAAAGAGGAAGCCAAGAAAAAGAGGGATAAACTGATCCAGGAGCATGAAAGGAGAATTCGATATCTGAGTGAGGCAATCAAATGGAATAATGTCTATATCATAGGAATTCCAGAAGAAGAAGAGAGAGGAAAAGGCTCTGAAGGAGTCCTTCGATAATTTATAGCTGAGAACTTGCCCAATCTGGGGAAGGAAACAGACATTGAAATCCAAGAGGCACAGAGAACTCCTCTCAAACGTAACTTGAATCGATCTTCTGCACGACATAGCATAGTGATACGGGCAAAATATAAGGATAAAGAGAGAATTCTGAAAGCAGCTATGGAGAAAAGGGCCCTAACATACAAAGAGAAACCTATCAGAGTGGTGACAGACCTATCTATCTACTGAAACTTGGCAGGCCAGAAAGTTATGGCAGTAAATCTTCAATGTGATGAACAGAAAAAATATGCAGCCAAGAATCCTCTATCCAGCAAGTCTATTCTTCGGAATAGAAAGAGATAAAAGTCTTACCAAATAAACAAAAATTGAAATATTTCATCACCACTAAACTAGCCCCACAAGAAATCCTAAGGGAGACTCTATGACAAAAATGTTGCAAGGAAAACTGGTTGCAAGATATCAGAGACACCACTACAAGCATGAATCCTACAAAGAACACAATGACTCTAAACTCATAGTTTTCAATAACACTGAATGTAAACGGGCTAAATGTTCCAATCAAAAGACATAGGGTAGCCGAATAGATAAAAAAATCAAAACTCATCTATTTGCTGTCTACAAGAAACTCATTGTAAACCTGAGGACACCTTCAGATTGAAATTAAGGGGATGAAGAAATATATGTATTGCTACGGGAAGTCAAAAGAAAGCTGGAGTAGCCATACTTAGACAAAACGGACTTTAAAGGCAGTAACAAGGGATGAAGAAGGACATTACATAATAATTACAGGGTCTATCCATCAGGAAGAGCAACAATTATAAATGTCTATGCAGCAAATACAGGAGTACCCAAATACATAAAACAATCACAAACAAACAATCTTATGGGTAAGAATGTGTTTAATACTCCACTTACAGCAATGGATAGATCAACTAGACAGAATATCACTTCAGAAACAATGGACCTGAATGACACATTGGACCAGATGGATTTGACAGATATATTTAGAACTCTACATCCTAAGGCTATGGAATTCACTTTCTTCTCAAGTGTGCAGGGCACAGTCTCCAAGATAGATCACATACTGGGTCATAAAGCAGCCCTGAATAAATATAAAAGAAGTGATATCTATCTTGCACACTTTCAGATCACAATGCTATGAAACTTTAAACCAAACACAGGAAAAAAACTGGAAAACCTCCAAAAACATGGAGGTTAAAGAACACCCTACTAAAGAACGAATGAGCCAATCAGGCAATTAGAGAAGAAATTTAAAAATATATGGAAACAAATGAAAATGAAAATACAACAATCCAAACTCTATGGGATGCAGCAAAGGCAGTCCTAAGAAGAAAGTACACTACAATCAAGGCATATTTCAAGAAATTAGAAAAATCACAAATACAAAATCTAACAGCACACCTAAAGGAACTAGGAGGAGGCCAACAAGAACACCCCAAACCCAGCAGAAGAAGAGAAATAATAAAAGTCAGGGCAGAAATAAACAATATAGAAACAAACAAAAAACAAAAACAAAAACAAACACAAGAAAACAGTTGAATAGACCAATGCAACCAAGAGTTGGTTTTTTGAAAAATAAACAGAATTGACAAACTCTATCGAGGCTTCTCAAAAAGAAAAGAGAGAGCACCTAATAGGCAAAATTATGAATAAAAATGGATTTATTACAGCCAATCCCTCAAAATATAAGCAATCATCAGTGAATACTATGAAAAATTTTATACCAACAAACTGGACAACTTAGAAGAAATGGACAAATTCCTAAACACACACTTGCTACCAAAATTCACACATGAAGAGATAGAAAATCTGAGCAGACCCATAACTAGTGAAGAAATTGAATCACTTGTCAAAAATCTCCCAACAAATAAGAGCCGTGGGCCAGATGGCTTTCCTGGGGAATTCTACCAGACATTTAAATCAGAGTTAATACCCATTCTTCTCAAGCTATTCCAGAAAATAGAAATAGAAGGAAAACTTCCAGACTCATTCTATGAAGCCAGCATCACTTTGATTTCCAAGCCAGACAGGGACCCAGCAAAAAAAAGAGAACTACAGACCAATATCCTTGATGAATACAGATGCAAAAATACTCAACACGATACTACCAAATTGAATTCAACAGCACATAAAAAGAATAATTCACCATGATCAAGTGGGATTCATTCCTGGGTTACAGGACTGGTTCAATATTCACAAATCAATCAATGTAATACATCACATTAGGGGCACATGGGTGGCTCAGTTGATTAAGCATCTGACTTTGGCTCAGGTCATGATCACACGGTCTATGGGTTCAACGCCTGTGTCAGTCTCTGTGCTAATGGCTAGCTCAGACACTGGAGCCTGCTTTAGATCCTGTATCTCCTTCTCTCTCTGACCCTCCCCTGCTCATGCAGTTTCTCTCTCTCCAAAAAAAAAACAAACATATATTTAAAAAAACACATCACATTAATAAAAGAAAAGATAAAAACTGTATGATCCTGTTGATAGATGCAGAAAAAGCATTTGACAAAATAAAGCATCCTTTCTTAATAAAGACCCTTGACAACTTGGGATAGAAGGAACTTACCTAAACATCATAAAAGCCATTTAGGAGAGGCCCTCAGCTAACATCATCCTCAATGGGGAAAAACTGAGAGCTTTCCCCCTGAAATCAGGAACACGACAGTGATGTCCACTCTCACCACTGTTGTTTAACATAGTGCTGGAAGTCCTAGCATCAGCCATCAGACAACAAAAGGAAATAAAAGACATCAGAACTGGCAAAGATGATGTCAAAATTTCACTTTTCGCAGATGACATGATACTATATAGAAAATCGGACAGATTCCACCAGAAACCTATTAGAATTGATCCACGAATTCAGCAAAGTTGCAGGGTACAAAAATCAATGTACAGAAATCAGTTGTGTTTTTATACACCAATAATGAAGCAACAGAAAGAGAAATCAAGAAATCGATCTCATTCACAATTGCACAAAAAACCAGAAAATACCTAGGAATAAGCCTAACCAAATATATAGGAGATCTAAATGATATATAGAAAATTTATGAAGGAAATTGAAGGAGACACAATGAAATGGAAAAACATTCCATGTTCATGGATCAGAAGAATAAATATTGTTAAAATGGCATTACTACCCAAAGCAATCTGCACATTCAATGCAATCCCAGACCAGCGTTCTTTTCAAACCTAGAGCAAACTATCCTAAAATTTCTGTGGAACCACAGAAGACCCCAAATAGCTAAAGTAATACTGAAGAAGAAAACCAAAATGGGAGGCATCACCATCCCAGACTTTAGTTGCTACTACAAAGCTGTAATCATCAACACAGTATGGTATTGGCACAAAAACAGACACATAGACCAATGGAACAGAATTGAGAACTCAGAATTGGACCCACAAATGGATGGCCAGCTAATTTTTGACAAAGCAGGAAAGAGTATCCAAAGCAGGAAACAGCGCGGGTGTATGCTGTGCTTGTTGAAGAGCATAGAGACAGAGAGAGAAGACAGGGCGGGGATGAGGCAAAATTGGAAATAGAATGTACAGGCAGAAGGGATAAGAAGCTTTTTTTCAAGGAGCTAAAGGGTTGAATATGGTTGGAGAGATGAGAGAAGGACGCTGGTGTTATTTAGAGAGACTATATAGTCTAATTACTCCTGAGAGAAAGAGAGGAAAAAGTAGGTAGGTGTAGAATTTACATCTACAGAATGGACTAAATGTGACTGTTTAAGCAAGCCAGTGACCAGAATTAATCAGGTCAGTGTTCCGGAAAAAAGAGGAAAAAAAAAGAGGAGGGCAGCTCTTTAGCAGGGATGGACGTGGTATGTTCCACTGGGTCAGGCGGGAGTTCTGCCTCAGCAGTTGTGGGGAGAAGAGTGGCAGCGCTCCAGTCCCTTCTTGAACCAAGTGCTGCACCTCACTTTTTTGGGTGTGTAAACTCCCCGTGCCGGGGGCACAGCCAAAATGGGTTGTGCTCTTTAACCCAGGCCAGGCCTAGTTTCCAAATCCCAGTCTGCACACCCCACTGAAATTGCCATAGACACAACTTTGCAGGCGATCCCCTCAGGGCAATTCCAAGCCTCTTGCCTAGCCCTGGGGATGGAGCCAGAATAGCTGCTCCGTTCTCCTCAAGGTCAGAGTGGCGAGCAAGGACGGGGGTTCGCCTGGGTGGGGGGGTGCCTTGGATCCGCTAGAGAGGAGGAAACCAGGTCCCTCTGTGTCTTGTCACCTGAAGCACGAACTTGTGGGCAAATCTCCCAGTTTTAAGCCCTTTGCCTCCCCTCTAGGGGTCCAGCCGAGCCTGGAGCATGGAGGCGCTCCAGGACGATTTGGTGCACGGGCAGTTGTTTTCCTGGGGATTGTTTGGGTCAGCTGGAGCGCCAGCGACTGGGTCCTTCTGTGCCCCAAGTGGAGGTTTTTCTGTTTCCCAGTGACAGGGACCATGTTTTGAGTAGTTTCAGCCTCTCTCTTTCCCCTCTCACTCCCCGCAGAGGGGGGATCATCCCTGTCACTCTGTGTCTCTGATCCCAGCCCGATTTTATCTTCTCCAGTTCACACTCATGTTAGAAGGAGTGGATTCTGAGTCTTTTTTCTCCCAATCTCTTGGATTCCGTAAGGTTTCCTATGGCTTCAGATCTTTTCTGTGTGAGATATGGGGGCAAGTGCAATGTACAGAGCTCCCTACTTTTCTGCCATCTTGCCCCCTCCCTTGAAAGACTGGTATTCTTAATGGAAGAATAGAATTGTATAAGACGTTGATGAAAGAAAATAAAGATGACATGAGTAAACAGAAGACATACCAATCATAGATTGAAAGAATATTGTTAAATTGTCCATAGTATCCAAAGTAATCTACAGATTTGGTGCAATTCCTACGAAAATACCAATGGCATATTTCATAGAACTAGGATCTAGAATCCTAAAATTTGTATGGAACCACACAAGACCCCAATTAACCAAAGCAATCTTAAGAAAGTTCAAAAAAGTATCACAATCTCAGATTTCAAACTATACTATAAATCTATAGTAATCAAAAGAGTGTAGTACTGGCAACAAAAACATATAGATCAATGGAATAGAGAGAGCCCAGAAATGAATTTATATTATCAGTTAACATTATGCATAAGAGGCAAGAATATACAAAGAGGGAAAGGACAGTCTCTTTGTTAAATGGTTTTGGAAAAACTGAACAGCTGCATGCAAATGAATGAATATAATGCTTTTGTATTCCATATACAAAATAAAATCAAGATGGATTAAAGATCTACATGTAAGACCTGAAACCATAAAATACCGAAAAGAAAACATAGGCAATAAGCTCTTTGGCACTGGTCTTAACAATATATATCGGGTCTGTCTACTTCGGCAGTCACAACAAAATACGGACGCCGTCAATTAAGCACCTGGCTCTTGATCTCAGCTTAGGTTATGATCTCACGGTTTGTGGGTTTGAGCCATGTGTTGGACTGTGCACTAGCAGCATGGAGCCTGCTCGGGATTCTTTCTCTTCCCTCTCTGCCTTTCCACTGTTCTCTCTCTCAAAATAAATAATCTTAAAAAAATATAAAAAGCTTTTGCACAAAGAAAACCATGAATAAATTGAAAAAGGCAACCTACTGAATAGGAAAATCTTTTTGCAAATGATATACCTGATAAGGGGTTAATAAAAACCATATAAAGGGACTTCTACAACTCCCCACTAAAAAAAAAAAAAAAAAAAAAGAATCCAATTAAAAAATTGGCATAGGACCTAAATACTTTTTTTCCAAAGAAGACATCCAGATGGTCACAGACATGAAAAGATGTTCAATATCACTGATCATCAGGGAAATGCAAATCAAAACCACAATGAAGTATCACCTCATTCCTATCAGAATGACTAGCATCAAAAAGACCAGAAATAGTAAATGCTGGCAAGAATGTGGAGAAAAACTAATCCTCATGCACTGCTGATAGGAAGGAAAACTAATGCAGCCACTCTAGAAAATGGTAGGGAGTTTCCACAAAACATTTAAAAAAAAAAAGATATCATATGATCTAGTGATTTCACTTCTAGGTATTTACTCAAAGAAAATAAAACTAATTCACAGAGACATCTTTGTAGTATTATTTACAATAGTCAAAGTATGGAAGCAATATAAGTGTCCACTGATTGATGAGTGAGTAAAGAAGATGTGGTATATGCATATAAAAGGATATACAACAGATTATTATTTAGACATAAGAAAGAATAAAATCTTGTTATTTGATATAAAATGGATAGACCTAGAGGGTATTTTGCTAGGTTAAATAAGTCAGACTGTGTAAAGACAAATACCGCAGGATTTCATTTGCAAGTAGAATCTAAACATCAAAACAAATGAATCAACAAACAAAACTGAAACAGACTGAAATACAGAGAACAGGTGGTTGCCAGAGGGGAGAAGGGGGGGGTATGGGCGAAATGGTGAAAAGGATTAAGAGGTACTTTCACTTATAAAGTAAATAAGTCACAGGGATATGGAGTACAGCATAGAAAATCTAGTCAATGTTGAATAACTATGTATAGTGACAGATGGTGATTAGACTTCATGTTGATCATTTTGTAATGTATGTTGTACATCTGACAAATAATATTGTATGTCAAATATACTTAAAAAATTAAATTAAAAGATAACTAGCTTAAAGCTCTGTATAAAGGATGAAATAATATCTGTAAGGCACCTAGCACTGAGCTTGGCACACAGTAAAGTATAATAAATAAATAAATATATATATTATATAAATGATATATAATAATATAATTATATTATTATATATCATTTATATATTTTATATATTATATTATAATATATTATATTAAAATATAATAATATATAATAAAGTATAATAAATTGTATTAGTCCGATGGGGAGCACCTACTTTTTGCTACTATTGAAAAAAATTACACTTCTTTTATTAGTGCTCATTGCAAAAGCAGCTGGAAAATATAAGCAGACAAGACTCCAGAATAACATTTGTTGAAAGCAGCCACCAAGGAGAGAACACATAGCTGCAGAGAAGGTATGTTTGGCCCCATGAGAAATTAAATCAACACTTACTCGTGATTCTCCTCACTGATGCTCATAGAACTCACTGGTAGCCAAGCAGAACAGCCTTAGTCCTCATGGAATTGACATTCTACACTACACTGGAGCTCAAACTCCTAAAGACCCCAAGACACCAATTTATATACACTTATACTCTGTTAAGAATCCAGAACCCTATTATATCTAAGAGCAAAAAGTTAATAACTATTCAATATGTAGTGATACTGGTTAAGGATTGCTATGTGATCTTCATTGGTGGGGGAGAGGGACTTCTAGGTGTGTTATTGGTGTTGCCATGGAGAAGATAATAAGGCTGTGAAAATTTGAGTGTTTGGCCCAAAAGGCAGTAGAAGCTTCTGCAGAAGCAAGAGTTGGAAAAAGGGTAGATATTTTCCTATCAAAGGGAGAAAACCCAAGAAAGAAGACCAAGTAGTTTGATGTGGCATATAGGGATATTTCTTACATTATATGCAAAGTGATTATCTCTTTCCCTACACACATCTTCCCTGGCATCTTTATTATGCAGCAAATCTCTCAAGAATAAATATAAAGGATTTGCAGGAGAGGTTGCCAAATGCTACACCTCACCTGAATATGAGCAGAAGACAAGGGCTGAGCTGCCAACATACACCTCTTAGAATGTGCAATGCAAACCTTTTTCCTTTGTTGTTACTGTATTATATACACCATGAAACTATGGCATGAATTTGGTTGGGTGGCCAGTAGTCTGTTTATTCAGGCACTGCAAACTGTCAAGAGCCCCGCAAACTGCTAGAAGCAGAGATGTTTAACTTGCTGTGACAGATGATGCTAATTGCCAACCAGTATCTGTTTTTCCATTTCTTCCACAAAAACCAAACTCTAAATTTTTATTTGAAGTGGCAATGTAATCAGTTTCCACTTCTTTTTCCAGCTTTCCTTTCAACAAGGTGTGGGCATGTGAATGTATCACTGAAGGTAAGACATATGCAGGAGTGTGGGGTTTCCTGGAAAGTTGCAGATGGGGAATGGACTCAGTTCCACAGCCTCTCTGTCCTTCTATCCACTTTTCTTATGACTTGTATTAACAGTAAGATGGCTCGAACCCTAGAATTCCTCTTGTCCATAAGGCGATCTTGAAGATAGAAGCCCCGTAGTGAAGATATTTGAACAGAAGCCTAGCACATTAGGTGACTAATTCATCAAACCACCAAATGAGACTGACTTACCTATTTCTTATGCAGTTTCTAGCTCACTGTTATTTTAGATGGTCTCTTTTATGCAGCCAGATTAATACCAACTCATAGTCATAATATTGCTTTATAAATTGTCATGAGCACGGTTATTTTTAATAATGGATTTTGCTTACAAATAATTCTTAAGTGTTTCCAGAAACTGTGGACATCCATACTACTCAAGTAAGAAATATTTTCATCTTTTTTTATTCTGGTTGATATTATTCAGGTAAATAGTTTAAGTTACTAATCTGCATTTAAGGTTTCAATTTCCCCTGGTAATAACCAGGGGAACTAAATTTTTTTAATGTAGTATATTAAAAGAAAAGAAAATGCAGCCATTATTATACGTGATGTTTTCTTTAAGAGACATAGGTATTCACTAAAAAATGTAATACTTTAATATCATAGAAATGGTAAAGCTAGTCCTATTTATTTTTTTATGTTTTTAAATTTATTTTGAGAGAGAATGAACAGGGGAGGGGCAGAGACAGAGAGAGAGAGAGAGAGAGAGAGAGAGAGAGAGAGATCCCAAGCAGGCTCCATGCTGTCAGCACAGAGCCTGACATGGTGTTTGATCTCATGGACCACAAGATCATGATGTGAACTGAAAACAAGAGTCTGAAAACTGAGCCAACCAGGCCTACCAAACCAGTTCTATTATTTTAATTAATTTCAGTAAATTTAATTTACTTAATTCAAAAGGAGCCGAATTAATGAATACCTAGTATTCATTCTCCCCTTCTTTACTGACATCCCAACTGTGTGGGCAGCACCAAAGGGCTCAGCCTTTAACACCCTGCACTACCTTGTCCCTCCCTCAAACAGCAAAGGCCAAGTAATGCAATTTTGGCCAGGTAGATTTAAATACAAGTAGCTGACACATCTTCCTGAAAATCTCCCTTAAAGTGAGGAGACTTGGCACATTAATGCCCTTTTACCCTTTACCATCTCCTTTCTTTCTGCCTGGTGCAAATGTGAGAACAGCCAACTTAAGATCATTAATGAAAAGCCAAGAAAAGTCACAGAAACCTGGACTCAGATACCTTTTAGCAACAGGACCAATGCCTGCAAATACCTGCCCTCAGACGTACTGTGCGAGCAGACTATAAATCTGTGATGTAAGTTACAGGAACCCAGACAGATAAATTCAATCTCCAGCAGTTACAGGGCCACAGAGAAAGTAAGTAACTAATTAAATAGGAAGTAAATAATGGGTATTTTTGGAGGTGCAGTGTAAGAAATGATCATTTTTAGAGACCATTTTCAAGTCGGCTTTTCTGTACTTTTAGTTGATAATTGGCAAGATCTCATTCTCCCATTATGTCTTCAATCCTAAACTCTTTTCCTCCTATTCTTTAAGAAAGATGTCTTCCCTCAGGAAACTATTTCTGAGCCTCTTACTCATAGATAATTTAGAGACTGTCTCCAAATTATTTTTCAGTTCCTTTCCCTGATTTCTGATTCTTTTTCTTTAATACTACATTACTTTCCTTCTTACTCTACTCTTGTCCTTTACTTTTCCCCTTCTTTTAGCTTTTCTTTACCTCCATTTTGTCTTTACTGTTTCTGTATTATAGATTTTAAAAAAGTATATGTTTTTATTTATTTTTGAAAGAGACAGAGCTTGAGTGGGGGAGGGGGAGATCGAGAGGAGACATAGAATCTGAAGCAGGCTCCAGGCTCTGAGCTGTCAGAGCTCAAACCCACAAACCATGAGATCATAACCTGAGACAAAGTCAGACACATAACTGACTGAGCCAACCAGGCACCCCTGTATAATATACATTTTTAAATATATATTACAATTCTGGAAAATCAGTTATTTTATTCTTTCTCTCTTCCACCATTCCAAATGCTTAAGCTACTGAAATTTTGGAAAATATATAAAGAAGTCAGTTTAGCAGGGAAATACAATGACTAGTACTGTCAGTAAACTGGCTGTACACACAAACATATGTATTAGCATATATATACATATATACACATCATATATACTAGCTGGTATTCTTTAGTGAGGGCATAGCAGATTATTGCCAAGAAAAAAGAAAAAAGAAAAAGAAAAACAGAAAGTCCTTTTGGCACCTCTTGATCCCAATGATTTTCATAGCTTGACCTAGTACTAGCTGGTATAAAATGTCAATGTTTATGCATGTACTACATGAACTCTTAATTTTACTCTATAGCAGATTTAAATCAATTTCCCCATTTTTTTTATACTAAACATGATGTAAGGTCTTAAAAGAGATTGCTTACTTTGAAATAGTTTCTCTTATACTTTAGCGAGCTTGATTTTGGAGCACTCCTCCACACCTTCCACATCTAGTTCTCTACCAATTTGAAAGTAGAGTACATAAAAATTGGAATATCCATTTACCATTTTTACAATGATTTGTGTAATAAATCGATCTTGCCACAATATCTTCTCTTTAGGTAAATCTGGTGTGGCAACAATAGTCCCTGCAAATTATTTTACTTGTTTATAACTTCAAAATCCTTTACCAGGGTTTCAAGATAATTCATGGTTTATTACCTTAGGGTCATTTCATGACAGCAATTGTGGTTTTCTGAACATAAAAACGCCACACAGTAACTAAATGAATATAAAACATGTGCCTCAACAGAAAGAAATGAAGTTGGGTTCCAACAGCCTTGCATTCTGAAGAGAAAATGGGCAAGAGAGTAAATTGAACTGACAAGGTGATATAAGTGTAGGTGGAAGACTATTACTTCATTAACTTAGGAAAAGGTTTTGACCCTTCACGATATCTGCAAATAGTTTAGCTATGTAAGGTGGGCCTCTTCCATTCGAAAGCTATTTTCCAACAGATTTCTGGAAGTAGCTGGGGACCACCAAGTTATCGTCTTGTGACACCTGGAACTGGCGGTGTGACAAAAGTGCCAAGAGTGGGCATCAGGAGGTGTTTTTGTCTCAGTTAAATATGAAAAGAAGACGAAATAGCAGTAAACTCTCGATCCCGTCTGTATGGGAGCCTGTCACTATTTTTTTTTTTTTTTTGCTTAGGAAGTTTATTTATTTTTTTTTCTTTACAAATAGTTTACTGTCAAATTAGTTTCCACATAACACCCAGTGCGCATCCCCATAAGTGCCCTCCTCCATGCCCATCCCCCCTCCCCCCCACATCCATCAGTCCTCAGTTTTTGTCAGCATTCAAGAGTCTCTCATGGTTGGCCTCTCTCCCTTTTCCCCACCATTTCCGCCCTTCTTCTCCTCCTTGTTCCTCCGTCAAGTTCCTCCTAATCGTGCAAACATATGATATTTGTCCTTCTCTGCCTGACTTATTTCACTCAGCATAACACCCTCAAGGTCCATCCATGTTGCTACACATGGCCAGATGTCATTGTTTCTCATTGCCATGTAGTATTCCATGGTATAGATAAACCACATCTTCTTGATTCGTTCATCTGTTGATGGACACTTAGGCTCTTCCCATGTTTTAGCTATTATGGAGAGTGCTGCTATGAGCATTGGGGTACATGTACTCCTATGCATCAGCATTTCTATATCCCTTGGGTAAATTCCTACCAGTGCTATTGGTGGAGTAGCTATACTTATACCAGACAAACTGGACTTTAAAGACAACAACAAGAGATGAAGAAGGGCACTACATAATAATTACAGGGTCCATCTATCTAAAACAATTAATCACAAACAGAAACAAGCTTATAGATAAGAATGTGCTAATAGCAGGGGACTTTAATACTCCACTTATAGCAATGGATAGGTCAACCAGACAGAAAATCACTAAAGAAATGACGGACTTGAAAGACACATTGGACCAGATGGATCTGACGGATATATTTAGAACTTTACATCCGGAGGCCAGGGAATTTATTTTCTTCGCAAGTGCGCATGGCACATTCTTCAAGATAGATCACATACTGGGACATAAAGCAGTCCTCAATAAATATAAAAGAATTGAGATCATACCATGCACACTGTCAGATCATAATGCTTTGAAACTTGAAGCCATCTATGAGAAGCCTTCAGCTAACATCATCCTCAACGGGGAAAAACGGAGAGCTTTCCCCCTGAGATCAGGAACACGACAGGGATGCCCACTCTCACCACTGCTGTTTAACATAGTGCTGGAAGTCCTATCATCAGCCATCAGACACCAAAAGGAAATCAAAGGCATCAGAATTGGCAAAGAGGAAGTCAAACTTTCACTCTTCGCAGATGACATGATATTTTACATAGAAAACCCGACAGACTCCACCAGAAGCCTACTAGAACTGATCCAAGAATTCAGCCAAGTTGCAGGGTACAAAATCAACGTACAGAAATCAGTTGCATTTTTATACACCAACAATGAAGCAACAGAAAGAGAAATCAAGAAACTGATCCATTCACAATTGCACAAAAAACCATAAAATACCTCGGAATAAACCTAACCAAGGATACAAGAGATCTGTATGATGAGAACTATAGAAAACTTATGAAGGAAATTGAAGAAGACACAAAGAAATGGAAAAACATTCCATGCTCATGGATAGGAAGAATAAATATAGTTAAGATGTCATTACTACCTAAGGCACTCTACACATTCAATGCAATTCCAATCAAAATTGCACCAGCATACTTCTCAAAACTAGAACAAACTATCCAAAAATTTGTATGGAACCACAGAAGACCCCGAATAGCCAAAGTAATCCTGAAAAATAAAACCAAAACGGGAGGGATCACCATCCCAGACTTTAGCCTCTACTACAAAGCTGTCATCATCAAGACAGTATGGTATTGGCACAAAAACAGACACATAGACCAATGGAACAGAATTGAGAACTCAGAAGTGGACCCAAAAGTATACAGCCAACTCATCTTTGACAAAACAGGAAAGAATATCCGATGGAAAAAAGACAGCCTCTTTAACAGATGGTGTTGGGAGAACTGGACAGCAACATGCAGAAGAATGAAACTAGATCAATTTCTCACACCATACACAAAAATAAACTCAAAATGGATAAAGGACCTGATCATGAGACAGGAAACTATCAACACCCTAGAGGAGAAAGCAGGAAACAACCTCCTTGACCTCCACCGCAGCAACTTCTTACTTGACACATCCCCAAAAGCAAGGGAATCGAGAGCAAAAATAAACTGTTGGGACCTCATCAAGATTAAAAGCTTCTGCACAGCCAAGGAAACAACCCAGAAAATTAATAGGCAACCAACGGAATGGGAAAAGATAGTTGCAAATGACATATCAGATAAAGGGTTGATATCCAGAATCTACAAGGAACTCACCAAACTACACGCCTGGAAAACAAACAACCCAGTGAAGAAATGGGCAGAAGATATGAACAGACACTTCTCCCAAGAGGACATCCAGATGGCCAACAGACACATGAAACGATGCTCAGCATCCCTCCTCACCAGGGAAATACAAATCAAAACCACACTGAGATACCACCTCACACCAGTCAGAGTGGCTAAAATGAGCCAATCAGAGAACACGAGATGCTGGCGAGGATGTGGAGAAACGGGCACCCTCCTACACTGTTGGTGGGAATGTAAACTGGTACAGCCCCTCTGGAAAACAGTGTGGAGGTTCCTCAGGAAACTAACAATAGAACTCCCCTATGACCCAGCAATAGCACTGCTAGGAATTTACCCAAGGGATACAGACATGCTGATGCATAGGAGCACATGTACCCCAATGTTCATAGCAGCACTCTCCACAATAGCTAAAACATGGAAAGAGCCTAAGTGTCCATCAACAGATGAATGGATCAAGAAGATGTGGTTTATCTATACCATGGAATACTACATGGCAATGAGAAACAATGACATCTGGCCATGTGTAGCAACATGGATGGACCTTGAGGGTGTTATGCTGAGCGAAATAAGTCAGGCAGAGAAGGACAAATATCATATGTGTGCACGTATAGGAGGATTAGGAGGAACTTAACAGAGGACCAAGGGGGAGAAGAAGGGCGGAAATGGTGGGGGAAAGGGAGAGAGGCCAACCATGAGAGACTCTTGAATGCTGACAAAAACTGAGGACTGATGGATGTGGGGGGGAGGAGGGATGGGCATGGAGGAGGACACTTGTGGGGATGAGCACTGTGTGTTATGTGGAAACTAATTTGACAATAAACTATTTGTAAAAAAAAAAATAAAATAAAATAAAGTATGCCACATTTAATCAGAAAAAAAAAATAATGCTTTGAAACTTGAAATCAATTACAGGAAGAAGTCTGGAAAACCTCCAAAAACATGGAAGTTAAAGACCACCCTACTAAAGAATGAATGGGCCAATCAGGCAATTAGAGATGAAATTAAAAAATATATGGAAACAAATGAAAATGAAAAAACAATCCAAAATCTATGGGATGCGGCAAAGGCAGTCCTAAGAGGAAAGGACATTGCTCTCCAGGCCTATTTCAAGAGATTGGAAAAAGTATGAGTCCAAAATCTAACAGCTCACCTAAAAGAACTAGAGGCAGAGTAACAAGAATGCCCTAAACCCAGTAGAAGAGAAATAGTAAAAATTAGAGAAAAAATAAACAACATAGAGACCAAAGAAACAATTGAAGAGATCAATGAAGCCTGTCACTTTCTTCTAAGTAGACTTCCTTGGGTGTTACCATTCCCTCAAAGTCTCTTTGGCAACTTCCTTCCTATAATCTACACCCAAATACCCCACTGAAAAAGACATGTAGGATGGGCCATGTGATCTATCCTGCTCATTCTCAAGAGAAAGCCTAGAATTCTAAAGGCTCTTCTTTTAGCCTCGTCACAGAGCAGCACAGGGGAGCCATGAGAAATCCTCATCAAAATGTGTCATCCACCTCAGGCACTGGTCCAAGCCCTCCATACTCATCATCCCTCTTGTCCTTATTTTATAGGTTAAGTAAACCAAGGCAGAGAAATTAAGTGTTACTCAGGGTCACACAGTGCATAGCAGAGCTAGAACGTGAATCTACAGGATTCCAGAACACTCTTCCAAACAGTTACCATTACTGCTTTAAGAAAAAAACGAAAACAAAAAACACCTAGCCATATGGCTTCCCAAATGCGGACCTGGAAACCTGGTCTCTTATGTGCCCATTTGTTCAGCTCCTCGTCTCCAGTCACTTTAACACCAGCGAACACTGCGGGGCTGAGTGCTTCTTTAAGTGAGGGACGCTGAAAGAGCACACAGATTTCTAAGCAGCCTAAAAGCCCTAAGGTTTCCACTTGCTATTTTTTGAAGTGTATTCCTTAGGAGGCTGATCCTTTGCTAGTCCTACAGGACAATTAGAACTTGTCAGTTAAAGATACAGCATTATTCTCCCCCTTTAACCCCGTGGAATTTGCATTTCCTTATCTCCGTGCACAGGCAGCTACTGATCTGATTATTAAACAGGCATTTCGCCAGCTGCTTCTGCCCATGCAGGCACTCTAATCTCTCCCAACCAGTTCAGCCCGGACACTTTTTGGGGTGACTGGGGTGACACCAAGTTCCCCATGTCACTGTGTTGTTTTCCGCCTTTAACTTCTTCCCTATTACCACAGAAGCATCACCTATGCTCTCTTTCCCTAGAAATTTTGATCCAATGTGCTTTTTCTGACTGAGACTTTGACGGCAGTCTGAGCCTGTAGGCCTATACCCTCTTTTACCTTTCAGGTAGCCAGGCTTATGGAGTAATACTAAAACTTGCCAGAACAAAACTGCCTGGCCTTCATAGCCTGTAGTAGCCTTTCTGGATTTGTCAGAGGCTTCCAAAGTGTTCTGGAGAGGAGGAGGAGGAGGAGGATGCAAGAGCAAAATTAATCGTAACATCACTGTTTCCTCTCCTATTGGTTGTATCCTCAAATATAGAAAGTGCTAGAGCAATCTGTTCAATTAGGCCATAGAAATTATTAGTAAATTGTGATCTACTAGAAAGGAATTCACTTAAAATGAATAACCTAGAAATAAACAGGCTGCTGAATTTAATCAGATAACAGGAATTCACTCAAATAACTGATTGGCCTATTCTAGCCAGCTGGTCTTTTCATTAAGGAATTATGAAAACCATTTTGTACATTAAGTTGACTAAACTTGGGGACCAGATGTTCAGTGTTTCCATTTAAGATTGTATTTAAGTAAAATGACCTCAATTTTAGCCCAAATGATGAGTTGTGAGCTTAATTAAGGAGTATATTGTTATTACCCTACCTTAAAACTCAAAAGGGAACTGAAGCTTTCCTGATAGCCCAATAGAATTTGAGAAGGATAAACAGGGAAGGAACCAATTTTTCTTCCAGAAGCACTAAGGTTAGATCAGGAAATTCCCTTAATTTCTTCCTCTCCTTTGCTGAGTGCCAAACTGATAGGAGATATGGGCTTTGGACATACAGTAGTATTTTAAATATTTGCAATTTTTATTGGTCACTGCACTTGAGGCTGAAAACCAGGACAGTTACCACAGCAGGTGGTTAGCAACAGTCAGATTAAGTGCCTTGATGGCATTGATAAACTGAGTTCATATTAGAAGGTGTAAGAAGGTTACCAGCAATGGGAAGAAATTTTAGTTCCTAGAGGATTTATATGCCAGAATTTCACGGGAGGCAATAAACATCACGCCCAGGTTCTGTGGTAATTTTTTTTTCAACAATATAAAGAGACTTAGAAGTAGATGTTATTTTCTTACTCAAAGGAATAAATAGGAAGGTATTTGTTTAGGAACTAGAATCATTTTAAGGAAAGAGCTAACCACCTGAGGCTAGAATAATATGGAGTGAATGCTCGTTTTGTGTCTGTATATTCATATATTCAAAAGAACCCAGACACCATGAAATTTTCTCCTGTGAAATGTTGCAAGATACATTACACTTAGGCAATGAAATGGTAGATTTTCAGAAAAGTTTGGGAGCGGAGATGTAAACACAAGTCTGTAAGAATGAGTGATATTAACACATAGGTATCTAACAAAAAACATCAAGTACCTAGGAATAAACCTAACCAAAAATATAAGAGATCTGTATGATTAAAACTATAGAAAACTTATGAAGGAAAATGAAGAAAACACAAAGAAATGGAAAAAACATTCCATGTTCAAGGATCAGAAGAATACATATTGTCAAAATGTCAGTATTACCCAAAGCAAGCTACACATTCAATGCAATTCCAATCAAAATTGCACCAGCATTCTTCTCAAAGCTAGAAGAAACTATCCTAAAATTTGAGTGGAACCACAGAAGACCCCAAATAGCCAAAGTAATACTGAAGAAGAAAACCAAAATGGGAGGCATCACTATCCCAGACTTTAGCCTCTACTACAAAGCTCTAATCACCAGGATAGTATGGTATTGGCACAAAAACAGACACATAGACCAATGGAATAAAATAGAGAACTCAGAATTGGACCCACAAATGGATGGCCAACTAATCTTTGACAAAGCAGGAAAGAATATCCAATGGAAAAAAAAAAGACAGCCTCTTTAACAGATGGTGCTGGGAAAACTGGACAGCAACATGCAGAAGAATGAAACTAGATCATTTTCTCACACCATACACAAAAATAAACTCAAAATGGATCAAGGACCTGAATGGGTGACAGGAAACCATCAAAACCCTAGAGGAGAAAGCAAGAAACAACTTCCTTGACCTCCACCGCAACAATTTCTTACTTGATACATCCCCAAAGGCAAGGGAATCAAGAGCAAACATGAACTACTGGGACCTCATCACAATAAAAAGCTTCTGCACAGCAAAGGAAACAATCCATAAAACTAATAGGCAACGGACAGAATGGGAAAATATAGTTGCAAATGACATATCGGATAAAGGGCTAGCATCCAAAATCTATAAGGAACTCACCAAATTCCACACCTAAAAAACAAATAATCCAGTGAAAAAATGGTCAGAAGACATGAACAGACACTTCTCCAAAGAGGACAACCAGATGGCCAACAGACACATGAAATGATGCACAGTGTCCCTCATCATCAGGGAAATGAAGATCCAAACCATACTGAGATACCACCTCACACCAGTCAGAGTGGCAAAAATGAACCTATCAGGAGACTCTAGATGCTGGTGAGGATGTGGAGAAAAGGGCACCCTCCTACACTGTTGGTGGGAATGTAAACGGGTACAGCCCCTGTGGAAAACAGTATGGAGGTTCCTCAAAAAATTAACAACTCCCCTATGACCCAGCAATAGTACTGCTAGGAATTTACCCAAGAGATAGAGGAGTGCTGATGCATAGGAGCACATGTACCCCAATGTTCATAGCATCACTCTCCACAATAGCCAAACATGGAAAGAACCTAAGTGTCCATCAACTGATGAATGGATAAAGAAGATGTGGTTCATGTATACAATGGAATACTACATGACAATGAGAAAGAATTAAATCTGGCCACGTATAGCAACATGGATGGAACTTGACACTGTAATAAGTCAGGCAGAGAGGGACAGACACCATATTCTTTCACTTACACGTGGATCAGGAGAAACTTAACGGAGGACCATGAGGGAAGAGAATGGGAAAAATAGTGGGGGAGAGGGAGGGAGGCAAACCATGAGAGACTCTTGAATGCTGAGAACAAACTGAGGGCTGATGGGGGTGGGGGAGAGGGGAAGGGGGGTGATGGGCATGGGGGAGGGCACTTGTTGCAATGAGCACTGGGTGTTATATGCAAACCAACTTGACAATAAACTACTTAAAAAAAAAAAGACATTGGAAAAAACAGGTGATGGAATAAACAGACTGGAAGGCTTCAGGTTACTGCCACTGAAAGGAAATTAGTGGGTTATATAGGAAGGGTTTTGCTGCCCTTGTATTTGTGGTAAGGTTTTGGTTTTGTTATATTGCCTGTAGTTGATTTTAAAATATCTCAGACAATCTACAGGTGTGTTGTTTTTAATCTATAAAATAGGGGCACCGAGTGAACATTTCAAGTTCCCTGACTAAAATATACCAGCCCTTCACCATGTGAGTCTCTAGTCCAGAAGTTTTAGTTGCTTTTATCCCTAATCAACATCAGAGACCTTAAAAGCTAACATATTAGGTGATAAAATGTGTTTTCATCAGTGAACTAAGTGGCATTTAAGATGGGTATGGGGAGTTATTGTTCACAGTGACATGTCTCACTCCAACACCTCTGTAAGAGCAGAAAATAAGAATCAGCATATCCAATAGGCTCAGTCCTACAAGATACAATCTTAGATTTAGGATTCTGAAATTAGAGTTGTATTTTACCACTGCATTAGAATTCTACAGAGAAACAGAACACATAGAATATTAAATAATTATCGAGAGTCAGCTAAATCAATTACAGAGGGTGATGAGATCCAAGATCTACAGGAGGCAAGCTGGAGACCCAGGAGAGCCAATGATAAGTTCTAGTCTGAAGGCTAATTGGCCTAAAGCCCAGGAAGAGCTGATATTTCAGTTTGAGACTGAGGTCAAGGTAAAACCAGTGTCTCACCTCAGAGGCAGTTAGGCAGAAGGAACTCCCTCTTAACTGGGGAAAGGTGAGCGTATGCACTCTATTCAGGGCTTCACCTGATGACATGAGGCCCACCACTCACATTAGGAAGAGCAATCTGCCTTAGTTAACCAATTTATTTTTTTTTTAATTTTTTTTTTGAAGTTTTATTTATTTCTAGGAGAGAGAGAGAGAGACAGCGTGAGCAGGGGAGGGTCAGAGAGAGAGGGAGTCACAGACTGAAACAGGCTCCAGACTCTGAGCTGGCAGTCAGCACAAAGCCCGATGCGGGGCTCGAACCCACGAATGGCGAGATCATGACCCAAGCGAAAGTCGGACGCTCAACCGACTAAGCCACCCAGGCGCCCCATTAGTTAACCAATTTAAATGTTAAACTCCTTCAAAAACACCCTCACAGAAACACTCAGGATAATGTTTGAACAAATATCTAAATACCTCATGGCCCAGTAATGTTAATACATAAAATTAACCATCATAACTACCTACAGAATTTTGACATCTGTCGCAACTGAAACATTAAGTCAGTGCTGCTGTAGAATGATGTCACATCTGTCCCTAGTAATTATGTATGGTGATATTGGAAAAGTGAAATGGTCAGGGACCTGGGACTGCATCAGTACTGCTGAACACATCCTACGATTCTTGTGAATGCTTGCTAATAAATCTTGATCTGTACAGCAGAATATTTCATTGTAACGTAACTGTGGTAGTAAGACTGTAAGAGATATCTATAGCTCCCAACCACCTCTAAGCTACTGGAAACTTTCCATTATCAACTGATAAAGAACCACATAATTGTGAATAACTCCATTACATTGGCTTATGCCAGACTGTAGCACAGCTTCTATAAAGTCTCTGGGCAGAAAGTAACTTTATCCACAGAAGAGGTTTTGAAATGCCTTTGCATCTCAATAGCATCCATAATAATACTGATCTCACAGAGAGGTCACAGGTGACAGCTCAGCCACATCCCTCAGGTAGAGAGCAGAGGCTTGCAGAAGCCCATAACTCTTTCTGATAATACGGAAAACAGGAAGATAGCACTGTGCAGAATCTGTGGGAATAAAATACAGCCTCTATGGAAATCAGTTGCTAACGGCTGTCCCATGAGCAAAAGGAGAAATAAGTCATTAGGACCCAAAGAAGCAGACCTCAGACCATACCGAGAAGAGCAGAACTAGTCCCTTTTCACATGCTTAGAGATTATCATCAGCTCCACGGTAATTAGAACTGCAAATAGACCAACAGCCATTGAATTACTTTACAGTACATTATATGTGTGTAGATGAAATTTTACACAGTTTTTATAGGAGTGGACAAATGCGGCAATATTTCTCAATTAAAGAACTCTCCATATTTTGTTATGGGATGACTGGAATCCACCTTTTTAAATTAGATTCAAAATTCTGGTGCCTGGAGTGAATTAACCAGGTAAGTACCTACATGTACAGGTTATAGTTCTAATGAGGCTTAATTCTGTACCTTAAATGAAGAACAATATAGTCCTAGAAACAAAATCAATGACTATTTCAAAAATATACATTTTATCTAAAACTATACTTTTTAATTCTCTGGAAATAAGTTTACTTTCCAAAATATTTTATATTTACCATTGAATATGAAATCCCTTTGCTTTAGCTGAGAACATCTCAGAAGGACTGGGAAGGAAAGAAAAATGAGGAATTACTTTACATGATGCTTGTTCAACTGACTATATAACGCAATATATGCTTTGAGACTGAGGATATGTGCTTTTGGAAAACACAATAACTCTTATCAACCTTGCAATGTTTGCTATAGTAAATCATTACATCAATGTTTAAAATTATGTGTATTCAAATGGAGAATAGTAGGTGGTTTCCTCCCTAGGACAGTCTTTTGTGAACTTGACATCTCTTTTTCAATCTACATACAGCCTTCTACTCATTTCTTCATATCTTATCTCCTCATGGCAGTTGGGATTTATTCGGATTATTAATGTCTCCTTTACAGAGGTATTATCCTCACGAAGCTATTTCTTGTTCTGATATGAACTTAGAAAGCTAATCTAAACATAGGGACACCTTTGACATTAAAAGAAAATCTGTTCAGAAATCCCCATGAGACTTGGCCAAAAAAAAAAAAAAAGAGAGAGAGAGAGAGAGAGAAAAGGTAATGAGCACACTGCACTCTCCAATCAATCCAGCCCTCCAGGGAGATTCCTAGAGTGATTTCAGGATGAACATTTTCATTTCATGGAAAAACCAAAGCAGAATTAATTGTAGGCATCATTTATTTGTAAGTTAGAGATACTGAGGTTGAATGTGGTTTATGTGTGGAAACATGGTAGTGTGCATATCTCTATATGCTGAGTAGTGATGGCAAATGCACTGTGGGTTTTTTGTAGTATAACTAAATAATCTTTCTGGAGTTTTACTTCCTTAACAAGATAAGCTTTTCCATTACATGTAAGATCACATGTAAGAATTAGTAAGATTACTAGAGGGAAAACGACAGCTGAGCATTTTGATAGTACCAGAAAAAGGATATTTAGCTGAGGAATAGAAAACAAACTTCTTGAATAAAACTGGTAGAAACTAAATTTCTCTCATGAATTAATTGGGCTCTGCCATTTCCCATAATTTAAGGCTCAGGATGGTAGCTCACTCCCCATTTTGGAGCCGATTTGTCACTAAATGAAGCCAAATGTAGAGGTGCAGGGATCAGGTACACAAAACCACATTTGCTTCCTTTATGGCAACCACTAAAAACCACTGAATTCACACAAAAAAGGTTTCTTAATAAAATATTAATTTCAAAATGCTTCTGTAATAAGTTCAAATTCATTTTTCACAGCTTTATCTCATTTTATATCTAATTTGTCACCAGTTCCAGTGTTTTTCTTTTAAAGTATCCTTCAGGGGCACTTTGGGTGGCTCAGTTGGTTAAGTGTCCAGCTCTTGGTTTTGGCTCAGGTCATGATTTCATGGTTCATGAAATCAACCCGTTATCAGGCTCTCTGCTGACAGAATGGAGTGCGCTTAGGATTCTCTGGTCTCTCTCCCCTCTCTGGCCCTCCCAAATGCTTGCTCTCTCTCAAAATAAATGGACTTAAAATAACTTTCAGATTTTCACTTTTATTTCTTCAGGATTTAGGACTGCACTCTTGTGATAAATTTTGTCTATCTTAGTCTCCATGCTTTTTATGTAAATATTTGCAGACTGATTTAAGGGTTAAGTTACCTAAGGTAGTGTGCCGATTGTCTAGGAGGTTGTCAAGTACAGGTTACTCTAATTTTATATTTAGAATTCATCTTAATGAGAATAGTCCTTATCCAGTCTGACCATTTCTGCCTTTTAATTGGAGTCTATAGTTCACTTCTACATTAACATGTATTAAATCTGCCACTTGATATTTCTTTTCTATTTGGCTCATCTAGTTTGTGGTCATTGTTACTGTTCTCTTTCCACTTTTCAGTTCAACAGTTTTTGATATTTTATTTTGATTCCTCTTTTGGCTTTTTTGCTGTGCTTCCCTACATTATTTCCTTTAGTAGTTGCTCTGGGGATTACAATAGGAATCATTAGGGACGCCTGAGTGGCTCAGTTGGTTAAGTGTCCAACTTCAGCTCAGGTTATGATTTCAGTTCTTGAGTTCAAGTCCTGCATTGGGCTCTGTGCAGGCAGTTCAGAGCCTGCAGTCTGCTTCAGATTATGTGTCTCCTTCTCTCTCTGCCCCATCTCAGCCCCAAATCCCAGCTCATTTGTGCTCTCAAAAATAAACATTTAAAAAATTAATAAAGACAGGAATCATTAAATTATGAATCTACCTAGAATAGTTTGTGTAAAATGTATGAACTTTGTAAAAATAGAGTATTTTCATTTAACACCCTGCTTTTTGTGTTATTGTCATGCATTCATATCTGTATGCATTATATGCATATCCTACAGTGTTAAAATTTTGCTCTAAATATGTCACTTATAAAAAACTTTGAGAAAAATTATAATGTTCTAGGTTTACCATTTCCATTAACCTTTGAATCTCTAGAAACAAATTGTTGGATAATTTTCCTTCAGAGTGAAAATTTTTTTCTAATATTTCTTGCAATCCAAGGTGCTTGAGGTGAATTTTTTACTCTATTCTTCATCTATAAAGGTTTTCATGCCCTCTGTTTTGAAAGAGTTTTTCTTGATAATTTTTTTTTCCTTCAGCAACTTAAAGATGGCATTCCATTTTCTTCTGACCTTTATTGTTTCTAACAAGAAGATCATTATCTTATTGTGATTACCCCTTACATAATGTATCATTTCTCCCCTCCTCTTACTGCTTTAAAGACTTTATTTTTACTCCCTGGATTTGAGTAGATTAGTTATGTTGTGCTTTCCCCTGTATTCATCATATCTTGCTAGGGTTTCTCTAATGACCCTTTAAACTTTAAATCTCTGTGACAAATGACTTTGTTGATTGTATCCTCTTGCAAAGAGGCAGCCTCCATCCAACCCTTTGGGTTTTTGGACTTGCTCTCTATAGGAATGAACCTGGTAGCCTCCTTGAAGCTATTGGCTTGCTATTGGGTTCTTGTTGATATTGAAAATTGGACCCACTCAGGCTTTAGGACTCTCCAGTCTGATATTCCTATTTTGGAATGGGTCAGTTAACAAGGGTAGCTAACAAGGTATGAGAAGCCCATCAAGTATCACTTGTCAAATGGAACTGGTATATTTAAGAACACAGCCAACCTGAACAGGGGCATCATCTTGGCTTTACATTAAACCTGATAATCGTTACTTTGGGGGTAACCTGTATCTTCCCCACTATCTAAAACAAAGTTGCTAGCTCATTTGTGGTCTCAAAACACTATAACATAACACCTAAGCTAAAATCCAATGGTGCCCACTGGGCTGCTGCAGGTATTCAATGTAAGCATCAGCTATGCAGAACCAAAATGGATGGGATGACTCTGGTCTGTGGGTAGTATGTCCCCTGGTGAAATTCCCATTTATACTGGCTTTTGAGACCTTGGTGTTGGTGTATCTGTGTAGTCTACTGTTTAGTACATTACAGACATTTTAAAGTAATCCCCTCTGGAGCCACAAACTGAAAACCTATCATGGCTATTATTGGAGCCATCAGGGACTCATGCAGATGTCCATGGTCAGGGTCCATTCTCTGAAGAGACAGATTGGTCAAGACTGCACCAGACTGCCACCATTGCTGCTTGGATTCATCATCATATTAGATAGGACAAGACATTCACCATCATAGTTTAGAATATAGAGAACTATATGTGATGCACAGGTTACCACCACTTGCTGCTACATTCATAACCCAAAAGTTAACCCATTTATCTTGTGGCATGGGATACCATATTGGACAGGGCAAGACTTTTCCCTACACCTGTAAATTGACTACAGCAAACTTTAACTCCTCATCAAGGCTGATAATGGTGCTTTACCACTCTATACTTTTTATTGTATAGGTTTCTATACACTCAGTTATATCTGACCACAATTGTGATCCTTATAAACAATCCTTATCATGTGTTTGGCATTCCTAACCATTTGCAGGAGGATAGATAACTTCTGTGATAAAAAGAATTTATGAGTTGATTATTAAGGTATTGGAGTTTCCAAATTTTCGCCCACATATATTTGATGTTGTACATTCCAATAGCCTCCTCAAACACTGACAAACAAATTTTTATACTATGTTTTCCACTTTCTCCTCATCCATACATCTTAGTAATGCAGTTTGGTCACTGAATGCTCCCAGAAGATATCGTCTCCTTGTGGCTGCATCTTGGGTAATGATTAAGATCAAAAGCATAGAAGGTTACATAGACCTATCTTGAAAATTAGGAAGTCCTCCCTTACCATTCCTGAGCATAAAGTTTTTTACTTACCCCTAATGGAAAACCCAGACCAGCTCAGCTGGTATACACTTTGGATGGTAATCCCACTAAAAGGGGGCATAAAGGAAATCAACTTAATTCTGGTTCAGCCACCTAGGTTCTCTTGTTGGACTGATACGGTCCTAGATCATAGGATAATAATCTCCTGGTTGACTATATTATTCACTGAGTCCCTCTGCAGTGGCCCACCCAGGACAAATGGGAGAAAATAGGTTTCAATAAGCTGTATAAAAATGTCCCTTTTTCCCCCTCTCATACTTGACCTTTCTAAATGAGAAGGCCCGGTATGAGTAGGTGAGGATTATAAGAAAAGGTGAAGTTATTGATCATTAAATGGGGCATATTGATTTTGTGGTGGTCAAAAAAGGAAGTATCTTGCCATCAAGGGGAGGAACACATCAGACACTAGAAGAGAGGTATATTAGTATTTGTTTCTCAGAAGCATCTCTTGTACCTCCCATGTAAAGTATCTGTCAACACATCTGGATGCTTTCCCCACGTCCATTCTTATAGCCCTTTCTCAGCCCCATGAGACAGACTAATTCCGCCCAGCTCATAGTATAGACAACCAGGACAGCTTGGACTGACTTCTCTCAAGTAATTCCTCTAAAACAAGGACTTGGCTAAATTAAAATATCTGTGGACCCTAAGGTTTACTAGCTGGATAGGAGACTAGTTAGAAGTCCAGTCAACCTCTAGCCCTGACAAATGCAGATTCTACTTTGAGGGCATCAATAATTGTAAGCAATACTTCATTCTAAGGGTACAATGCACATTTGCTTATGTAGAAGCCAGGCATTAGTTGGACTTCTTCCTGAAAACATGGTGATTTGACCTTAGAAGACATTCAAATAGTTAAAATGGCCAACTGACACATGAAAAAATGCTTAACATCATTGATCATTAGGGAAATACAAATTAAAACCGCAGTGAGATACCACCTCACACTGTCAGAATGGTTAACATTAACAACTCAGGCAACAACAGATGTTGGGAAGGATGCAGAGAAAGACAATCTTTTGGACTGCTGGTGGCGAATGCAAACTGATTTAGCCACTCTGGAAAACAGTATGGAGGTTCCTCAAAAAATTAAGAACAGAACTACCCTATAACCCAGCAATTGCATTACTAGGTATCTAGTATGTAGGTACCTATCTAGATATCTAGGTATCTAGTATCAAGGGGTATAGGTGTGCTGTTTCAAAGGGGCACATACACCCCAATGTTTATAGCACTGCTATCAACAATAGTCAAAGTATGGAAAGAGCCCAAATGTCCATCGACAGGTGAATGGATAAAGATGATGTGGTGGATCTATACACAATGGAGTATTACTGGCCAAACTGAATGAAATATTTACAACAATGTGTATGAGACTAGAGGGCATTATGCTAAGTGAAATTAGTCAGAGAAAGACAAATATCATATGACTTCACTCCTTGAGGAATTTAAGATACAAAACAGGTGAACATAAGGAAAGCAAAAATATAAAAACAGGGAATGGGACAAAGCAGAAGAGACTCTTAAATATAAAGAATAAACTAAAGGTTGCTGGGGGGGCTATGGGTGGGGGCATGAGCTAAATGGGCAAGGGTCATTAAGGACGACACTTGCTGGGATGAGCACTGGGTGTTATATGTAGGGGATGAATAACTGGATTCTATTCCTGAAATCATTATTGCTCTATATGCTAACTTGGGTATAAATTTAAAAAAATAAATTAATGAAAAAAACAGAAAAGAAAAACAAAACACTACCAGTAGATCAGGTAGGCCTCATACAACTGTGGAAAACTCTTCAAAATTTGGTCACCCTTAGTTACTCAGAGGAGATTCCTGAAGAGAGAAAAATCTTTTTATATATACCATATAGGTAGTTATTCCTACAATGAGAGTTATCCAATTTGAGAAGGTAGTACGAACTTGGTTCCTAAGTTAGCAGATGTAGCAGACATGATCACTAATAGCATTCATATAACCAGCAACTCAATGGACAGAGCTGCTTTACATGACCAAATTGCCCTACACATTTCTCCCTGCGGGACAAGATGAAGTCTGTGTAATCAATGTTACATTTTATTGTAACTGGATTAAAATTTTTAGACCAAGTAAAATGGTTAATTCAGGAATTTAAGAAAATTACCTGGAATTCTATGGTAAAACTTGATAGCTTATGGAATTTATTCAGCTAGCCGAATCCAGCTGCAGGGTTTAAGGGGGTAGGGTGCAGGAAGGGGGGAATGATCAATACTGCAGATTGGTTCCCTCCTGCGGCTTTGAGTCCTGGTGATAACAGTCTTAAATAATAGGTGAAACAAATTCATGAACTTTGTTCGGGCCTACATTGTTCAGATTAATAAGGGTGGACAACAGAGTGGTATACACATGGAGAAGTTCTCCAGGAGCTGAGACAGTATTAATGAGGGGCAGATATTGTAGGGGTAGGTTTCTCCAGGGCTTACTCATGTTTTTGCAGGTGTCATAAAAGAGGTAGTTATTATTCCTTGTTCTGAACTATCTTTTTAAGGATGTGTGTATAGAGAACAACTTTGGAAAACAGAGATGGTGTTTCTACCCAAAGCAAAGAGCATTCTCAAACGTAATAAAGTTAACATTTCCCTCCAGAGCAAAGGACAGGCATGCTTATTTCCAATTATGAAATATTAGTGTCCTAATCCCCAAGTTCCTGTCCTCTAACACAATCCACAGCAGGCATGAGTGCTTGCTGTTTTTCTTTACATAGTGGTGTAGAAATTGGGATTGGAGGGGCGCCTGGGTGGCTTAGTCAGTTAAGCGTCCGACTTTCGCTTGGGTCATGATCTCAAGGTTCGTGGGTTTGAGCCCCGCATCGGGCTCTGTGCTGACTGCCCGCTCAGAGCCTAGAGCCTTTTTCAGAGTCTGTCATTCCCTCTCTCTGACCCTCCCCTGCTCATGCTGTCTGTCTCTCCTAAAAATAAAACATTAAAAAAATTAAAAAAAAAAAAAAGAAATTGGGATTGGAAACCATGCAAATGTAAATGCAGCTACTCTAGCTACTGCTATGAGTGATAAACATTTTTGAACCAAGAGATTCATGTAGTCTACCTGCACCAGTGGAACTGTGGCAAGCTAACTTGTTAGTTTGCAAGAAAAGTAAAATCTCCAAACCTTGAGAATTTTAATGTTTCTTCATTTTTGAGAGAATGGGAGTGTAGAATGGGCAGAGAGAGAGGGGAATAGAGGATCTCAATCAGGCTCCACACTGACAGCAGTAAGACTGATGTAGGGCTCAGACTCATGAACCAGGAGATCATAACCGGAGCTGAAGTTGGACACTCAACCAACTGACCACCCAGGTGCCCCTAGAGTTCTTGATGATGTGAAATATATATAAGCAACAATGTAGTTTCTGGTAATGAATAATCTTAATATTGGAATCTGATATTCCCCATGCATATCACAACAACCAGTGCATAGGGAGGTTAAACATACATGGACAGAAGTTTGGTCACATTTCAATGAAATATTACTGTGAAATATTTTCCTAGCTACTATAATGTCACAAAAGAATGATTTCCAAATGTAATTGGATGGGCAAAAGGAAATTAGGAGCCAGCTCTGGAAATTTAGTGTAACACATGCCAGTCAGAACAATAGTTCTCACAAGCTGACAATTTTTTTTTTTTTTTTTGCTTAATTTTCTATCTAGCAGATGTCAACGGTAATCTTACTAAGCTGACAAGGCTATTTTTCTCTATTTCCTTCCAAAGTTAATTTTCTTTTTCCTAACTCTGATATTTTAGACTTGAGAAATTCTCCTTAGCATTAGGTTTCAGTAGTTATTCAAAGCTTCTGGTACTGTAACAATTCATGTCTGCTAAAGACAATATTTTGATGGCATGAAAAAGGCCGATGCTCAAACCTTTATAGATCTTGATGCATCAGCCAGACATTTTAGGGAGTTCTCCTTTTAGATATACCAGGGACACCTGGGTGGCTCGATAGGTTTAGCACACAACTTCAGCTCAGTTCATGATCTCACAGTTCATGGGTTCAAGCCCCACATCAGGCTCTGTGCTGACAGCTCAGAGCCTGGAGCCTGCTTTGGATTCTGTGTCTCCCTCTCTCCCTGTCCCTTCTCCACTCACACTCTGTCTCTCTCAAAAATAAAACATTAAAAACAAACAAAAAAAAAGATACCAGACATAGGGCCACCTGGGCAGCTTAGTCAGTTGAGCATCTGATTTCAGTTCAGGTTATGATCTTGCAATTGGCCAGTTTAAGCCCCACATTGAGCTTGCTGCTGTCAGCCTGTCGACACAGAGCCTGCTTCAGATCATCTGTCCCCTGCTCTCTGCCCCTTCTTCTCTTGCCCTCTCCAAAAAGTAAACGTTAAAAAAATAAAAATTAAAAAAAATAAAGATATACCGGACCTATAACAAAAGGATACTAGAATCTATTACTAAAGTCAGTATTAAATATGAATTTATATCTATATCAATATTAAAGACTTATCTAATACATAAGAGCTTTAAAAGTAGGAAGAATGGAGTCTCTATTAGATTATTACACAAAATATTCTCTATCCTTTCTTATGGGAGAACTGTACACCCTATTAACTTCTATCTTACCTGGAACTTGTTTTGACAAATAAAATTTTAGCAGTAATGTGTGTTATTGAGGAGTAGAAGCTTTTGGAACCATCAGGTCCTTCTGAAGTTTTTCCCTTTTTCCTCTGCCAGGATATTGGAGAGGTCCTAAATACAGTATTCCTTCATTCTGTGTCCCAGAATGAAGGGAACGAGTTGCATTTAATCCGTGACAGAGAAGTTTTGTCTCAAGTTCCCTAACTCCCGTTGAAGTCACTGAGATTTAGGGGGTTATTTGATACCTCAGTACAATTTTGTCTGAGATGTCTGACATAAGGGCAATAGAAAAGGTTATTTATCGTCACGGAAGGTGGATAAGATTAACACAGAGCACTTTGTTAATTCTAAAGCACCACAAATTCTACACATTCAAAGAATACAACTTCTGGGAAGCTATTAGCTTTCCTTCTTGCTCCTTTGCTTTTAAGATGGTCGATTCCATGACTTTGTTGTTATCTGCTACTATCAATCATAAATTCTCTGTTCTCATTCTTTCTCTCCCTCCTTAAGCAAGGATTCATTCTTCAACATCCATTATGTTCAGTCACATGTCAGCATTTCTCTTTACCTTTTTATACCTTATAGCAAAGACTTAGAAGTATAACCTTTAATGAGGCAATCACCATATGTGATATTTTGACTTAATATTTGCATTATCAATACATTTTATAGTTACAAATCAGGTTATGCATCTTTTTATCTATTTGACTCAAATGAGATTCAGAGTGGTTAAGGAAATTGAAGACAATTATATACCTGCTAGAAGAACAGAACTAAGATTTGAATTCAGTTTGTCTAAGTCCTAAAGCCTCTGATTCTTCCACTACACCATTATCATAAATGATAGCATAAGAAAACTACAGACTATAAAATTCAATTTCCTCATGAAGCCAGAAATATGTGCAATGAAATATGTGCAATGAGAAACCAATGAACTTCATTGAACACTTTTACTTCTGTGTATCTTTAAAGTTTTTGACTCTTACAACTTAATGCTATACAATTGTTTAAAGTATTTGGTAAATAATTAAATTGAAGAATTTCTTTGGAAAACTCCAGGTAATTGTGAGAAAAATTAGTCAAATGGCTTGCAATGGAACTTTTTAAAAATTTAATTTCACAGGATTTATTCAATAATTTGGAGGCTGAACTGGTTTAATTAACGTTAAGTCTGGAACTGGTTAGCACTTTAATGACGAGAAGCTAATAGAGAAATTAAGTGAAAAGCTTCATTTTTAGTTTTTTTTTTTTTAGTTGATCTAGAGGATTCTAATAAATGCTTTAAAAACCTGTTAACACTATTAGCACTGGAGTAAAATGACTTGCAGTGGGTTAGATAAATCCAGGCAGACTTTCTCTGAAATACATGCAAGAAGGTAATTTCAACAAAAGAAATAATAAATGTTGTAGATAGGATATGAAACACCAAGAATAAAGTAAAACTACATATATGATGTAGTAGCCACATTTTGGTGTATCTTCCCCGGTCACAACTCGTTTTTCTCTGGGAATTCCAAGGGAGTGGGTGTCACCTGCCCAGTTGCATTTTACAATACCCTCCCTTCTTAGCCATAAATGATGAATCAATTTTGTTTTTTCAAATGTTATTTTGAGAGAGGGGGGCAAAGGGAGGAGGGGGAGGGGAGAGGGAGACACAGAACCCAAAGCAGGTTGAAATCCTATCATGTGCTTATTAGCGATTCTTGTATCTTGTTTTGCAAAGTGTTTGAGACTTTTGCCATTTTTAATGGATCAACTTTCTTATAATTAATGCATAGTAGTTGTTTATATATGCTGGACAAAAGTCCATTGTCATAACAGTTATGTACTTCTATATTTTTTATATTACAGGCGTTCTTTTTTGGAATGAATAACCAGCTTATCAAATGGTATTTGTTGAAGAGTCCTTTTCTCCTTGATTTCTCTTGGCATCTTGTCATGTATCTATTGACTTTAAATGTGCTGGTCATTTCTGGACTCTAATATTTATTCTTATACCAAGACCACACTTAATTTCTGTAATTTTACTCTGTAGCATTTCAGTTCGGTTTAGTTCTGCTTCCTTCCCTTTAAAGTTGTTTACAAAAGTATTCATCAAAATTTCTGTATGCAAATACTGGCCTCTGAGTCTGCTTCTCAGGAAATCTAACCTTAAAACAACCAAGTCAAATCTGTATAGTTACTGGTTTTAAAAACATCAATTTAGTAAGAAGTGTTAAAATATACAAGTTTATGGAATTGCCCATTTTCCTTTTAGTATAGTCTTCCGCCCCCCACCCCCCACCCCCGCTTGATAGATTTTCAAATTCTCTTGTTGACTGAATTAAGTGTATGTGTCTTTATTGATAGGATTTTTTTCCTTTTCAAAATTATGACATGGCCCTCTTTCCGTGGTTTACTCCTGGTCTTGAACTCTAGCTTGTTTGATATTAATGCAGTCATACTGGTGGTCTTCTGTTTGATATTTGCATAATATATCTTTTTAATGTTTCTATATTTAAAATAACCTAAATATTTAGAGTGCCTTTATACTTATAGAACTTCCTTTAAAAACATCATAAAGTTGTATCTTGCTTTTTTATCCATTGTGATCATCTCTGCCTTTTAAAGTGTTTTGTCCATTTCTACCTATTGCTATGATTGGGCTTAAGTCGACCATGTTACTATTTGATTGCTATTGTCTTCTTGCAGTTAATCACAGTATTTTTTTTTTTTTTGTCCTTTGGGGTTTTTTTTTTTGTGGTATACTATTCATTACAAATTAAGAAATAATGAAAGGAATTTGGGGCAGTCAAAAATATGTGGAAACTTAAATACAAACTCCTAAGTAATCAGTGGGTCCTATAAATAAAAGGTACTAGAAAATACTTCAATAATAATGAAAATGAATACACAACATACCAACCTTATGGGACAAAGTTAAAACAATCTCTAGAGGTAAATCATATTTAAACAATATTAAAAACCTAATACTCCCTTTTTAGCAACTATAAAAAAGAATCAATCTAAACAATAATGAAGATTAGAACAGGTATTAGTGAAATAGAGAATAGCAAAATATAGCAGATTAATGAAACCAATGGCAGGTTCTTTGAAAAGGTAAACAATGTTTACAAACTTCTATCTAGATTAAGAAATAAAGGAGAACTCAAATTATTACAGTTAGAAATGAAGAAAACATTAGGATTGATCTGATAGAAACACAAAGGATTATAACATAATACTGAAGCACTGTATGCTATTAAATAACTAAAATGAAATGGACAAATTTCCTAAAAAGTCAAACTTGTAAAATGAATGCATGAAAAAAAACAAACCTAAGTAAATTTATAGTAAGCAAACAGATTTAATTAGTAATAGAAATATGACCCAAAAATAAAAGCTCAAGAACAAATGGCTTCATGGCTGAATTTTACCAAACATTTAAAAAAGAAATACCATGTTCTTCACAAAGTCTACCAGAAGAAGAGGAAGAAGTAAACATTTTCCAACTCTTTCTATGTTCCTGGAATTATCCTGATACCAAAACAGATAAAACTATCACCACAATATTATAAATTTCTCATTTATTTGGACACCAAATCCTCAAAACACTAATTAAATTGCAACATATAAAGAATTATATGACATAAGTGGGATTTGTTACAGGAATATAAAGTTGATTTGACATCTGAAAATAGGTTAATGTAATATACCATGATCAATAGAGCACAAACAAAAACCTGCATGATCATCTCAAAACACAAGAACTTGACAATATCCAAAGCTCTCTCATGATAAAACCACTCAGAAAAGTAGAAATAGAAGCAAACTTCTTCAACCAGATCAACTGCATCTCTGAAAAATGTATAGCTAACATTATTCTGAATGGTCAAAGACACTCTTTCCCCTAAGATCAGGAGCTAAAAAGTGTTCACTCTTCCCACTTCCATTAAACATTGCAATAATTTCATTCCCAGGGCAATGAAGAAATAAATGGTATCCCAATTGGAAAGGACGAAGTAAAACTTTATTTGCCGATGACATAATCCTGTATATAGATGAACTTAAAGAATTCCTTTAAAAACTGTTAGAGTTAACACTAAGTTTCACAAGATTACAAGCCACAAAAATATATAATAAAAGCAATTGTATTTCCATATGCTTGCAATGAGCAATCTAAAAATAAAATTTCATTTGCAATAGCATCACAAAGAATACTTATAAATTTAACAAAAGAAGTACAGAATATATACTCTGCAAGTTACAAAATATTTGATAAAAATTAAAGATCTAAATAAAAGGAAACACATCTCATGCTCATGGATTGGAAGATCTAATATTGTTAAGATGGGAATATTCCTCAAATTGATTTAGGGATTCAAGACAATCACTTTCAAAATCTCAGTTGAGTTCTTGAATTGTCAAGCCCATTTTAACATTCATATGGAATTCTGAAGGACCAGAGTAGGCAAAAAAAAAAAAAAAAAAAAAAACAAGAACAGAGGAATTTTAATGCAAAGTTAGCGTGGCTGAGAAAAATAGATAAAAGGAATAGAATTGAGAGTGCACAAACCCATGTGTCTATGGTCAATTGATTTTCACCAACAGTATCAAGATTTAATGGAGTGGGGGAAATAATCTTTTCAATACATGGTGTTGGGACAACTGGAAAACTACTTAAGGAAAAAAAATTATTCTTTACTCAGTCTTCACTCAAACGTGAACTATTGTTAACAGTTGAATATATAGCATTCAGAAATACCTTATACAGTATATTGTATATTGTTCTTGTATCTTTGTGAAATGCTTGTGCTCAGACCGTTAGGTCGTTTCATAAATGAAACCGCAAACACAATGAAACCACAAACACACATTAAATAAGCTTTCACTTCTATACCACTTTTTACGAGCAAGGCAATGTTCTAAGTCCTTTATATCTTAGCTTAATGAAATCTGTCCCAAACTGTTCACATTTCAGGATGATAAAATTGAAGTATCTGGAGTTAAATAATTTGGGCAGTTTGCACAGTTGGAAAGAAGCAGGGCTGGGATGCAAACACAAGTAGACAAGTAGTGGGTCCTAGAGTTCACACTCTTAACTCTCCCTCCACTAGCCTGCCTCTGGAAAACCTGGAAGAATGTAATTTAAAGTCTTTATGTGAAATAGCATGTTTTCTACTTATTTTTATTTGCTCCTATCATTCAAAATATTTACGTTGAGCCTTTTCATATGTACTTCAAGCAATGCCACATAAATATTTTGTTATGATTTTACCATAGAGAATGAGGTTGGAATTGAACTACAAATTCCTCATAGCCAGAATTTTATTCTTATTTATCTGTACATTTGTCTTCCTGTCTACAACACGGTCAGGTTCTACATTTTATCCTGTGCCTAGCAAAGTGACTCCACGCTAGTTTGTTGAAGGAGTGAATAAATGGACAATCTCTAGTGAATTATTACCTCATCGAGGGTAAGCCACATAGTTCACAAAATTGGGAGCATCAGATGAATCAACTTTAAAGTGCTGAAAAATGTTAAGTGTCATATCGTTCTCCCTCTTTATAATCTTAAGCAGATTTTTGCAGAGTAGGTACTTTAAAGATACCTGGCCATGTATTCACAACCCTAAATATTCTTTGATTTCAATGTCACTATTTCCAGAGCCCTCTAAAGTTCTCAAACTTTGTTTTCTCTGATTCTTCAGCTTAATGAAAACTTTCCCCTTTCATTAAATTTCAGTTGGTCTTTAAAATAGTCACCCTGGCTTAATGGCTATGCTTTACTTTGTATGTTGTCTGTTCCTCTGGCTTGAAAGGAGGAAGCACTGAGTCATTTCACTCCTTATTGGCTATGGTACCCCTCCCTGGTTCTGCATGGACATGTTGATGTGAAGAGATGATTAAAGGGTCTGAAAAATAGAGCACAGAATCTTGAATGTATGAAATGCTTGTCAAAATTCTATAGTAATTAGGAGTTAAGAAAAATGTGGCTGCTTAGAACTTAGAATTTAAATGTGATGTAGATTTCTTTTGAGATTTTTTTAAAATGGATGGTTTTCATTAAGACTCAAAAACTTCAAGTTCCACTGAGAGGAAAAAAAAAAAAAACCAAAAACAAAGAACAACTGTCCTATGTAGTATTTAAGGTGTATTAAATACTAATAAGGTGAACCTTTATTTGGAAATGGGGTCTTAGAATTGATTACACTAGAGCATCTGTCACCTTATCCCACTTTTCTTGCAGGAACATAGCCAGATTTTTCATTTATTTGCTTGTTTTAGTACATATATACTGCCAGGCACTATGAAGGGCATGGGGATAAAATGGTGAACAGCATAGACACTGTGTTTGACCTTGTAGAGCTGACAGCTTGGTTATGTTTTATCAGTTTTTACTATGTCGTTTACAACTAAACTATTTAAATATATATTTAAGTTTCATGCTCTCCCATGATTGAGAACTACCATTTTTACATAATTAACTATTTGGGAATATTAAAGCTATTTCCATTTTTCATTAATAAATCTACTTGGGCTATGAATATCTTCTGTTCAATATTAATTACCTTGCCAAAGAGTTTTAAGGTAAAAAATACTCACTTAGCATAGGGCTCCATCTAATTTGCCCAAGGGAATCTTTCTCGCTAGGGAAGTCCTAAGTGTTCTGCGTAGCTTTTGCCAAAGAATTCAAAAGCCCAACTAGACAGCATAGGAGTTAGGCATCACTTTTCCTATATTAGGGAAGTAGGGGGAACAGCCACTTATTCTTTGATAAGGTGGCTTTTTATCTGCCAAAAACCCATTTTTGGTGCCCTATAGTCTGGGAGTATCAATGGAATATTTTTCTTCATGTGACTATATGACAATGGATGTTTACCCAAGCTTCTGTGGATCTAGAGGAAATGAACAACCTGAATGCTTGAGAACAGCTTGGAAATTACAGATGATGGTAAAATACTGGAAATACTTAGAGTCCTATGACAGGAAATTAAAAAAAAAGTAGGGAACTGATCTTGGAAAAGAGGAAGGGCTTGAGGGCTATATCATGAAGACAAACATGATCTAGAGTTGAAGGTAGGTTGTCAAAGGAATAGGGTCTCCCACCCTCACACAACTTGATTAAGTGCAATGAATTCTGGAAAACCATTCTTTCTCGTTTGTTCCCATTGGAATGTAATCAGCTTACCATAGCCACAGTTATGAGGATTAAATATTATTTCCTAAGTGCCATTACAAAAGTCTCAGGAGAGAACAAATTAAAGATATTCCAACTGGAATACATATCCTCTCAGCTGAATTTTATTTCTTTGCCATTTCCTCAGGCTGTAAAAAAAAAAAAAAGGAAATAATATAAAGAATTCTGATCTCATCATAGCTCAGGGAAAAAAGAATAACAGACTTCTGGAAAAAGTCTAAAAGTTAACCACAATATATCAGAGTAAATAGCATGTGTAGATAGAATGTTGGCAGGGGAAGAGAAATGAAAGGAAGAGAAGGAAAGAGAAAAATAGAGAATAAAGCAATCTTGCCAACTAGGCCAACCTAAGGGAGAAGAAAAGGATGGATGGAAATAAGGAAAAAGGAAGAAAATGGAGGGAAGAAGATAAAGGAAGTCAGAACTCACCCATCAAAAAATTCCACAGGAGATACAATATGCTTGTTTGCCTTTTTTCACCTTGATACAGACAAATATGTTGACTTGAAAGTTAGGTGTTGAAAATGGTGGAGCCACAAGAATGAACCTGGGTTGCTGGAAATAAAACTTGGCAAAGAACAAGTTTCAAAGGTGAGGCATGGGAGGATCCTGAGGTCACTTCTTCCCACAGACACAACAACTATACAACTACATATGGAATAATTTTCTCAAAATAAGTCGTGAAAACTGGATGAACAGAGCTTCCACAATGAGGAACAATGGGACAGCATCAAGATGGGTAGAGTGGCTAAGATTAGGTCTCACCAAAAAAAGAAAAACTCCACTCCAGGAGTGGCATTCTACATTTGGGAAGTGACCTCAAAACCATAGACAATTTTGGGGCCCCTATATGGCTCAGTTGGTTAAGTAACTCTTGGTTTCTGCTCACGTCTTGATCTCACGGTTTGGAAGACTGAGCCCCACATGGCACTCTGCTGACAGCATGGAGCCTGCTTAGGATTCTCTCCCCCTCCCTCCCTCTCCCTCTCCCTCAAAATAAATAAACTTAAAATAACAACAACAACCACCACCACCACTCAGATATTCTAGAGTTCTGGTCCAAGATGGTGAAGTAGGAAGACCCTGAACTCCCCACCTCCACAGAATGCTAAATTACACTTATTAACAGAACAATTCCTCCTGAAGATCTGAGGGCTGAATGAACAGCTACTGAACAACCAAAGATAGAATGACAAGAGATCAGCAAGAGAGATGGAGACATCAGAACAAAGGTTCCCCACCACCCCCAACACTGCACACAGCAGTGGGGAGGGTTAGTACTGAAGGACTGGAAACATATTCCTGTCCTTGAGAACAGAAGGCAAATCCATGGTTTAAAAGAGCAACTATCATATAAAAGAGATAACACTAGATCTATGTTGCTAAGTGGTGGAGGAACTGTGGGAACACTCTCCAAGTGAGAGGAACTGAAGAACCACATGGTTTATATTCCCACACTACCCTAAGAGTCTAGATCTGAGCAGGACATAAGGACATCTTAACAGGTCTGGTCATCACAGGGAGCTTGCAACCTGACTGAGCCCAGAGTCAACAAACCCACACGAGCTCCAGTTATGCTGGGATCCACACACAAAAAGCTGGGGTTTAAAAGGCTGATAAACTGTGGGGATGCTCTCTTCCCTTCCACCTTAAAAGGCCAGACTAGAACAGGATCTAGCAACTAGCTACACAGAGAGTATACTAGCATATAGAGACATAGCTCCAGCCAGCCAGCAAAAGGTACCAAACATAGAGACTACTTTGGGGACATCGTACACAAGACCACTCTGAGTTTAAGAGAAATAGCTGTTCTGCTTAATTCTCAAAACAAACACAGAAGTCCAGCAAGATGGTGAGACAGGAGAAAATCCTTCAAAAGGAAAAAAAAAAAAAAGCCTCATAGGAAAAAAAAAAGATAAATGAGACAAAGACACAATACACTTGATAAAGATTTTAAAGTAATGATGGTAAAGACACACTCAATGAGACCTTCAATAAAGAGAAAATATTAAAAGAACAAGAGTTGATGGATACAATAACTGGAATAAACACTAGAGGAAATCAACAGATTAGAGGATGCAGAGAATGTATCAGCAATCTGGAAGACAAGTTAATGGAAACTACACAAGAGAGATTAAAAAAAGAGAGATGAAAAGGGAGGATAGATTAAGAGATCCCTTGGACAATATGACAGCATTGAGTGAACAAATGTGCATTATAGGGGTCTCAAAAGAAACAGACTGAGAAAGGTGTAAAAACTTATTTGAATACTACATGGAAGCTTCATTAACCGAGGGAGGGAGGGAAGACATTTAAGTCTGAGAAGCACAAAGTTCCAAAAACTGATGAACCCAAGGAGACCAACATAACAGCATATAATAATTGAAATGTCAGAGATTAAAAATAGAATCTTAAAAGCAAGAGAGAAAGAAAAGTTACATATAAGGGAATCTTATTTTTCAGCAGAAACTTTGCAGGGCAGAAGGGGGTAGCAGGATATATTCAAAGTACTGAAAGGAAAAAAAAAAAAACCTACAACCAGGAATACTCTACCAGGCTATCATTCATATTTGAAGGAGAGATAAAAAGTTAAAAAGGTAAAAAGATAAAGGAACACAAAGGAGTTTACCACCACTAAACTAGCCCTACAAGAAATATTAATGGGACTTCCTTAAGTGGAAAAGAAATAGTCATAAGTAGACATAAGAAAATTTTTAATAAAAAGGTGTAAAAGATGAGAACATATACATGACATGTAAAGGAGTAACAGAGGAAGAGAAGGGAAAAACAACATCAACAATAAGACATTTTTTTCTTTTAAGCATGTTTAAACTTAAATGAATATAGATTGCTATTAGGATGTTACATATGAATCTCATATGTATGGTAAGAACCATATTCATATGTTACATATGAATGGTAAGAACAAACCAAACCTATAACACTTACACAAAATAAAAAGACAAAGAAAGCCAAACACTATAGAAAGTCAATCACAAAGAACAAGAACAAAAATTAGGAAAAAAAAAATTAATAGAAATAAGTATATATCAACAATTATTCTAAAAGCATATGGTCTAAATGTTCCAATCAAAATACACAGGATGGCAGAATGGATTTAAAAGCAACAACCACCACCACCACTCATTCTATATGCTGCCTTTAAGAGACTTTTCTCAGACTTAAAGCCCACATACAGACTGAAAATGAAGGGGTGGAAAAATACTCATCATACAGATGGAAGTAGAGAACAAAAAAGCAGAATAGCAGTATTTATAGTAGACAAAATAGACTTTAAAATAAAGATTGCAGGAAGAGACAAAGAAGGACATTACCTAAAGATAAAGGGATCGGTCCAACAAAAAGATATAACAATTGTAAACATCTCCACATCCAACACTGGAGCACCTAAATACAAAAAGCAAATATTAATAAAGGGAGTAATTGATAGTAACACAATATTAGAGGAATTTAATACCCTACTTACATCACATCAATGGAAAGTTCATTAAAAATCAATAAGATAACAAGGTTTTTGAAAGACATATTGGACCAGATGGACATAACAGATATATACAGAATGTTCTATCCAAAAAAATAGAATACACATTTTCAATACACATTAAACATTTTCCAGAAGAGATCACACATTAGGCTGTTAATAAAAAAAACCTCAATAAATTTAAGACTGCAATTATATCATGCATCTTTTTCCATTACAAAAGGTATGAAACTACAAAGTCACAAGAAAAATGGGAAAAAAATACAAATATGCGGAGACTAAACAACATGATATTAAACAGTCCAGGGGTCAACCGAGCAATCAAAAAAGAAATAAAATGCATGGAGACAAATGAAAATGAAAACAATGGTCCAGTAAAAGATTTGAGGACACAACAAAAGCACTTTTAAGAGGTAAATATATAGCAATGCATATCTATATCAAGAAACAAGAAAAAGCTAATATAAACAGAGCTTATACCTAAAAGGGAACTATTACTAGAAAAACACACATAGGCTAAAGGTGAGTAGAAAAAAAAAAGAAAGAAAGAAAGAAATAGGAGTGCCTGGGTGGCTCAGTTGGTTAAGCATCTGACTTTGGCTCAGGTCATGTCTCATGGTTTATGGGTTTGAGCTTCCCATCAGCTTGGAGCCTGAAGCTTGCTACCAAATCTTTGTCAACTTCTCTCAGCCCCTCCCTGCTTATTCTGTCAAAAATAAGCATTTTAAAAAAAGAAATTAAGAAATAAAAGATCAGAGCAGAAAGAAACCACATAAAGGCAAAAAAAAAAAAAAGTGAAATCAAGGGTTGGTTCTTTGAAATGAAAAATAAAATTGAGAAACTCTTAGCCAGATTCATCAAGAAAAGAGAGGGAGAGAGAGAGAGAGAGAAAGGACCCAAATAAATAAAATAAAAATGAGGTGAAGTAACAATTGACACTACAGAAATACAGAAGGATTAGGGGCGAATACTATGAGACACTTTGTCAAACTAGACAACCCAGTAGAAACTGATAAATTCCTAAAAACATACAATCTTATAAAATTGACATAGGAATAGAAAATCTGACAAGACCAATTACAAGTAAGAAAACTGAATTAGTAATAGGAAAAATTTTTCAAGAAATAAAAGTCCAGATGGATTCAGTGGTAAATTCTAGTATACATCTGAAGAAGAGATAATACCTATTCTCTTCAAATTATCCCAAAAACTAGAAAAGGAAAGAAAGCTTCTCATTACATTCTACAATGCCAGCACGATCCTGATACCAAAACCAAAGATACCACACACAAAAAGGAAACAAGAGGCCAATATGCTTGATGAACACAGGTGTAAAAATTCTCAACAAAATACTAGGGAACCACATACAACAATACATTAAAATATCATTCACCACAATCAGGTGGGATATATTCCAGGATGTAAGGATGGCTTACTATTCAAATCAATATCATAGACCACGTCAACAAAATTAAAGATAAAATCAATCATTTCAATAGATGCAGAAAAAGCATTTGACAAGATTGAACACTGATGCATGATAAAACATCTCAATAAAGTAAGGTTAGAGAGAATACATCTCAGCATGATACATTAATGAAAACACACAGCCAACATCATACTCAATGGTAAAAACTTCAGAGCTTTCCTTTTAAGGTCAGGAACAAGACAAGGATATCCACTCTTGTTACTTTTTTTCAACATAGTACTCGTGGGTCCTAGCCATAGCAATAGGACAAGAAAAAACAAATGAAGTATCCTTATTGGTAACAAAGTTAAACAGTGACTATTTGCAGACTACATATTACCATACGTAAAGAATTCTAAGGTCTCCACCAAAAAAACTCTGAGAATAAACACATTCAGTGAAGTGGCAGGATATAAAATTAATATCCAGTAATAGGTAGGGAGGGGGGCAAGATGGCGGAGAAGTAAGGAGCTCTGTACTTGCACTCGCGCCCATACATCACACGGAAAAGATCTGAAGCCATTAGAAACATTACAAAACCTGAGAGACTGGGAGAAAAGGACGCAGAATCCACTGAGAAAGCCTTCTAATGGCTACCTCAAGAAACAAACCAGAGTACACACGGTGGAGAGTCCCAAATATCACTACGAATAGGAAAATAAAATAACCAAGGTCCCAACAAGAGAGACCAAGAGATACCATTCAAAAAACACTCAGGATAGGCCCTGGACAAAGAGTCTTCTTGGATATAGCAGCGCTCATAGATACAGAGAGCAGAACAGGTCTTTAAAACCAACAAGAGCTGGAAAGCTAACTAAAATGATGAAACGAAAGAGCTCTCCTCCAAAGAAACTCCAAGAGAAAATGACAGCTAATGAACTGCTCAAAACAGATATCAGCAGCATAACTGAACAAGATTTTAGACTAATAATGGTAAAATTAATAGCTGGGCTTGAAAAAAACACAGGGGACATCAAAGAAACTATGGCTACAGACAGAAGGGAAAATAAAAATAGGCATGAAGAATTTAAAAATGCGATAAATGAGATAGATAAATTAGAGGCCTCCAATGCACGGATTGAAGAGGCAGAAAGGAGAATAAGTGATCTAGAAGACACCATTATAGAAAAACAAGAAGCTGACAAAAAAAGAGACAAACTGATCCAGGAACAGGAAAGAAGAGTTCAAGAGCTCGGCAACATGGTCAAAAACAACAATTTCCGTATCATAGGAATCCCAGAAAAGGAAGAGAGAGGGAAAGGTGCTGAAGGAGTCCTGGAACAAATTATAGCAGAGAACTTCCCCGACCTGGGGAAGGAAGTCAATGTGGAAATACAAGAGGCTCAGAGGACTCCCCTCAGATGTAACTTGAATCGATCTTCTGCACGACATATCATAGTAAAAATGGCAAAATACAAGGACAAAGAGAGAATTTTGAAAGCAGCTAGGGAGAAAAGGGCCCTCACATACAAAGGCAAACCTATCAGAGTGGTGACAGACCTATCTACTGAAACGTGGCAGGCCAGAAAGGAATGGCAGGAGATCTTCAATGTGATGAACAGTAAAAATATGCAGCCAAGAATCCTCTATCCAGCAAGCCTGTCATTCAAAATAGAAGGAGAGATAAAAACCTTTCCAAATAAACAGAAATTGAAAGAATTTGTCACCACGAAGCCAGCCCTACAAGAAATCCTGAGGGGGATGCTCTGAAGGAAAGGTTGCAAGGAACAAAGATTCCAGAGACACCACCACAAACATGAACCCTACAAAAGATACAAAGACTCAAAACCCACATATTTCAATAATAACACTGAATGTAAATGGGCTGAATGCTCCAATCAAAAGACATAGGGTAGCAGAATGGATAAAAGAAACAAAATCCATCTATATGCTGTCTACAAGAAACTCATTTTAGACGGGAAGATACCTTCAGATTAAAAGTAAGGGGATGGAGAAATATATATCATGCTACAGGAAATCAAAAAAGAGCCAGAGTAGCAATACTTCTATCAGGCAAACTGGACTTTAAATTAAAGACAATAACAAGAGATGAAGAAGGGCACTACATAATAATTACAGGGTCCATCCATCAGGAAGAACTATCATAAATGTCTACGCACCGAATATGGGAGCACCTAAATATCTAAAACAACAATCACAAACAGAAACAAGCTTATAGATAAGAATGTGCTAATAACAGGGGACTTTAATACTCCGCTTACAGCAATGGATAGGTCAGCCAGACAGAAAATCACTAAAGATATAATGGACTTGAAAGACACATTGGACCAGATGGATCTGACGGATATATTTAGAACTTTACATCCTGAGGCCAGGGAATTTACTTTCTTCTCAAGTGTGCATGGCACATTCTCCAAGATAGATCACATACTGGGACATAAAGCAGCCCTCAATAAATATAAAAGAATAGAGATCATACCATGCACACTGTCAGATCATAATGCTTTGAAACTTGAAATCAATTACAGGAAGAAGTCTGGAAAACCTCCAAAAACATGGAGGTTAAAGAACACCCTTCTAGGGGCGCCTGGGTGGCTTAGTCGGTTGAGCGTCTGACTTTTGCTTAGGTCATGATCTCGCGGTTCGTGGGTTCGGGCCCTGCATCGGGCTCTGTGCTGACTGCCAGCTTGGAGCCTGGAGCCGGTTTCAGTCTGTGACTCCCTCTCTCTCTGACCCTCCCCTGCTTGCACTGTCTCTCTCTTCTAGAAATAAATAAAACATTAAAAAAAAAATAAAAAAAAAAGAACACCCTTCTAAAGAATGAATGGGCCAGACAATTAGAGATGAAATTAAAAAATATATGGAAAGAAATGAAAATGAAAACACAACAATTCAAAATCTATGGGATGCGGCAAAGGCAGTCCTCAGAGGAAAGTACATTGCTCTCCAGGCCTATTTCAAGAGATTACAAAAAGCGCAAGTCCAAAATCTAACAGCTCACCTAAAGGAACTAGAGGCAGAGCAACAAGAATGCCCTAAACCCAGTAGAAGAAGAGAAACAGTAAAAATCAGAGCAGAAATAAACAACATAGAGACCAAGGAAACAATTGAACAGATCAATGAAACCAAGAGTTGGTTTTTTGAAAAAGTAAACAAAATTGACAAACCTCTAGCCAGACTTATCAAAAAGAAAAGAGAGCACCAAAGTAGACATAATTGTGAATGAAAATGGACTTATTCCAATCAACCCCTCAGAAACACAAGCAATTATCAGGGAATACTATGAAAAATTATATGCCAACAAATTGGACAACTTAGAAGAAATGGACAAATTCCTAAACACACACTCACTACCAAAACTCACATGGGAAGAAATAGAAAACCTGAACAGAACCATAACGAGTGAAGAAATCGAATCAGTAATCAAAAACCTGCCAACAAATAAGAGCCCTGGACCTGATGGCTTCCCTGGGGAATTCTACCAGACATGTAAAACAGAATTAATCTCAATTCTTCTCAAGCTATTCCAAAAAATAGAAAGTGAAGGAAAACTCCCAGCCTCATTTTATGAAGCCAGCATCACTCTGATTCCCAAGCCAGACAGAGACCCAGCAAAAAAAGAGAACTACAGGCCAATATCCTTGATGAATACAGATGCAAAAATTCTCAACAAGACCCTTGCAAATCGAATCCAGCAGCATACAAAAAGAATCATCCACCAAGATCAAGTGGGATTCATTCCTGGGTTACATGGCTGGTTCAACATTCGCAAATCAACGTGACACATCATATCAATAAAAGAAAAGATAAAAACCATATGATCCTGTCAATAGATGCAGAAAAAGCATTTGACAAAGTACAACATCCCTTCTTAATAAACACTCTAGAGAAAGTTGGGATAGAAGGAACCTACTTAAACATCATCAAAGCCATCTATGAGAAGCCTTCAGCTAACATCATCCTCAATGGGGAAAAATTCAGAGTTTTCCCCCTGAGATCAGGAACACGACAGGGATGCCCACTCTCACCACTGTTGTTTAACATAGTGCTGGAAGTCCTAGCATCAGCCATCAGACACCAAAAGGAAATCAAAGGCATCAGAATTGGCAAAGAGGAAGTCAAACTTTCACTCTTCGCAGGTGACATGATACTCTACATCGAAAACCTGACAGACTCCACCAGGAGCCTACTAGAACTGATCCAAGAATTCAGCCAAGTTGCAGGGTACAAAATCAACGTACAGAAATCGGCCGCATTTTTATACACCAACAATGAAGCAACAGAAAGAGAAATCAAGAAACTGATCTCATTCACAATTGCACAAAAAACCATAAAATACCTCGGAATAAACCTAACCAAGGATACAAGAGATCTGTATGAGGAAAACTATAGAAAACTTAAGGAAATTGAAGAAGACAAAGAAATGGAAAAACATTCCATGCTCATGGATAGGAAGAATAAATATAGTTAAGATGTCATTACTACCTAAAGCACTCTACACATTCAATGCAATTCCAATCAAAATTGCACCAGCATACTTCTCAAAACTAGAACTATCCAAAAATTTGTATGGAACCACAAAAGACCCCGAATAGCCAAAGTAATCCTGAAAAATAAAACCAAAGCGGGAGGGATCACCATCCCAGACTTTAGCCTCTACTACAAAGCTGTCATCATCAAGACAGTATGGTATTGGCACAAAAACAGACACATAGACCAATGGAACAGAATTGAGAACTCAGAAGTGGACCCAAAAGTATACAGCCAACTAATATTTGACAAAGCAGGAAAGAATATCCAATGGAAAAAAGACAGCCTTTTTAACAGATGGTATTGGGAGAACTGGACAGCGACCTGCAGAAGAATGAAACTAGATCAATTTCTCACACCATACACAAAAATGAACTCAAAATGGATAAAGGACCTGAATGTGAGACAGGAAACCATCAAAACCCTAGAGGAGAAAACAGGAAACAACTTCTTTGACCTCCACCGCAGCAACCTCTTGACACATCCCCCAAAGCAAAGGAATCAAGAGCAAAAATAAATGATTGGGATCTCATCAAGATTATCAAGATTCCTCTGCATGGCAAAGGAAACAACCCACAAAACTAATAGGCAACCAACGGAATGGGAAAAGATAGTTGCAAATGACATATCAGATAAAGGGTTGATATCCAGAATCTATAAGGAACTCACCAAACTCCACACCCAAAAAACAAGCAATCCAGTGAAGAAATGGGCAGAAGATATGAACAGACACTTCTCCCAAGAGGACATCCAGATGGCCAACAGACACATGAAACGATGCTCAGCATCCCTCATCAGGGAAATACAAATCAAAACCACACTGAGATACCACCTCACGCCAGCCAGAGTGGCTAAAATGAGCCAATCAGAGAACTCTAGATGCTGGCAAGGATGTGGAGAAACGGGCACCCTCCTACACTGTTGGTGGGAATGTAAACTGGTACAGCCCCTCTGGAAAACAGTGTGGAGGTTCCTCAGGAAACTAACAATAGAACTCCTCTATGACCCAGCAATAGCACTGCTAGGAATTTACCCAAGGGATACAGACATGCTGAGGCTTAGGAGCACATGTACCCCAATGTTCATAGCAGCACTCTCAACAATAGCCAAAACATGGAAAGAGCCTGAATGTCCATCCACGGACAAATGGATCAAGAAGATGTGGTTTATCTATACCATGGAATACTGCATGGCAATGAGAAACAATGAAATCTGGCCACGTGTAGCAACATGGATGGACCTTGAGGGTGTTATGCTGAGTGAAGTAAGTCAGGCAGAGAAGGACAAATATCATATGTTTGCACATATAGGAGGATTAGGAGGAACTTGACAGAGGAACAAGGGGGAGAAGAAGGGGGGAAATGGTGGGGGAAAGGGAGAGAGGCCAACCATGAGAGACTCTTGAATGCTGACAAAAACTGAGGACTGATGGATGTGGGGGGGAGGAGGGATGGGCATGGAGGAGGGCACTTGCGGGGATGAGCACTGGGTGTTATGTGGAAACTAATTTGGCAGTAAACTATTTGTTAAAAAAGAAAAGCATAAGAAACACATCTCATTATAAAAGAAATAAAGTGGTACCTTGCCACAACATGTTAAAAAAAAAAAAACCACTAACATGAGGCCATCATCTCGCATTTTGAAACTTGTACATCTTAAATAAATTTTGTACCTATTAGCAAAAATAAAAAATACCCAGTAATCAGTAGCATTTCCATATAGTAGAGATGAAGTAGCAGAAAGAAATTTTAAAACACCATTTACAATGGACAAAAAGAATAAAATATCTAGGAAGAAGTTTAATAAAGAGGTAAAAGACTTGTACTCTGAACATTATAAAATACTTATGAGAGAAGCTGAAGGGGGCACAAACAAATGGAAAGATGCTCATGGACTAGAAGAAATAGTATTGTTAGAATGCCCATAGTACCCAAAGCAATCTACAGAATGCAATCTCTATCAAAATACTAACAGAATTATTTAAAAAACTCGAATACTAAAAATGTTTAATGGAACCACAGACGATGCCAAAGCAATCTTAAGAACAAAGCTAGATGTATGACAATTTCAGATTAAGATATACTACAAAGCTGTAGTAATCAAAATAGTATAGTACTGGCACACAAAAATAGACACAGAAAGCAATAGAACAGAATGGACACTCCAGAGATAAACTCTTGATTATACAGTAAATTAATCTATAACAAAGGAGGCAAGAATATACAATAAGAAAAAGACTATCTCTTCAATAAATGGTTTTGGGAAAAAAGGACACCTATATGCAAAAGAATGAAACTGGACCACTTTCTAACACCTTACACAAAGATAAACTCAAAATGAATTACCGACCTAAATAGAAGACCTGAAACAATAAGAATCCTAAAAGAGAACACAGGCAGTGATTTCTGACAACTGTAGTAATATTTTTCTAGATAAGTCTCCCAAGATCTAGGAAACAAAAGCAGAAATAAACTAGTGAGACTACATTAAAGTAAACCTTATGTACAGTGAAAGAAACCATCAACAGAAGGACAACCTACTGAATGGAGGAAGACATTTGGCAATGATATATTCGATAGGGGATTAAGATCCAAAAGATAAAGAACTTCTACAATTCAACATAAACAAAATTAAAAATGGGCAGAATATCTCAACAGACATTTTGCCAAAGACCACCTACAGGTGGCCAATAGGCACATGAAAAGATGCTCAAAGTGACTAATTGTCAGGGAGATGCAAATTAAAAACACAATGTGATATCACCTTACACCAAATAAAAGGAATAAAATAAAAATGACAAGAAGTAACAAGTGTTGGTGAGGATGTGGAGACAAAGAACTATTATGCATAATTGGTGGACATATAAATTGGTATACAGTCACTGAAAAACATGTTCCTCAAAGAATTAAAAATAAAAGTACCTTTTGATTCAAAAATTCCACTATAGGGTATTTACCCAAAGAAAATGAAAACACTAATTCAAAATGATAGGTGTACCCCTAAGTTTATAGTAGTATCTATAATTGCCAATATATGGAAGCAACATAAGTAAATGTCAGTAGACAAATGGATACACACACACACACAGGAATATTATGCAGCCACAAAAAATATGGGACCATGCCATTTGAGACAAGGATGTACCTAGAAGGCATTATGCTAAATGAAATGTCAGACCAGGAAAGAAAAATGCCATATGACTCTATTCATAAGTGTAATCTAGAAGACAATCACAAAAGTTCAACAAAAAGCAGAACCAAAACTATACATAAAGAGAACAAATTGTTAGTTGCCACAGGAGTGGAGGTGGGGAAAATGGTTGAAGGAAGAAGGAAATACAGGCTTCCAGTTATGGAATAAGTCAGTCACAGAATGAAAGGCATAGCCTAGGGAATAGTCAATACTGTAATGGCAATGTAACAAGAAAGATGGTTGCTACACGTGTGATGAATATAACAGCATAATGCATAAACTTGTCAAATCATTAAGTTGCACACCTGCAATTAATGTAAGATTGTGTGTCAACTGTATTAAAAAAAAAAAAAGGCCCACAAAACTTTTCCCTGAGGAGCAATGGGCTGGAGGTCCACATCAGGCACTCTATCCCTTAGATCAGACACAGTGGAGAGGAGACCCCCAAAGCCAGACTTTGAGAACTAAGAGGAATTATGTCAAGAAAATCCATAGAGCTATATGGATTGAAATAGATACTCCAATATTAAAATTTTCACGTTTAGTCTCACTTGCCCAAGGACCCAGTGATAAAACACTAGTGGTAAAAGAACCTGGATCACAGGTGATGGAGACCTCTTAGTCCCAAGACATCTGTCAGACAAGAAACTGCTGAGATACCCTCTGGGGAAGATACTGTTGGGTACCAGTTTTACAATCACATTCTACTTTGGTATTGTTGATGCTAGTGGGTGCCATCTTTGAATGCTTACTTTAACCTGCTAATGTTGGTGGGCATGACCTGCTGAGAATCTTGCCAACTCTCATACCAGAGACAGCTACTGAGGTAGGTCAGTGAGCTGGGCTGGGAGGGAGAGCCCCCATTCACTGCCACAGCTGCAGCACCAAACATGGCTACTCAGACAGCCTCAGGGTAAAGCCCCAACCACTACCATAGCCACAGTCGATAGGTGATGGACCCCAACCAACCAGGCCAGGGGGAGAGCCCCAAATACTGCTGCCACTCCAGACAACTGGGCTAGGGAAAATCTACACACCACAGACCCACAGCCACTGCTCTGCAACAATAGGCAAGCACAAACTTGCACAACCAATTAGTCAATAAAGACATCAAAACATATATAAATAGAATACCAGAGACAAATTAAAACAGAAACACACACATTCCAGAAATTTATGGGATGCAGCAAAAACAGTTCCAATAGGGAAGTACATAGTAATAGAGGCTTACCTCAAGAAAACAAAACAAAACCTCAATTTAATGTTGTATCTAAAGGAACTAGAAAAAGTAAAATAAAGCCCCAAATTAGAAGGAAATAAAAATCATAAATAAATGACAAAAGAAAGAAAGAAAGAAAGAAAGAAAGAAAGAAAGAAAGAAAGAAAGAAAGAAAGAAAGACAGACAAGAAATCAATGAACTTATGGCTGGTCTTTGGGAAAAAAACAAACAAACAAAAAAAGGTAGGCTTTTACCCAGACAAAGCAAGAAAAAAAAGAGAGCTCAAATAAAATCAGAATTAAAAGGGAAGTTGCAACTAATACCACAGGAATATTAAAAAAAATCATAAGTACTTGCTATAAATACACAAACTGCACAATCTAGAAGAAATGGTGAAGTTTCTAGAAACCTACACAATCTGCCAAGACTGAATAATGTAGAAATACATGAATTCTAACAAACATTTAAAGAAGAGTTAACATCTATCCTTCATAAGTTATTTCATGTTTATAGAGGATAAATGCTTTCAAACTAATTTTAGGAAGACAGCATTATCTGGATACCAAACCAAGCAAAGGCACGAAAAAAAAAAAATTATATACATAACACAGTTAAAAATGGGCAGAAGACATTAACAGACATTTTTCCAAAGAAGACATCCAGATGCCTAACATACACATGAGAAGAGGCTCAACATCACTCATCATCAGGGAGCTACAAATCAAAACCACAAAACCACCTCACCACTGTTAGAATGGCTTAAATTAACAACATAGGAAACAACAGATGTTGGTGAGGACGTGGAGAAACAGCAACCCTCTTTTACTCCTGGCGGGAATACAAACTGATGCAGCCCATCTGGAAAATAGTACATAGGTTTCTCAAAAAAGTGAAAAGCAGAACTGCCCTATAATCCAGCAATTGCACTGCTAGGTATTTACCCAAAGGATACAAAAATACTGATTTGAAGGGCTAAATGCACCCACTGTTTATAGCAGCATTGTCTGCAATAGCCAAATTACGGTAAGAGCCCAAATGTCCATCAGCTGATGAATACAGAAAGATGTGGTATATATACACAATGGTATATTACTCAACCACATAAAAGAACAAAATCTTGCGATTTGCAACAACATGGATGGAGCCAGAGAGTATTATGCTAAGCGAAGTCAATCAGAGAAAGACAAATACCATATGATTTCACTCACATGTGGAATTTAAGAAACAAAAGAGATGAACATATGGGAAGGGAGGGAGAAGAGGAGAGAGGTCAAACCAGAAAACAGATTCTGAACTATAGAGAAGAAACTTTGCGTTACTGTAGGGGAGAAGGGGGGATGGGTTAAATGGGTGGTAGGTAGGAAGGGCACATTTGTTGTGATCAGCATTGGGTGTCGTATGTAAGTGATGAATCACCAAATTCTCATAGCTGAAACTAAAACCACACTGTATAACTAGAATTTAAATAAAAACTTTAAAAAGTAACAACAAAATTGGTATAGAGGGAGCACACCTTAACACAATAAAATAGGACAAACCAACAGCTAGCATATTCAACAATGAAAAGCAGAAAACTCTTCCTGTAAAGATCAGGAATAAGACAAAGATGTGCAGTCTCACTTTTATTCAGTGTACTATTGGAGGTACTAGCCATAGCAATTAGGGAAGAAAAAGACAAGTCATCCCATAGGAAAGAATAGTAAAATTCACTATTTGCAGGTGACATGATACCTATATAGAAACCCTAAAGATGGCATTCACGAGCGCACACGCGCACACACACACACGCGCACACACACACACACAAAATAAAATACCTGAAAGCCACGCTGTGTTCCTGGATTGGAATAATTTTGTTAAAATGTCTATACTACTTAGAGCAGAATCAATACAATTCCTACAAAAATACTACAGACATTTTTCACAAAGCTAGAAAAAAAAAAAAAATCATAGTTTGTATGGAACTTCAAAGGCCTCAAAATAGCCCAAACAATCCTGAATTTCAAACTATGCTATAAAACAGTAGTAATTGGAACAGAATAATTAACTTAAGAGTTTAATACCTGAAACCATAAAACTCCTAGAAGAAAACATAAGCAGTAAGTTCTTGGACACTGGTCTCAGCAATATATATATTGCTATATATATATATAGGATTAGCCTCATCAGGAAAGGGTAACAGAAGCAGAAATAAATAGGACTACCTCAAGCTAAAAACCATCAATACAATGAAAAAACAACCTATTGAATGGGAAAATATTTTTGAAAAATCATATATTTAATAAGGGCTTAACATTCAAAATATATTAAAAACTCATGCAACTCAATATTAAAACAAAAACATCCCACCAACAATCTGATTAAAAATGGGCAGAGGACCCAAATAGACATTTTTCCAAAGACCTACAGATAGGCAACAGGTACATAAAGTGTCCAACATCATGAATCAGGGAGATGCAACTCAAAACCACAATGAGATAGGGCCTCACACCTGCCGAAAAGTTTATCACAAAGACAAGAAATAACAAATGTTGGCAAGGATATGGAGAAAAAGGAACACTTGTGCACTTTTGATGGGAATGTAAATTGGTGCAGCCACTATGGAAGACAGTAATGAAAGGTCCTCAAAAAATAATTAAAAACAGAACTTCCATATGATTCAGCAATTCTACACCTGGGTATTTATCTGAAAGAAAATGAAAACATGAATTCAAAATACATACTGTTTACTACAGCATTATTTACAGTAGCCAAGGTATGGAAGCAATCTACATAGGTTGAATAGATGAATATTCATCCCTAGATGAATAGATAAAGAAGGTGTGGTATATGTACAATAGAGTATTAGTCATAAAAAAGGATGAAATCTTGCCATTTGCAACACCATAGATAGACTTAGAGAGTGTTATGTTAAGTGAAGTAAGTCAAACAGAAAGACAACTACTGTTATGATTTCCCTTATATGTGGAATCTAAAAAACTGAAACAGAAACAAACTCATAGATACACAGAACTGATGGTTAACAGAGAGGAAAGTAAGGAGTGGATGGACCGTATAAGGGGAATAAGATATAATCTATTATAAAATAAATAGGTCATGGAATGTAATGTACAGCATAGTAAATAGTAATATTGTGCAAAGGTCGCATGGTGGTGTTGATAAATATTAATTACTATGTTGTATATTTGAAACTAATATTGGATGTTAATTGTACATCTAAAAAGAAAAACCTTAATCTTGGCAGAGAGCTTCCTAAGAGGAATATTCATACAAGAGATAAATTTGTATTGCATATGAACCATATAGATATTTTTTCCCTCTGTATTACAGTTCGCACCGTTTTAAATGTGCTGTGCATAATAAAAAACCAGAAAACATGGGCACCTGGGTGGCTCAGTGGTTGATGGTCCAACTTCAGCTCAAGTCAGAATCTTGTGGTTTGTGAATTTGAGCTCCGCGGTCGCCTTGGCTCTGTGCTGACAGCTCAGAACCTGCAGCCTGCTTCAGACTCTGTCTCCTTTTCTCTCTGCCCCTCCCCTGCTCTCATTCTCACTCTCTCAAAAACATTAAAAAAATTTTCAAACAACCCCCCCCAAGAAAACCAGTCGATAATAAAGGTATAATTCAATGAGGAGAAGAAACTTTCTCAATCATATTATAAAATTTTAGTGCAAGAACCTAAAACATATTAAAACATTAAAATGATACATAAAAATAAGTATGAAGTTGCCTAGAAGGCCAAAAGCCTTATGGAATTAAATTAGGAACAGAAAGTAAACATTTCTATTATTACAATTATTGATGGATGAAAAAATGATATAAACACAGTAAATACAGATGAAGACAAAGACAATAAAATTAGTTAAAGATATTCAACAACCATACACCATGTATACTGGTAAAGAACACTCAAATAGGATAAACATTCAAAACATAATACAAGAAAATTTCTCATTTCTATATGCAGAAAATAATTTGCCTGTCAAAAAAGCATTTCCTTTTTATTTATAATGTTTGTTTATTTGTAGAGAGCTCAAGTGCGAGTAGGGGAGGGGCAGAGAGAGAGAGGAAGACAAAATCCCAAGCAGGCTCTGGGCTGACGGTACATCATGATCTAGGAGATCATGACCTGAGCGGAAATTAAGAGTCAGGACTTAACCGTCTGAGCCACTCAGGCACCCCAAAAGAGCATTTCCTCTTTAAGAAAACTTTATCCTACAAACTTTTTACTAAGATCACCCTGGTTAATTTGTAAAAAGCCAGAGACAGATAAAGATTCTTTATAGATATTCAGGCAGAAGATTCAGATTATTGCCAAAAGAGGATGGAGATTTTTTGCAGGCAGGGACTTTTCTAAGAAAAAAATGGTCAAAAACATATTACTCTAGTAAAATGTCTTTTAGGAACAAAAACAACAACAAAATCCCACTCTGGCTTTGGTGGACAGATAATCCATGCCAGCTCTCCCTTACTAATAAGGAAAATGGACAAATTATTAAATATGTATTCCATTTAAATCCACTAGAAATAAAGCAAAAAGGGAGTTCAAATCTAAAAGCTTGAATAAAAAGGAATCTCGAAGAGGTAAGGTCTATGTTTATTTTACTTTTCCATTTTAGACTTTTTGAATTAAAAGTTGCAGGACAGAGCTGGAAACTCTAGGGAAGTAGAAGAATTGAGAATCTGAACAGGCATTTGGGTTATTTCATATGAATGAACAATAAAAATTAGAGTTCAGAAGCCATCAAGGAGAAAGAACACTGTTAATTATTCCAGATTTCCAGTTATAATCAACTCCAAAAGACCACAGAGTAGTAGGAGGCTCTAGGAGAACTACACACTAGAAATAAATGTGAAGTGGAAATACAGGAGTTTCACAGATATAAATCCAACTTCAAATAAGCTTGATTCCTGACTGGATTGAGTTAATTGCCATAGTCTAGCCACATAAGAACAAAATCCAATTTTCTCTGGATAGGGAGATTAAATCAGTCAAATTAATTCTAAAAATATCAGTTGCAAAAGCTACAACATATGGAAGTCCATAACATCTCACGATCATATCGATAGATGTAGGAAAAACATTTGAAAAAATTTAACACTCATTCATGATTAAAAACTCTCAGCAACCTTGGAATAGATGGGAACTTCCTCATTTTGATAAAAGAACATCCTCAAAAAACCTATAGCTTAGTAGTGAGAAACTGGAGGTTTTCCCACTAAGCTCAGGAACAAGACCAGGAGGGGTCCTCTCACCACTCCTTTTCAACATCATCCTGAAAGTCAAAGCCAGTAGTGTACAAAGAGAAAGGGAAATAGTGATGTATACATTAGGAAGGAATAAAACTATTTATGGATCTCATGATTGTAGAAGCAGGAAATTTGAAATAACGGACCAATGGAACTAATAAGCAATTATACCAAGGTTGCAGAATACAAATTAGTGTGTACAAGTTAGTTGCTTTCCTGTATACTAACAATGAACAAGTAGAATTTGAAATTAAAAAAAAAAACAAAAAACAAAAATATTTATGGGATACTTGGGTGGCTTAGTCAATTAAGCATCCGACTTTGGCTCAGGTCTCTATCTTATAGTTTAGCAGTCTCAGTCCCATATCAGACTCCATGCTGAATGTCAGAGCCTGGGGCTCGCTCTCGCGCGCCCTCTCTCTCTGCTCCTCCTCCACTTGAGCTCTCTCAAAATAAGCTTATAAAAATAAAAGAACACTTCACCTTTGTGTATTTAATAGATTTAAGTTTTTTAGAGCAATTTTAGATTCACAGCAATAATGAATCGTAATCAAGTGGCAAAAGACTTATCATATACCCCTTGCCCATTCTTTCTCTCCACATACAAACTCACACACTTTCCAGCTATCACCATCACACACCAGAGTGGTACATTTGCTATAATCAGTGAATCATCACCCAAAACCCACAGTTAAGCTTTTATGGAGTGACATCATTGTCACCCAAAGCCCACAGTTAAGCTTTTATGGAGTTATACATTTGAGGAGTTTTGATATATCTAAGGACATGTATCCACCACTATTGTATCATACACAACAGCTTCACCACACTAAAAATCTTCTGTACTCTACCTATGCACTCCTCCCTCCCCTCAAACTCTGGTAACCATTGATTATTTTATTCTCTCTATATTACGCATTTTCCAGAATGTCATATAGGTGGAACTGTACAATACATAGCTTTTTAAATTGGCTTCTTTCACAAAATATGCATGTAGGCTTTTTTCCCCCCATAGATTGACACATCACTTCTAAAAATTATAAAAAAGCGTATTGAATAACGTCTCACGGTCTGAAAGTACCACACTGTATCTATCCATTCATCTACTAAAGGACATCTTAGTTGCTTCTAAGTTTTGGTAATTACGCAAAACTGATGAAAAATCCATGTACTGGTTTTTATGTTGACAGAAGTTTAACTCCTTTGGATAAATGCCAAAGAGTATATGGCTTTATACTTTTCTAAGAGCAGGTTTACTTTTCCAAGATACTGTCACACAGTCTTCCAAAGTGATCATTTTGCATTCCCCCCAACAATGAATAGAGTCCTTGCTGCTCCACATCGTCACCAGCATTTGGTGGGGTCAGTGTCCACGTTTTTGGTCATGGTCCAGATATTGGCCGTTCTAATAGATATGTAATAGATTCTCATTATTTTAATTTGCATTTTCCTGACAACATGTGAAACATTTTTCTTAGGTCTTTTCTACTTTTATTTATCACCATTAAACTTTTATTGTAGATACTGTTCAAGAACACATAACTATCCCTTTTGTCCTTTTTCCCATTTAGCAATGATTTCTGTATTTCAACCTTACTTGATATTTTTTCCATCCCTACATTATTTTGTCCATTGTCTTTATCCACCTTTTTTCCTCAAAATATTTATTTAAATTCAAGTTAACATAGAGTGTAATACGGGTTTCAGGAGAACTTAGTGATTCATCACATACATATAACACCCAGTGTCAACGGAAGTATCCTCCTTTATATTCATCCCCCATCTAGCCATCCCCTCCTTCCCTCCCTCCCTCAACTCTCAGTTTGCTCTACAAGGTTAAGAGTCTCTTCTGGTTTGCTTCCCTTCCCCCACCTTCCTATATGCTCATCTGTTTTGTGCCCTAAATTCCACATGAGTGAAATCCTATGGTATTTGTCCTTGACTTATTTCGCTTAGCATAATACACTCCAGCTCTGTCCACACTGCAAATGGCAAGAGTTCATGGTTTTTGATAGCTGAGCAACATTCCATGGTATATATATTCCTTTCTGCTTTTTTAATTGTTTACATTCTATAAGAACATTTTTTTTTTCCCTTTTATAAAAACAACTGAGAAAGGTTTCCTTTAAAGCGGGGGTGGGGGGTGGGGGGGTGGGCGGGGCGGGGGGGAGGCAAACTGGCTCAAAGCAAATATGCCAAGATATAACAGTAGTTAGTTTGGACTAGGGAATATAAATTATCCTGTTTTCTCTATTGTTCCAGGGTGTTTTTACAATAAGAAGTGTTTTAGGCAAATTTATGTAATCAACTCCACCTGGGACAGTGGAGATCTAGGTGTGAGCTGAGAGATACTCCTCACACCTTCTCATTTTCCCCTCTATTTCCCAGCTTCATCTCTACACCTGACCACATCTTGTCAGAGTCTAGAAGGGCTAAGAAAACCATTTGACCCAGCGTCTTGATGCCACTCCTATGAACAAGAGATGTAGGAATAAGGTGTTTGGCCTCCTCTTATTTGAACCCTAGCAAAACTGACTGCGGAGACTCCCCCTTCTTTTCTGCGATCTGCTGTACTTCCATCTTCTCTTCCCCATACCAATCTTTAAAAAAAAAAGATTTCCCAAAAACAACCGAAGTGTTTAGGTGATCATGGGAGCAGCAACTGAATAGGTAAAATCCTCATGTTGAGTCTGTAAGGTCAGCATGGCAGATGGTGTGGTCATCACTAAAGAGCTAAGGCTACAGATGGGCATTAGTTCTGAGGGATCTCAAATTTCTTAGCAATAACACTTTATCATAAGGCTGGTGGGAGAAAAAGAAACAACAGGTGAAAATAACCTGCTTTAAGTCTTAGACACTTGAGAAGGAAAAACAAAGGCGAGAAGAGAGAGGGGAAACAACTACAGCCATGACGGTCCGATTTGTTCATGCAGGTTACTGATAAACGGAGCATACCAGGAGGCTGGCTGCCCTGTGATTCCCTGGGGAGTGGGTGATATGGGGTGGACCTTGGATCCCTCCCTCCTCTATTTTACTGTTTATCTCTAGGAAGAGCTTTTTGTGGGTGACTTTTATTAAACTTCTGACACAGTTTATATCCCAGTGCTTATTTGCTGGCATTCAGGCAGCTTTCTGTTTGATAAGTCTTATTGTTTTATATGCTAAGCTGAAGAAATCACCTTAGCGAGACAGAACAAACATCCAGTGATTAAAGGCCTAGGTCCCAGGCATTATCAATGGCCCAGCAGTGCTTGCTGCATGAAAAAGTGCTAAACTCCAAATTAAATGCCTCATCAAAAGGCCCACTTAATCCCAGCCCTTTATGAAATCATGTAACATCTGCCATTCCAGCTAAGCTTTGGGGACTGTGACATCGGGGGGGGGGTGGGGGCTGATGCATGCCTGGGACCCTTCTCAGTTGAGTAGAAATGTTTCCACAGGGAAGGAAAAAGCATAGAGTTACACATTCAATTTGAAAGCTTGGACAAGCCCTGAAAGATCAACTTTCCTCAGAAATGCTATGAAATTAGACAAGTCAGATTCAACCAGAAAATCTATCCTTGTTTCCTACTTAATATCTATATCCTTAATATATTCAAGGACAGAAATAGTGTGAACTTCTGTGTTCAAGATCCAAATAAATGTTTTACAACTCTGGGAATTCACTGAAAACCACAATAATTTGAAACAAAATGTAGTAGTAGAATATATGGGCTCTAAGGTTCATAAGCTACTCCCTCTAAATGGGTGACCTTTGCTGCCCAATTTAACTTCCTTGGGTCTTTGTTTCCTTACTTATAAAATGGGTAGGTTTAGTCTGGAGAATTTTTGTAAGGCTAAAAGATAATGAGTACAATAAACTTGGTACAATGCCCAGCATACAGCATATAGTGATTAAATATTATAGATTATTGTTTCAGGCTGAACTAATCATTAGCTAAGGTCAAAAAAAAAACAGAAGCAATTTTAACCATGTAACATCTATGGGTTAAAAAGGCATAAGTTATCAAGAAGCTATGTATTAATTTACATTCGTCCAACTTCTGCTAGTGCTTTTATAGGTGAAATAAGGGATAAATGTTGCAACACAAATGATAGACAAACCACCAAGAAATAAGAAAAGGGAGACTCCATAACCTGGAAGAGGAGAAAGGAGGTTCCTCTCTAAACCACACTGCATCAGCCCACACAGAAAGTAACCAGAGACAGCAAGAGTGAGGAGCCGATGTGATCCCTAGGCAATTTGTGGCCATTACCTTGTAATCACTTTGTCACTCAGAAACAGCAGTAACTGTATTTAGAAGTTTCCTATAGCACCACATTCATTTTCTTTATATCCTGTTCTCCCATAGGTACCATAGGTTTCAAAGTTATTACAGAGAATTTAGGTTCTAAGAAATTATTGTGCAGACATGACAGCATCTGCTCTTAATACCAGTGCTCTCTGTCCGGTGCCCTGGGTAACATTTCCCCAACTCAGGCAAAGAAATCCACATCGGAAGCAGATCAGAGCCTGAATATACAGGACAGAAATTCAGATCATCTCATTCCTCCCTAATTGTCATTTGAGTCCAAAGCCTTCCGAAGAATGGCTCCACTTCACTCCCCAGGCCTCTGTGTTATGCTATGCCTCTGGAATTCACAATAAGAATAAGAAAGTCAGATCAAGCAATTCTAGAAAAGCCCTGTTTCAAGAGGATGCATGCTGTTTCCACTTAATGTGGCAATCATTTGTACCCGGCAGACACCATGTTGTGAGGGAAAAACATGTTTAATTTATCTCATTTTAAAAAGAAGGTGTAAGTTTTTTTTTCCCTCTCAAAAGAGACTCCCCAAACACTTCATAGTTTATAGAGCAAGATGAGAAAACTGCACATGAGAAATTTTCCTGTCATTTTATTGTTTTTGTTTGTTTAATATGTTGACATAATTACCCAGAATATGAACAGATTAAATACACACACTGCAGAACAAATGGCTTTGCTCAGTCATTTTGCGAAGGCGCTAACCGTTTATAGCACTCTGATCAGAAAGCCAGGTTGGCCTAATTAGGTCTTTAATGTCAATCATATGGGCCTCTGGGAAGAATAAAAGCTTTAACTTACTTAAAATTCAACAAACATTTTTTGAGTCCCTACCCTCTGCCAGCCACTAGACATGCAGAGATGAACTAGATTTGGTCCATGCTTTCCAGAAGCAAACTGTGTAACGAAAATAATCTGATTCAGAATAACATCAACAATACGACCCGTTGTTGACTTTATACCACAAGCTGGCCCTGGACTGAGCCTTTCACGCACATTCTCATATAGAAACTTGGGGTCAGCAATTTTACAGAAAATAAATCAAGACTGGAGAGTTCAGTGGATTTCCTGAGGTGTTTTAAAATGTGGATTTTACTATTATTCAGGTTTGGTGGAACCAGCAGGTCCGGGAGACACCCATAATTGAAAATATAGTTTGTTACTCACAGTTCCAAAGAGGAGGCGGCCTGCCTTGCCAAGGAAAGCCCCACAGGAAAGCTCCAGAGTTTACTGGGAGATGGAGGGAGCAGGAGGAAACTGTGGGCAAGAGCCTTTATTGTGGTTACGGCACCAACAGGTAAGCAGGGTTTAGGATTGGCTAAACAATTTCAGCTGGCTCTTAGGCATAGGGGCCGCCCCTAACGTGCCTGGTGCGTGGCCTTGTGTGATCAGGGTCAGGGGAATAGTGGTCTGGAGCATAAAAGCCTATAAAGAGAGGCTGTTGAGACTACAGATTCTGGATTGGTGGATTTCCAGATCAAAGGAGCCTTCCCAGCTGAGTCCTTTACTAACTCTAGGGATTAGTTCAACCTGGGAAGACAGTTTTCCAGGGGCCCTGGATATCAAAATATATATCAGAAACACATGGTTAATATCTGAGGCTGCAAAGCCGATAAGAAATGGAATTTGCACTCAGGTCTAGTTACAGAGCAATCAATCCCTTAATGATGGTTCTACTTTTCTGGGGAAATGCTATAGTATTCCTTCATCCCTTGTGTTCTCTGCCCAGTTGATTGCACTCAGCAGTGATGCAGAAAGAATGCTAGTTATCCATTCATACTTAAAAACAAAAGCAGGATCCAGCTCTTTGGAGTTAAATCTTGCTGCTTCTACCAATTAGTTTTTCACTGAGCTTTAATTTTCTCGCCTGCAAAGAGGGAAGACTAGTGCTTACCCTGAAAAGTTGTTGTTTAGCCAATCCTAAACCCTGCTTACTGTTGCCGCCCACCGAAACCACGTATTAGCAAACTTTTGGGACTATAGTAAGTACTCAATAAACACAATCTTCTTAAGAATTACCCAGGAAAGTGCCCTGTGTGTGGAATCCATGTTGGCACAGAAACATTAGCAGACCCTTAAATACTTTTTTTAAAGGGTAATAATAGTGACGCTTAGACAGAAAATACTGAATGTTTGTGCTCCCCCTCCAAATTTATATGTTGAAGGCCTGAAACCAATATAAGTGTATTTGGAAATGAGGACTTTAGGATGTGATTGGGATTAGATTAGGTCCTGAGAGTGGGGACCTCATGATGGGAGTAATGCTTTTATAAAAGGAAGAGACTCCAGACTCCCCCCACCTCTGTTGAGGTCATAAGGGGAAGACCACCATCTGCAAACCAGGAAGAGTCTCACCAGATCCGACCCTAGCATTCTGTTCCAGCAGCCTGAACTGAGGCCAGTGCTCAGGTGCTTCTAGGTAAAGAGATTCATCTTTTCCTAGATTGTATAAAATCATAAAAGCATCACAATCCAGACAAGGCTCTGGGGAGTATCTACAAGTTAGTAAGCAGTAGTAAAAGGATTAAATGGCTGTTCCCCTCTCCTTAAATCCTACCTTTAAAGTGGCAGCCAATACTCTAACAGGGATCCTTGAATTTAGTTCCCAGTACAGGTGATTTCCTTCATCCTTACTGCCAAGGTTGGTTTTGTATTTACAATAAAATGGCCTTAATATAAGAAAGTAGGATTTAAGGTATGGAAAAGTATATTTCTCCTTATATATTTTGTACTTATCATTTGGGACTGGAGATTCCAAATATTAGACTTATTTCTCTGGATTAAGAATGTATCTTCTTATTGTCCTTGTTGAAGTGCTCATGGCCAATCTGATGGTAGCACCATACACAAAACTGGTCACAGAATTAAACAGAGGATGAGCCCTCAGCCACGTGGTTGTGGTTTGTTTCTTTTCACTTCAACCCTACCACTCCTGACCCCACAGCTATAATTGGTTACCTGGCCAATCCATCAACCTGAACGGCTGAATAAGTGGGGGTGTTATTTCCCAAGAAGAAGGAGAGGTTTGGGAGGCCAGGTTAGGAATTGTGGGGCATCAAGAATAATAAATAGCAGCCCATATATAGGTTTTGCCTTCAAAATATATGTCCATATAGTTCCTTAGTTGTATTCTGAAAAACAGTAGTTTGTGTTCTTTTTTTTAATTGACTGGTTGAAGGATCATTATAGACTGAAATACAAAGAATTACTTGAGAGAGGGGCAGCGTGGCTGAAAATGCAGAACCGAGGGTGGGTGGTGTTTGAAGAAGGCATCTTCCCCCCTTATATTAGGGGTATTGGCTGTAAGGAATCACACAAGGCTCTCCACATAACAGCCATAGCATTCATTCTAGGTAGGGGAATTCTGTCAGGACCCTCTGGTGCCAGCCAGGGAAGAAAGTTCTCAGTCAGACCCTGAGACATGGACCCGGGGCATCGGGTGCAGGTAAGGGCTCTGTGTTGCTCAGTTAGGACAGATTCCCTGGGATGATTAGATTATTTTCCTGAAAGGAGTCATAGAGGTCATCCATTTTGATGAGTAGCTAATGTGCAAATATTTTTTTCCTTGCTTTTATACCTATTTTGCAGCCTAGAGAAGCAGTACAGTGCAATGGTTAATGGAATGGATTTTTACAACTGAACAGATTTGTGCTAAAACCCCAGGTCTGCCACCAAGCAAATTCCACTACAAATCTTGGAACTACGGTTTCCTAATATGTAAAAGGTAAAGATAAACCTATCTCATGTAATTGTTGTAAATTTTAAATAACTAACACAAGAATTTAGCATAGAACCTGAGTAATCAGAAGTGTTAGGTATTGTTGTCATAGTTATGAGTTTCTTGCGTCTACTTGGTGGTGCTGGATGATTGTGGAAACATGAATGGACTAAATAAAATCCAGTTATTGATTTTATTACTGTGTCCTATTATTTTGTCTGAATTGACCATTTGTTTTGCTTTCATCTGGAACAAGTGTCCGTAAATGATAGGGGCTAATCCATCCTAATGAGCTAATAAATCAGGTTAAGCAGGCATTCTCTTGGCTCTATCTTTATCTACATTCTCAACTCTTTGTACTTTGTCTTCAGAGGGAAGTTTGCAAGCACAGTGAGGAGATTCATAATTAGGAGGTTTATTTAATCTTAATATACTAACTTTATAGGATGATGAAAAACATTATGGATATACTGTATCACAAGATACCTTCCATTATTTTTTTCTGAAATGACAAAAAAAGCAGGTAACATAGGCATGATAAAATTAAGCCCAGAACTGGTGTTCACTTTATGTCCTTAGAGCCAATGAAACAGGATTTTTGTTCTCTTTAAATCCTCTCTGTTTTAACTTTCTCCTGTTCTTCCACAGAGTCTAGGTTGTCAGTGTTTCCTGTCACTACAAACCATCTAGCTCCAGGCACTGCCAAGCCCCTTTAATTTTTTATTAGTAAGATATGTGTGTTGGAGGTCACTTTCTGTGTAAATCTCCTTGTGTCCCTTCCCAGATACTCTATCCTTCTGCCTTGGAATATTCCTCTCAGTGTGCCAGGTAATCAAGAAGGAACCCGGTGAGGAAAGGTACATTTTACAGAATATTGGCTAATTTAAATTATTAAAGGATAGGAGTAAAATAACTGGCCTTATCATAAGATATCTATGGGTTTATATATATCCTGTCATGATATGAAATATGTACAAGATTTAGGGCTTCTTATGAAAATTCTCTGGGCTATAACATTCTCATGTAAAGAATGTAAATAATAGGGCATCTTTAGGGGACCACTGCTGTTTGGGCTTATTTAGGGTTACCAGATTTAGCAAATAAAAATAAACACCCATTTAACTATGAATTTCAGATGATCATATGTTAGTGGGAGTATGTCTCCAATATTGCTGGAACTTGTTTATACTAAAAGTTATGCAATATTTAGGACATATTTCTACTAAAAAATATATTCATTATTTGGTGTGAAACACAAATTTAAGCAACTGTCTTATATTTCATTCAACAACTCTATGCGTATTCCATCCCCCTATTCTCTGATAATTCCTGATGCTTTTCTGGGGAACTGCCCCCTCTCCCGAAATTAAATCCATTTGTTTTAAGTAGACTTACTATCACCAAGCACTAAACAGGCCACAGACTATAGGTTTGGCCAATCAAGCATCAAATTCGCCTCATCACTGTTTCTTGCTCAGAGCTGAGCATATGATCTACAGTGGTCCAGTTAGACTCATTTCTAGGATTCAATGAAACAACTCAAAAATTTACTTTCTTTCAGGACTGATGAGATACAGATGCAAGCCTGGAGCTGCTGACAGCTGTTTTGCTAATATGATTTGAGGGACTGCTGGAGGGCTGAGTTAGGATGACACTGAGAGAGATTACTCTCAGAGCTGGAGAGGAATATTGTGTCCTGATATCTTATCCGAGCCCCTGGATTCACCTGTGCCTGCAGCCAGCCTACCCCTACATCTGTGATTCTATGAGCCTGTTTTATAAACTACTTTTTGATTTAAGCTCTTTTGAGTTGGATTTCTACCAACTATAACCAGAAGTGTTCTGAAAAATATAGGTCATCATCAAATTTTGTGAGCACGAAGTGAAAAACTATGTAAAGCGCTAAGCAGGAAGTCTGACACATTTAAGATGTTTAGCATTCTATCTGTCCCGCTCTCCCACATATACACAAATCCCAAAGCACTGCACACATACACATTCCCTGTCCTAACACAAACACTGATGTATGTGTGTGAATGGATGGATTAATTCAAAGTTATCCCCTAAGCCAGAAAGAAACAACTTAGGAAAAAACTTCTTTTTAATTCTTTTAAATTTTATTTATTTATTTTTTTTTGAGAGAGCTAGAGAGTGAGCTGGGGAGGGGCAGAGAGAGAGAAGGAGACAGAGAATTCCAAGCAGGTTCTTCTGATACTGCTCTGGGGCTCACAAACTGCGAGATCATGACCTGAACAGAAACCAAAAGTCAGAGGCTTACCCAACTGAGCCACAGGAAAAAATCCTTCTTAATAACAATGATTTCAGGCATGTTTTCTTAAAAAGGGAGAGCACTTTTTTTTTTTAACTTCCTGCAAGGACAAGCTATAGCAGCTCCTCTCCAAATCCAGGAAGTGTAAAACCTCTTATTGATAAGTAAAGATTATGATACTGAAATATGAAGCATGTTAATCTTCTCAAACCCATTCAGTATTGCTATAATTACTAACTGAATTGAGGTATTTGTTTTCCTAAAAGTTTATAGGAAAGAATTATTTGCAAGCTTATGCTAACCTAGTAAGCATTGGGGAAACTGGCTGATCTTTAATTCTGCATATTGATATGAGAGAAACATGTTTCTGTTTCAATCCGTGTTAAACAGTGTATGTAGCGCAGTATAGTGCAGTGTTTCTACTGGGAAACCCAGTGAGAATATAGTCTAGTAATCTGGTTTCAGGGTGAGATGTTTAAGTATTGCCCAAGTCATGAGGATAATCACAGTATATTCTGATGAATTATAACATCACTCTGGTTTCCTTCATTTCAGTAATTACTTCATTTTTACACCTTACAATCACAAAACAAGCAAGAATCTATGCTGAAGGCTTTGGAGGTAGAAGAACATGGATTAAAGTCCAGATTCTGTCAATTGCTAGCTTCACAGATTCAATGAATCACCGTAATTACTGATACTTTGTACTTAGCTATGAGAATTGGAGATAAAATGTGATGTGTACCTAGCAAAATATCTAGAATGAGATAGAAGCTCACAAAATGATGAGCACCAGAAATAGCTGAATCACAACAGTGTTGAATTTTTATAGCTTAGTCTCTGAGGAGGGAGCTGCCAGATCCATAAACTGCCAATTTTTCTCCTGTTAATTTCAAATCCCCTGAAGTTAGAATATGATATTTCACCATGGCTTCTTCCATTGCTTTCAGTCACTATGTAGTTGGGATTTTAGCTTCTAAGATGATACTTTCTCTTGTCTCTTTGATCCATTCCTATCCCTTGCATACATTTAATCAGACACTTTCAGGTCTAAATTGTTTACTAGAACAGAAAGAGATGGTGAGAGAGGCTATACCAGGGTGGTCAACACTATAATACTCAGTTCAAGATAGCATGGCAGACCTCTTATTGGCGAAGAGTGTAGGGCACAATTTGCAACTAGCGTTGGGAGGCGAGAATTCTACCATTGAACCACCAATGCTGCAACTAGGGTTGGAACCAGAGTGAGGCCACGGAGCCCCCAGGGTAAAAATTTAAGAAGGCAATGACTTAGAGGGTCGTACAAGTACAATGTCAGTCCTGAGAATGGAGATCTTCTAAATTAAAAAAAAAATTTAATGTTTATTTTATTTTTGTGTGAGAGAGAGAGACAGAGCACAAGTGGGTTAGGAGCAGAGAGAGAGAGGGAGACACAGAATTCAAAGCCGGCTCAAGGCTCTGCGCTGTCAGCACAGAGCCCGACATGAGGCTCGAACTCACGAACTGCAAGATCATGACATGAGCTCAAGTCATGATTGGCTTAACTGACTGAGCCATACAGGTGACCCAAGGTCTCCTAAATTTTGTTTCCTAGGAATCTCACTCATTTCACCCTAGTCCTGTCCCTGAATTGCAACAGTAAGTCATGTTAACTATAAATGTATAGTAGCATTCAAAGTTTGGAAATGCAAATCTACTTTAACTTGTAGTGAATTGTTTTCCAAGTCAAAGTTAGAATTTACATGATATACAAACCTAAAAATATATTTCAGTAAAAAGGTGTTTTATAATTAATCAGCACCATGTAGGACATACCTTTGGTTCATATCAATAGGAAGAAAATCAGGGGTATGTGAAGGAGTGGTTTTCAAAGAAGCATGAGCATAAATTGCTTCCTAACTCCCTTTAGTTGTCATATAAAGTCTCAATTTTTTTGGGGGGCTATTCAAAATATGAAAGATGCCTAGTGTTTTATCTCCAGTGTGAATTAATTTTTAAAAGTCAGCACATATCAGAAATTCAAGTTTGTGAGCACTCTCAAAAACAGTGAGAAGTATGAAAGAATATTTAAGGAAGCTCTGATAACTTGCTAAGAAAAAATACTAGTTTAAGACAAATTTAAAAATCAAGAAGTTCATTAGAAGCACTTCAAGTTTCCAAGCATTGGACTTATTAGCTGGCCAATCTTTTCTAAGATTAAAGCTCTGCTATTTGTTTCGGATTCAAGGGAAATGTATAGTGATTGCTAATTTCACAAACCACTCAACTAAGTCCCCATTTTTGCTTCTGTACCTATGCTCAATGTGCACTGTCCCTACAAGACACCTTCAGCCTAATCTTTGCTGTTACAGTTTTAAGAAATCCAGGTGTTCTCTTAACTGTAGAGAAAACTTATAGTTACCAGAGAAGAGGTTGGTAGGGGGGTGAGTTAAGTAGGTGATGGGGATTAAGGATGATGTGATGAACAATAGGGGTTGAGTCACTAAATTGTATCCCTGAGAATACACTGTATACCTGAGTATACCTGAGTAAGCGTTGAGTCACTAAATTGCATACCTGAAACTAATACTACACTGTATATTAACTAACTGGAATTTAAGTAAAAAAAACCTTGCAGAAGAGAGATTTCTCTGTTGTTTCCTCTCGCTTTGTGCTTTTTGTCTGCCCTTTCCCCTTCTCTTACTGTGTATTTGTTACTTTTTCTTTGGAAGGAAGTTCATATGCTAATCAAAAAATGCTGAGAGATCTATAGTTAGAAGGGACATGCAGGTATTTGATGAAGTCTCAAGTTGTAGTCAGACCTTTTCTACTTGACACTGGCACCAAATTTATAGACTTCTTAACTACCAGAGAAGACAGAATGATGTTCTCATCATCAGGTAGTGTGATTTACTTTAAATGAAATTATTAACCCTCCTTCTTGCTGATTCTTAGATAGAACCAAGGAATAGGGACCTTGGTGAGAAAAACCAAAACTCCCTGCTTCTAGCAAACAGGATAAATGTTCTTTTGAGGGAAACTCTCCAGTTTGCCAACTTTTAAAAAGACTCCCCTCTCCCTGCCAAAAGTGGTATATTATGATCTTTGTGTTTTGCAAAATTCCTGTAAGAATTTCCAGAACTTTAAAACAATTACATTTATCCCATTACATATCAGATTGTGGAAGCTATCTATTTAACAGAAAAGCATTAGATTCGGGTCAGAAATTTTATACTCCAGTTTGACACTGTAACTGATCCTTTGAAAGACATTAGAAGGCATTAGAAAAATTATTCCCCTTTTCTGAATCTTAACTGCCATATCCTTAAATCTGGGATTTTAAATTAAATCTCTGTTTCAACTCGGTCCATGAATCCATGTTACTCTGTGATCAATGCTGTGGGTACACCAAGGTATAAGTCACAGTCATGACTGGAAGAACCCATAATTTAGTTGGAGCTATAAGGTAATGCATATAAAATAATAGCAAGCACTATAGAACAGGCCACATTTTAGTCAAAAATTGGGTGGAACTAATCACAAGTTAAATCAAACTATTTTAGAAGAGGGTGGTGTCAAGGGAGTAAGTCTTTCTAGAGAGGTTAGACTTGGGTTTGGCCCTTAAAGTAAGTGTAGATGGATGGAAGGTAAAGTAATGGTTAATATGAAGTAAATTAATGAATATAATGACTTCATGTTCAGGAGCCCAGATTTGAGAGTGAGCATGGTAAAGGTATGTAAGGAAATTGCTCGATGTATTAGTTTCAAATGGCAGAAATTTGTTCATTTCTAACTTGCATAAGCTTGATTTCCACCTTTCTGATTGGCTTGGATAAAAATCAAACGCAAGACCTAGGCTCAATACAGAGTTATCCATTACATTTCTGTGTTACTTACTTATTAGGAGAGCTTTTCTATATTATAGCCCATCCTCTATGTTTCATCTCTGATCAAGTCTTTTCCACAGAAACTATTCTACCAATTAAATTTTCATTGCTGGAATGAATGAGTTTATTCCATTACCTTTGATACTTCCCAAAGTTTTAGATACAAGGGAAGTTATAGAAAGGTCTAAAGAACAGATGATCTTTCCATTCTTATATTGCAGAATACAGTCACTGCATCCTGGCTTACTCCCTAATCTCACAATACCTCATCTTCAATCATCTCTCTTCACATTGATGTTCCCTAGGCTCTGCTTGGGGTTTCCTGCCTTAAAGAACCTCAGAGCTTCTGTTTCTATTACTAGTCAGAAGTACTAATTACTGTTTATATGCTTCAGCTGAATATATATCTCCCATCCCTTTGATCTAAACAAGGATCCACAGAGTAATTACAAACTCATTTATTTCCATGATTTTGCCCTGTGGAATGATATGGATTGCTTTCTTCCTTTTTCTTCCCATTTTTTAGATTCTCAAGCTTGTTCTTTCTACTTAACAGGGAAGATGGACATTTGCTTGAAGATATTGGGGTCAGATTTTAGATTTTTGTATTAGAAATACAGGCATACTTCATTTTATTGTGTTTCACATTACTGTGCTTTACAGATTGTGTGTGTGTGTTTGTGTGTGTGTTTAATTTTTTTTTTTATGTTTTATTTATTTCTAGGAGAGAGAGACAGAGACAGCATGAGCAGGGGAGGGTCAGAGAGAGAGGGAGTCACAGATTGAAACAGGCTCCAGGCTCTGAGCTGGCAGTCAGCACAGAGCCCGACGCGGGGCTCAAACCCACGAACCGCAAGATCATGACCTAAGCGAAAGTCGGACACTCAACCGACTAAGCCACCCAGGCGCCCCTGTGTGTGTGTGTGTGTGTGTGTGTGTGTGTGTGTGTGTTTAAAACTAAAGATTTTTGGCAGCCTTGCTTTGAGAAAGTCTATCAGCACCACTTTTATAACAGCATTTGTTCACTTCATATCTCTGTCAGTTTTTGGTAGTTCTCAATATATTTCAAATTTTTTCTTTGTTACCATATTTGGTATGGTGGCCTGTGATCAGAGATCTTTGGCATACTATTGTAATTGTTTTGAGGCACCATGATCTATATCCTTATAAGAGGATGAACTTGATCAAAAATTGTGTGTCTTCTGACTGCTCCATTGATCAGGCATTCCCCTGCCTCTTTCTCTCTTCATCAAACAGGCCAAAAACAGGCCTCTCTCACCAAACAGGCAGTCAAGATGTGAATGTATGGGAAAATTTCTTGAAATTAAACATGCTACTCCATTGAACACATGAAGGATAAGAAAGAAAAACAGACTTATTGCTGATGTGGAGAAAGTTTTAGTGGTCTGGAAAGAAGATCAAACCAGACACGACATTCCCTTAACCAAAGCCTAATCCAGGGCAAACCCCTAGCTCTCTTCAGTCCTTTAAAGCTGAGAGAGGTGAGAAGTTGAAGAAAAGTTTGAAAGTGCCAGAGGTTTGTTTGTGAGGTTTAAGGGAAAGGAGTCTTCTCCATAACATAAAAGTGCAAGGTGAAGCAGCAAGTGCTGATGTTCAAGCTGCAGCAAGTTATCCAGAGGAGCCAGATAAGATAACTAGTGAAGACTGCAACAATTTTTCAATGTAGATGAAATAGCCTTATATTGGAAAAAAAGATGCTATTTAGGACTTTCATAGCTAAAGAGGAAAAGTCAATGCCTGGCTTCACAGCTTCAGAGGAAAGGCTGACTCTTTATAAGGGGATAATTAATGCAGCTTGTGACTTGAAGTTGAAGCTAATACTCATTACCATTCTGAAAATCCTAGGGTCCTTAAGAATTATGCTAAATCTTTTACCTGTGTTCTAAAAATGGAACAACAAAGCCTGGATGAGAGCACATCTCTTCACAGAGTGGTTTACCAGATATTTTAAGCCCATTGCTGAGACCTACTGCTCAGAAAACAAACAAAAAAGATTCCTTTCAAAATATAACTGCTCATTGACAATGTCATCTAAGAGCTCAGATGGAGAAGTACAACATGATTAATATTGCTTCCATGCTTCCTAAGACAACATCCATTCTACAGTCCATGGATCAAGGAATGATTTCCACTTTCAAGGAATTTATTTAAGGAATACATTTTGTAAGGTTATAGCTGCCATAGATAGTGATTACTCTGGTGGATCTGAGCAGTCCACTGAAGACCTCCTGGAAATGATTCACCAATCTACATACCACTAAATACACTCATGATTCATGAGAAGTGGTCAAAACATCAGCCAGAAAGAGGAGTTTGGAAGAAGTAGAGTCCAACACTCACTGATGACTTTTGGGGGTTCATGACTTCAGTGGAAGAAACAGCAAGAGAACTAGAAGTGGAGCCTAAAGATATGACTGAATTCCTAAAATCTCCTGATAAAATCTTAGAGAATGAGGAGTTGTTTCTTATGAATGAGCAAAGAAAGTAGTTCCTTGAGATAGAATCTACTCCTGATGAAAAATACTGAAGTAATAATAAAAGATTATTACATAAACTTAGTTGATAAAGCAGCAGCAGAGTTCAAGAGGACCGGCTTCAATTTAGAAAGAAGTTCTACAGTGGGTAAAATGCTATCAAACAGGATTGCATGCTACAGAAAAATCACTTATGAAAGGAAGAATCAATTGATATGGAAAACTTCATTGTTGCCTTATTTTAAGAAGTTACCATAGCTACCCCAACTTTCAGCAACCTCCATCCTGATCTGTCAGCAGCATCAACATCTTCCACCAGCAAAAAGATTGCAACTTGCTGAAAGGTCAGATGATGATTAGCATTTTGTAGCAAATAGCAATAAAGTATTTTTAATTAAGGCATGAACATTATTTTTTATACAGAATGCTATTATATACTTAATAGACTAATTAAAACATAACTTTTACATGCATTGCAAAACAATAATTTGGCTCTTTTTATTGCAATATTCACTTTATTGTAAGCAGGCTGGAAGCAAACCTGCCATTATCTGAGGTATGCCTGTAGATGAATGGCAGGAAAGTGCTATATCTCACATTTGGGTATCAGAGAGGTCAAGTCATGCATCCAGGTTTCCTCCAAGGTATGTATACATGGATCAAAGGGCCTTCTTTGAACCAAGACTAAGGGAGGTGAACACTGCCCAAGCTCACTGCTTCATTTAGCTCTGAGAAAACACCTCCTGATAGATGTGGCCCTGTCTGTTTCACATTCCATCTGGTGTTCATTAATTACTGAGAGCATTAATGATGAATCAAAAACCATTTTGCAAACAATAAAGTGGAAGTTGCTCCTCAGAATATTTAATGTTCTAGATATTTATTTTATTCCACCAATTTCTAACAGGTGGGTCTATTATGCTTTTTGCTATTTGTCTCATATGACTGATTCTCAGTCTTACAACTTTCACAACTTCATGCTAAGCGACTAAAAAGGTGCTTAATTAAATGTTTGCTTGGTAATTAGAGAGTTTTCACAAGCAAGTACAGATGGAGCAAACGTAATTGAATGAGGGAACATAGTGAGCTTTTATATAGCTGTGGAATTATATGAGCAAGATATAGAAGAGGATCTTAGCAGAAATCTAATAATGGAAGGGTTTTTTTTTTGGTCTCCCTAAAATATAATTGATTTGAACTCTTCAGATTCATATTCAACCCAAGGAGAGATGAAGAAATATGTATTCCTAATATACGGGGCCATTAGCAGGGAGATCATATGTCCCAGTTTGCCTGGAACAGGCTTAGTTAACATATGGTAGCGAAGCTATTGTTTCCACCTATAATGGCTGGTGTCACATCCAAGTCCATGTGCAAGGTGTCCCAGTACAAGCACTTGGGACTCTCTCTATATAGGCTTTCTCTAGTTCAAAAGAAAGGCAGGTTGGAAGTGTGTTGTGTATATACTATGGGTTTCCCTCTGGTCCTTGTCTTAGTACCTCACTGTCCCACTGCTGATTTCTGGGGTAATTGCCCAAATAAAGGCTTCTTTTCATATTCTTGAAGTCTAAATCTATGAGAAGACACCTAAGACATATTTAGTGTCCTTGGGTAATTTTGAAAAGAGCTTCCTGTGTCTCTTAAAGGTTTCTCAGCTTAGATATATCCTTACGTGAGGATATATCATTGTTGGACTCATCTAAACTGACGAAAATCTTGCTTCATTTATGTTAAGATTTACTTTGAACCAGCAGTTTGAAAGAGCCCTTCAATTCCTTTTATTGCAATCTTCCAGGAGACAGATACCTGGAATATTCTAGTTCCTCTGGATATCACCAGGGACTTTAATTCATTCCTTCTGTATTTTGACAAAATTTTATTCATATATCGCTCACATTTATATTAAATTATAATGACAATTGGGGCGCCTGGGTGGCTTAGTCGGTTAAGCGTCCGACTTTCGCTTAGGTCATGATCTCGCGGTTCGTGGGTTCGAGCCCCGCGTCGGCTCTGTGCTGACTGCCAGCTCAGAGCCTGGAGCCGGTTTCAGTCTGTGACTCCCTCTCTCTTGACCCTCCCCTGCTCACGCTGTCTCTCTCTCTCCTAGAAATAAATAAAACATTAAAAAATAAATAAACAAATAAATAAATAAATAAATAAATAAATTATAATGACAATTTACATATATGTCTGTTCCCACTTGGTTGTAAGCTCCTCCTGATCCAAGGACACTGGTTTACTAATCTTGTTAGATTAGTGTCCTGGATTAGTTACTTGCTAGTAAAGTGTCCTGATCCAAGGACACTGGTTTACTTCAATTGCTAGAGTGTAACAGTACCTGGAATAGTTAACTGATATTCATTCAATGAGTAAATAAGTGAGTGAATTGCATGCATAAAATCATGGGCCTATTCCCTTTGTAAATTAGGACTGGATTTCTAAACTAGGAAAAGGATGTTCACTGGACAACGAAATCTCATGTTCCTGACACAAGTTCAGCTACTTTTGGAAGAAAGAAGTTGCCTAAATAACTGTGGCCCTCCTACTGAAAAATAGCAAACCTTTCTTCTTTCCTCATTAGGTCATTGATTAGCGTTTGAAAGCAAAGCATCCTCTAAAATGTCTTGAGGCAAAATTCCACCCAGTAGGGCTGCTTTTTTTTTTGCCTGGTGGACAAAAAGTATCAGTTTCACTCTTGTTGAAATGAATTCCTAGCAGCAGAGAGAAGGCAATACATCTGCCCTTGGTATGACTCCTGAAAAATTCTGGGACATTTCTCTAGTCTTCCATAATACTTCTGATACATCCTGGTCTTAGAAATACTGGAAGTCCAAAAAATTTACCTGGATGAAACGCCAAAGTTCTTTCCCATCCTACATTTCTGAGTATCTTTGAAAAAAATGTTACCAATTGCAACATGTTTATACCTCCTACACACAACCTTAAAGAACCAAACAATGCAGATACATGAGTGGATAAATGGATTGGGTCCAAAGTGATATATTATCTTATAAAAAGCAAGTAAGGGACAGGGGCAGGAAGATGTTATGAAATATTTTCTCTCAACCTCCTTGGCTTTCTGATTTTATATCTCACTGATGTGACTCTCAGATTTCAGTTTGTGTTATCTCATATGTATAAATGTCATGGTGCACGTGCTTTGTGGAGTAACACCTGCTATCTCTGCCTTGGGAATGTGCCATGGAGCCTAGGATGCAGTGCATTTCTAAAACTTAACACAGGTAACTGAGACAAGGCAGGCACCATGGAACAAAATATCTAGCCAGAGGCAGGTAACCATGTCTTCAATTCTCTCCTGAGGCATGTGACAACCCTCCAGGACTACCTGGGTGATAGAACATTTTGTTATAACAGCTAGCAGAAATTTCCTTAGTTTGACATTCAACTTTCTCAGACGTAAAATGACCTCAGAAGTCATCTAAACCAGGCTTTGTCATACTACATAGAAAAAAAAAAGCTAAAAGTTGAGGAAAGGGCCCAAGGAGACAGTGTAAGAAGACCCTGAACTAACTTCCTCCACAGACACAGACACCTATTTATAGAACAATTTGCCCTGAAAAAGTACTATGCTTCTACTGAACAAAGATAGAGAACACATGGAGAACAGTGAGTGAAATGGAGACATAGTAACACAGGGAACCTTTATCCCCAGTGCTGTGACCTTCAGTGGGGACAGACAGCATTGAGGGACTGACAGCAGATTTGTCTACTCTGGGTCACAGAAGAACCATGGTTTAAAATGGCAACTAGAATATGAAGGAACCAGCCCTAGAAACCTGCCAAATAGTGGGGAGCTGTGGGAACTCTCTCTAGGTCAGCAAATGCCAGCCACAGCTCAAGACAGCCAGCCAAAGTCACCAGGCATACCCAGTCTACACAAGAGATGACCACACACAAAACCATTCCTTCATGTTGAGGAGAAATAGCTGTTCTGCCCAATCCATAGAAATAAGAGTCAAGTAAAGAAAAGTCATAGAAAATCAAGTAAAATGAGAGGACATACAGAAGTGTTCCAAATTAAAGAAGAATATGGGGCATTTGGGTGGTTCATTCAGTTAAGCACTTGACTTCAGTTCAACTCATGATCCTCTGATTCATGGGTTCCAGCCCTTTACTGGGTTCTGTGCTGGCAGCATAGAGCTTGGAGCCTGCTTCAGATTCTATGTCCCCCTCTCTCTCTGTCCCTCCTCCACTCACATTCTGTCTCTCTCAAAAATAAAATTTTTAAAAAATTTAAAAAGAAAAGAAAGAAGACAAAATCTCAGAAAAAGGGCTATGAAATAGAGATAAATAATCTACCTGATGAATAGTTCAAAGCAATTGTCATAAAGATATTCAACAAACTAGAGTAGAGAGTAGATGAATTCAGTAAGAACTCAACAAAATAATACAAAATGTACAAAAGAGCCAAATAGAGTTGAAGAATATAATAAGTGAAATGAAAAATACACTAGAGGAAAACAATAGTAGATTAGAAGATTCAGAAAGACAGATCAGTGATCTGGAAGACAGGATAATGGAAAGTACCCAAGCTGTAGCAAAAACACAGCCCCAATAAGTTTAAAAGATTGAAATCATACTATGCATCTTTTCTTACCACAGTGGTATGAAACTGGAAATCAATCATAAGGGGGAAAAAATGGAGAAAACACAAACATGTAGAAGCTAAACATGATTCTAACCAACCAGTGAGTCAACAAAGGACTCAAAGAATAAATCAAAAAATGCATAGATAAAAATGAAAATGCAAACACAAAGACAAACCCACAGATAACAAAATATTTGGGACAGAGTAAAAGCAATTCTAAGAGGGGCATTTATAGCAATATAATATTACCTCAACAGAAAGAAAGAAAGAGCTTAAATAAACAATCTAAGTTTACACTAAATGGAACTAGAAGAAGAACAAATAATGTCAAGGTGAGTAGAATGAAGGAAATAATAAAAGATCATAGCAGAAATAAATGATACAGAGACTAAAAAAACTATAGAAAAAAAATTGATGAAACCAAGAGATGGTTCTTTGAAGGGATAAACAAAACTGATAAAACTTTACACAAACTTGTCATACACAAAAAAGGACTCAATTAAATAAAATCAGAAATGAAAGATGAGAAACAACTACTAACACTCCATAAAAAGGGTTATAGGAGAATACTATAAAAATTATATGCCAGTCAACTAGACAATCTAGGAGAAATAGATAAATTGCTGTAAACAGATAATCTTCCCAAACTAAATCAAGAAGAAATAAAAAATCTGAATAGACCAATTACTAGAAACAAAATAGAACTAGTAACCAAAATAAAAGTCCAAGACCAGATGGATTCACAGATGAATTCTACCAAACATTTAAAGAAAAGTTAATACCTATTCTCCACAAACTATTTCAGAAAATAGAAGAGGAAGGAAAGCTTTCCCATATATTCTATGAGGCCACCATACTCTGATCCTAAAACCAAAAGATACCAGCAAAACAAAAAAGAAAAGAAAGGAAAGAAAAAAAAAAGGAAAATGCAGGCCAATATGCCTAATGAACATATAATCAAAAATCCTCAATAAAATGCTAGCAAACCATATTTTTTTCTTTCATAGTTTATTGTCAAGTTGGTTTCCATATAACACTCAGAGCTCATCCCAACAAGTGCCCTCCTCCGTGCCCATCACCCCCCTTCCCCTCTCCCCCATCCCTATCAGTCTTCAGTTTGTTCTCAGTATTCAAGAGTCTCTCATGGTTTGGCCTCCCTCCCTCTCCCCAACTATTTTTCCCCTTCCCCTCCCCCATTGTCCTCTGTTAAGTTTCTCCTTTTCCATTTATATGTGAAAACATATGGTATCTGACCTCTTCTGCCTGCTTTATTTTGCTTAGCATAACACCCTCTAGTTCCATCCACATTGCTACAAATGGCCAGATTTCATTCTTTCTCATTAGCAAACCATATTTAACAACACAATAAAAGGACTATTCACCACAATCAGGTGGGATTTATTCTGGGGATGCAAAGATAGTTCAATATCCACAATGTAATCAACCTGATACTCCACATCAACAAAATAAAGGATAATAATCATATTAGCATCTCAATAGATGCAGAAAAAGCATTTGGCAAAATTCATCATCTGTTTATGATAAAAACTCTCAACAAACTAGGTTTAGAGGGAACATATAGCTTAATGTAATAAAGACCATATATGAAAATCCCACAGATAACATCATACTTAATGATGAAAAGCTAAAAGCTCTTTCTCTAGGATCAGAAACAAGACAAGGATGTTATTTTCAACACAGAATTGCAAATTGTAGTCAGAGTAATTAGACAAGAAAAAGAAATAAAAGGCATCAGAATTGGTAAGGAAGAAGTAAAACTGTCACTCTTTGCAAATTACATAATACTGGAGAGAGAAAACCCTGAAGGCACCACAAAAACTATTAAAAGTAATCAATGAATTCAGTAATGTTGCAGGATATGAAATTAATATTTAGAAGACTGGTGTGTTTCTATATACTACTAATAAAGAAGTAAAAAGAGAAATTAAGAAAATAATTCCAATTACAACTGCACCAAAAGGAATAAAATGCCTAGGAATAAACTTACCAAGAAGGTGAAAGACCTGTACTCTGTAAACCAAAATACATTTATAGAAAAGCTGAAGATGACACAAATAAATGGAAAGAGGCATCCTCATGGATTTGAAGGGATAGTATATATACATAATATATATATATATATAGTTATATATACACACACAACATATATATAGTTAAAATGCCCATATGCAAAACAATCTACATATTCAATATAATCTATCAAAATACCAATAAAATTCTTTACAGAACTAGAACCTATAATGCTAAAATTTGTATGGAACTTCAAAAAACCACAAATAGCCAAAGCAATGTTGAAAAAGAAAAACCAAGATGGAGGCATCACAGTACGAGATTTTAAGATATACTACAAAACAGTACAGTACTGGCACAAAAATAGACATATAGATCAACAGAACAGAATAGAGATTCCAGAGATAAACCCACTCTTATATAGTCAATTAATCTATGAGAAAGCAGGAAAGAATGTATAATGGGAAAACATAGTCTCTTTAGTAAATGGTGCTAGGAAAACTGAATATCTATATTCAAAGGAATGAAATTAGACCATTTTCTTACAGTATACACAAAAATAAACTCAAAAGTAATTACAGACCTAAATATGAACCTGAAACCATAAAACTCCTAAACAAAACACAGGCAGTAATCTGTTAGATATTAGTCTTAATAACTTATTTATGGATATATCTCCTTAGGCACAGGAAACAAAAGCAAAAATAACTACTGGGACTACACCAAAATAAAAACCTTTTGCACAATGATGGAAACCATCAACAAAACAAAAATGCAACCTACTGGATGGGAGAATATATTTGCAAATAATATATCAGATAAGGGATTCATAACCAAAATATATAATAAATTTATACAACTCAACATCAAAAGGACAAATAATCTGATTAAAAATGTCTAACTAAATAGATATTTTTCCAAAGAAGAACTATAGATGGTTCATAGACACATGAAAAGGTGCTCAACACCACTAATCATCAGGGAAATGGAAATTTAAACTACAGTGAAATATCACTTTACACCTGTCAGAATGGCTAGTATCAAAAGACAAGGAATAACAAATGTGGGCAAAGACGTGGAGAAAAAGGAACTCCTGTGCATTGTGAGAATATAAACCAGTACAGCCATTGTACAAAACAGGACAGAGGTTTTTCAAAAAATTAAGAATAGAAATACCATACAATTGAGGAATTTCATACTGGGTAAGTACCTAGTATTTACCCCAAGAAACCAAAAAATATTAATTCAAAATGACACATACACACTTATGTTTATTGCAACATTATGCACGTACAATAACCAAGATATGGAAACAACCTAAGTGTCTATGATAGATGAATGGATAAAAAAGATGTAGTGTGTGTGTGTGTGTCTTTTTGAAATATTACAGGTTCATAAAAAAGAACGAGATCTTGCCATTTGTGAGAACATGAACAGACCTAGAGGGTATTATGCTAAGTGAAATAAGTCAAAGAAAGATAAACACCATATAACTTTACTTGTATGTGGAATGTAAAAACAAAACAACTGAGTGAAGGAGAAAAAGAAGAAACAGATCTGTAAATACAAAAGAACAAAGTGGTGATTGCCAAAAGGAAGGAAGTAGGAGAGGGCAAAATGAGCGAAGTGGGGAGTGGCAGGCAAGGCTTCCAGTTATGGAATGAATATGTGGATAAAAGGTACAGCAAAATGAGTATAATTAATGATATTGTAATAGCATTGTGTGGTGACAGATGGTAGCTACACCTGTGGTGAGCATACCATAACATATAGAGTTCTTTTTTTTTTTTTTTTTAATTTATTTCTAGGAGAGAGAGAGACAGTGTGAGCAGGGGAGGGTCAGAGAGAGAGGGAGTCACAGACTGAAACAGGCTCCAGGCTCTGAGCTGGCAGTCAGCACAGAGCCCGACGCGGGGCTCGAACCCACGAACCGCGAGATCATGACCCAAGCGAAAGTCGGACGCTTAACTGACTAAGCCACCCAGGCGCCCCATAACATATAGAGTTCTTGAATCACTATTTATATGCCCAAAACTAATGTAACATTTTGTGTCACCTATATTTCAATTTTACAAAAAGCTGAAAGTCAACAAACAAAACTTGGAAGAGGTAAACACCCTAATTATGCACAGCATTCTAGAAGTTTTCAAATAGTTTGGCTAGTTATGTCACTATACTTGATACAATTAATCTATTGGATGTGAACAAAAAAGGGAGCACTGAGAAACAGAGGGTAAGCCATTCAGCACATGAACTCTTTGCTATCTCAGTATTCTTATAGCACATCAGCCTGTGCCCATTGGTGGTCTTCCCCACTCCCTCTCAGAGGCCATCCTTCCTTAATCTACTTTCCTCAGGTTGTAGGAATGGGTACATGCCATAAGTATGGCCAACTGCTTTCTCTTTTCATTGAGCAAGTGCACAGTCCAAGAGGTAGACATTACTTTCATTGTTGTTGTTTGATGACATTTAGGTTGTGATATTTTTATATGCAGGATCTGAGAGATACTGGGGATAGTTGATGAGGTAAGGCATTGGTTTGTAGAGTGCTTCCTCAAGTCCCATATCCTTTCTAGCTTCCTAATCCAATAAATGCCCCCAATTTGTTAGTTTGCTTAGCTTCTTTGGGTTATGTTATTCTCCCTTGCAACATTTAAACAATTACAAAGATAAGTAAAGTGAACTAATAAATCAGCTTCGAGTCAGAATACAAAAATGACTTAACCATACATGAGACTATGAGACTCAAAAACAGGGATTAGAAGAATGACTAAGAGAGAAATAAGGCAGAGTTGTTAGAGTGTATTCAAGGCTCTATGTCATAGAAGGGACTCTGAAAGGCATGAAGGACTAGTGGAGAAAAAAGGGGCAAGAGAAAAGGAAAGCTGGAGTGAAACATGAGAAATGTGTGTCATCATCAGACTTGAGAATATAATTCAGGTCAGTAAATAGCCTAACACACACAACTTGGTCAACTCACCCAATGTACTCAGTAAATCAATGAATGTCTTGCAGATTGTCCTAGTCCACAACTCTCCAGTAACTAAGGTTACTCTGCCTCTTGAGCATATACTCTTTAATGTTGTTTTCCATCAGCCAGCTTTAGTTCAATCTTGGTTTACTAGCAAAATGCTACTCTTAGAAAAAGGGTAACAACTAGTCTTATTTAACACTGCAATCATATGGAGAAATCCAGGGTGTCTAGAAGCCTGCTTTCTCAGGAAAGCACTGGGCTTAATTAAATCCTCTTTAAGAAGACAGGAAACTAAAGACAGCAAACTGGGCATTATCCTATTTTCTATTCATTTAAACACTCATAAAATCTCTGGGTTGCTGGATGATTATTTATTCTGAAGCCCAATCATCGGATAAAGGAGGGAGTGAATGAAGGGTAGAAAATCAAGTATCTTGGTATGAAGACTGCTCCTTCAAAACACTGTGACACAGGGGTACCTGGGTGGCTCTGTGGGTTAAGCATTTGACTTCGGCTCACGTCATGATCTCGTGGTTTGTGAGTTTGAGCCCTGTGTCAGGCTCTGTGCTGACAGCTCAGAGCCTGGAGCTGGCTTCAGATTCTATGTCTCCCCCTCTATGTCTCCCCTTCTCTCTGCCCCTCCCATGCTCATTCTCTGTCTCTCAATAATAAATAAATATTTAAAAAAATTAAAAAACAAAAAAACAAAATAAAACATTGTGACATATTTTTTAAAGGCACAATTTAAAAACTTTTTAGTTCTGAAGTTAATCTGGTGAATAGAATCTTCATATTAGCAACCACCAGTTGGTAGATGGTTGAGCCAGGCAGCCCTGGAGTTAGAATCAGACCTTGCTAATTTAGAGAGTATCAATCTGATCTTGTATGTGTTTTTTGCTTGCCACTTTGCTAGTTTCTAGAGATGCAACGGTGACAAGTGTGTAATAGTCCCTAGTTCCAAAGAGCTGCTAGACTAATGGAAAGGAAGAGCCAAGACAAGTCATAATGACATTGTGAGGAGAGAGGTGTGACGGAGAACTTTGGACACCTGGAAGAAACTGCAGCTGGAGGGTCTGACTCACTGAGGGGCACAGAAGTCATTCCTTTCAAAGTTGATGTTTAAGCCAAGACCATAGTGACAACAAGTGACAACAGATGAAAGTGGCTGTAAAGAGTGTTTTGGGCAGCAAGAACACTATGCGTGAAGGATAAGGCAAGAGAAAGGGAACATTGACACTTGATGGAAGTACAGTGTGGTCGTTATAGTTTGTACACAGTTGTGGGGTGATGGGGACTGGGGACAGACTAACCTAGAGCTAGCATAGTAATTATCATAAGTAGTTACCCCCAAAATATTGAACCAGTTAATGTCTCTAGGATCAGATCAGTGTTCTCTAAATTAGGAAAGTCAAATTCCAACACCAAAGTTTCCTTGTTTAGCTGCCCATTAACTAATCATCAAGAGTCAAGATCATTGAGGGTCTTATTAATTATTTTAAGGAACTTAAATTTGGCATTTGAAATTTCTTTAAGACAATTATCCAACCATCTGTTCTTCCATCCATACAAATATCTGGGTTTTTTAAAAAAATATTTATTATCTATTACGTGGCAGGCATTGCAGAGGAATTAGCATTGCATTAGAGAGAATAAACATAGTTACTATCTCTGTGAAATTTACACAGAAGAGGGAGGAATGGACAATGAAAAAATAAATAGACGATACACCTTATTATTACTACAGTCAGGAAAACAGCCTCCTTACAGTGATAGTGTTAACCCATCTAGATAAGGTAGTATGAGAGATATCTCTAAGAAAGTGTAATTTATACTGTAGAAGGTTAAGAAGGCAGCTATGTAAAAAATGGGATGACGGAGATTCTAGGCAAAGAAACAGTATCAGAGATTAGAGGAGGGACATATCATGAGACATCTGAGGAGATGAAAAAGACACTAGCACTGGCTATAAAAGGAAGGGGAGAGTGGTTCAAGTGAGGCTAAGGGGCTACCATACATGGCTCTGTAGGTAATGATAAGGAATTTGGACTTCATTTGAACAGCAGTAACAAGCCATTGAAAGTTTAAACAGAAAGTAACAAGACCTGCTATGTTATCTTTGTGCTTAGGTATTTAAATTTTATTCTAATTGCTATATGGAGAATAGATTTGTAATAATCAGCTTGGGCTGCTGCAATGGGATACCATAGACTGGGTAGCTTTCACAACAGACATCTATTTTCTCACAGTTCTAGAGGCTGGAAGTCCAAAATCAAGGAATGAACAGGGCTGGATTTGGGTCAGATCTCTCTTCTTGCTTGGAGATGGCCACCTTATCTCTGTGTGTATGCAGAGATTAAGATTTGGTATCTCTTCCCTTTCTTGTAAGGACACTAGTTTTATTTGATTAGGGCCCTACTCTTATGACCTCATTTAACCTTAATTAACCTCCTTAATTGCCCCATCCCCAAATACAGTTAACATTGGGGATTAGGACTTCAACATGGGGATCTGAGGGGACACAGTTCAGCCCATAACAACATTATAAATCAAAAAATGGAAAGACACAAAGCATGTTAGGATCATAATTGTGCATTAGAACAAACAATGGTAGTATGTTAAAGTAGATGAACTCAAGAAATGTTTAGAGGTAAAAACATTTGAATGACCAGATAGTTTGGATGTGGTTCCACTATGCAGGTAAGAAAGTCTTATGGAGGAACGAGGGAAGCAAGAATATAGTGTTGGAACTATTATATTTGAGAAATCTGTGAGCCACCAAAGTGAATGTATTTGACAATTAGACATAAGAATCTGAAACTCAGAGGGGAGACTTGGAGAAAAGATACAAATTCGGGAACTATTATCATAAAAACTGTCATTGATGCTATAATGACTGAAATATCACCAAGAGAAAAAGCCCACCGCACATTAACATTAAGTAGATGGGGAGAACAAAAGGAATCTAAAAAAATAAAGTAAGAAAGATATAGGGGCAGATAGAAAACCAGTGGAGTGTGTTGGCAGAGGAGCAGAGAGGTTTGTTTGTTTTTTTTTAAAGGAATGGGTGTCTGCATTGGAGTCCTCCAAAGGCCACCCCAAAGTTCAGTAATTCTCTAGAAGGTCTCACAGGATTCAGTATATAATTGTACTCATGGCTATGATTTAATTCAGGGAAAGGATACAAAGCAAAGTCAGCAAAGGGAAAAGGCACATGAGCCAAGTTCAGAGGAAACCAGGTGCAAGCTTCCGAGTATCCTTTCCCAGGGGAAGTCACGCAGGTCATACTTAATTCCCTCAGCATCAAGTTCTAACAACATAAGTAAAACATTGCCAGGGAAGCTCATTAGAAGACTCAATGGCCAGAATTTTCCTGGGAGGCTCACCATGGAGGCACTCTCTGCCTAGCACACATCAAAATTCCAGACCTGCTGAAGGAAAGCAGGTGTTCAGAATAAACCCTGTTGTTTGCACAAGCATCTAGGTATTAAAAGCCACTCATCATTTCTGGGAATGGTAGACACCTTCCTGAAATCCAAGTTCGCAGATGCCTGCCTCTTCAGGGTGAAACTTGTTGTTGTTGTGACAAATTTTTATTTAAATTCCAGCTAGTTAACACATAGTGCCATGTCAGTTTCAAATGTAGGATTTAGTGATTCATCACTGTGCCTACCTTGTAAGGAGGGCCTACGGATAATCAGACCTGCTTTGTTAACTCTTTCCTGCAGTGTCAAAGAGTAAGATGCTGTTTACAAGAGTTAAAGATAGAGAGAACTGTAGAGTCTGATTACATTATGTGACAAAGAAGTTATTGGTGATGTTGTAAAGCAGGCTCTGGCACAGGCATGGTAAAGTAGTTTGCCATGAGTGGAAGCATAAGTAAATGTTAAATAACTGAATACAGTGAAGAAAATACTTTCAAGAAGAATTGGATATGAATGGGAGCACAGAGTGTAACAGCTAGCAGTGAAAACTGGCTAAGTGTCTGTACTTGTGTTAAACAAAGAAGTCAGGAGCATATTGAAAAGCTAGGATGTGAATTGGTAGAGAAGGAGAGGTTAAGGATACCAAAAAGACAGAAAATAATCAAAAGAATGTAAGTTTTGAGAAGGCATCAGCGTACCAAGAAGATTAGCCTTCAGCTGAGGAAGGGACTTTGCTTTCTTTTTGACGGGAGGCAAGGTAGAATGGATTGGTTTAAGAGCAGGGAGGTTTGAAGTTACATAACAAGAAGCTGAAACAGTTTGCTTCTGGTAGCATTTGTTTATTCAAAGAAATAGACTAGATATTCTGCTGTGAGTCCCACAGAGGTAGGTGCTGGAAGATTAAAGAAAGTGGGACAGAATAGAATAAAGAAACACAGTAGAAGTGACAGTCTGGTTAAGGTTGGTGACCACAACTTCATAACTGCAATAAATAGCTAGTCAGGTGATCCTTCAGTTAATATTGAGAAGGGAAAGTTTTGTAGTGGTAATAGTCGGAGGAAACCATATGAATATGATGACCTTGTCACTTGGACAAGGTAATAGATGTGGATGCAAAGCAGCTCTGAAAAGGAAAAGGTTGACAGCAGGGAGCTAAATTAAACAAACAAACACATAAAAGCATTTGTTGTGACTTAGATCTCCTGTCTTTTATTTCAGGAAATGGTGATGGATCTAGAAGTCCAATTCTGTCCAACCAATGTATATTTTAAAAAAATTTAATGTTTATTTTTGAGAGAGAGAGATACAATGGGAGTGGGGATGGGGCAGAGAGAGAGGGAGACACAGAATCTGCAGCAGAGTCCAGGCTCTAGGCTGTCAACACAAAGCCTGATGTGGGGCTTGAACCCATGAACCATGAGATCATGACTTTACCCTAAGTTGGACGCTTAACTGACTGAGCCACCCAGCCACCCCAACAATGTATACTGAGCACTTATGTCCAGACACGTGGTTTGGGTAGTAGGATGGGGACATAGAGGAAGACTGTTTGCATAATAAAATAACCCAGAATTTCATTTACTATAATATTACAAATAATTAAATCAAGCTAAAAGTGATTACATAATCTATTATCTGCTCAGCCATGAGGGACTCAACACTTTACATTATTTGGAACAAATACGATATTTCCCTTGTGATCATATACAAAATATTTTGGCCTTATATTATTCAGGTTGTGTTTTCTAACTTCTATTATTTCATTATAATGCATCTCACTAATTAGTAACTTCCTTAGTCTACAGCCATTCAAGTTCTATTTGTTGGGCTTGTTATAGATAGTGCACATTATAAAAGCAAGGCTAGGAGTTGCCACTTCCTCTATTTTAATAAACCTAGGCTTTAATGAGGTGTCTGGCTGATACACAGCCCAGAATTTAGAAGACAAATCAAGCTCTCAATTGAAAATGAGGATCTAGACTTTGCTCAAAATGCCACAATACTTTGGCAGTCTGGACAGACGAGAGAACAAAAAGCTATTTTTAACATTCATTTTATGGTGACGTTATTCTTGAATATGTAAGCATATTCTGATGAAACCATTTCCATTTTAAATTTAGGGAAAGTCTTGAATGTAAAAGTAAATTGACAAAGTAGTGTAGGATTTCACTTGTATTTCTCATACAATTTCAGCAACCCCCCAAAAGAGGAATATTCTAAGATCAGATGTGTGAAAATTCATGTGAAAGAAATAAATATATCTATAATCACACTATATTTATCCATTTACTTGACATCATACGTAGACTATCACATACCTATCACATTGCATTCCATAAATATGCTCCTAAACATTTTGATGCAACAATTATATATTTAGAAGCGCTGTATACCAAGGACAGTATCAACATTTATTGCAGATACAAATGAATCACAGTATCTGTCTCCTGAACTGTAGAATCTTACTGAAGAAAAATGAAATGTATGACATTTTTAATGAGTGGAAGCAAACAGATGAAGACTCCAAAAACGTGGCCTAGACAGGTTTGGGGAGGGAGTGAGTACTCTGGTCTCTGTGATCCAGTTACTATTTGAAGAAGCAGCAGCTCCAGAATAATGTTCCAAAAGAAACTCTGCCATGATGGAGTTATTTTCACCTCTGTCTTAATCCTCATCAGGGGCACCTGGGAGGGTCAGTCAGTTAAGCATCCAACTTGGGCTCGAGTCCTGATCTCATGGTTCATGGGTTGAAGCCCCGCCTCAAGCTCTGTGCTGACAGCTCAGAACCTGGAGTCTGCTTCAGATTCTGTGTCTCCCTCTCTCTCTGCCCCTCCCCCACTTGCACTCGGTCTTTCTCTCTCTCATAAATAAATAAACATTAACAAAATTTAATCCTCATTCATTCCTTCACATGAAACTTGTGAACCAGGCACATAGACCGCTTAATCTTTCCCCAAACTATCTGGTCTGATGTCCCCATGACTTATGCTAGCTACTCCATCTCTTTAGAAAGCCATATCCAATTCTTCACCCTATTTTGACCACCAGTTTCTAGCCATTCAAGAGTTCAAACATCGTTCACTCTGGACACCTCTATGATCTTGCTTGGCCGAATTAAGAAAATCTTTTTCACTTACCTTGATTCTAGAAGTTCCCACAACATCCTAAAAGTGCCTCCTTGTTGATGGCCTGTAGGTTCCTTAAAGGCAGCGTATCTGCATGAATAGGCACTGTTGCTAACCCTGCCACATAATGAATTCTCCAAAAATTATCACATGGCTGTATGAAAGGGAGTATTTGATAAGAATATCCTAGTTACATGGGACATCAACATGCCAATTGTTTCAAAAACTTAGAACAAAGACATGGTACTCAAAGGAGGAGATAGATCTGATTGTAATAAAGAAACAAATCTAAGCTGTATGTGGAATGAGACATTAATAAATTATAAACAAACTATAGACAACAGAATGCTGTGGATGTGTCTCTCCTAAATACTAATCATTCCTGAATTTGCTATCTCATTTACTTCCCAAGTAACTTTGCCACGTAAATTATGATAGCTTATGGGCACTCTCTACTTTAAATTGTCTAAATTTGTTCATAATTGCTCTAATTTGGTCAACAGTTTTATTATAAAAATAATGTGTGGACATAACGGTATTAAATGCAACGCAAAACGTTATTATGCCATTGCCCGTTCCAATTACGTCACAGGTAAGCATTTTTAGCTATTCGAGTGTTTAGATTTCTGCTGGTTAACAATATTTTAATAACATGGATATGAGTCCATTGTTTGATAGATCAGTTTAAGAAACTTATCAACTTATGAAATTTGCTTTATAGTATAAAAACATAATTAATTCAGAGATCTCAATACCTTGAGTCTCTAAAAATCTGAATGCAAATAAGCAGTACTAATGCTTTCATTATCCAAATGCTATTCCCTTTAGAACAAACTAGTGTACCTGAACCCAAAAAAGAAATAAAATTTGACATCATATAGAATTGCTGATGAAAGAAGAATGTGTTCTGCATCAGTCAAAATAATAATTATCTCTTAAAATTTTCCATGCCACATTTTGCTTTGTACTTCAAGCATGACCTTCCTGTACAGCTCTTTGTCTGATGGCTGCTACTCTGTCTCATTCATACTCCAATTAAACACTTCTATTTTTCTCTAGTTTCAGAAAATTTTCTTCTCTTTCTTCATTAAATAATTTACACCTTAATTAATTATCCTTCTTCCACCTTAATTAACTTTTTAGCATGCACTGAATACTCTAGCTTTTAAGCCATAATATTGGGTTCTTATTAAATATAGATCTTCTAACTTCATATCTTTAGTTACTCTCCCATATTTTTTTTTAAATGTTTTATTTATTTCTAGGAGAGAGAGAGAGAGACAGCGTGAGCAGGGGAGGGTCAGAGAGAGAGGGAGTCACAGACTCTGAAACAGGCTCCAGGCGCTGAGCTGGCAGTCAGCACAGAGCCCGACGCGGGGCTCGAACCCACGGACCGCGAGATCATGACCTAAGCGAAAGTCAGACGCTTAACCGACTAAGCCACCCAGGGACCCCAACTCTCCCATACTTTTAACTCCCAACTTAATTGGAAATTAAATAAATTGTTGTATAGATAAACTGTCCAAATCATAAGATGTCTACTGGCTGTGTGTTCTATGTGATTTCTTCACTTTGATTTCTCACCCTTTTGTCAGTTATTTTTAGTTCAGGTAATTTCTGTGTTCTTTTTTTTTTTTTTTCTTTTTTTCTTAGTGGTTTTCTTGTAATGAAAACAATTATCTTCTCAACTCTTTTTAAAAATAAAAATTAGAATTAAAGAAGTTATTTCATCTTCACTGAATTATATCTGTTTTCCTTCCGTTCAATCTGTGTGTTCATTTTGGCACTCGATATCAAGCCGTTTCCTTTCCTAAAATGCCTAGCGGTCTTTGACTTTCTATTACACATATGAATAATCAATGAAGTGGACAGCCATAGATACTTGGGTAGTTTATCTACACTTATTCTGACAATCTAACTATGGTTCTTAAAACAAGCAAACCAAGGCACCTGGGTGGATTAGTCGGTTAAGTGTCTGACTTTCAGCTCAGGTCATGATTTCATGGTCCATGGGTTTGAGTCCCATGTTGAGCTCTGTGCTGACCACTCAGAGCCTGGAGCCTGCTTCAGAACATGGGGTGCCTGGGTGGCTCAGCCAGTTAAGCGTCCAACTTTGGCTCAGGTCATGATCTCACAATTCATGGTTTCAAGCCCCATGTCAGGCTCTATGATGACGGCTGGCTCAGAGCCTGGAGCCTGCTTCCGATTCTGTGCCTCCCTCTCTCTCTGACCCTCCCCTGCTCAAACTGTGTCTCTCCCTATCAGAAATAAATAAAACATTAAAATAAAAACAGAATCTGTGTTTCCCTATCTCTTTCCTCTCCCCCACTCACATTCCGTGTGTCTCTCTCTCAAAAATAAACATTAAAAAAATACACAGACAAACAAAACCCCTCTTAAATTAAAGGGTTGACTACAAGTGCTGGATGTTTGGGCATGACAAGCTGCCTTCAAGGTGTCCTTTAAGGGTGCCCAGGTAGGGATTAGGTAGGCAAACTGCCCTTCCCCCTACTGGAAGAGGAGTGCTTCATCCTTAGGCACACATATCTTTATTAGGAATCCTAACCTTACATGAATAGATTGTTTAAGACTTTTGGAAAACCATTTTCCACATTTAGCTAGGGAGGCAAATGCACTGCTTTCTGATTCTTAGTGTATGTAGGTATATTTGAGTTGAAAGAAGTCTACTGAACTAGCTTTTATATAGATGGTTAAAAATTTTCAGATTATTACCCCACAACGTTTCTTGCTTTCCCTGCCTAATTATTCTGAGCCTGAAGCCTTGACAGAATCCTGCCAGGAAATACATCTCATATTCTTAATGTAGTCTTCTTTGGGATTTTTCTTGAATGGTAGTGGCTTCTGTGTCAACGTGGTCCCATTCACTTCTCCAAATGTCTGATTTGCTGAGGCATTCTTCTCATTCTGTTAAGGAGTTATTCCATTTTGTACTTTTGTACTTTAATTTTAATGATATTTTGGCATGCATGTGTCTCTGTCTGCCATCTTAATCAGGAAGCGATCAAATTTATGTTTCCAAATTCTGAGTTAAAGCTATGAATCTGTTCATTACTGGCTTAAAATTTTAAATTATACTAAGATATTTTGGCAAGAATGATATATGAATGAAAGAAAAGAGGAATAACATTTGTTGATCACCTACTGAGTGCCAAGAGCTGAGTGAGAGAGACTCTTTATTTTCATGACCTCATTTAATCTGTAGAATAATCCTCTGAGGTGTCACTATCTCCATTTTATAAAGGTATATATTGGGACTCAGGGAGTTTAAATAAATTGCCCAAGTCATAGGACTAATAAATAGTAGTACCAACTCTGGATGTGTCTGGCTCCAAATCATCTGCTAGCTCCTTCACAGCATGCTAAATGACTTTGAATGGTTTAGACTTGGTGCTGTAACACAGCGAGTTGTTGTATTTTTTTGTTTTTAAAATAAGAGAATAATACAAGAAATAGATCTTATTTGCTGTTTACAACCTCAGAAAAATCTTATTTAAAACAAAAAAAAAATTAGTGTTATTTTATTGGTGGCATAAATGGTGCAGTATATTGTTTTTCTACCTTCAAATGAAATCCAACCAGTAAAATAGATTTCCCTCTCCATAGAGTTTTCAGAGATAGTGACAACAAAGTAAATATTAGTGTTCTTCAATGTCAAATCAAGGCTAAAACAATAGATACTGTGCATTGGCGCTCACAGACTATGAGACAGAGATAGTAGAGCAATGTAAACCTAGCTAGTCTTCCCCACTGTCCTCCTCACCAAATAAAAGGTTAGAAAAGGACAGCTCACAAGTTATTCTCTTCATTCAGTCAAGAAACAGTATATTTCGTACTTTCCCAATGAGTTAGGTATATGTGACACTATCAGTGTATGCCAGACATTGTGAATTTTATGTTGGTGGATGCCGTGTGTGTGTGTGTTGTTTCCTTAAATATTTTGAAGCTTTGTTCTGGGATGCAGTTAAACCACTTGTTTAATCCTTTTAAGGATGGCTTTTAATAGTCATTAATTGGGGATAGAACAGCCTTTATTTGGGACTAATTTATCCTACTTGTAACCAATACCTTTGAAAACTCCACCTGATGTACCTCTATTAGGAGATATTTCCACTTTGGCAGGTGGAACTACTCTTGGCCCTGTGTGAACTCCAAGTATTCTTCCTATTTCTTTGTGATGGTTTTTTGCTAGGTATTGGTTGTTTGTTAATGTTCCCTGATCAATACTCAGTAAAGACCCAAGGAAAACTCTTTGAAGATCTTTGAAACTCTCTCCTTATGAAGCTATTTTGTCTCTGGTATTCTGTCCCACAAATTCTAGTTTGCTTGGTCTCCCTGAAATCCAAATGTGTTTCCCCAACATAGAAAGACTATCAGGCTCCATTTATGGTTCCTTTTATTACATTGTTTGCTGAAAAATTTCTTTAGGCAGTAGGCTGGAACAACCACAGGGTTCATCTTGTTTGTACCCTTTCTCTTGAGGGTCACTGTTATGCATACTCTGTTGTTCAGTGTCTGAAGACTATTGTTTTGCATATTTTGTCTTATTTTTTAATTGTTTAAGACAGGAAGATGTCTTAATCAGATCAGGCTGCCATAACAAAAATACTATAGACTGGGTGGCTTAAACAAAAGATAATTACGTCTCACAGTTCTGGGTGGGAAGTCAAAGATCAAGATGCCAGCATATTGGGTTCTTGGTAAAGACATTCCTCCTGGCTTACAGATGGCTGCTGCCTTCTTGCTGTGTCCTTACAGGGTGGACAGATAGAGAGTGTGCTGGTCATTCTTCCTTTTCTTATAAGAAGTGTACTTATTACACTAATCCAACCATGAGAACTCTAAATCTTATAACCTATGTGAACCTAATGGCCTCCCAAAGGCCCTCCTTCCTAATACCATCACACTGAGGATTAGGGCTTAAACACAGGACTTTGTGAGGGGAGAGGGGGCACAAACATCCAGTGCACACAGAAGGTAAAGCAAGTCCTTCTTAGTCTTGTTTGGAAGTGGAATTTTTAGTCACTTTATGTCCAACTAAATTTGGTCAAAAAAACTAGATGGATATAGACAGCTCTGCTTTCCATTTATCCCTATTTTAGGCCAGAATAAATCAACCCAAATATCATAAACCTAAAAATTTATTCTAAAGGATACCAAACATCTTGTGGGAGTAAAAGGAAAATACTTGGCAGATGTATGGCTTATGTCAAAGACTGAGATTGTTTTGACATTAAATCCAGACATTTTACACCCTTTTGATACAGCCCTATTTTACATAAGATGAGAGATATTTTATCATGCAGACTTCTTTTCAAGTATTCACTCGTATTTGAAACCTATTTTAATATAAAAGAGTAAAACAGTAAAATAGGTATGGTGGCCGACATACAGAAAACAACTGGTTTGTTGATAAGCAGGCTGGCTAGGAAGTGTGGTCCCGTGGCCTAACCAAGCTGCTTAATTTAAGGGACAAACACAATTAAATAAAAATATCAGGGCTATTCACTGTGTGTGACTTAGAAAAACAACAATAACAACAACAGGAAACTCATTTCAGAGTACTTGCCAGATACTCAGGCCTGAAGGACATAATCTCCAGTGAGTCAGAATGGCAGAGAAAGGCTATGTAGTTGTGGTTTGCATTCAACAAATCATTGGCTTGTACAGTTTTTAAAATCCAAAAAAAAGCTTCGGGTTAGTTTTGAAAGCCCCCAACATTTCAATGGACCACCGTTTCCATCATACATGCTATGACACAAAAGTCATATTTTACCACACATTTATGGAATGCTCCAAGCAGAGCAGTAGGTGCTGGCCATGGGACATATAATGATAAGTAACAGGGTCTTATTTCTGAAGGAGAAGGGATTAAAAACAAAACCAAAAACAAAACATGTATCCAAATGTTCACAAGCCAAGGCACTGTGTGTTAGATGCTATAAGGATGGTTTGAAAAAGAATATCTAGGGAAGATACCTTAACTGAATTGGTCTTTAACGGAAGTTTTCCTGGACGCCCTTTAAAATAGATGGTGGAAGGTGGGCAGGATTCCCACAGGAAGAGACAGGAGTGAGCTTACTAAGGGTAGAAGTGGTGAACCACAAAGTAGTGACGTAAAAGGGTAAGTACCTCAGTGTGCATAAAAGATTAACTGGAAGGACTAATGGAAGAAGAAACTAGAGAGACAAGCTGGTCAAGAGTTTTACCTTACAAGCTAGAAATGGTTTCAAGAGGGTAGATCACTTCTGGGTTCCCACCAGTAATACATTAGGGTTTGGTACAAAGTTCACAACTTCCCATTGTATGCATTAAACAGGCTTTACCAAGGAAGCTTAAGTAGGCAGGAGGAAGAAGAGTAGTTATGATAGCCCTGATTCTCCTTTCGTTCCACAGAAATGTGTGTTGGGTTCAAGGCAACACTGGTCAAGGCTGAGCTTGACCAGTATCCAAGCAGTAGTTGATGGTCCAGTTTCCATTGTTATAGGATAAGTATGGGGGATTAGCCTATCAGTGGATATATTAGTCAGGGTGCTCTAAAGAAATAGAACCAATTATATATTATGCCATAAATATATATAAACATATATATATAATGTTTATATCTATAATACATATATAATATATATATTATATATAATACATATGTATTAATATATAATATATATGTATTATATATTATATTATTTTATATAATATATATTTATATATAATACATATATATAAACATAAGTGAAGAGATTTATTATGAGGAATTGGCTCATAGGTATGAAAGCTGAGAAGTCTCATGATCTGCTGTCTTTTAGCTGGAGACCCAGGAGAGCCAGTGGTGTAATTTTACACCAAGTCTGAATCCCTGAGAACCAGAGGGACCAGAGATGTAAATATCAGTCCAGGGGCAGGAGAAGACAGGTGCCCCAGCTCAAGCAGTCCGGCAGGAAGCAAAAAGGATAGATTCCTCATTTCTCTGCCCTTTTGCTTATTCAGGTCCTCAACAGAATGGGTTATGCCCATGCACACTGGGGACAGCAATCTACAAGATCGGATTCAGATGCCACAGGTTCAGATGCTAACCTCATTCAGAAACACCCACACAGACACCCCCAGAAAATAGTGTTTAATCTGGGCACCTCTTGGTTTAGTTGACACATAAAATTAAGCATTATTGTGGGTGAATTATTGAGTTACACATAGAGTTTGAATTTGAGATGCCAGCTATTTATAGGAAGTCAGATAACTAGAATTTGGAGACCTTGGAACCCATGAGATATTGCAATGTCTTATGTGGGAGAAAGAGACTGCTTAGCAAGTTAACTTTTTTAAAAAAAATTTTTAATGTTTTATTTATTTTTAAGAGATAGAGAGGGAGAGAGAGAGAGAGCGTGAGCAGGGGAGGGTGAGAGAGAGAGAGAGAGAGAGAGAGAGAGAGAGAGAATCTGAAGCAGGCTTCAGGCTCTGAGCTGTTAGCACAGAGCCCGACGTGGGGCTTAAACCCACGAACTGTGAGATCATGACCTGAGCCAAAGTCGGACACTTTACCGACTGAGCCACCCAGGTGCCCCTTGGCAAGCTAACTTTTGATGGAAGTCCCAAGTCCCAGCTAACTCCAGGGTCATTTTGGACAATATTGCTCATTACATCATCATCGGGTTAACGGATTAACAGAGGTTGCAAACCCAAAATACTAGAGGAACCAAACAGAATAAAAAAGCAAAGGAAACAGTGGGACTTGTGATATACAGCAAAGGCTGAAAACATTTAATGTTAAATTTTTAAACACACACACACACACACACCCATCCTATTCAGGCCTCTAACACTGTCTGTGATCCTGATCTTGCCAGTAGCAATTGATGATCCCAATAAAGGTAATGCCGCTCTAAATTCAAAGAAATTATTTGCCAGATTACTGTAGTAGACCAAACAAGACACAAAGCAGTGACAATTAAAATGGGGAGTGAGGAGGCAGGAAACAATAGGTATTTCCGAGACCTGAACAAAAGTCAATAGAATTTGCTGACCCATCAGGTATGGAGTGAATAAGGGAAGAGTCAAGGATGACTCAACTCATGAAAACAGGTGACTAAGAACATGATAGTACTATTAACAGTAATAAGAAATTTAGAAGAGGAGTTGCTTTTACAGGAGGTAGACAGTAATCTGGGTTTTAGACACATTGGATTTGAGAAGTTGAATACAATAACTAGACACATTCTATGCACCAGGCACTTTGCCAAGCATTTGATATGAAATATCCATCTAACGCCTACAATTATTCCATGAAGTAGAAACTTATTATTACTCCCATTTTATTGGGAGAGAAGGTCTTGGAGAAAATAAGTAATTTGCTAATTATACCACTCATCTAGCAAAACTCAGACAGTCTTTCTAGTGCCAAGGATGATCAACCACTGAATCAATATATAAATTCCAACCAAAAAGTGAAATTTCAAGCCCCATAGGAGGGCAGAGCAGAGTCTCTAAGTGATCTACCTGGTAATGAGAGAAGAAACTACAGGAAGAAATTGAACTTGTTTGGAGGGAACATATAGACATCAAGAGAAAGATGACCATAGACAAAATGTTGGGATAGCTTAATTTGGCTGGATAATGGGAAATCAGAAAGAATAAAAGCAAGGATAAGGCAGAAATCAGAAGACAAGAAGTGAGTCTAAATCATAAAAAATAAGAAATTTTGGGGTTCCTGGGTGGTTCAGTCAGTTAAGTATCTGACTCTTGATTTCAGCTTAGGTCATGATCTCATAGTTTGTGGGATCAAGCCCCACATCACTGTGGGAACACAAGCAAGCTCCATGCTTGCTTGGGATTCTCTCTCTACCCCTTGCGCTCACTAGGTCTCTCTCTAAATAAATTTTTAAAAAACTGAAAAAAATATAAGACATTTCAAGAAAAATCTGTAATCCACAGCATAAATTGTTGCCAAAAGGAAAGACTAGTTATAGAAAACTTTGGGATGCTAACGGCAAGCACTTAAAACTCAGGAAGAGTTTTACATACTTTTACATATTAATCATATAATTAGCACCAGCATATCCCACCGTACAGATTGGAAGCTTATGCAGAGAGGCAGTGTCAATGTCACGTGGCCAGTGAGAAGCAGAGCTGTGATACCACCTGCTGAGGCCAGTCCAAGCATACTCATCCTCCACCACCTTGCCACAGCTTCAGGAGACTGGTCCCTGCACTCGCCAGACTGTAGCCTATTAAGCAATGGCTAAGCGATAGTATTTCTTATCTCGCGATAGAGTAGTGGTTTGTGAGATTCTTCCCCTTCTGCAGACGCCTAAGGAAAAAAAAATACTTCTGTGGACTTGGGAGTCCATGAAGGGCCAGCCTCTTTGTACTGTCATGGCAACACTGCAGCTTCTCAGGCCCTGAGGGCTGCTGGATCTTGATAAATGGGCTGAGGCCTCAAAGGCCAGGACCACCACTTCTATGGGAGCTACTGTGTGGCCACCTGCCACTTTCTTTCTGGCATATTCTCCCCAAAACCGTTAGAGAGGCCAAGTGGAACCACAGGTTTGCTATGGAGAAGAGAGGCCACGAGAGAAGAACAAAGGGTCTGAGTCAGTGCTAAACAAGAGGTGATCCTGAGATGGAGTAGCAAGACCTCTTCGATTGACAGTCGGGTCTGTAGAACTCGCTCTGCTTTGCACCACACAGCACACACCACACAGCTGCTTAACTTCCCTCCTGTAGGCGAACAGAAAGGCCCCTGCTGACAGAAGGGGAAGAGAGAATATAAAAGACACTCATCAGTTCTCTGCCTTCACAATGACTCTCCCCTTGACCAAACTCTAGCCAGGCTCCTCTGAGCCCTCTTCCCCAGACCTGTCTTGTACAAAACACTATAAAGACTTGAGAAAATACTAACATAGTTTTTAACAGCTTTAAACTGCATCCCTATGATATCCTCAGGTCCCCTTAAAGTTCTCGTCTTAGAACTTAAAGCTGGTAAAAAAAAAAAATTTACTCTTTCTTCTAGCCAACATCTGAAGACAGGGTCCCTGTTTTTCAGTCTCAGTGGGAGGCTAGGAGCCTAATGTTAATGAGCAACAATTAGAAAACCCAGATGTTTCACATGGCCAAACTACTTGCTGTTTTTTGTCATTTTTCACTTCCTGACTCTACTGAGCCCCCATTGTCCCCTCGGTATCCCCCACCCTCCCTTTAAAACACCCAGTCACCTCTGCACAAATCAAACTCGAGTTTAGTTCACATTGGACTCCTCTCCTTATTGCAGTAGATATTCCTGATTACAATCTGTTCTTACCCTTTTAGCTAGTGTCCGTCTTTGTTCATCTTTGACAGTCATTACAAGAACACCCTCTTTGGTGCCTTTAATCATCCCTATTTGTTAATTCCTTTGAGAAGGGGCATTGTTTGTAAGCTTTAGTTGAAAAGCTCAGCCTTTTATTTTCTGGGAAGAATTCTACATAGCCCATTAGCAGAAACAAAAGTGGGAGTGAAATTACCCTGAAAGCATTGAAAGGTCTCTCTCTGGCTTTAGAGAGGGACTGACCAGGATTTCAATAACCACTCCAATCATAGTATCATACTTCAGCCCCCAAAGGCTTACATCCCTCATACCGTATTTTGCTGAATTTTTTGTCTCCACAGCCTCCCTACTGGCTCGCTGCTTAACATCCCACATCCTCTGCCTTTGGCACCTTCCTGAAGAAGTGCTCAGCATGGTTTCCAACAATGGGGTGCATTACCAATGGAAGGAAAGCAACAGACTAGAAGGGGGAGCCAGGGTCACTGCCCTTCCCTGGTGGACCATGGGGTGAGTATGGGGAGACACTGGTCTTTGAGATAGAAGTTGAAGAACTTAAAGCAACTCTTCTCTATCAGCTGTTTCCAAACTTTGTGGCACATTGAAATCACCTGAGAATCTTTGAAAACTATAGATGCTGACTTCTCATACCGGGAGATTTCTTTTTCTTTTTTATTTCTGAGAAGGCAAGAGAGAAACAGAGTGCAAGTGGGGGAGGAGCAGAGAGAGAAAGAAAGACACCGAAATTGAAACAGGCTCCCAGGCTCTGGGCTGTCAGCACAGAGCCGGACATGGGGCTCAAACTCATGGATCATGAAATCATGACCAGAGCTGAAGTCAGACACTTAACCAACTGAGCCACTCAGGTGCCCCGGCAGCCCAGACCTTCCAATTAAACTAGGATGGGATGGGCATCAGATTTTTGAAAAACTCCCCCAGGTGATTTTAACACCATGGATTTAAATCACACTTCACTCCCTAGGCAACTCCAATAACATTTTGAACAGGTTGATAAATCTTTAAAAATTTTATGCCTGTAACTCTTAATGATAAAAGTATTTAATAGTGACAGCCTCATTGAGTGCTCCATAGGTAACATATGTTTCACATTCATTAATTCATGTAAGAACCTGGAGATAGATATTCCCTCAGTTTTATAAATGGGGAATCTGAGTCTCAAATATCTTCAGATGCACTGTCCAATCTTACACATTAAGTGAGGAATGCGAGCAGGATCTAAACACATGACTCACCTTGAACCAGTCAATCTTATCCACTACAGCATATTGACCCAATGCAAGACCCTTTATTCTAGATGTTTGAAAAGTAATTTTGAACATGTAGCTGGAAGCCCACCCAGAAAAATGGTCTGGCCCAGGGAAAACTGGATCCAACAAAACACATTCATTCAATTTGGCACGGTAGGCTTTTTCCTGCCTGGATCTAATGTGATGTCATGCTTGTTTGAATGGCCTTCCTGACTCCTAAAATCTCTTAGCAAAAGTAGTCAACAATCAGGCTCTGTCAGCAGGGGATTGAGCTTAGAGGAGACACAGCAGGTGTCAGGGTTGAAACTGATGAGTTCCAAAGGTCAACACAAGTTCTGGGAGACAGATACTAAAGAATACAGACGAGATGGAGGAGGCAGATAAAATCTGTTAATTCAGCAAGTCTTCGTGAATGAGAAATAGCAATGCTGATGGGGATGCAGCTTGATTCTAGAGCAAAGGCTCTTCGTGTGGAAGGTAATCACAACCAGATGACCTGAGCTTAAAGCCGGAGTGGAAGTTTGGTGGTCAAGGGGGATGCGTTGACACAGACTTCCAAATTTTCAGTCTATTCATTTTGTACAAATGTGTTGAGTGATATGTATCTAGAATGGACGGAACTTTATAAATGAATACCATGAGGCACCGAAACTGCAAGCAGAGATTTGGGCATGTGCCACATGCTGGATGAGGGCCTGACACATCCAGAAAGACTGCACCAGAAGCACGCTGTAGTGTTGCAGAAGAGAATGACCTCTGCAGTTAGACAGACCTACAGGAACCTGGCCTGAAGACCTGCTAGTTGTGTGACCTTGGGCAAGTTATATAAACTCAGACTTTGTTTTCTTACCTGTAAAATAAGGATGTGGTTTTGCTCTCATATATTTGTTGCTGGACTGAGTAAAATAATGGCATAAACATCTAGCACCTTTCTTGGCACATGGCATGAGATCAGCATTCGCCAGTTTCCTTCCTTCCTGTGTCATCTTGTTCTTTTATCTCTGGAACAGGAACACATTTAAATATTTTTTGTAATATGCAGCAGATTCAGTATCACTTAAATTTTAAAATATTATAGGTGATTAGATGTAATAATATATGTTAAAGTGTTTTGAAAATTATGAAGTAGTAAATGACTCTAAGGTATCATTATTTTAATTACATAATTACACATGAGCAGATTCTACCTCATAGCTCTGACTATTCCCTCCTGCTTCTGACTCTCAAATCTACAATTCTAGGACAAATAAATCCTTAAGGGCTCCTTCTCCTCAGGGACACTTGCAGATCTCCATTTTGCATTTCCAAAAAATGTACCTTCCTGGCAAAATATTCCTTCCGCTTTCTACTTCTCCTGCTGGCTCTTGGGACAGATTTATGTTTTCTGTCTTTACATGTGGGAGGAATCTAGCTCTGAATGTAGGTCAGAGTGGAGAACAAGGATGTCCGATTCCATCAGCAGTCATACTTGGAAATCTTGGAGAGGCAGAACAGTGCCCGATGAATATCACATAGTCTAGAACCTAACTGCCTTCATTCAGATCTGAGCCTCTTATCCAGACAAGCTACCTGACTTCATTATGCCTCAGTTGGCTCACCTGTAAAATGAGACTAGTTATGACAGCACTACTCTACAGGGTTGTGGTGATCATTAAGTGAGCTAATATAGTAGAACTACTTACAATACTATGTTACCTATCATTACTATTAGCTTGGTGCTGCCTTTATAGCTACATAGTCTTAGATAAAGTAGTTAAACCCAGAGCCGATCAGCTCGTCTGTGAAGTAGAATAGGGCTTGCCTGTCAGTGCATGTGAGGAGAAAGTACATTTGCTGCGAAGTAGTTGGAATCATTCTTTGTGGTTAGTCATGTCAAGGAAGTTGGTAGATTGAGTCCAGTTGCTTGCTGAAGACAGAATATGTATGTGGTCCCCTTCTTGCTTCTCCTTTCCATGGCTGGAATGCTCATTTTACCTGGGTTTGGCCAGCTACCTGCTCTTAACTTGGATGCTTGCTCTTCATTTCACCTGGAAGCCACGTGGGGCTATTGCCAAGGCTCCTGCACAGCCCAGCTCAGCAGAGGCACTGTAGGCAAACAGCCTCTCACTCTCTATCTGCCTCCAATTCTCTAGCATGGTTGGGATTGTGAGTCCAGATTATATTGAAGGAGAAGCTTTCTAACCTGAGCCAAAGGAGTTCTACACATGGTGGATCCCAGATTAGTAGAGCTGCCATCTAGGAATTTGCAAAAAGCCATCACAGTAACCAGGAACACTTTTCCTTCTAGTTGCTAGAGCATATATTTCTTTGGGGTCTCCTAAAAACTAGGTCTAGATTAGGCTGAGTATCCCTAGACTCTGGGTATAGTGCTGCCACAGAAGGGCCTCAGTTTCTCTCTGATTTCTAACCATCATAAGCATTGGAATAACTATTTATTCAACTTCTGTGCTTAATATGGTCAATCACACTGGAAAGGGGGCATTTTCCTTTCTCTCCAGCCACTGGGTGACTGACCTCCTGAAGCCTATGGCCAGTATGAAGTGGACAGACTATCTTATAGACAGTAGCGGTTTCCTTGCCAAAGCCTCTAGTGTGTATTCCCTCAGTCATATGAGCTTAACATCCCTGGCACTTTGGACTCCTCCCTCTCTGTCTTTGTTCTTATCTTGTCAGTCATCTAATAAGTATTGATTCTCTGATGTCTCTTACTTTTCTGAATTCTAAATGTTGCTCTCCCTATATTCAGTTCCTTTTCTAGTTATGCCCACACTGCATTTATCTTCCTAAAGCAACAGTTTGGTGACTCACTCCTACGATCTTCCTATTGTCCTTACGCAGAGGTGATTTGCCACCAAAGGAAAAAAAAAAAAAGAGGCTTAATGTTGAGGGCTACTCATTGGGATGGGATCCAGCATCACATCCAGGTGATCGTATGCTTTTGTAAAATTAGCAAAAGTAAGATATTTTCACCCAAATAAACCCACCATGTCTTTCTGCTTGCAGATGTACCCGTCTTTGTCAGGAGGCGATAGAATGAGGGGAATATTTTGGATCTTTATGATAGGAATTTGCATTGAGCATATACTTCAATTTAGTGGTATGTAACCTTTTTGGTTCGCAGTCATATAATGCTATTTTCCTAAATTTTGTGATGTTTTTAGAGTCTGTCAGCCTTTAAAAATTTATATAACACGCATTTTATATCTTCATTCAAAATAACCATTCACTTCGTACCTTATTTTGTATAAAAATTCTTATGACGGTATTGAATCATATAAACTTCAAGCTAAAAAATAGATCTAGTGCTTATATTATATTTTTTAAAAAATACAACCAGTTTGAGACTCCATGCCCTTTTTTTGGGCTGCTTGTATTTTTTTCCCAAATATTCCCCACTGCCCTGCCCTCGCTGACCTTCCTTCTACATCTGCTGTTGCTCCTCAAATCTCTGTGTGGGTCTCTGAATTCTACTTATCCTCTGCTCCCCAGCCACGTTCATGTCACTGATAAAGATAGCAAGCTCACAGTTATTGGCTATTTTCATATGCTAGGTTGTGTCCATACATTGTCTTTAGTCCTTACCACCACCAGGTCTTACGACCACCGAGAGGGAAGCATTGTCACATACAATCTGTAGATGATGAAACAGAGGGTCTATGAGGTTATCCTGCCAAAAGCCACACAGCATTTGCTCTTGCCCTAGAGCAGCGCCTCTTAAGGATGACTGCTCCCCACATCTGTCCAGAGATATCTCTGAACCCCAAAGTACTGACAGTACCTACCTCATACACAGCCAACTACCTGCTTTGTTATATAACTAACTATCTTGTAGCCACACTTCTTACTTTCTCCTCCTTCCATTCCAAGCACAGAATACTAATCTAAAAATTGGAGATGCAATCCTATGTTCCCTTTGGATGTTCCCTGGGGCCGGTGCATGCACACATTTGTACTTACTCCACAGAGGTATACATGAACTGTCCCATTGGAAACTAAATAAAGCCAGTGGTGGGACAGCTCAATTCCCAATCTGAAGAGCTAGAAGCTGTGAGAATAGGTGTCTCTGTTCTACTATTTTAATACCAGGATAGAAGATGGAAGTTAAACGATATGTATTAGAATTCTCTTTAAATCCACAATGTCAAAAAATATATTCCAAAAATATTATTCACAGAGAAGGGCAACTGACATGTGTCATGATACTTACGGCTCCATGTAGGTGACCAGACCAACAAGGAATTTTGTAGCTTTTGGAATATGGGAGAAAAATTATGTAGGGATTTGGAAATCAATTTCTATCCTTCAACCTGAAAAATGCATATTTTTCAAACCTAATAGGAAGACAATGATAATGAGGAATAGCAAATATAGTATATATCAGAATCATTATTCTGTGTATTCTTTTTTTTAAAAAAACTCTCTTTTGGTACCTAATTGTCCATATGGTTGATTCATGGACTATTCACAATGAGAATTATAATCTTAAAGTTTTCATTTTTTTTCTTTCTCCCTCTCCCTTATCTCCCTTCCCATCACTGATAGATTAAATTGATGGAATGATGGAATGTTTTGTTTCTATACACAAGTTATAGGTATCTGCCTCCACAGCATATGCTGGAAAACAATCCTCTGGCATCTGGGCATTGGGCACAGAATCTCAGGTTTATAAGAAACGTTCGATATCCTATACTGCAAAACATTTCAGTAAACTAATAATCATAGTTTAGTATGATAAGTGTTATATTAATCATACATTTCTTTTTCAAAAAAAGTCTATTTTATCAAGGAGAAAATATAGGTTTAAGTAGTTAAATAATAATTATTACTAACATTTATTAAATGATTACTATATGCCAGATAATGTTCTAAGAGTTTTATGTATGTTAACTTGCTCAGTTCCCAGACAATGCTCAGAATGGTGCTTCCAAAGACAGTAATGCAGTCCACATTTTACAGATGAGATAACTGAGGCCAGAAGATCTTTAATGATATGCCAAGGTCATACAGCTAGTAGGTGGCAGACCTGGATTGAAAACCAGTTTGACAAGCTCCAGAAACCACCACTCTGCCCCAAATAATGCGTCTATTTAAAGTCTGAACTTTTTTTTTATTCCAGAGTCTATTTTCTTAGTTATACTGATTCAATCCCTTTTCCAATTACCTTGCAAAAGGTTGTTAAGCCTCAGCTGGAACCCCTTATTGCTGGGGGCACTGGCTGCTTCTGGAGAAAGTTCATTCTATTTTTGGACAGTTCTGTTATTAGAAAATTCTTTTTTATGTTGAGCTAAAACCTATCTCCCCATTACCTGTCTGAGGAGAGTGGGTTGGTAGAAAATGTCATTAGGTATGAGGCTCGACAGGAAGGTAAAGGCCAGGGTGTGAAAAGCTTTGAAGGCCACACCAGCTTCTAATGCTGATGTGAAGACTGAGCCTCTGGAACATGCCCAGCTGTTAAGACACATCTCCCCACCTGCACCTGAATGACAGGTTTTCCAGCATCAGTGGAGGAAACTACATTTACCCATCCTGCATTTGACACTGTTGGTTTCCACTTATCACTCTGGTATAAAGATTTTAGTCTCCTGATTCTGATTTTTTTGTGTATTAGCTACCTCTTTTAGCTTTTCCACATTCATCAGCATTTTTTCTCAAGCTATCGATAAGCCCCCAAGAAAGATCATACTGCATGTTGCCTAAAAATTGGAATTGAAATGGTTGGTCACACTAAGGTATAGCATTCTTGAACCCTGGCCATTCATTCTTTTTTCTTTTCCTCACCCTGTATTATCCTGGGTGCTTTAGCAACCAAATGACCAGTAGGGCAAAGCAGTGAAAATCATAACAGCATGCTTAAGGTGGCTACACAGGAAATAAAAAGGTATTTATGTGTCTGCTTAATAGAGAATCAATATTTGGCTATGATCTCATTGGAACGTTCCTCTTTGCACACCAAAAGAAAAAAAAGTGTTCATTTAAAAGCCAGAGCTTTATGAACAACAACATGGAATCAACTGGGCAGAACACAGAGCAAGTACTTGAGGTCAAGACAGAACAAGGACACTGACCCAAAATGCAGAAAGAGAGGACATCCATTCCTAGCCATCAAATAACCCACAACAAGCAGGCTGGCTTTTTGTAGACAATAATAAAGCAAGGGCCCTTCTTAGAAACACCTGGTAAAGACTTTGTTACTTAAAATCTTTTAGTGGTTCTAGTTATAGAAGGGAAAAAAAAATCTCTGCAATTACAATAAAGATTGTGATACAAAGAAGCAATCAACCCAGCTGCTTGAAAAGGACCCAGAGGGATGCAGCCCACAAAGGAAATTAACAAGTTCTGATGGCTGAAAGAAGTAAAACACTCTGAGCTAAACCAAAACAAAAGCCATTCCCACAGCAGTCCCTGCTGACCAAGGATGGTCAGAAATGAGTAAAGAGAGAATGAGATTAAAGAGTCTGCCTTTTATAACTTTCAGTTGAATACATGCAATTGTTCTCAAATTACTTTTCAATAAACTACATATAGTTTTCATTTCAAAGCAGCCCATCTATTTTCTCATAAAGTACCCAATTATTAAAAATTAGTAACAACACCTCCCTGTATCACGTCAGAGAGAGATCTGGTTTGAGCTAACCGGAACCGAAAATCACATTTAAGATTCACATTTATGACTCTTAGAACATAAGCTACGTTGTCTTCGGCTGCTTATTTTCACCACATGTAGGTGTCGGTACAGCCAAGCAAAAGTCCATTTTGGATAGCAAGGTCGGCCTCATTTCCTGAGAGGCCGATGCTTGGAGCAAGGTGTCCAGGGCTGTGCCGCAGCCTGTGAGGTCTCTTCCTACCCTGCTCCTGTGACACTGTGGAGGAGGTGACAACAGCCCTAACAAGGAGAGTTACGGTTTACGTGGCACGCCCTACGCGCCCTCACTTAAAGCAGTGACTTTAATTTACTCCTTTCTGACTTCTCATAGTAACTCTTTGGCATAGGTTTAATCATCCCAATGTTATATTTGAAGACACCACAGTTCAAAGACTTTAAGTGTCTTTTTTTTTTTTTTTTTTTAAGGCAAATAACTGAAAGATGAGAGAGCCTGTATCTGCGGTCTACCATGCAGTCATTTGCACGCTTGGTGTGACTCTTGGATTTTACTACCAGTTCCGTTCCTCCCCGCCCCCTGCCCGTGGCAGATCCAGCAGTGTGATTCTGTTTTTTACACACTGCCTTTTATGGACTGCTGTTGGCTCACTTCTCTGCCTCTGCGGAGTGTTTTTAAAGAGCTGCATATCTTGGAGTGAAGGCCATCCTTAGCTTTTGGGAAAGGGTGTGAATGCAGGCCCACATTCCATGTGTCTGAATATTTACAGACCAAACTAACTGTTTAGTAAACTATGTTCAATGCTTGACAAATATACCTTTATAAAGGCCAAGAAGGCCATGTTTGGGTTTAGAATTTACCAAGTGCCAAAAGAGACAAGTCCCATGTAAGCCTCTTCTCTCCATTTCTGGCTCCATTCTGTACTGAAAAGCCTCTCACACTGACCCTCCCAGACCTAGGAGTGTGCATGCTGGTGGTGTGGTCCAAACCTAGAGACACAAGACATGTGAACCTGGGAAATGGTTTTGAGGTCATTTGGGCAAGGAGTTTGGGGATTCTGGGCACCCACATCATGGTCTGGGAGGGAAAAGTGCTAGTTTTAAGGACATGTTCCACTGGCCTTATGGACCCTGTGTCTTATAGCAAGGGGCGTACTGCAATTAATCCACAGTGGGATCTTCCTAGATGGCAATACTGCTTGAGATTTCTTGAAATCTTTGCTTCTCTCACTGAGAGTCAATGAAATACTGAATCTCTGGGCCAAATGTCAGACAAGTGGCTTTGCAAGTCAAGATGGTCTTTTAGAGCCAATTCCCTTCACCTTTTTTAGAGTCACTCCTTATTCCAAGTACCCAGTGCTTTCCTGCAGGCCCCAGCCATCCATTCACAGAGTATATAATGTAGAAAATTCATTCTCCAAAGTATGTTACCTTTCCTAAGGGACCTTACATATTTTATTTTAAAAGAGGCTGCAATTTAAACCAAAGAAATAAATTTTCTAATGATGGAATTTCTAGCAACAGCAGAAATATATTTGGGGACAGGGATTTTCTTGATATAAATCTGTATACTTTCCTAGGGTTGCCGTCACAAATTACCGCAAACTTGGAGGCTTACAACAACAGAAATTTATTTTCTCACAGTTGGGGAGACCAGAAGTCTGAAATCAAGGTGTCAGCAGAGTCTAGCTCCTTCTGAGGAGTCCAAGGGAGAATCCTGCCTGTCTCTCCCGGGCCTGGTGCCTGCAGGTATTCCTCGATCCACGATGCTCCATCTCTCCCATCAGGCTTCATCTCACCGGGCCTCCTCCTCTGTCTCAGTCTCCCTCTGCCTTTTTAAGGACACTTATCATTGGATTTAGAGCCCCCCTAAATAGCCCAAGATGATTCATCCCTATCTTAATTACGTCCGCAAAGATCCTATTTCTAAATAAGGTCACATTGATAGATTCCAGTAGACATGTCTTTTGGGAATCACCATTCAACTCACTACACTATCCAATTCTGCTATTTGGGCAGCATTCTTGTGCACCCACAGACTGAAGGCCCACCTGTGCAGGTGTAGGAGGCAGGAGATGTCAGTCCAGCAGTGCAAACCTCAGGGAAAGGTGGGAAGCTTCCTCATAGGAGACAAACTTCAATTTTGGTGGAGAGATGGGAGAGACAGCAACTACAGTTGGGATCATGAAGAGAAGGTTATGGCACTGCTTTTAGGAAAGCTTTCATTAAACCAAAGCACAGTAAAGAATAAGTCATCTCTTCTTACTTTTCAAGACTCTTCATATCACCACAATCATAACTGGAGACTATATGAGCTTAAGAGCTATTTAAATTCTATTTACTTATTTTCCGCTTGGGCAGAGGAGAGAAAGAACTACTAGTAATCATATGTCCTAAGATTTTTAAACTATATTACTTCACTTTATCTTCATAATAGCCTCCTAAGGAAGATATTACTGTTCACACCCGTTACACAAATGTGGAAACTGAGGCCCTGAAACAATAAGTAACCTGACAGGATCTCAGAGCTGGGAATCAAAGGTGCTGAGAGCCACAAAATCCATGCTCTTTCTTGGACTCTACTGCCCTGGGATCAGTCTGGATCAGCCCTTCCCCTCTAAATTAGTTGTGTTAATCTTGTTGACTCCTTTTCTGAAAGAGCAATAAAGCATCTAGAGAAGCCCAAGGCTAAGGAACCAGTTGTTCTTTTTGCTTACGCTATACTGCCATCTAGTGGAAAAATAATTCATGGCTAAAAGTGCCATTTCTGGCATCTTCATTTTTTGGTACCAGTAATTCATTTGTATTTAAATTTTGCTTTTAATTAAAAAAATTTTTTTTAACGTTTATTTAATTTTGAGAGAGAGTAAGAGAGACAGGGCGAGCCTGGGAGGGAAGAGAGAGAGGGAAACACAGAATCCGAAATAGGCTCCAGGCTCTGAGCTGTCAGCACAGAGCCCGATAAGGGGCTTGAACCACGGAAACGAGAGATGATCTCCTGGGCCAAAGTTGGGTGCTTAACCAGCTGAGACACGTAGGTGGCCTAAATTTTGCTTTTTAAATTGTGACCCTATCAAAATTAGTATCGACTACATATGTATGTACATTCCTTCTGTACACCTCTGTCTCTCTCACACACACACACAAACACACACAAACAAAGTCTACATACTATTCCCTCTAATGAAACTGTGACCTTTTGGCATTGTGTAATTTGACTAAAAATTTAGGGAGAGTTTAGATAGAAATGACTAATAGATTTACCTTTAATCATTTTTCATACCTCAAAACACAATTTCTTTCCATCAAAAATAGCTTCTATACTGACCCTAATGCAGAGCTGACTGTAGTACTAATGGTATCCAGTGAGTTGGCTATTGGAGTAAGACCACCTTGTAGTTTAAGACAATGATGAATGCCTCCATATATATGTGTAAAGGGGAGGTGCAGCTCTGATTGTCCCATTATTAAATATGCATTCTAAGACATCTAAAACACTTACTAGTATTAGTATTAGTCTCCTAATCCTGCTATAACAAATTATCACAAATTTAGTGGCTTATAACAACTTAAGTTTATTATCTCATAGTTCTGGAGGTCAGAGATGTTAAATGGGTCTTAGTGGGCTTAAATCAAGGTGTCAGCAAGTCTGCATTCCTTCTGGAGGCTCCAGGGGACAATGTGTTCCCTAGCCAGTCCAACTTCTAAAGACTGCCTATAGGCTTAGGTCTCTTCTTCCATCTTTAAAGTCGGCAGCATTGGCCCCAGGCCTACTCACAATGCCACTCTTTGGATCTCTCTCCTCTGTCTCCATCTTCCACTCTAAAGGATGCTCTGATGCCATTGGGCCTACTACAATAATGCAGGTTAAAAACCAGTATCCCTGTTTTAAGGGCAACTGATAACAACCATAACTCTTCTTTGCCGTGTAATGTAATACAGTTTCAGGCTCTAGGAATTCAGGCATGGACATCTTTGGGTATGGGGAAAGCATTCTGCCACCTTTCACCTCCCATCCCACCCCACTCTGCCTTCACAAACTACAAAGAGCCTTGTAAGCATGCACATCAACTCTGAAATTCTACCCACGCTTTTGGCCAGCCACATTTAATAGTATATAAGAGCATAGGTTCAGATAGACTTAAGTTTAAATCCCAGATTCATCCCCAGATGTGAAACTTGTGTATGTTACTTAGCAATTTTATGCTCAGTTTCTTGATCCTTAAAATGGGCATAATGTCTTCCCCATAGTATTATCATAAGGCTTGAACAACCCCAAAGAGCATTCAGCAAAGCATGCGGCATACAAGAAGATCTCAGACTGTCTACAGGAACAATTTCTGAAAACGAGGATTTTCCATTCATTCTTCAAAGTGAGATTAGCTAACCACCTAATTAAACACTGCATTGGATGCTCGGGGGGCAAGGAAAGGACGCTGCCTATCTTCACCCAGTTAAGTATGTTCAGTAGAATTAGATACCAAGACACGCTGTCTTGTGAGGTTCTTCTAAAATGGGTAAATGAAGGCTTCTGTTGTACATTATATATGGGGATAGGTTTTGCCCGGTCAGATGTTTTCAGGTGGGAAGCATTTGAGAGAACATAGAAGAGGACAATGTTTCCTTCATTCTTTCCCATCCTGTGTTGTCTAGAACATGTATACCAATGTCAACACTTCAGTGACTATTTGTATACTGTATGAGTATACACAGAACGATGGTCATTCTGACTTGTTCCTAAAGCTGAGGGTAGCAAGGTCGTATGTGTGTGTGCGTGTGTGTGTGTATTGCTACCACATATACACATACGCCATCAAGTTATACTAAAACCTATTTTTACCCTAAGAAGAAGTAAATGTTTGGCAATTGAAATTAAAATGTTTTTAAAAATTTCTTATGACACTAATATTTATTTTTAAGCAGAAGTTCTGAGGTAATGAATGAAAATGTTCATTGGTTATATGCCACCCATATGTAATGTACTTAAGTTGTAAAAAAGAAAAATGCTTTCAGATAGGCTAAATCTATGTGTCTCCTATAATCTTGTTTCAATAATAAATTTACTTAGGAACATATTCATTAGGGGAAGTAATTTCTGCAACTACTGTAAATATTTCTGAATGTGTAGTATCTAATAAATTTTTACTGTTTTATTTTTAGGATTTTACAGACCTCTTTTGCTAGAATACACGGATTCCTTGAGTACAGAAACTATGGAGTAAAATGTTATTTGCATATTAAAAATGTAGAAAGGATGCTCTAAGTTTTACTTTTACTCCTATGAACATTTTGATTCCCTGATTCCCCTAACAGGATTAGAAAATAGAACACTTCCCTCCAGATCTATTAAACTTCCTTGGAACAAGCAGGAAAAGATTTGGCCATAACCAGTCCTTCCTGGGTCTTCCAAACCTCTCACATAGGCGGCCACATTGTAAAGGTCACTGCATTTTTGGATATGGTTACAGCTCTACCCCTGAGGTATCTCTGTAAACCTCAGGAGCTGGAAGGCTACACTATGACTATAAAACCTAGAACCTGCAACTATATTGCACCTCAGGTTTGCACAGCTTAATGTTCATTATATCCCAGCAACTTCAGCATGAGGGCATCAAAGGCAACTTGGCAAACCCAAGCTCCATCTTGAGTTTATATAGCTGAGGTTGAGACTGACTCAATGGGGAGGCAGTCATGGCTTAGGTAACGAGGCTAATGCAGAGTAAGTAGGCAACTGTACCTTGGAAAGAACATTCTATGGTGCTGTTCTGAATATAAGTACCTCCCTCAGAGAAAGTCCTGGAGTTTCACATTTGAGAGGTTTTCAACCCTCAGCTCCATGTAAATGCCAAGGCAAGCACATTAATTCAGTGTGACAAGACTGTCAGCTCAGTCCAGTTCGTGGTAGTTGAGGACACACCCTAGCAGAGCTGAGAGTGAGTGAGCCCACCAGAGGCATGCTGGAACAGTCACGTGAGAACCCACCATATTTTGCTTCTCTCTGCCTCACTCAGAAGTTTTAAAAACTGAAGTTATATGGAGTTTAGCTTTTAGAGAGAAGCATCTATTTCAATTTGGAACTTAGGTAAGACTGGTTGGCAATATTTATTTAGTATCTAAAAAATGGCAAGCACTCTACTAAGAAATATATATGTATTATTTATTAACCGCACTGTAAGGTGGGTAGAATTAATCCTTGATGAATCTGAGGCCTAAAGAAGTCAAATGATTTTTCCAAGTTCCCATGGAGAGTAAAAATGAGTGTTGATATCCCCCTTACATCTCTAACCCCTTTGATTTTTCCCTATGTTATGTAGGAATTCAAGTCAAATATATTATATAAACAAGAAAGTAAAAAAGTAAATCCTAAGTATATTTGACTCTTCTAATTTTTATTGAGCTGATCTGTCTCCGCAGACACAATGTATCTTTGTCCCCTCTCCACCTTATGTCACCTCCTACCCTCCCTGTTAAGTTCTAGAAAATGACTCTGAGATGTATCTCATTTGGATTGTTTACGGGATGATTTTCATCCAGACCATTCATAGTGTGTCAGGAATTATCATTTTCCCTTTGTTCTGGATTAGATCATCCAGGCAAAAATAAGTTTACCAAATAAAATATTAAAATGAGCAAGTGGGAACAATAATTGTTAAAAGTAACCAGTGGGAGAAAACGGGAGTCCGTGAACTATTTTATCCCAACCATAAGATTAAAGGCAACTGTGTGATAACTCATATTACATGTCATCCATGTAATTTAGTTATGACAAAATTTCTTAGTTTCCTCTTTAACACTTTGAATTAAAATTTCATTTCTACTCAGTGATTTTTTATTTCTACAATCAACAGAAAGGGATCGAGTCTTTCTGTCAAACTTCTGTGAATGAATCTAGTAAGTAAAAAGGAATGTTTTGAAGTAGATTCTTCCTGTTTTCCCCCTTGTTGGCCTGGATTAAATGTCAATTGACCTTTATGATGTCCTTTATTGATTAAAACTCAATTGTCCCATTATGATGCACTTCTGTCTTTTATAATGAGAAGGGAATGATGAGGAAAAATGCATTAACACACAACAAGGACCAGAATGTATCATAAAACATTAGCTAATTCTTTCCTTTTTCTTGTAATAGACATTTGGAATGGTTTCACATTTATTTAAGAAATAGACTATATTAGTTTCTAGGCCCTGTGACTCAATGTTCTATAATTTACACGGACCCAGTTCAAAGCAAAGGTGCTTACTGCTGCTAAAGCCATTAATTTTTTTTTTTTGATGATTAAAAACAAAAGCTAAGGATTAACAGTAATTAAATATCTGTTAGAAAAGGTCAGTGGTACAAGGAAATGGTTAATTGCACTAAAAGAATAAGAAGAAAGTTGAAGAGAATGTATTTTTTCAACCACAAAACTGAGTAAAAGCCATCCAAGCTGGGAGATTTACTAATTCATAGCAATTAAGTAGTTAATTAGAAGTCTGTAATTATCTTTGCCACTTCATTAAGAACTCTGTACAGATTTCCCAGTATAATTTGTTGGAAACCCTACTTACCTTGGTTATTGGGATTTCATGAGGAAACTGCTTTCAATGTATTAAAGGAGTGTCTCATTAAAACTTCACTCAGCCACCCCCGGAAACACAAGTTGATTCCTAAGAGTCTAATAGTACTGATGAAGCGTGACTTAAAGGACACAGGATAGCACAAGTAACTTTCTAATTCCCAAATGCCAGGGGAGGGTAATCACCCACTGCATGGATATGGCTTCATGAATTAACTACTTATGCAGGTATCCATTATTTTTTTTTTTAATAGTTTATTGTCAAGTTGGTTTTCATATAACACCCAGTGCTCATCCCCACAAGTGCCCTCCTCCATGCCCATCACCTCCCTTCCCCTTCCCCCACCCCATCTGCCCTCAGTTTGTTCTCAGCATTCAAGAGTCTCATGGTTTGCTTCCCTCCCTCTCCCCAACTATTTTTCCCCTTCTTCTCCCCCATGGTCCTCTGTTAAGTTCCTCCTAATCCTCCTATACATTCAAACATATGGTATGTGTCCTTCTCTGCCTGACTTATTTCGCTCAACATACCATCTTCAAGTTCCATCCATGTTGCTACACATGTGCAGGTATCCATTCTTACTGGCGGTGGCATTGTTCTGATTGGCCAGTGTCCATGTTGTATTAATTTCTAGACCTTACAAAGATCAGTTGTTCTGCAAATTGGTGACTACCCTTAGGGAAAGCTAGAATTCATAGCAAGATATTGACATAAGTCACCTACCTTGGCAATAACATAGGAACTCAACCTTACTGCTATCTGTAATTATAACAGCCAAAACCTATGAAGACTGGTCCCCTCAAATTAAGGTAAAAAAAAAAATGGCATTAGAGTTCTACTTTTCTGTGTTTTACTTGGTGGATTGGGCCTGTGACTGTTACCTATGTGTCAGCAAGGTTTGTGTTTGCAAATGTGGTGGTTACAGTGCTGTAAATAGATAAATAGCAATACAGTAGAAATACCAACCTCATCAGGTGATATAGAGAGAATAAAATAATGGATGTGTGTAACCACTTAAATCCAGCATAGAATTAGTGTTTGGTAAATGGTAAGGAATATGAGGAGAAGCATTTCTCTATGTTTTTCAGACAGATTATTATCTAATTTGTAACAATTGATATTTATTCACTAACTGAATGAACTGTGATTGTTGATTTTTGATCTCACTATTTTATTTAAAGTTTTCTTTTAATGTATATTTATTTTGAGAGAGGGACATACAGAGAGAGAGAGAGAGAGGGAGAGAGAGAGAGAATCCTAAGCAGGCTCCACACTTAGTGCAGAGCCTGATGTGGGGTTTGATCTCACAACTGTGAGATTATGAACCGAGGTGAGATGAAGAGTAGATGCTTAAGTGACTGAGCCACCCAGTTGCCCCTTTAATTTTTTTATATGTTTACTTTTTTTTTGAGATCAAGAGAGCGAGAGAGCATGCACAAGAGGGGAGGGGCAGAGAGAGAGAGGGGTACAGAAGACTGGAAGCAGGGCTCCACGCTGACAGCAGAGACCTCCATACGCAGATGAAACCCATGAACCACAAGATCATGACCTGAGTTGCAGCTTAATGCTTAACCAGCTGAGCCACTCAGGCACCCCCTAAGTGTCCCTTAAGTAACTCATTATAGTTACACATTAAGGTTATTTTGAAGTTTTTGCAATTATAAACACAGTCATCATGAATATCTATATGCATAACACTGCTTTTGCATGTGGGGTTATTCTTCATTCTAGATTTTGCCAACTGGATTGGCTGCATCCATGGGATGAACTTTGTAAACACCCTATCACAAATAGTTATCCTCTCCTTATTTCCCCTTTACTTACTGATAATTCTGAACTATATCTTGGACTTGATTTTAACTTTAAAGATGTCATATTTGTAAAAAAAAAAAAAAAAGATTCATAAAAGTACTGCATGGGCATGATGCAGAAACTAAAAACCAAAGAATTTCGGACTTCAGGTGGGAATTGAAACTGGAATTGAGAATTCAAGAAATAATTTAAATCTTTCATCAGGAAAAAAGAACAATTACAGGAATATATAACAATCTACTTGCAGACAATAAGCAGATAAATTTTGCTGGAATGAATGCTTCATTCATATACAGAGATAATGGGGCATCAATAGAGAATAAAAAGTAGGTAGAGACCAGATAGGAAAGAACCTTTAATATTAAAGAAACTTTAATATAAGATATCTCAGCTTTATTATCCAGGAAATTGGAAAAAAAATCAAGATTTCTGAGTATGAGCCTGACATGCAAAGAGGCATTGTAGAAATCTGTGATTTTAAGATTGCAAATGAGCTGTGGATTCCAAGTGGTTAAAAACAGAGCAAAATGCTAGAAGCCATCGATTTGTAATTAAGAATTTAATAGTGATTTGCTATGCAAAAGAGAAAATACTTGAAAGAATTAAGGATAGCTCTTATTTTATGTGTTAACAATGTTAGATTAAGTGTAAAATTTAAAAACTGATGGATATAAAATAAAACACAGCCATATATAACATTTTTAGTGCCTACTGTGTATCAGGCACTGGGTGAAGTGCCTTACATTTTTCATGCCTTTTACCTTCACCACAACCCTATATGGTAGGAATTATGATTATCTTAACTTTATGGAAGAGGAAATAGCAGTTTAGAAAGGATAAGTACCTTATTTAATGCAGATAGTAAGCGACAAAGCCAGGATTTAAACCTAGTTCTACCTAGTTCTAGAGTATACATGCCACCATCTGTTAAATGTGAACTCATTTTTGAGAAATATGATTATTTTTTGTTATAGAGATAGAGTGAGTGAAAGGAGGGTAGGGGGCAGAGAGAAAGGGAGAGAGAGAGAATCTTAGACAGACTCCATGGTCAGCACAGGGCCTGGTGTGGGGCTTAATTCCATGACCCTAGGATCTCGACCCCAGCTGAAATCAAGAGCCAGACACTCAACCAACTGAGACACCCAGGTGCCCCTGATTTATTTATTAAGAGAACTTTATGGAAAACCAGGAAAATGTTGGTTCCAGGGGAAATGGAGTTGAGGGACAGATGTGAGATAAATTACTAAACTAAATTCCAGAAAAGAGAAGAGGATGCCAGGAAAATTTAAAGTATTTGACTGTGAGATACAAGGAGAGTGGTAGGACCACAGACCAAAATAGTATAAATGAGAAACAAGCTGGTTTCCAGTAATAAAATGAGTTTTGTTTTAACAACAGTAAAACAATATACATTTATTACAGAGCAAAGTCCAAGTTTTATAATTATATCTCTTGAGATATATTTCCCATCAATTCCCAAAATAATTTTAATAGATGTTAAATAAGGTGTTACTAGATGTGGCTTAACCACAATGCTTATCTTCTCTTCTTCCAAAGGTAAGAGTAAAAGGCATAATTAAACATACCATCTGGTGAAGATGCTCAACTCCTATGGGCATTGGTAATCTCATTCAAAGAAGTCCAACTTCAATCACTTAAAATTTCCCACCCAATGAAATAGTTCACTGTTGGGAGTCATTCTGAGCCCACTAGTTGAGAAAGCTCCTGGTGAGGTTAAAGCAAGTTTGCACGGTCTCTTGCCAATCAGATGATGACCTATATCCACCCCCACACAATTATTTCTGCTTCAGCACTGACCCCCAAGGTAACCTGTTGATCGGTATCAGGAGTGACTTGTCCCCTTATTGTGGCCCTAGTATGATGATTGCATCTTGTGAAGGAACTTACTGTGGGAACCTCTTCTTTTGATTATGGGAACAGACATCGTGTCTCCAGCAGGTCCTGTTTTCTTCCATATTTTCCATTGAACTATGAACAGGCTAATGACCCTACTCATAAAAGATTGACCTTTACATGTTCAATTCTATTTCTATGGTTGCATTAGTGCAAGAGGTTCATATAGCTCAACATGTAAATCAGCTAACCAAAAATGTCTCTCATGCCCCAGCTATGCAAGAAATCATAAAACTAGACACAAAGGTAAATGCACTCAAAGAGGCTATTCTATGTATTGGGAATGAGCTAAACTCTTTAAAGGTATGGTTGGCTCTCTGGTGCCATAAAGCATGTAACTGGAAAATCAAGTCTTGCCCGGAGACAAAGAGTCTCACTTAGAGAGAAGGAACAGATTAGGGTAGAACATAAGTTACCACATATACCTTTGCTAACTGGTGATGTATAACAGCCCCTTCCCTAAGTCCTATATTCCACAAACACCTTCCCTTACCCTGGCAGCTGTGATGAGGATGTATAAGAGTATCTATAAACCTATGACCTAATCTTAGTGTTATTAAAATGTGAACACCCTATTATTTTCTTAGGTACTCAACCTCACTATAATTTGGGCAGTTCTGCAAGAATACCTCTGTAAAACCTGTTTCTGTACATTTTCCAAAAACATCTTATCACAGAGAACTATCCATTGTAAAAATTCCATTTTCTGATGCCATGTTAACATTTGACCTATCAATATAAGACACCAAAACTGACAGGACAGAGATGCCTGCCTGGTGACCAGAAAGAATCTCGGGGCTTTCTCATTCCCTCCCTCGCCGACACCGTCCATCCTTCAGGGACGCCTGGACCCGGCCAGAGCTGGACTCCGGCAGTTTATCTCCTTCTGCCTTTGGTATTCCTGCCAATTAACAATCCCCACTTAGGTAAACCCAAACCTGCATCAACTCTTCAACTGCCTTCCTCTTAAATATGAACAGAAAACCAGGAATCTCTAGGCATGCAAGAAAAGTTGACAATATGACACAAAAGCAAAAGTAAACAAAAACTGAAGGAAGGTTGAAAGGGCAGAAGGGCAACTAGAGCAATTAAGTAATTCAAATAATAGGAAAAAACATAATGCCTGTACTGCCCTCAGAGAGCCCAGAAGATATTGAATTTTTAAGAACAGCATTATAGACCTTACAAGTCAGCATTTTTAAAGTCTTTTGTTGATAGTGTTTACTAAATAGAAAAATATTTCAAATCATTGAATCACTATGTCGCACACCTGAAACTAACACTGTATGTTAACTATACTGGAATTAAAATAAAAAAAAAAAAGAAAAGAAATGGATGAATGTTGGTGGCTCAAGGGCTTTTGGCATGAAAACTTCAATATTAATTGTCAGTACTTTTTAGAAAATATTATTGAACAACTATTGCTGCGACCCAACCATGGAGGACATAGTTTTGATTTAAAGCATTTTTCTTTTTTTAATTAAAACAATTTTTTAATATTTACTTTTGAGACAGAGAAAGACAGAGCAAGAGCAAGGGAGGGGCAGAGAGAGAGGGAGACATAGAATCCAAAGCAGGCTCCAGGCTCTGAGCTGTCAGCACAGAGCCCAATCCGGGGCTTGAACTCACAAACCGTGAGATCATAACCTGAGCCAAAGTTGGACGCTTAACTGACTAAGCCATTCAGGTGCCCCTAAATCACTTTTCTTCATTCCAAATTATATACCTAGGAGTGTTCCCAGCCCTCATGGTTGTGATGAAGGGAAACTTAGCCCTATGAAGACCTTGATAAGCCCTAGAATGTATTCCATGATTCTAGCAGGTATCTTTTAGAGGCTCCACATCTGACAGGATGAAGAACATAATTCCTAGGCAATCTGTAGAGGTACAAAAAGGTTCCAAGAATATTCTCAGGAAGCACTCACAATTCATTGAAAGTCACTTTTTATGGGAAATTAATCTAGGAAGTGAGTTTCCTTTCTATCTTCAAATTTTTGTAGTAGTGATATAAAAAAATCTAGATATGGAATTTGGAGATGGGGATTCAAACTACAGTGCTTACCACTTGACTTTATACAAGTCAGTCACCACTCATGATCAGCCACCATGTAGTTTCTCCCTAAAACATAAACACAATAATATCTCTGGCCTAACTTGTTAAAAAATAAATGAAATAGAGATTGAAAAGATTTAAAGTCACCATGTATCATGGTTGTGAGCATATAGGAACTCTGTTATATTGAACACATTTTTTAGATAGGTATAAACTAAAATTTCCACTTAAAAATCAAAGAGCATTATATATCATTTTATCATCATCCATCATTTTATCATGCCCATTATGTGTACATAGTATTTTATCCAAAACCAAACAGGCCAGGCTTTATTGGAAAATCTTTGTGTACCCCCAAACAGTCTCATTACCATAAGAAAGGTAGATATTAATTTTGAACAAACAATCCCCAAATAAGCAAAAACAAATATACAGCAAAAAAAAATCATATAGTACCTACAATAAATATGAGATTGCCATAATATGAAACCCAAATTTTGTCCCTAAGTTTATCATATTTGAACAATAATTACATTATTTCCTCAAACGCAAAATAAAGCCATTTGAAATAATGATTTCTAAGATCTATACAGCTTTGGAATTCAAGATGTAAACATTTCTAATAGTCATTCAACCTGGACCATAAACTAAATTGAACTGGTTCAAAACAAAGATTATGTTTTTTCCCCAATTTTCTCTTTATGGTTTCTAAGCATATTTTTGGAAGAGCAAACTACATTTTCACCACAAGTATAACCTCTTAATAACACAGACAAAATATTTATCATTTTTATAAAGCTTTACCTACCTTATAGGCCTAGTGATCTATAGCAACTGTAACTAGCACAATTATAACCAAATTTATTGTTGAATATTCTTGGAAAAGTTTCTCAAAATGTTAAACATTACCGTTACCATATGACCCAGCAAGTCTACTCTTATATGCCCAAGAAAAGTATAAACATATTTATACAGAAACTCACACATGGACGGTCATAGCGGCGTTATTAAAAAGAAAAATATATTCAGTCTATATCTCTTGCTCCCCATCCCCATCACATTAAAATGGAAAAGAAAAACCAAGGAAGATAGCTTCTGGAAAATAAGAAACAAGGTTTTTTCTGTGTCAAGAAGTTTAACATGTATATGGTTTCACTCCTATACCTGAACATCTATAACACATATAAAGGATATTCTTTTCATTTGCTTTTTTGTTTCAGATTTTTTTAATAATGTTGAACTATTAAGCATAGAATGTGTGGGTGAAGACTGTCCAATTAAAAACACCACGGCCAGGGTGCCTGGGTGGCTCAGTTGGTTAACTCTCAGACTTCGGCTCAGGTCATCATCTTATGGTTCATGGGTTTGAGCCCCATGCCAGGCTCTGTGGTGACAACTCGGGGCCTTGAGCCTGCTTCAGATTCTGTGTCTCACCCTCTCTCTGCCCCTCCCCTGCTCATGCTTTGTTTCTTTCTCTCTCAAAAATAAACACTAAATTTTTTTTTAAAAAAAACACCACACCCCTCTCCTGAGCTTTCTACTCTGGTCTAAATTTCTACTACCTATGTTAGTCCTTTATTTTAAGATCTTGTCATCATTGCAATATTATCAGAATAGAAAAAAAAAAGTTAAAGAAATAGTCAGAAAGTAGAAACAATGCAAATTTCCACCAACAGATGAATAAATAAACATGGGGTATGTCCATATAATGGAAAATTATTCAGCAACAAAAAGTAATGCAGTATTGGCACATCCTACAACATGATGAACCTAAAAACATTATGCTAAGTGTATGCTTCCATTCACATGGAATATCCCGAATAAGCAAATATACAGGGACCAAAAAAACAGATTGGTGGTTTTCTAGGGCAGAGGGGAGAGGGGAGTTACTGCTACTTGGTATGGCAATTTGATGGTATCTAGTAAAAATTTTAAAGAACAAATTTTTCAACTCAATCATCTACTTTCAGAGATCTACCCCAAAGTAAGAGTACACGTAAACATATATGAGAAAGTTAGTTATTACTGCATTGTTTGCAACAGTGAGAAAATAAATTAATTCTGTGGAATATTATGCAGCATTTACAGATTATAATATTATGTAGAGACTTGGACAGTGACCCAAGCCATCTATAAATAGACTAGACAGACAGATGGATTGAGATACAGAGATTTCCCTTTTATATGATAATATGTATGTGACATAGAGCAATATACATAGAGAGGCATGCCTTTATGTAATATCCACATATAAGACATATATGTAATACACATTTGACACATAAGTATACATGCAAAATGTTCTGTTGACGTTAAAAACAAAAATTAGATAAATGCAAACTGTAAGGAGGAATAGCTGATTGTCAAAGAGCAGTTATTTCTGTGGACTGAAGTAAGATTGAGAGGTAACAAAGAGGGCTTTTTATATTCTACTCTGTATGCTTCATATTATTTCAAATAATATTTTCACATCATTTTGAAATAATAATATATTCACATATTACTTATGTCATAAAAAAGGGAACTAGTGTTTTTAAATAACCATAGGAAAAATTATTTGCCTAGCCAGAAAGATTTTGTAAATAGTTTATCCCAAATATGCCAAAACATCTAAGCAAGTAGGTGAGCCACATGGTTTCCCTTAATGAACATCAGGTTCCAAGAGGTATGGGGAGTTGAAGGGTGGGGAACCAGACTGAGGAAGAGGATTAGCAAGACTAAGGTCGGCCCAGTTGTCAGAAGAACACTACGGATAAGTCTACTAATAAGAATAGATTAGATGAATCCCACTTTTATGATTTGAAATAGACTTGCCAGTTGGAAAATTATAATTTATTCTCAACCTTGCCACTTTTATTGGAATACTTTTGCAGGACACAGAGCATGACAGATGACTGTATGAGTTATGGTCCTGGACAGGAAACAAATGGCCCAGTGAGCAGGATCACTACTGAACGAGTTTAAAGAAGGCATTATCAGGAAAGCTAGAGGCTGAGTTAAGGGAACCCACAGGAAAAGGTGAAGCACAAAGGAATACAAGACTATAAAGCCATTGCCACCTCAAAACTGAGGTGAAGGGGGCAGTTGAAGCTTCACCTGGGTGGCTCTGTCAGTTGAGCATCTGACTTCGGTTCAGGTCATGATCTTACGGGTTTGTAAGTTCAAGCTCCATATCAGATACTCTCTCTGCCCCTCCCCCACTCTCTCACACACATAATTATCTGTCTCTCTGTCAATAATAATAAACATTTAAAAAATTTAAAAAATAGGATGTAAATCTTATTAGAGAGAGAGAGAGAGAAGGGGGAAGTGGTCGCCAGAGCCTGTAAGAACTGCAGCTCTAAGAGAGGGCCGCCCAACAGGAGCTCTCACTGTAAATGGAGACAAGTAGCTACTGCTAAATTGCAAGAGGCACCTGAGGAACACAGAACGTTTTCTCCTCCTGCCCTCTGTCCTTTGGCCAATGCTCTCTTTTGACCATATCCAAAGGGCAAATGATATAGGAACAGGCTAAAAAAGAGTTGAGAGGGGATGCTCAATGACCAGTGCTATTGCCTACTTTAATTATAAGGTGCTTGTGTTTTTGAAATGAACTGATATTTGGGACAAGCTGTACTATGCTGGTTGTATCTTACTTCTCCATTGTCATGTAAATATCACAGGCAAGAAAATGCAAAATGAGGTGCACTTAACTATTCAACCCTACTGGAAATGTACTTAAAAGATTCAAGCAAAGACTTTGCAGAAACTAGAATATTTCAGGGAGAATGTACATGTCTGTTCCAGAGAGTATAATTAGAGACCATAAAGTGATTCTCCCATTTTGTCACGAGGCTGAAACAATTTTAAGCTGTCCCATTATTCCCTGTGATAAAGAAGATAATATGTATGCCATAGTTATACTTTTCAAGGTTGTTTATTTTTTTTTTACTTTTATTTATTTATTTTTTTTGTGGCAAGACATTAGTTGATTTAAAATTCAAATAATGTCTGTACAATAAACCAATAGTCACTCTTCAGAAATCCCAAACATCAGTCAGGAATATGTTATGTGAATGTAATTTCTTTTGGATGTGAGTAAATGAAATTTTGCAAAGTAACTCATTTTATTGATTAATCCATAAAGCATCCATTCTATTGTAACCCCCAAAATCATTCTGTAGGACTTCAGATAAACAGGTAAAACTTAATATTGAATAATAGAGATTCAAAGATTCTTCTCTCAACTTGAATTTCCTTTGCAAATAATGAGTAAATTGTCTCACGTAGAAAAAAAAACCAGTAGCTTCAGATATGTGGCAACAGGAGCATGTCTGCAGTGTCTAAAGAATAATCAAAGGCCAAAGTAATGACAGCAGAGAGAGGAAGGGGGAGATAGATAATAATGCATGCGATGAACATGTCATGTAGAATCTTGTTAGTGAAAGGAGGAACTATAGTTTTAATTCTGGGTGACAAGGAGCAGAGGCTCCAATTGATGTTGCCTATTTCTGCTGTCTTAACTTATGCTCCTGGCATCTGTCGTTGAGAAGAATGGACTGTAGATAGCTGTGGCTCCTTCAGCCTGGGTCTAAGAGCCATCCTACTGGCTGCTGGAATTTCTTGTGGTTGTAAATCCTAGATATTAGGGGGTTGGTTTGTTACCGCATGAACTGGATAATATACTCCCCTAGGCTATGAGCTTCATCTGTGAATATTATGTCTGGTTTTGATCAACATTTGGATACCCAGTGCTGGTGTGGTTAGCAAATAAAAAGTGCTCAGAAAGTAAGGGTGGTGCACATAAAAATCCAGCTATGAGGTTCCTTTTTTTTTTTTTCCTTTGAGAGAGAGAGAGACAGAGCACACAAGCAGGCAAGGGGCAGATAAGGAGGCAGAGAGAGAATCCCAAACAGGTTCTGCATTGTCAGCACAGAGCCTGATGTAGGGCTCAAACCCATGAAATCATGACCTGAGCTGAAGTCAAAAGCTAGACACTTAACCAACGGAGCCACCCAGGTACCCCTGGATGTGAGATTCTAATATTGTAGAAGTGCTTGAGTCATGCCTTAGGTCGTTGAACCAGAATAGAATCTCTGGGCATTGAATTCAAGTACTATTACTAAATATTGTTATCAATATTAGAGAAGAAATATATGTTCTTCATTTTAAAAAATGTGTAACATACAGGATATTAAATGTCTCCTGAATTCATCTTCCCATTCTGTTACTGTTTTGTATGTATGCTGTATATTTTTATTATATATGCATGTGTGTGTATATATGCATATATGGATGTGAATACATTTACAGCCACATATATAGTTACATAAAAGGCATTACACCATATATACTGATTTGCAACCTGTTTTATCACATAAATTGAAAACATATTTATTTAATTAATTTACTTATTTTGAGAGAGACAGAGACAGCATGAGTGGGGGAAGGGCAGCTAGAGAAGGAGAGAGAGAATCCCAAGCAGGCTCTGTTCTGCCAGCACTGAGCCTGATGTGGGGATCAAACCCACGAAGCCATGAGATCATGACCTGAGCCTAAACCTAGAGTCGGACACTTAACCGACTGAGTCATCCAGTGACCCCAAAAACATATCTTTATGTTGGTTTTCTCACTCTCTCTAAAGAGAATTAACCAACCTCTTATTGGTATTTATTTTCTAGTTTCTAAATATTTGTCTACAAATATGCAAATATGCATCTATATGTATACCTGTCATGCAAATTTGTAGACATAGAATTACTGGGATCCAGGCTATAATGTATATGTTGATAGTGACAGATTGCTCTCCAAAAGGTTGTTCGGACTTTTCATATATATTTTTAAAAATCTTCATAGGTTATGATAATGCAGTCTTCTGGTCAAAACTATTGAATTAAATAGAAAATGAAAGAAGAAGCTTGAGGTTAGAACAACTTTTCTAATCATGTTGTGCCTAACCAGGGTGAAGAACATACCACCCTGGTCAACCATCATTAGTTTTCTCAGAAACAGATTTCAGCTTAGTAAATATTTTTCCTTGTAATTGTTTTGTATGTCCAGATACTTTTTATTTTTAAATATTAATGGTAACAAGTGAAAACATTCTAATTGGATTCCTTCAATGGACAGCTTTTGAAAGAGAACTCAAATATAATGTTCTTTATATCCAATCCATATCAGTGGATTCAAGCTAATTATGCTTCACTGAACTGAGACATGGCCGACCTATAATACTTTGCATTGGTTTCAGAGCATATCTGAATGTAGATTTTAAATATCTTTGCCTTTGATAGGTGTTATATGCCTTAAGTTTCAGATTACTACCTTTTTGCAGACAAGACATTTGAAATTAGTAGCACATGTTGACATAATGAAAAAGTGGAATGGGCTGATCACTTTTGTTAGAAGTGCCAATCTCCAAAGAAAATGACAAGGTGTTTTCTTTGATGACACCTACATTTTACTTGTATTTATTCAATATTTGTTAAGTAATTTTTGTTGAAAGGTCAGTACATCGAATTAAATATTAACCATCTAAATGCTGTGATAATCTTGGAGTAATAATTAAGGATGCATTAGCCAAGATGTCTAGATATGAGCATCTTATAAAATGGTATTGAGGGACAGGCTGAGAAGGGTCAAAAATATGATAAATTATCTATTCAATCTGACAATCAAATGACAATTCACTTAAATCAATAAATTACAACGTAAACATTTTCCTGGACTAGCATGGCTTCCTTTTCCTTCTCTTTTTATTTTCTCTGGCAAGCTACAATGTGCTGTTTAATACAACCTAATGGACCACATGAAGTTAGATCAAACAGCATGTCAATAATTCTATTGACTTTATCTGACTTTCATCAAGTCATAATAACTAGTCACAGCCTTGTTAAATACCTATTTAAGATTTTTTTAAAGTTCTTAAAGCACTGTGGTAAATTTAAAAATAAGGCTCTGTATATTTTCTCTTTCTCCTCCTCCTCTTCTTCCTCCACCTCCTCGTCTTCCTCCTCCTCCTCCTCCACCTTCATCTTCTCTTTCTCCTTCTTCCTATCTTATTAACTCATTAATTATCAATTTAGAATTTACTATAAAAACCCAAAATAAATATTTTTATTATTTTAGAAATTCCTTATGAAGAAGGATTTTGAAAGGATGATGGTCCCTTAATTTCAAATCTTACTGCATATCATTAAATATCTCAAATAGACTAACTATGAAAATAAAATATCCCAGAGTGCATGTTCACAGATAACTAGAGGACAAAAACACTAGAACTTCCAGTTATATTCTAGTGGGCAAATAAATACGCCAGACTATTAGAGTTGGATATGAAGTCTATGCATTTGTGGCACATCAGGTGTGGCTTGCACAGAAGACAGCAGATGTATGGAGTTCTCATAGGAGAATACAAATGACATCAATTATGATTGCTCCTTATAAGAAAAGAAACCCAATGAGTGGATAAACATGAAGAATAGATCTGAAATGAGGAGTATCAGAGCACTGTCTACTGGAGAGGAGACAGTCCTGAGGAAAATTGTTTCTGGGCTTTGAAGAATGGGATAGGCAACATGGAAGAGGCAGTTTCCTTTGATCACATGATGGAAGGAAGGTTGGATGCAGCTCAAGAAAGGACCCTGAAGTATGATTGTTTCAAACAATCAGAAGAAGTATGAATGCTGTTAATCAGAAACTTGAAAATTCATAACCAGAAGATATGTTAAATAAGGGCTAACTCTAAAATAGATAGATAGATAAACAAACAAACTCATCCCAGAAGAAAAGAAAAAGTTACAAGATGCTCAAGGGAAAATAGTACAATTGAAAGTTCAATAAGAGTATAAATAAGGGGAATAAAAAGAGCAAAGAAAATGAAATCAAAATACGTGCAAAATTAGAAAAGTCTAACGAAAGTGATAAAGTGATAGGGGAAGCAGATTATATATAAAAGAAATATAGAAATATGAAATATGAAAAGAAAATATAGAAACTGAACAAATATAATAAATAAATAAATTAATTAATTTTTAATGTTTATTCAGTTTTGAGAGGCAAAACACAAGTGTGGGGGGTGGGGCTAGAGAGAGGGAGACATAGAATCTGAAGCAGGCTCCAGACTCTGAGCTGTCAGCACAGAGCGGGATGCGGGGTTTGAACTCATAAGCCGTGAGATCACGTCCTGAGACAAAGTTGGACGCTTAACTGACTGAGCTACCCTGGTGCCTCTAAACTGAACCAATTTTAAAACTATAATTCAAGAAAAGTTTCCTAATAAGAAACCTGAATTATTATCAACTCCTAGATGTCTCCTAATTCAATTATCGGACTTTAAAGATGAATAACCAATCCTCTGAACTTCAGCCAAAAAAATCAAATCGTTTACAAATGAAAGAAAATTAGGTTGAAATTAGACTCATCAACAAAAATATAGAAAGCAATACAAAAGAGAAATATTTTTGAGAAACTCAATAAAAATTACTAATTATTTTGTATTCAACTCAGTTTTCCTTACAAAATGAGGCTATGGGAATGAAAATACAGTTATAAACCATTAGGAATCTATGAATATTTTTTTCAGGTATGATTTTTGCAGAAGTTACTAGTACATAAACCTTTTCCCTCTAAGAGACAGCTGAGGAAACTGGCAAAGTCACCAGTGGAAAAAATGAATACTTAATTTTGGATATAACACTCAAAGGTATGTAAACATGGAAGAATAAAATGGAAATGTAATATGCTCAGACATAAAGGATACATGTAAATTGTAAAAATGGAAGGAATAGGGGAAAATAAGAGAGGAGTAAAATAAAGCCATTGGTGTATATAGATACATATAAACTTCAAATCTTATACAAAAATGACCTCAGAATTATTCAGATCTGAATATAAAAGCAAAAACAATAATCTCTTAAAGGTAAACATAGTAAATCTTTGTGACCTTGGATTAGACAATGTTCTCAGGTATGACACCACAAGCAGAAGTAATAAAGAAAAAATGGATAAAATATATTCATCAAAATTAAAACCTTTTAGGAATAATGAGTAGACTTGTGGAATCACTATGCTGTACACCTGAAACTCTTATAACATTGTGTCTCAACTATACTCCAATGGGGAAAAAAAAAACCTATTAGAGGTTCCAGTTCAAGATGATGATGTAGAAAGATCCTCCCATGGACACAATGAGTCTACAGCTACATATGGAATAATTTCCTCTTAAAAAAAAATGTGAAGCCTGGCTTCACTACATATCAGTGATGACTGAGTGATGACTACATATCAGGAAAATGAGAAGAAAACCACATTGAAGAGGTAGGAGAGACTGGGACACAATCTTGCCATAAAATCCACCCCAGGTTCAGAGACCTACACCTGGGATAGAACTTAAAACCTGGATGTGCTCCATGAGGAGTAAAGCATCTGAACACCACATCAGCCATCCCAACTTTTAAGATACACTCCTGAGACAGTAGAGCCACCTTCCGCTCAAAAATATCCAACTTTGAAAACTTATGGGGCTCATGTCCCAAGACCCACAAGACTCATGTTGTGAGAAATGACTCTTAAAGGGCTCAAGTGCCAGGACTCTGCCCCAGAGCCCAGCTCAGAGGCAGCTGATGATGCTCAAACTTAGAGTGAAGGATGACGTCCTGCTTATAGTAAAGTGTTGGCCTGTGGTTTGAGTGTATATTTAACACACACATCTCAGAGCCTGCTGGGACAGAAACTGGCAGCTTCCATCTTTGCACTCTCCCTTTGCTCCACCATACCAGTATCTCCCAGGCTTACACATGTCTGGTCTCCTGCTTTTTGTGGCTGCTGCCTAGAAGGCACCTCTTGACTGCCTGGCTCTGGAGGCCAAGACAGCTTATGTTCCTGGTCCCATGGGACAGTAAAAACTGGTGTCACCCAGATAGGAGCTTATATCCCTGCCTGGCAAACCTGATTTTTCTGACTGCTGTCAGAGAACATATTCACATCTGGCTCTGGTGTTCAGTGGGGCTTTTGCTTGTGGGTCTTACTGAACTGTAATTAATGGAGAAAAGAGTTCTTAAACAGCTACCACTCCCCAGGGCACACCAAGAAGCAACAGACCCATAAGGTCTTTCTGTGAAAGAGACCTATTAGCTAATCATCATCATGACTGTGGCCTGAGGGGCAAGCTTCTGATTAAAAACATATATAGGGGCTGACTGTAATCCTTTCCAGAGACCTCAGAGGGTGAATGCTATTTTCTTGCACACCTGTACCTCGCTGAAGAGTACCAATGTCTCCTAGACACATGTAAAGCTGTGTTTGGTGCCCCCATTTTTGCAGCTGCTACCCAAAGGGTGACCCTTTATCACCTGTGGCAAGTGGGGCTTACATCTCTGGGTCCCCTAGCACTGTGGAAATTGGAGAGATGATTCTTGACAGGCTACCACCCCAGGGTACTGCACAGATGCCAGACTGAGGCACCCCTCCCCCAACTCTTTCTGAGAAGGAAGCCTCTTTGTTTATCCTAGAGCTTCAGTCTAATGAGTAGGCTTCAGGTTTGGCAAACATTAGTGGTCTACTAAGTGCTGTCAAGAAACAGGCTGTGGATGGCATACTGGTGCTCCCCTTCTGCCTTACTCCAGATCCCTGGTATTTCCAAGAAAAGAGTTTCTATATTTCTTTGGAGCCCTGACTTTTGTGACTGCTTCCCACTGGGGATTTCTCCAGATTTCCTGGATCTGGTGACCTAGCACAGCTTATGTTTATGGTTCCATAGGACTGTGTATATCACCATACTTTTAAAAACTGCTGCCTGGGGATGTGGTTTCCAGTCAACCTGAATTTATGTTCTGAAATCTTCTCCTTTGGGACACTGACAGGTCTTGGCACATCCTCAAATACTGGCAGCTGCTGAAAATGTAATAGGCTGCTTTGAAAAGCACACAGGTTTGAGAGACAACCAAGAAGTGAGAAGGGTTGAACAACAAGGTTCATCTCCTATATGAGGCCACTCCTTTAAGACCAGAGAGGGAGCTCTTTCATCTACTGTATAGATACCAACACACAAAGTCAAGCAAATTAAATAATAAAATAAAATAAAACAGGGAAATATGTTCCAAACCAAAGGACAAAATAAGCCTCCAGGAGAAAAAACCAACCAAACAAAAAACCTTAATGAAATGTAGATAAGTAATTTGCCTAATAAAGAGGTCAAAGTAATGGTCCTAAAGATGCTTACCAAACTGGGGTAAAAAATAGATGACCTCAGTGATATCTTTAGCAAAAGATGAAAAATATAAGAAAGTACCAAATAGAAGTCACTGCAACTGTGTAGTTGCAGAATACATAACTGAACAAAGAAATACACTAGAAAGGTTCAATATCAGACTAGATGCAGCAGAAGAATCAGTCGACCTAACAACAAATCAGTGAAATGCACCACTCAGAGCAGAAAAAGAAATGAATGAAGAAAAGTGAAGATAGCTCAGAAACTTAAGGAACAACATCAAATGTTCTAACATTCACATTATAAAGCTCCAGAAGGAAAAGAGAAAGAAAGGGGTGGAAATATTACTTGAAGAAATAATGGTTATAAACTTCCCTAACTTGGAGAAGGAATCAGACATCCAGATCCAGGAATTCTGGAGAGTTCCAAATAAGATGAACCCAAAGAGAACTGTATCAAGACACATTAGAATTAAAATATCAAAAGTTAAAGTATAAAACTAAAGAAGTAAGAGAAAAACTGTTGTGTACAAGGAAACCCCATAAGATACTGGTAGGTTTTTCAGCAGAAACTTTGCAAGCCATAAAGGAGTGGGTAGATATATTCAAAGTGCTGAAATGAAGAACAAACAAACAAACACTTCAACCAAGATTACTCTATCTGACAAACTTATTATTCAGATTGAAGGAAAGAGCTTTCCACACAAGAAAAAGCTAAAGGAATTCATCACTACTAAACTAGCCTTATAAGAAATGTTTAAAGGGATGTCCTTAAGCTGAGAAGAAAGCACTAATTATAAACAAGAACACATAGAGGGGTGGCTGGGTGGCTCAGTCAGTTAAGCATCTGACTCTTGATTTCACCTCTGGTCTCACAGTTTACGGGATCAAGCCCTGCACTGGGCTCTGTACTGACAGTATGGAGCCCGCTTGGGATTCTCACTGTCTCCCTCTCTCTCTGTCCCTTCACTTGCTTGCACTCTCTCTCTTTCTCTGTCTCAAAATAAACAAATAAACTAAAAAAGAGTAACACATAGAAAACAATAAATATTACTAGAAACATAAACATACAGTAGAGATAGTAAATTAATCATTTATAAAGCTAGTGTGGAAGTTTAAAAGACAAAAGTAATAAAAATATGATTACATTAATTAGTTAAGGGATAGTGATACACTTGATTAAAATATAGCAAGTGTGATGTGTGACATAAAAAATATAAAATTTGGGGGGGAGAATAAAAATGTTCAGCTTTAAAACAAGATCAAACTTAAGTTCTTATCAACTTAAAATAGATTGTTATAGATATAATTGTTATATGAAGCCCTATAATAACCACAAAGCACAAACCTATGGTAGATACACAAAAGATAAAGAGAAAAAATTATAAGCATGCCATTAAAGAAAGTTATCAAACCACAAGAAGGGGGGAAGAGAAAAAGAAAGGAACAGAGAGGAGCTACAAAAATGGCCAAAAACATTAAACAAAATGGTAATAATCACTTCTCTATCAATAATTACTTTAAATATAAATGGACTCAATTTTTTAATAAAAACACATACAGTGGCTGAATGGATAAAAAGACAGGAGCAGCCTATATACTGCCTATAAGAAACTCACCTCAGATGCAATGACACATACAGAATGAAAGTGATGAACAAATGTATTCCATGCAGATGAAAATCCAAAAAAGTTGGAGCAGCAGTACTTATGAACTTGACAGATATTCACAGAACATTCTATTCAAACATAGCAAAACACACATTATTTCCAGGTACACATGGAACATTCTTCAGGATATATCAAGACTGATTTCAGAACTGAAATCATGTCAAGCATCTTTTCCAACCACGACAGTATGAAACTAGAGATCAATAACAAGAATATAAACTGGAAAAAAACACAAACATGTGGAGACTAAACAATAAGCTACTAAACACCCAATGGGTCAACAAAGATATCAAAGAGGAAATAAAGAAAACACCTAGAGACAAATGAAAATGGAGACACCATGGTTCAAACTCCTTGGGACACAGAAACAGCAGTTTTTAAAGGGAAGTTTATAACAGTTCAGACTTACCTCAAAAACAAAAACAAAAACAAATACAAACAAGAAAAATCTCAAACAACCTAAACTGACCCTTTAGGGACCTAGAAACAGTAGAGCAAACAAGCTCAAAGTTAATAGAAGTAAGGAAGATCAGAGTAGATAAAAATGAAATAGAGCCAAAAAAATAGATCAATGAAATCAATAACTTATTTTTTGAAAAGATAAATACAGCTGATAAACTTTTAAACAGACTCATTAAGAAAAAAAGGAGATAAGAAAAAATAAAGAAATGGAAAGGGGGAATTTATAACCAACAATACAATCTTCCAACACTGAATCATGAAGAAATAGAAAATCTGAACAGACAAATTACCAGTAATGAACTGAATCATAATCAAAGAACACCCAACAGAAGTCCAGGACAAGATGGCTTCACAAGTGGATACTACCAAATACTTAAAGAGTTAATGCCTATTGTCAAACTATTCCAAAAACAGAAGAGGAAGGAATGCTTTCAAATTTATTCTGTTAGGACAGCATCACCATGATATCCAAACCAGACACAAACACTATGCAGTAAGAAAAGAAAATTACATACCAATATCCCTGATAAACATAGATGCCAAAACCCTCAATAAAATATTATCAAACCAAATCCAACAATACTGTAAAAGGATCATTCACCACTATCAAATGAGATTTATTTCAGGGATGCAAAGATAATTCAATATCTGCAAATTAATCAATGTGATACAGCATATGAACAAAATGAAGGGTAAAACCATATGATCACCTCAATAGGTGCAAAAAGGCATTAAACAAAATAACATCCATTCATGATTAAAAACTCTCAACAAATTGGATGTAGAAGAGACACAGATCAACTTGATAAAGACCGTATATGACAAACCCACAGCTAACATTATTATACTCAATGGTGAAAAGCTTAAATCTTTTCCTCTGAAAAGAAACCTTTTGTGTTTCAAAGTACACTGAGAGGAAGGTGAAAAGACAACCCAAAAAAGAAACAAAATATTTTAAAATCATATATCTGTTAAGTCTTGTATCAGAATACATAAAGGACACTTAAGAAGAAAACAGAATACATAAAGAACACTTATATTTCACAATAAGGAGATATATAAACCAATTTTTAAAAGACTACAGGATCTTGATATTTCATCAAATAAGATATATATATGAATGACCAATAATATTAGAATTATGCAACATATTATTAATGAAAAGTAAATGAAAACCACAATGAGATACCAATTTATACCTACTAAGTTAAGTAAAACTTAAAAGACATACAAGTGTTGAAAAGTATGTGGAAAATTTGGGACATTCATTCATTGCTCATGATACAGACACTTGGGAACAAGCGTGGCAGTTCATTATGTGGTTAAACATAGAGTTGCTATATGACTCAGGACCTCCATTGCTAGATGTATACCCAAGGGAAATGAAAAAACATGTTTATATAAACACTTTCTGGTACATAACGGTTCACAGCAGCACTCTTCATAACAGCCAAAAGGTGGAAACAACTAATATCTATCAACTGATAAACTGATTAACAGAACACAGTGTATCCAGACAATGGAATATTAGTTACTGATTAAAAGGAATGTATCATTGAATGAACCTGCCATAAAATAGATGAACCTTGAAAATAATATGGTAAATAAAAGAAGCTAGTCACAAAGAAGCATATATTATATGGTTCCTTTTTATGAAAAATGCAGAATAAGCAAATTTATAGAGATAAAAATATACTAGTAGTTGTTCAGCACTGGTTGGGGAGGGGGATGGGAGTTTGTGGAGTTATGGTTAAGGGAAGCAGTGTTCCTTTTTGGAACAATGAAAATGTTCTAGAATTGATTTTCGTGATGATATTCAATTGTCTATAGAAGCTAAGAGCCATTGAATTTTACACTTTAAATTTGTGAATTGTCTGGTATACAAACTGTATTTCTATAAAGGCTTTCAAAAGGGAGTTAGGAGTGAAACACAGTAGTATGTTCTACAGTGTGGATGAACCTTGAAGATATTCTGCTAAATTAAACAAGCCTGACACAAAATGCCATATATTATATGATTCAATTCATATGACATATCCAAAATGGATCGGTCAATAGTGGCGGGAAGTACATTCATGCTTGACAGGGACTAGGAGAAAGGAGGACTAGGGAGTGGCTACTACTCAGTACATGGTTTGTTTTGGTGTTAATGAACATATTCTGAAATTACATACAGATGATAGTTGTACAATATTGTGAATACACTAAAAACTATTTAATTGTACACTTTTTTAAATTTTTTATTTTTTTTAGCATTTATTCAGTTTTGAGAGACAGAGAATGAGTGGGGAGGGGCAGAGAGAGAGAGGGAGACACAGAATATGAAACAGACTCTGAGCTGTAAGCACAGAGCCTGATGTGGGGCTCGAACCCACAAACCGTGAGATCAGACCTGAGCTGAAGTTGGATGCTTAACCAACTGAGCCACCCAGGCGCCCTTAATTGTACACTTTTTAAAAGACAAAATAAAACTTTCAATTAAAATAAATTATCAACGTATAGCACATACTGCTTAGTCCATGGCAAGCTTAATTATCTGACCATGTTGACTTTCAGTCTCCTGACGATATTTAAGGGTGTTTTTACACCAACTAAGTGATTCTTTCAAACTAAAGGTCATTAAGCTCTATAGTAAATGAGTAATCATTAACATTTGTGGATTCGAAAACATTCTCAACGAATAGGTGACAGGATTCACATACCCCTACAAGTCACACTATGTTTTTGCAAGGAATATATTAGCTCCAAATTTTAATACAGAACCAACCTAGTTGAGTTACAAATGCCCATTCATCATCTCTGACCACATCTGGTCAAGCAAATAAGAATTCTGATAAGAATAACTGTATATGTAAGACTTATTAACTGACTTTTGTTTGGATGATAAATCTGATTATAGCTACATATTAAGATTATATCAGTTTTAAGTGATATCTATGAAAGCATAAATTGTATTGACATGACCAGAGCTGTTTGACATACAGTCTACCCAAGGACAGTTAGTTCGATATTTTATTCTCAAAAAGGTCATAAAAATAATTTGATGGAGTATTAAATCTTTCTAACCACCTGTTTTTTAAAAAATATTTTTAATTATTTCTGAGAGAGAGAGAAACAGTGTGAACAGGGGAGGGTCAGAGAGAGAGGGAGACAGAATCTGAAACAGGCTCCAGGCTCTGAGCTGGCAGTCAGCAGAGAGCCTGACGCGGGGCTCGAACCCACGAACCGCGAGATCATGACCTGAGCGAAAGTCGGAGGCTTAACCGACTGAGCCACCCAGGTGCCCCCCAACCTTGTTTTGACAGAACAGACAAGGCATATTGACAAGCAGAATCAGGAAGAATGATTTAAGTGCCCTGTGGGAGTGTTTGGGATTTTTAAGCATTCACTAAAGAAGTAACATGAGTTGAAACTAAAAATGGAATCTCTGATTAAGATTATGGCTACAACCCTGAAAAAATGAACAAAGATTCATGTCCCCATTGAGCTTATATTTTAGATGGGGTAGACAGGTGGAAACATAAATAAAACTAATAAATAAATAACATAGTATATTCAATGTGAGAAATAAAGAATAAGTGGAGTGCAGTAGGTAGAAAAGAATATGCAAGGGGGACGTATCAAGTTGCAGTATGAAATATTACTGTAATCAGAGCAGATCTCATTAAGAAATGGAGGTAGAACAATGTACTGAAAGTGTTGGGGAAAGAATGATCCTGGAAGAGTTACCAGCAGAGTTAAGTTAGGAAGTTGCAGTGGTTGGTGGGACCTGGTTTATAATTGCTCACAAAAGCCACTTGTAAAATTATTCAGACTTTTGTGAGCTAGTTGTTAAACATGGTCACTATTAAACATTTAGAAGTCTGTAAGTAAAATATACTAAAGACTCATCATGTAAGTTTTTTACTACATTTTACTTTTATTGATGCCCTTGAGGTTACTTATATTTAGTATTTCTATATTTTGAATACCATTTAATGATGTCTTTCCCAACTTCGTGTTCCATGATGTCACAATGCTAGTTCAAAATCCCTAATGGCAGGAGCGTGTATACCACAGAAATTGGCAAACACTATGAATCGGGGCTCGGCTCGACTTTTTTGTTTTATTGGCTGTCTACATTCACAAAAGATATGGAGATGTTAGTAGTGCATTTTGAACTTAAAAGAGTGTCTTACCTTATTTTTTCAAGACTTGAGTCAACTATATGTAGAGAATAATCCTTGCATGATTTTCCCAGGCAGTTGTTGTGGTTTTCTCTTCTTTTGTATTGTATCTATGAGTTTCAGTTGCCTGAGAAGTTTCTCTCATGTACTGCAGACACACCAGAAAGCCATTATGTGTATAAAATGCAGTCTTTGCTTTAGGATGAGAGGTTGGGGATCAGACCAACCTGTGTCTCATGCACATACCAGAAAGAGGAGAGTGCCAACACCAGTCCTAATTACCATAATTCCCAAGTAGGTAGTTTTATTTTTTTCAGGAAAGAGCCCTGCAGATTTTTGTTGGGAGAAATTACTACATTACAGATGTAAGGCGGTGGGGGGTGGGGGGGGGAGTTGAAGAATAAATTAGAATGTTGACCCCATGGATATTTTTAATCACTTCCTTGCTTTGCCTTCCTCTTTCCATGGATCTGCAATACACTAACAGCAAGTCAAGAATTTCTGACATCTTACTGTCAGATGCTTCTTCCTCCCCTACATCTTTCCTTGGCTACTACTTACTCTCTTCTATTAGCTGTGTTAGCCATATCTCAGAATTTAGTGAAACTGTATGTTCAACCAATGATTCTCTTTCTTTTACACTCACTGTTAGGGTCTATTCTTTTCAATATTTATCTATAATCACTTTAATGTGTGTTTGAGAGAGAGAAGTGGTAGATGGGTAGGATTAACTATCTTTAACTCATATTTTTTCTATGGTTAGGCATTAATCCTTAAAAAAGCCATAAGTGTGTAGGGATATTTATCTAACACTAGTTGTAGTACTTTGTATGATAGGGTAAAGAAGAAAACCACATAAATAATTTCTTGTAACTGGACTTGATTAATAAAATATGTCACATTTCAAAGAAAATTCAGCCATTAAATGTTATAAAAATCTACTTATTGACACAAATATTTTCAAAATCATTGTTGTAAAATAAAATGGATTAAAACATTACTGTAACCCAAATAAATCCAGTTTTATGAGGTCCAAATTCTGAATGGAATTTCATTTAAAAAATATATCTAAGTGTCAAGTTAATTAAAACACATATGAAATCCAGAGTTGTCAAAGAGTGGTAAAGCCTATCAAATTCACCATTTACAACACTATGACAACCAGTTTTCTCTCTCCTGTCATTTTCTCAAATTCCACAACTGCTTTGGAGCTTCTCATTTGCCAGTTTTCACTTCATTTCCTCCATAGGGGGAAAAATACCTGAAGAGATCTACACCAAGTAATAAATAATGGTTCTTTTCATGTAATGGAACTGCGTAACTTGATTTTTTTTTCTGTAGTTTCTTATTTTGAAGATAAACTTATTTACTTGATTAGTATGTTTATTTTTAAAAGCACCTTCCTTTCTGAAATGAAATTTGTATTTTTGCATAAAACTTACTGATTTACTAATTGTACATGACTCATTGCTTGAAACCATACCCAGATTCACTTCTGTGAGGTTCTTATTTTCAATTATATTAGCTTTGCATAGGTCCTAAAAATAACTTTTCGGTAGTGTCATTTCAATATTTCAAACAGAAATATTTTAAGCCTTAATAGTTACCAACTGATAACTAGACTGCTGTCTTCAACTGCTATCTACATTGTAGCTGATTAGTTGTTTTTCATAATAACCTTAACCAACATGGTCTCAGAAGATAAATTACTCTTTCAGAACTGGGTAATTTTTCAAAGTTTAAGCTACTGTAGTTTTAATCAGTGAAAGGAAGTTTTTACAAAGCTAATCAAAGATTGTAGATGATCTTTCATACGATATTCTTATTTTCTGCTTTCATTTTTTTCTCAATGATATCCTCAATGGTGGCATACAAATGAACCAAGATCTGCTGATCTCAGCATTGTTTGATCTCAGAACAAACCCAAATGAGACCTGATATTTACTATAATTTTTTTTCTTCTCATGTAAAGGGTATACACATACCTATATATAAAAAGAGTCCAACAGATTCTTCTTTCTATTCCAAACAACAGAAAATAAATTATGTACCTATTCTTCTGTAGTTCCTTCCAGGGAAGATAATAAGGGTTCAAACACCAATCTCACTTAGCAGGAACAATACCCCAGTTATATCCAATAATTTAGATACAGGTTATGAGAAAAGTACTATGTTTCATGAACATTAACCATTAGGAAATAACTGTTTTGTGACATTTCAGTTAACTTTCAAATTGGAGGCATCTGAAATATACATATGATAGATGTGTTTTTTAGTAGCTCCATAGAATTTTCCATTCAGGAGTCTCAATTTAACAATGATTTATCGGTGTCTATGATATATGGTAAGAGAAATCTGGATGTATGAGAACAGTTGCTCAGTCAGTGACAAAGTGAGTCATGTTGAAGCAAAGTACTAAATTAATGTGTTTTGGAATTCTCGTATCTAATAGATAATATGTTCTCTTTAGAGTTATTTAAAAATCATTCTTCAAATATTTATTCAGTGAGATTATATGACCACTCTAAGACAAACCTACAAGCTGCAAAATAAAATGTGTGCATTTATTTAGAATCTGAAGGATTGCAATCCAGGAAACAGTGTTGACCAAAATTGAAAGCATGCTCCAGAGACACAAAAAGAGGTTAGAGTTTTTAAAAGAGGAAAGGGGGAATTTACATAAATTGTTTTGAATGAAATGTGTGATTGGTGCTGGTATAGCTATAATGGATACAGAGAACAGATTGGTGGTTGTCAGAGATGGGGGTGGGGGAGTGGGCAAAATGGGAAATGTTTTATAACTTGGCCTTTTATAAAGGTAACAAAATAAACTTTTTTCAAATGTCTATTTTTAAGAGGGGGAGGGGCAGGGAGAGTGAAAGGGACAGAGGATCTGAAGCAGGCTCTACACTGACAGCAGTGAGCCTGACAGGGGCTTGAACTCATGAACCATGAGCTCATGACCTGAGCTGAAGTTGGCTGCTCAACCAACTAAGCCACCCAAGTGACCTCAAATAAAATTTTAATAGGGGCGCCTGGGTGGCTCAGACTTTTAAGCATCCAACTCTGGATTTTGGCTCAATCTGTGATCTCATGGTTTGTGAGATGGGCCCAGTCAGGCTCTGTGCTGACAGTGTGGAGCATGCTTGGGATTATCTCTCTCTTTCCCTCTCTCTGCCCTTCTCCACGAGCTCCTGTGCTCTCTTTCTCTCTCAAAATAAATAAATAAACTTAAAAATAAATTAAATTAATTATTTTTGATAATTACACAAAATATTAAATATACTATACATAGATTGCTAAATATTTACACGAAGATAAACATATTCAACAAATTACATACAACATTTATAAGAATTGTAGTGAAATTGAAACCGTGATATTGAAGGTCAGTCCATCACTAGTAAGATAATGATGAGAGCAACTAGGATAAAGACTTGTGACTTAGTGACTATGTAACAGTAGAAGTGCTAGCCCTGGTCTTCACCTTCTTTGACATCCAGGTTTTATTGCCCAGGGTAAATGAGTTGTTTCCTAAAAGTAGTGCTGACATGCAAATTGTAAGAAGTTCCTTTTATCTCTCTGTATATTCAATGGTAAGATCTAGTACATATGCCTATATTTTATAAATATACAATTAATTGATTTAATTTTTATGTTTTTATATTTCTATTTCCTTTACTAATTGATTTATACAAATCCATGCATTATAGAAGCACACATTTTCTTAAATGCTGATATGCATATGAATGGGCAGCCCTGTTTCACATCTATGGGGAGGGCTTGTCACTCAGGCTGAGCTCCTCCTATGGGGTGGGGTTGTTTCATACCTTTTATTAGGTGGTCTATCTCCATAGGATTTCTTGCCTTTGGGGCTGGGATTAGTCTAACTGGCTGAGCTAGAATTTCATTATAAAGACATTTCATGCTCTTTGTACATCAATTATAATAGTAGTCCTATGTAAAACAAGTTTGGAAATAGGTCAACTACAAGTACGAAACTGAAACATCTGGCAATATATGTCAGCTTGGACCCTGAATGGTCTGACCCCTGAACACTATTAGGATCCCTTAATATTGTATTCAATATAACATATATAATAATGTTATATTATTGTGTTATATATATATACACACACATAACATCTTATATATATATATATATATAATAATGTTATATATGTTAATATATAACACATATAATAATGTGGTCAAACAGAACACATACTGGCTCACAATGAAAATTTACAATTTCTTTAGCATCATTTATTGCTGTATGTCACTGTATAGCTAGGTCTAATGTCTTCAGTGAGAGAATGTGACATCATTTGTACAGGTGGAATGAGGAGGCCATGTAGGCAAAAGCTTGTGGAGTCAAGAATCTGGTCACCAGCCTATAAACTAGGACTCAAAGAAAGGACCGTCACTTTTAAAACTTTCCAATATGTGTTTAAGAGGATGTTGGTGGCAGCCTGCCAGGTACATAAGCCAGAGTGGAAAGAAACTCTAATCAATCATCTGACCCAGGAAGCAGTCTGTGGTCACTGAAATAAATTTTAAAGACAAGGAAAGAGTTGCCCTTGTAGGCCCCTGTTTGGACATACTTTCAAAGCTTTTCAATGATACGCCTCAGAAAAAAATTCAACAATGCCTCACTGGATTTCTTCTCAAGAAGCTAACAGCAATAAGCAGTTAGGTTTTAAGTAGACTGGTAGGCTTTTGAAGAAGCTTCATGGAATTTTAATGATAAAATTTGGGTGGAGGAATACATGTTAAAGTACTTGCATTTTTCTTTCTCAGTCTGACTTATTTCAGTTAGCATTACATGATTTGATTCATATGTGGAATCTAAAATATAAAACAAAAGAATAAATACACAAACATAACTCAGAATCAGACATCTAAATAGAGTGAACAAACTTATGGTTGCCAGAGAGGAAGAAGTGGAGAAATGGGCAAAGTGCATGGAGTGGGAGGTACAGGCTTCAAGTCATGGAATGAAGAAATCACAGGAATAAAAGGCACAGTGTAGGGATTACAGTCAATGATATTGTAATAGTGTTAGAGGGCGGCAGACCGTAGCTTCACTTGTGGTGCACACAGCATAACAAAGAGAGAAGTTGAATCGCTATGTTGTTATGCCTGAACTAATGTAACATCATGTGTCAACTATGCTCAAATTAGAATTAAAAAAAAATAAAGTACTTGCATTTCTTTCTAGGTGGCAATAATTTAAGTTATGAATTTTGTACCAAAAGAATTAATACCGGGTATATAAGCAAAATGAGTTGCATTTAGCATTATGGAGCAATATCAACCCTCCCCCCCCGCCCCCCGCAAAATGTAAGCATTTCTATACAAGAAGCATAAATTACTGTATTGGTAGATAGGTCTCTGATTTTTTTAGGGGATACTCCATTGGTCAAATTATAAGTGGTTATTAACTGTATTTCTTAAGGCATGTAAAACATATAATATCAAAAAAGCAATCCAATTATCTAATATTGTGCTGAGATCTTTTAGATTTTCAATAAGATCTTGTGATTGACAAACTAGAATAGGTCATAACTTTCATAATCTCTGTATCATTGAGTTTTTAAGCTTATTTATTTATTTTGAGAGAGAATGTGTATATTATCAGGTGAGGGGCAGAGAGAGAGAGTGAGACAGAGAGAGAGAGAATCCCAAGCAGGCACTGCATTGTCAGTGTGAGGCCCAATACAGGGCTCGAACTCACAAACTGTGAGATTATGACATGAGCCAAAACCAAGAAGAGCTGGCTGCTTAGCTGACTGAGCAACCCAGGTACCTCTGTATCAACGATTTTTAGTTGAGTGGATTTGTTTGGTTGTCAATGTCAAATTTGTACATAACAGATTGAAATAAAAAAATACATCTCTTTTCATCTCTGGAACTACATAGACAGAATTGATCTAACAATTCCAGTCCAAGAAGCAATAAATTAACAATTACGTTGTGTGGTAGTGTATTTATATTTATATATACATTAATGTAATATAAATTGCATATCATTATAAAATTATATATAAGGTATATTACATAAAACTAAAAACATATTTTAATTAATTGCACAAATATGAAGGCACAATTTCTATCCTCAATGCACCAGAGACCTTAGGGGAGAAAGGTCCCAAGTAAGTGATATGACAGAAGAATACTGGTAATATCTTAGCTGTACAAGTTACAAAAATAACTGATTAATAATATAATTTATAATATAAAATAACTTAATAAAATTAGGTAACAGTCTGCAAGTGCTTTGAAAAGTTAAGTTCATGCACATTAAATCTAATGTTATGTTCTAGGAAGAAATGCCTTAAAGTGAAGCTAAATCCTGAAGGAGAATAAAAAGTTTTCTCTATACTATATTCCACATTTCTGATGAGTTGTGTATCGTTCATCGATCTGGTCTATACAGCTTTATTCAAATTATCTTTCTCCCTGTCCAGATTGGCTAGCCTCATTGAGTAGAAAAAAGTTGTCATTTTATAATTATAAAGAGTACAGCAGAAACTTTCAGTACTCTCAATAGGAAAATCAAATCTACCTGTCTTCAAGATGGTCAATCAATAATGTCTTATGGGTGCCTGGGTAGCTCAGTCAGTTAAGCATCTGACTCTTGGTTTCAGTTCAGGTCCTGACCTCACATTGTGAGTTCAAGCCCCACATCTGGCTCTGTGCTGACAATGTGGAGCCTGCTTGAGATTCTCTCTCTCCCTCTCTCCTGCTCACTCTCTCTGTCTCTCTCTCAAAAATAAATACAAATTTTAAAAAGTTACACCCTTGGGGCGCCTGGGTGGCTTAGTCGGTTAAGCGTCCGACTTTCGCTTGGGTCATGATCTCACGGTTCGTGGGTTCGAGCCCTGCGTCGGGCTCTGTGCTGACTGCCAGCTCAGAGCCTGGAGCCTGTTTCAGTCGTGACTCCCTCTCTCTCTGACCCTCCCCTGCTCACGCTGTCTCTCTCTCTCTCTCTCCTAGAAATAAATAAAAATATTTAAAAAAAAAAGTTACACCCTTGTCTTTAAAAAATACTGTCTTATGTATAAGGAGATATGAAATGATGAGTTTAGTGTGCTCAATGTTATGCTACAATAACAGTAAACAACTCCATTTAATCTTTGACAATTTGAGTAGAATCAGAGTCTCAGCTTACATAAAGCTAATTAATGAGGAAGTTTTCTGAACTCAGTGGTAACATTCATTTACTGGTTTCTTTAGTAAGCATTTACTGAATACTTACAGTGCAACAGATTCTCTACCGGGAGTATAGGAGATAGACATGGAGCAGAAAGACAAATGATCTGCCTCTATCAAACTTATTTTCTAGTGTGAGAGACAACACTAAATAGGGTAAATATCTAAAATACAGGGTTATTGACCAGTACTATGGAAAAAATTCAAAGCAATAGAGAGAAATGATTATATTTTTTGATAAAAGTGTATCATACTTTTGTTTATTTACTTTTATTAAATCATTGAAGGGTATCATACTTTTAGACAGAATGGCTATAGGAGATCTCACTGAGAAGGTGAATTTTGATTAGAGACGTGAAGGGGAAAAATTAAATACACACACACATACACAATTTATAATATTATATATTAATATATAAAGAAGGATCTACATGACATCAATTCAATCAGTGTACACGTTAGAAATATTACCAATTAATTTATTCTCTTGTTCAGTATTGTAATTCAAGCTATTATTTCTCTGAATTGACAGTCTATAGAGTCTTTTAGTAAGTACATTCGATGTGGCTTTTTAAATAGAAAATATTGAAAATCAGTAGTTACAGCAAGCACTCTGAGTTTGCAACCCAATACTCAGTGAAATGTGACCCCTTTTTTGCTCACCTCTATACTTAGAAGCTGGAAAATCTAAATGTGCCTTTTGATATGACCCTTTAGAGCTAAAACAGCCATATGACACTGGCAATTAAAATAGAAATACTTGTGATTTCTTTTCTTTTTTTTTCTTTCCTTAAATAGTTTATTGTCACTTTGGTTTACATATAACACCCAGTGCTCATCCAACAAATGCCCTCCTCCATGCCCATCATCCCTCTTCCCCTCTCCCCCACTCCTATCAGCCCTCAGTTTATTCTCAGCATTTAAGAGTCTCACATGCTTTGCCTCCTTCCATTTCCCCAACTATTTTCCCCCTTCTTCTCCCACATTGTCCTCAACTTCCTCCTAATCCACCTATAAGTGCAAACATATGGTATTTGTCCCTTTCTGCCTGACTTCTTTCGCTCAGCATAACACCCTCGAGTTCCATCCATGTTACTACACATGGCCAGATTTCATTCTTTCTCATTGCCATGTAATATTCCATTGTATAAATATACCACATCTTCTTGATCCATTCATCAGTTGATGGACACTCAGATTCTTTCCATATTTTGGCTATTGTTGAGAGTGCTGCTATGAACATCGGGGTACATGTGCCCCTATGCATCAGCACTCCTGTATCCCTTGGGTAAATTCCTAGCAGTGCTACTGCTGGGTCATAGGGGAGTTCTATTGTTAATTTTTTGAGGAACCTCTATACTGTTTTCCAGAGGGGCTGCACCCATTTATATTCCCACCAACAGTGAAGGAGGATGCCCGTTTCTCCATACCCTCGCCAGCATCTAGAGTCCTCTGATTTGCTCATTTTATCCACTCTGACTGGCATGAGGTGGTATTTCAGTGTGATTTTGATTTGTATTTCCCTGATGAGGAGGGATGCTGAGCATTGATGCACGTGTCTGTTGGCCATCTGGATGTCCTCTTTGGAGAAGTGTCTGTTTATGTCTTCTGCCCAATTCTTCACTGGATTATTTGTTTCTTGGGTGTGGAGTTTGGTGACATCCTTATAGATTTTGGATACTAGCCCTTTATCTGATATGTCATTTGCAACTAACTTTTCCCATTCCATTGGTTGCGTATTAGTTTTATCGATTGTTTCCTTTGCTGTGCAGAAGCTTTTTATCTTGATGAGGTCCCAGTAGTTCATGTTTGCTCTTGATTCCCTTGCCTTTTGGGATGTGTCAAGTAAGAAATTGCAGCGGTTGAGGTTAAGGAGGTTGTTTCCTGCTTTCTTCTCTAGGGTTTTGATGGTTTCCTGTCACATTCAGGTCCTTTATCCATTTTGAGTTTATTTTTGTGTATGGTGTGAGAAAATGATCTAGTTTCATTATTTTGCATATTGCTGTCCAGTTCTCCCAGCACCATCTTTTAAAGAGGCTGTTTCCATTGGATGCTCTTCCCCACTTTATCAAGGATTAGTTGGCCATGCATTTGTGGGTCCAATTCTGAGTTCTCTATTGTATTCCATTGGTCTATGTGTCTGTTTTTGTGCCAATACCATGTTGTCTTGATGATGACAGCTTTGTAGTAGAGGCTAAAGTCTGGGATGGTGATGCCTGCCATTTTGGTTTTCTTCTTCAATATTACATTGGCTATTTGGGGTCTTTTGTGCTTCCATACAAATTTTAGGTTAGTTTGTTCTAGTTTTGAGAAGATTGCTGGAGCAATTTTGATTGGGATTGCATTGAATGTGTAGATTGTTTTCGGTGTTAATGATATTTTAATAATACTTATTCTTCCAACCCATGAGCATGTAATTTTTTTCCATTTCTTTGTGTCTTCTTCAATTTCCCTCATAAGTTTTCTATAGTTTTCATTATACAGATCTCCTATATCTTTGGTTAGGTTTATTTAGGTATTTTATAGTTTTTTGTGCAATTGTAATTGGGATCAGCTTCTTGATTTCTCTTTGTGTTGCTTCTATTGGTGTATAAAAATGCATCTGATTTCTGTACATTGATTTTGTAAAAGGCGAAAGATTTATATGATCTGAAGAGAAACCAGAGTATTGTACATTGATTTTGTGTCCTACAACTTTGCTGAATTCATGGATCAGTTCCAGTAGACTTCTGGCAGAGTCTGTCGGGTTTTCTATGTAGAGTATCATGTCTTCTGTGAAAAGTGAAAGTTTGACTTCTTCTTTGCCAATTCTGATGCCTTTTATTTCCTTTTTTTGTCTGATGGCTGAGGTTAGGACTTCTAGCACTATGTTAAACAATAGTGACTGCATATTTTTTCTGTTCATCACATTGAAGATTTCTTGCCATTCTTTCTGGCCTGCCAAGTTTCAGTAGATTGGTTTGTAACCACTCTGATAGGTTTCCCCTTATATGTTCTGGCTCTTTTAACCCTAGCTGCTTTCAAAATACTCTCTTTGTCTGTATATTTTGCCAGTTTTGCTATGATATGTCATGCAGAAGATCCATTCAAGTTAAATCTGAGGAGAGTTCTCTGTGCCTCTTGAATTTTGGTGTCTTCTTCCTTCCCCAGGTTGGGGAAGTTCTCTGCTCTAATTTGTTCAAGGACTTCTTCAGTACCTTTTCTTCTCTCTTCATATTCTGGATTTCCTATGATATGGATATTGTTCCATCTGATTGCATCTCTGAGCTCTCGAACCCTCCTTTCGTGTTCCTGGATCAGTTTATCTCTCTTTTTCTCAGCTTCCTCTTTTTCTATAATTGTGTCTTCTAAATCACTTATTCTCCTTTCTTCCTTTCTGCCTCTTCAATCTGTGCATTGGACGCCTCCATTTTATTATGTATCTCATTTATAGCATTTTTAAATTCATCACAACTATTTTTAAGCTCCATAGTCTTTGTAGCAATGGTTTCTCTGATGTCTTCCATGCTTTTTTCAAGCCCAGCAATTAATTTTATGATTATTTTTCTAAATTCTTGTTCAGTTATGTTGCTTATATCTGTTTTGAGCAGTTCTTTAGCTGTCATTTCTTCTTGGAATTTCTTTGGAGGAGAGTTCTTCCATTTCATCATTTTGGTTAGCTTTCTATCTTTTGCTAATTTTAAAAGCTTGTTATGCACTCTGCCCCTGTGGGTGCTGCTATATGAAAGTGGGCTCTTTGACTGTCCAGGGCCTGTCTGTTCAGGAAGTGTTCTTTGAATGGTGTCTCTTGGTTTCTCTTATTGAGACTTTGGTTATTTTGTTTCCTTACTTCTAGTGGTATTTGGGACTCTTCACCATGTGTACTTTGGCTTGTTTCTTGAGGTAGCCCCGAAGGACAGGGTCACAGCCCCTGTGCAGTGACCAACTTTCACGGCGAACTGGGTAGACTCAACTGATCCTCCGATACAACAATAACTGACATAACCAGGCTCTGCCTGCGCACTTGGGATGGAAGCCCCTTCAGATCGGTGCTGTTTACACTCTAGTAAGAGGAGTGGGGGTAGCAGCAAGCCTTGCGAGGGCTCTCCCGGGGTTAGAGGAGTCACTGGTGGTCTGGGAAGGCTTCCCGAAGGAGGAGCTGCTGGAGTCACTGCTTGAAGGGGGATGAACTAGTTAGGGAGCTGAAGGAAAAGGTCTCTTCAAAGAGGAGACCGCCAGCTGGAGTAGAGGGGCCCGTGGTCAAAATACTTGTGATTTCTTGAAAGACTATACTCTGTGGTTCAGTCTCCTTCCTGTTTGTTTTGGCTTTGAATACAGATAAGATACCTGGACTTGGGTAGATATTCTGGACCACAGGGTGGCAAGGATGAGGAAAAGGCCAAGAAATCTAAGATAACCTCCCTGCTACCAAGCTGTTAAACCAACAGCAGAAACTGCTTTACTCAGACTTTTTTAAAAAAATATTCTTTGAGAAAAATACACCTATATTCCTTGACTCCTATAACTCAAATTTTCATTTACTTGTGGCTAAAAGCTTATCTAACTTTCACAGCCAGAAACACTAAGCCCATGCACCTATAGTGTTATGCTCTCATGCACACCATCATGTAAACAAAAATTATTTCTGTGCTTAAGACTGACATATCTTCCATAATTCTTGAACTCACGGTACATCAAAAATGATAAACATGTCACTCTCATTACCCTTTTAATTTAAAAATAGTCTTTGATTAGATAATACCATTATTTCAGAGACAATTTTAATGTCATAAAGGAAGAAAGAAGTTAAGTACAAACTTGGAAAACATATAATCATATTTTGATACTAAGAGCCTGAAGAAACTTGACAATAGAAATACTTGTTCAGCCACAAAGAAAAGGGCTCTATGTCCTAAAAATATGATATTGATCAATGTTCAGTGATACCAAACAAATATGTCATGATGGATTAGTAATGCCTTTTCTATATGGATCTTGATGTTTTGCTGTCAACAGATGTGTAAAGTATCATTCAATTGTGCACAGTTGTTTAGTAGTTTGTGCTCCAGAAAAAAATTATAATCACAAATATAGTATTTGCTGGCACTTATTGAGAAGAAAAAGATTATTTTTTTGATAAAATTAAGAAAGCATTTAAGCAACCATCACCTTAATATAGGATGCTGTATACTTCAAATGCTTATATATAAGACCCACAGTAACCAAAAACCAAAAATCTATCCTAGATACACAAAAATAAGGAAAAAGAAATCCAAGCATAACACCAAAGACAGTCATCAATCACAAGGGAAGAGAACCAAAGAATAAGGAAAAGAGAAGAACTACAAAAACAATGAGAAAACAATGAAGAAAAAGAAAATAAGTATAAACTTACCAATAATCACTTTTTTCTTTAGAGAGACAGTGAGAGTGGAGGAGAGGGGTAGGGGGAGAGACAGAGAGAGAGAGAGAATCCCAAGCAGGCTCCACCCTCAGCACGGAGCCTGACACAGGGTTCAATGCCATGTCCCTGGGATTATGATCTGAATCAAAATCAAGCCAGATGCTCAACCTACTGAGCCACCCAGGGGCCCCTATCAAATATCATTGTAAATGTAAATTATCTAAATGCTACAATCAAAAGATATACTGTGACAAAACGGATTTTAAAAAAACAAACAAACAAAAACAAGGCCCATGTATATGAGGCCTACAAAAGACTCACTCAGACCAAAAAGCACATACAGACTGACAGTGAAAGGATAGGAAAAGATATCCCATGAAAATTGAAACAAAAAGAAGCCTGAGGTAGCAAAACTTATAGTAGATAAAACAGACTTTAAAACAGATAAGAGACAAAGGAAGGTATTACATAATGATAAAGATATCAACCCGACAATAGGATAGCAATTGTAAATATCTATGCATCTGACATAGGAGCACCTAAATACATAAAGCAAATATTAATAGACATAGCAGAAGAACTTGATTGTAATACAATAATAGTAGGGGATTTTAATACTCCACTGAAATCAGTGAGTAAATCAGCCAGACAGAAAATCAATAAGGAAAGAGGTCTTGAACAACACATAGACTAAGTGGACTCAATAGATATATACAGGGCATTCCATCCAAAAGCACCAGATTATTCATACTTTTCTTTTTTTAAAATTTTTATTATTTATTTATTTCTAGGAGAGAGAGAGACAGCGTGAGCAGGGGAGGGTCACAGAGAGAGGGAGTCACAGACTGAAACAGGCTCCAGGTTCCAAGCTGGCAGTCAGCACAGAGCCCGATGCGGGGCCGAACCCACGAACCGCGAGATCATGACCTAAGCGAAAGTCTGACACTTAACCAACTAAGCCACCCAGGCGCCCCCATACTTTTCAAGTACATATGGAACATTATCCAGGATAAATAACATGTTAGAACAAAATACAAATCTCAACAAATTTAAGAAGACTGAAATCACATCAAGCATCTTTCTGACCAAAAGGGTATGAAACTAGAAATCAAACACAAGAAAAACTCACAAACATACAGAAGTTAAACAACATGTCACTAAAACAAATGGGTCAACAAAGAAATAAGAGGAAATTTTAAAAAATCAAGAAGACAAATTAAAATGAAAACACAGTGGTCCAATATCTGTGAGATACAACAAAAGCAGTTCCAAGAGAAGAGTTTATAGTGATACAGATCTACCTCCAAAACAAATAGAATTTCAAATAAATGATCTAACCATACACCCAAAGGAACTGGAAAAAAAGTAGAAAACAAGCTCAGAGTTATGAGAGGGAAGATGTAATAAAGGTCAAAGCAGAAAATAAATGAAACAGAATCTGAAAAATAAATAAATAAATAAATAAATAAATAAAAACAATATCAGTATAACAAAGACCAGTTTTTTTTGAAAAGATAAACTAAATGTATAAACCTTTAAACAGACTCATTAAGAAAAAAAAAAGAGAAAGGACACAAATAAATAAAATCAGAAATAAATAAGAAGAGGTAGCAATGGGCACCACAGAAATATAAAGGACTATAAGAGACTACTATACAAAAACTATGTCAACAAAATTGGACAGCTAACAAAAAAATAGACAAATTCCTAGAAACATACAATTTTGAATACTGAATTAGAAAAAAAATTCTGAAAAGACTGATTACTAGTGACTAAATTGAGCTGGTAATTTTAAAACTCTCAAAAGTCCAGGAACCAATGGCTTCACAGATGAATTTTACTAAATATAAAGAGTTATTACCTATTTTTCTCAAACTATTCCAAATATAGAAGAGGAAGGAATGCTTCCAAATTCATTTTACAAGGCCAGCTTATACTGATATCAAAACCAAATTAAGACAATACAGAGAAAAACAAAACCAAACCAAACAAAACAAAATAACTACAGTCCAATATATCTGATGAACACAGATGCAAAAATTCTCAACAAAATATTAGCCAACAGTATTCAACAATACATTAAAAGGATCATTCACACAAATCAAGTGGGATTTATTCCAGGAATGCAAGTATGGTTCAATATATACAAACCAGTGTGGAGGTTCCTCAAAAAATTAACAATAGAGCTCCTCTATGACCCAGCAATAACACTGCTAGGAATTTACCCAAGGGATACAGGAGTGCTGATGCATAGGGGCACATGTACCCCAATGTTCACAGCAGCACTTTCAACAATAGCCAAATCATGGAAAGAGCCTAAATGTCCATCAACTGATGAATGGATCAAGAAGATGTGGCTTATCTAAACAATGGAATACTACATGGCAATGAGAAAGAATGAAATCTGGCTATGTGTAGCAACATGGATGGAACTTGAGGGTGTTATGCTAAGTAAAATAAGTCAGGCAGAGAAGGACAGATGTCATATGTTTTCACTTATAAGTGGAACAGGAGAAACTTAACAGAGGACCATGAAGGAGGGGAAGGGGAAAAAATAGTTGGGGAGAGAGAGGGAGGCAAACCATGAGAGACTCCTGAATACTGAGGATAAACTGAGGTCTGATGGGGGTGGGGGAGAGGAGAGAGGGGGTGATGGGCTTGGAGGAGGGTACTTGTTGGGATGAGCACTAGGTGTTATATGGAAACCAACTTGACAATAAACTATAAAAGGAAAAAAAAGAAATTAAAATACAAAAAAATCTACAAACCAATCGATGTGATACTACACATTGACAAAATGAAGAACAAAAACTATATGATCATCTCCACAGATGCAAGAAGACATTTAGACTTAGATTCATTCATGATAAAAACTTTCAACAAAGTTTTTGAGGGAACATACCTAAACATAATAAAGGCCATATATGAAAAACCCATAGCTGACATCATATTCAATGGTAAGAAGCCAAAAGTTCTTGTTCTAAAATCAGGAACAAAACAAAGATGTGTACTCTCACTACTCTTATTCAACATGGTACTGAAACTTCCAGCTGTAGCAATGAGACAAGAAAAAGAAAAGGCATCCAAATTGTTAAGGAAGCAGTAAAATTGTCACTTTTTTTAGGTGGCATGATATTACATATAAAAACCCTGAAGACTCCAACAAAGAACTATTAGAAATAATAAATAAATGCAGTAAAGTAGCAAAATACAAAATTAACATACAGAAATCTGTTACATTTTGATGTGCTAATAACAAATTATCAGAAAGAGAAATTAAGAAAACAATTCAATTTAAAATTGCATCAAAAAGAATAAAATACGTATGCATAGATTTAACCAAGGAAGTGAAAGACCTATACTACGAAAGCTATAAGAAATTGATTAAAGAAATTGAAGATGACAAAAACAAATGGAAAAAAATGTATCATGCTCATGGACTGGAAGAAGTACTATTGTTACATTGTCTATAATACCCTAAGTTATCTACAGATTGAATGCAATCCATATCCAAAGGCCAACAGTATTTTTCACAAAAAACAATTTTAAAATTTCTTTGGAACCACAGGGACTTCAAGCAGCCAAAGCAACCATGAGAAAGAACAAAGCTGGAAATATCATAATCCCAGATTTTAAGATATACTATAAAACTATAGTAATTAAATCAGGGCAGGGATGGGCTAAATGGGTGATGGGTCTTAAGAAGGGCACCTGAACTGAGCATTGGGTGTTATAAATAAGTGATGAATCACTAAATTCTACTCCTGAAACCAAAATGACACTATATATTAACTAGTTAGAATTTAAATTAAATTTGAAAAAAATATATATGGTACTGGCACAGAAATAGAAACGTACATCGACAGAACAGGATAGAGGTCCCAGAAATTAACCCACATGTCATGGTCAATTAATGTATATAAAGAATACACAATAGGGAAAAGATAACCTCTTCAATAAATGATGCCGGGAAAACAGGATATATACATGCAAAAGAATAAAACTGGATCATTTTTCTTAAACAATACACAAAAAGAGATTCAAAATGGATTAAAGACCTACATGTAGGACCTGAAACCACAGAACTACTAAAAGAAAGCACAGGTGGTAATCTCTGGGCATCAGCTTTAGCAACATTTTATGGATATGTCTCTTCAGGCAAGGCAAACAAAAGCAAAAATAAACTACTAGAACTACACCAAAATAAAAGATTTTGACACAGTGAAGGTAACCATGAACAAACCAAGAGAATAGCCTAGTGAATGAGAAAAGCTGTTTGCAAATCATGTATCTGATAAGCAGTTAATATCCAAAATATATAAAGAACTCATATAACTCAATACAAAATAAAACCAAAAACTGAATTAAAAATAGGCAGAAAAACTGAATACGCATTTTTTTTTCAACGAAGACATACAAGTGTCTAACAGAAACACGTAAAGGTGCTCAATATCAGGGAAATGCAAATCAAACCCAATGAGATATCACCCCACACAAGTCAGAATCAAAAAGACAAGAAATAACAAGCATTGTCAAGGATGTGGAGCAAAGGAAATCTTCATGCTCTGTTGGTGGAAATGTAAATCAGTACAACCACTGTGCAGAAAAAGTATGGAAGTTTTTGAAAAAATTAAAAATAGAAATACCATATAGGGGCGCCTGGGTGGCTTAGTCCGTTAAGCATCCGACTTTCGCTTAGGTCATGATCTCGCGGTTTGTGGGTTCGAGGTCCGCGTCGGGCTCTGTGCTGACTGCCAGCTCAGAGCTGGAGCCTGTTTCAGTCTGTGACTCCCCCTCTCTCTGACCCTCCCCTGTTCACGCTGTCTTCCTCTCTCCTAGAAATAAATAAAACATTTAAAAAAAAAAGAAATACCATATAATCCAGTAATTCCACTAATGGGTACTCACCCGAAGAAAATAAAAACACAAATATGGAAAAAACATATATGTACGTCTATGGTCACTGTGGCATTATTTACAATAGTTAAGATATGGAAGCAACCAAAGTGTCCATTGATTGATAAATGGGTAAAGAAAGTGTAGTAATAAAAAAAAAAAAACTAACAAAATTCCAAGATCAGAAGCTTCTTCACAGGTGCATTCAGCCAAATATTTAGAGAAGAGTTAATGCTTATTCTTCTCAAACTATGCCGAAGGAGGAGGAGGAGGAGGAGGAGGAGGAGGAGGAGGAGAAGGAGAAGAAGAAGAAGAAGAAGAAGGAAGAAGGAAGAAGGAGGAAGAAGAAGGAGAAGGAGGAGGGGGAAGGGCACCTGGGTGGCTCAGTCAGTTAAGCTTCTGACTTCAGTTCAGGTCATGATCTCACAGTTCTTAAGTTAGAGCCACATGTTGGTCTCTGTGCTGACATTTCAAAGCCTGGAGACTGCTCTCTCTCTCTCTCTGCCCTACCCCGCTCACACATTCTCTCTTTCTCTCCAAAATAAATAAACATTAAAAAGTTTAAAAAAATAAATAGAAGAGGAAAGAAAAGTTCCAAATTTATTCTATGAGGCTAGCATTACCCTGATAAAATAAAATACTAGCAGACTGAATCCAACAAAATATTAAAAAAAAAATCATTCACCATGATCAAGTGGGATTTATTCCTGGGAGGCAAGTATAATTCAGTATTCACAAATCAATCCATGTGGTACATCACATCAATAAGAGAAAAGATAAAAAACATATGATCATTTAAATAGATGGTGAAAAATCATTTTCCAAATACAACATCCATTCATGATAAAAACTCTCAACAAAGTAGGTTTAGAGGGAATATATCTCAACATAATGAAGGCCGTATATGAAAAACTCAGATGAACAATATACTCAGTAGGAAAAAAGTGAGAGCTTTTCCCTAAGATCAGGAACAAGAAAAAGGTGTACACTCTCATCACTTTTATTTAACATAGTACTGGAAGTCCTAGCCACAGCAATCAGACAACAAAAAAATAAAAGGTTGGGGCACTTGGGTGGCTCATCTATTAAGCCCCCAAGTGTTAATTTCGGCTCAGGTCATGCTTTCTGGGTTCTGAGATGGAGCCCCACTGTCAGTGCAGAACCTGCTTGGGATTCTCTCTCTTCCTCTCTTTCTGCTCCTCTCCTTTTCTCTCTTTCCTCTCTCTCAAAATAAGTAAACAAGCTTTTAAAAGGAAATAAAAGGCATCCAAATTGATAAGGAAGAAGTAAAGCTTTCACTATTTGCAGATGACATGATACTATATATAGAAAACCCTAATGATTCCACCAAAAAACTACTAGAACTGATAAATGAATTCAGTAAAGTCACAGCATACAAATCAATGTACATTAATCCATTCCATTTCTATACACTAATAATGAAGCAACAGAAGAGAAATTAAAAATCAATCCCATTTACAACTGCACCAAAAATAATAAACAACTAGGAATAAAGTTAACCAAATAAGTGAAAGAGGTGTACATTAAAAACTATAAAACATTGATGAAAGAAATTGAAGAAAACACAAAGAAAAGAAATGGCATTCCATGCTCATGGATTGGAAGAACAAATATGGTTAAAATGTCCATACTACCCAAAGCAATCTTCAGATTTAATGCAATCTCTATCAATATACCAATAGCATTTTTCATAGAACTAGAACAAACAATCCTAAAATGCGTTAGGATAGCCAAAGTAATCCTTAAAAAGAAAAAGAAAACCGAGAGTATCACAATTCCAGATTTCAAGTTATATTACAAAGCTGTAATAATCCAAACAATATGGTACTGACACAAAAATAGACACATAGATCTTTCTCTCTGACCCTCCCCTGCTCACACTTTCTCTCTTTCTCTCTCAGAAATAAATAAAAACATTAAAAATTTTTTTTAAAAAAGTAGACACATAGATCAATGAAACAGAAAGTAAGCCTGGAAATGAACCCACAATTATGTGACCAATGAATATTCAACAAAGCAGGAAAGAATATTTAATGGGAAAAAAGGCAATCCCTCTAACAAATACTGTTGGAAAAACTGGACAGCAACATGCAAAAGAATGAAACTGCACCATATTTTACATCATACACAAAAATAAACTCAAAATGATTAAAGACCTATATGTAAGAACTGAAACCATAAAAATCCTTGAAGAGAGAACAGGCAGTAATTTCTTTGACACTGACTATAGCAACCTTTTTCTAGGTATGTCTCCTGAGACAAGGGAAATGAAAGCAAAAATAAACTATTGATTTACATCAAAAGTAAAAGCTTCTGCACAGCAAATGAAACAATCAGCAAAAGGCAACCTACAGAATGGGAGAAGATATTTGCAAATGATATATCTAATAAAGGTTTAAAATCCAAAATTTATAAAGAACTTACACACTCAACACCCAGAAAACAAATAACCTGGTTAAGAAATGAGCAGAAGACATGAATAGACACTTTCCCAAAGAAGACATCCAGATGGCTAACAGACACATGAGAAGATGCTCAACATCACTCAGCATCAGAGAAATGCAAATCAAAACTACCATGTGATATCACCTTAAACTATCAGAATGGCTAAAATCAAAAACACAAGAAACAACAAGCAGTGGTAAGGAAGTGGAGAGAAAGGAACCCGGTTACACTGTTGGTGGGAATGCAAACTGATGCAGCTACTGTGGAAAACAGTATGGAGCCTCCTCAATAGTTAAAAATAGAACTATCTTATGATCCAGTAATTGTACTACTGGGTATTTACCCAAAAAATGCACAGCATCAATTCAAACGGACACATGCATGTCTATGTTTATTACAGCTGCCGAGGTCCAGCTCCAGCCGGTCCAGGGATCCCTGAAGGATGGACGATGTCGGCAAGGGAGTGATGAGAGAGCCCTGAGATTCTTTCTGATCATCAGGCAGGCATCTCTGCACTGACTGAGTCTCAGCTTTATTTATGGTTAAGTGTATCCGGAACAGCACAGAAGTGGCATTTGCCTTAATCAACGACTTCTGATGATAAATTCTTTGATATGAAACAATTTCCCAGAACATAGATTTGTAGAAAACTCATGCATAACCTTCATCAATAGTAATTGATGTAGGTGATTTAGATGCTTATCATATGGAAAAGGAAGGTATCTTTAGCATTCAAATACAAACAAGATAAGGTTTTTCGCATAGCAAAAGGTCAGTTCTTTGTGAGCAGGGGTCAATAGCCTGTTTGCTTAAGGGGAAGTGTAAGAAAAATAGGATTCCCAGGAAAAACAATGTCTGCTCCCATAATCACAAAAGAAGTTTCTACAATAAGTTCCTTCACAAGGTGCAATCAGCATATCAGGCCAGAATAAGTCACTCCCGATAACAATCAACAAGGTGCTTTGGGGGTTGATGCTCAAGCAGAAACAATTAAGTGGGGGTAGATATCAGTCATCATCTGACGGCAGGAGGCCTTTCAAGCCTGCCTTAACCTCACAAGGAGTATTCTCAACTAGTGAGTTCAGAATGGCTCCCAACATGCAGCATTATTTACAATAGCCAAATTATGGAAACAGCCCAATTGTCTATTGATTGATAAATAAAGAAAATGTCACACACACACACACACACACACACACACACACACAGGACTATTATTCAGCCACAAAAAAGAATAAATTTTTGCCATTTGCAACAACATGGATAGATTTATACGTATAATGCTAAGTGAAATAGTCAGAGAAAGACAAATACCATGTGATTTAACTAATTGGAAGTTAAGAAAGAAAGCAAATGAGCAAAGGAAAGAAAAAAAGAGAAGAGACAAACTAAGAAACAAACAACTATAGAGAACACAGTGATGGTTGCCAGACGGGAGGTGGTGGGGGATGGGTGAAATAGGTAATATCAAGAAGGTAATATCAAGAATATACTTATCATCATAAGCCCTAAGTAATGGACAGAATTGCTGAATCACTATATACAGTAGTGGTAGTAGTGTACACCTAAAACAAATAAATCACTGTGTTAACTCTACTAGAATCAAAATTTAAAAACTTTAAAAGGAGAAATAGGGAAAGGTAGGCGGTTAAATTGGTTAAGCATCCAACTCTTGATTTCATCTGAGGTCATGATCTCACAGTCTGTGGGTTCAAGCCCTCGTTGGGGTGTGCACTGACAGCACAGAGCCTGCTGGGGATTGTCTCTCACCTTCTCTCTTTACCACTCCCTTGCTTGAGTGCTCTCTCTCCCTCTCTCTCTTTCTCTCATGATAAATAAATAAACTTAAATAAAGATGTTCTACCTACACTCAGTTTTGGAGGCAGAATTATGTAAAGGATGAACAAAGGGAAACATGCATTTGCTTGACCTATGAGGAAAGAAATTGGATTTTAAATATTCTTTGTTGAGTTATATAAAGTGAATGAATTATGTATCTAAGTATTGTTTTCTATAACTTCCAGTTATATGTTTTATCTAAAAAGTGATATTACTTCTCTCAAGTTTTCTAAAATTGTCTTGCCTTAAGTGTCATACTATTATGGAACATATTTGAAATAAGGCTCTGAGGGTAAATAGTATAATTGCTTTTTATGACTATTTTACAGTTACTTGTAAATTGAAACATACTTGCAAATATGAACTTTAAAGAATCAACACATCCAGGAAAATGTTAAGTGAATTCTGGACTTTCTTTCTCACTTTTGGAATTAGAAATTCATTTAAAGTATGCATGTATGTGTTTTATAAATTGTGTGAAACTGAAGTTGACTAGAAATTATGATGATTAAACCTTCTCAATTAAGTATAAACTCTCTTTGTTATTGTTAAGCCTATCTAAGAAAGAGAAGCTTAAATGCTTTTATTCCTGAGGTTCTAAGCAAATGTTCCCATGGTAGAAGAATAATCTATATACTTATATAGTTGTGTGGGTTTTTAAAAAAATTTTTCAATGTTTATTTATTTTTGAGAGAGAGAGAGAGAGAGACAGAGAGAGAGAAGGGAAAGGCTGAGAGAGAGGGACACAGAATCTGAAGCAAGCTCCAGGCTCCGAACAGTCAAAAAGGAGCCTGATGTGGGTCTCAAACCCACACGCTGTGAAATCATGACCTGAGCCAAAGTCAGATGCTTAATCAACTGAGCCACCCAGGTACCCCAGTTGTGTGGTTTTATAAAATTTCTTTTTAAAAAATTTTTTTAATGTTTACTTATTTTTGAGAGAGAGAGAGTGAGACTGAGTGAGGCAGGGCCAGAGAGACACAGAGACAGAATCTGAAGCAGGCTCCAGGCTCTGAGTTGTCAGTGCAGAGCCCAATGTGAGGCTCAAACCCACGAACCATGAGATCATGACCTGAGCTGAAGTCAGATGCTTAACCAACTGAGCCACCCAGGTGCCCTGTTTGTTTTTTTTTCTTAACCTGTGGTTTAAAAAAACAAACAAACAAAAAAAAAAAACGATCACATGTGTTCATTAACAGCAAAAATTGAATGACAGAACTCTGTACAAAAGAATAGCGCAGGACTAACTGACTCTGCCTCTTCTGTCATTGATTAACAGTTTCAGGACAATCTATATCCATCAGACACCACTCACTCTCAAAATGAGTAAAGACAACATTCTGAGAGTTATGAAGTTCAAATGTTCTGTGATGTTTTTTGGTATTTTATAGCTACCCTTGCAAATTGTTTTCAGTACCTTATCTGACTGTGTGAAGCCTGAAGTCCATTGGAATAGTAAATGTAGATATCCTCAGTACTTATTTCAAGAGCTATCTAATGAATGTCTTTGTTTCTCATAAACATATTTCAAATATTCACATCTAAAATTGTGATGTGTGTTTCTAACAACCATATCACTAACCATATCACTATATGGAGAACTGGGTATTGAATCTAGGATTTCCATTCTCTAATTCTATGACTTTAAATGAGACACTTCAATGAATCAGATTCCTTTACTTAAAAATGAAGCCAAGGGCTTTAAGCTATACTACAAAGCTGTAGTCACCAAGACTACTGGCACAAAAATAGACTCATAGATCAATGGAATAGAATAGAAAACCCAGAAATGGACCCACAGATCCATGACCAACTAATCTTTCACAAAGCAGGAAAGAGTATCCATTGGAAAAAACAATCTCTTCAAAAAATGGTCTTGGGAAAACTGGATAGCACCTTGCAAAAGAATGAAACGATCACTTCCTCACACCATATGCAAAAATGAATGCAAAATGGATGAAATATCTAAATGTGAGGAAACCATATAAATCCTAGAGGAGAACACAGGCAGCAACCTCTTTAGCCTCAGCCAAAGCAATGCCCCAGAGCAAGGGAAACAAAAGCAAAAATGAACTATTGAGACTATCAAAATAAAAAGCTTCTACACAGCAAAGTAAATAGTCAACAAAACCTATGGAATGCAAGAATATATTCCGAAATGATATATCTGATAAAGGGTTAGTATCCAAAATCTATAAATAACTTACCAGACTCAGCACCCATAAAAACAAATAATCCAGTTAAGAAATGGGCAGAAGACATAAATACACATTTTCCCAAAGAAGACATCAGAGGGCTAACAAACACATGAAAAGATGCTCAACTTCACTCATCATCAGGGAAATGCAAATCAAAACCACGATGAGATACCACTTCACACCTGTCAGAATGGCTAAAATTAACAACACAAGAAACAACATGTGTTGGTGAGGATGCAGAGAAAGGAGAAAACTCTTGCACTGTTGGTGGGAATGCAAACTTGTGCAACCACTCTGGAAAACAGTGTGGAGTTTCCTTCTAACACTAAAAACAGAACTACCCTATGATTCAGCAATTGCATAACTAGATATTTACCCAGAGGATACAAAAATACAGATTTGAAGGGATACACGCACCCTGATGTTTACAGCAGCATTATCAACAATAGCCAAACTATAGAGAGAATCCAAGTGTCCATCTATTGATGAATGGAGAAAGAAGATATGGTCTATATATGCAATGGAATATTACTCAGCCATCAAAAAGAATGAAATCTTGTCATTTGAAACAATGTGGATAGAACTGGAGTATATTATGCTAAGCATAATCAGTCAGAGAAAGACAAATACCACATGATTTAACTCATATGTGGAATTTAGGAAATAAAACATATGAACATATGGGTGGGGGGGAAAGGAGAGAGGGAAACAAATCATAAGAGACTCTTAATGATAGAGATCAAACTGAAGGTTGGTGGAGGAAGGAGGGTGGGAGATGGGTTAAATGGATGATGGGCATTAAGGAGGGCACTTGTTATGATCAGCACTGGGTGTTACATGTAAGTGATGAATTACTAAATTCTACTCCTGAAACCAATATTACATTATATGTTCACTAACTAGAATTTAAATAAAAGTATGGGGAAAAAATGAAGCCAAGGTAACAATACACATTAAAGTACTATTGAAGTGGCATTCTCAATTATTATGAACATGATTAGTCATTTTTATTCTATTAAGTACTACACATATGTAAGTTAATATTATATTGTAAGTACTGTAAAAATGTAATATTGTTAAAATTATTAATTTGTGGGGTCTGGAGGATTGAACACATATAAGGTTATTCTTTGCAAAATCTTTCTGAAAACCCATATTTAGAGATTTGAAACACTGATCATATACTGAAATGAAAAGTTCATTTGTCTACATTACTCTTAGCCAGTAAATTCCCTGAGGGCAGCTACAATGGTTACCATAATCACTATTTTACTCTAGTCTCTGGCATGATGCATAGTATATAGTAGGTATTTAATACATACACATTATACATACAACTGATTCATCAGATGACTACATGCTTTAATGAAAGAGGCCTTCCTTTCTCTATGCAGATATAGAGGTGGAGGATAAGAGTGGGTGTGAAGGTGTAGAGGTGAAAAATTAGGAACAATTGGTAGAATCAAGAGGAGATTAGTAAACCTAAGTTTTAAAAATGTGTTCAGAAACAGAAATATCTATGTAGGTAATAGAGATTTATTCATAATGAGACATGCTTAATAAAGGCTGATGGCCACCTGTCATGCTATATAGAAGGACTCACTGAACTGGTTGGGACAGAGTACAAGGTAATACCTATGATCCTTTCCAAGAGATAAACATATTTCCAACCACAATTTTTTAAAAAAAGAAGAACCTCTTTAGATATTAGGTAATTAAGATGCTTGAAAAGTATGTTGCTCAATTTAGTTAATATAATTAATTTTGTCATCTCATATATGAATCCCAAGAAATTTTCTACATGTGACAATTTTGCATGACTTACCATGGCATGACGCAATGAAATAAATTAGACTGTGAGGAAAGCATTAAGTACTACCTCCCTTTTATAAGCAGCAGTTTTATTTGCTACTTCCTTAGTGAATTGGAGCTTCCCAATGGGCATGTGCCTCCCTATCCAGCTGTCATGTGACTAAATATTTTGATAAAGAATTGACAGGGACCAGGGACTTCATGGACATAACGGCTCTTGATTTTTAAAACCTTTCAAAAGATGCCCTTTGCCATCAAAAGTGTTCTGGAGATAAAAGTGGGAGCTAGTTGACAAGCTGAGACGCCGTCATTAGTTCTAAATGTTGAGTAATGGAGCATAACATTTTTCATCAAGAACAGCCAGGAGAAATGGCCCTTAAAATATCCACAGTATCAAATATTATAAGTGAATAATTATCATGTGATAGATACATAAAGTGGGTGCACAGAGGTTGTTTGTTATTACTGCAGTCTGCTCAAAATTCAGAGGGAATGACACTCCTTATTTAGGAACAGACTTTTACATACATGGCAGGGTTAACTCATAATAGTCAAACTGCAATGAAATGCAGTCCTAGTGAAATGCTTCCGTTAAAAGCACTGTTAAAAAGCACAGAGTCAATGGGGGCATGTGGCCAGCTCACTTGGTTACACGTCGGACTCTTGGTTTCAGCTCAGATTATGATCTCATGGTTCATGGGACTGAGCTCACACTGGGCTTTGTGCTGGCAGCACAGTGTCTGCTTGGGATTCTCTCTCTTCCCCTCTCTCTGCCCCTCCCCTGCTTGCACTGTCTCTATCTCTCTCAAAATAAATAAATAAAAATTAAAAACAAGACAAAATAAAACAAAGCAAACAACAACAACAACAACAACAACAACACAGAAAAACCCCACAGAGTCATTAAGTAAGATAGGTGAGAGGAACTTTAAAGATTAAACCATTTTTGGGCACTGGTGTGGCTCAGTCAGTTAAGTGACCGACTTCAGCTCAGGTCATGATCTCGTAGTTCATAAGTTCAAGCCCCATACCTGGCTTTGTGCTGACAGCTCATAGTCTGGAGCCTGCTTTGGATTCTGTGTCCCCTTTCTCTTTGCCCTCCCCCAACTTGTGCTCTGTCTCTCTCTCAAAATTAAGTAAATATTAAGACAATACAGACAAAAACCAAAACCCTTTTTATCTCATATTTCAGGTAACACACCTGAAGCTTTGATTGATTAGGTGGCTGGGGTAAGTTAATGTAGTAGGTGTCTAACAGGTCTATTTGTCCTTGGTCTCAGCCCAGAATATTACAAAACAATTCACTAAAAGGTTGATTAAGCAGTCTAAATTAACTTAATGACATATTTCACTCTAACAGGGAAAATTGGCCTTGCTCATTTGACTTTTTTCCCCACCATCTCTCCAACTCCCTCAATCCACAGGGAAATATGTCTACTACATTGGAAATAGAGGACAAGTGCCGGCCACATACCTGAAATTTTGTAGAATCTTGCAAGATATATAGTGCAGGTGAGAGAAGAATGGGGGAGGGTTGAGCAACTGTGAAGACATCATGGGTAAGGTCAAAGTCCAATAGATAACCAGCAGAACTTAATGCCACCAAGTTCAGAAGCTGGGTTCTGGGACAAGGGCAGATGAGAAGCATCAGTCTGTCCCGTTCTTCTCAGAGTAGCATGCCAGTGCTGGTACACAGAATGTCAGGCAACATTCTCACTCCCAGTTTGCCCTCATTGTGGGATGCAGGACTCTGTGTGGATATGGAGGTGTGTATATGTAGTTGGAGTGGGAGGTCAACCACTGTCATCCTCGGGCTTCTAGAAGAAGTGCACTACTCCAGCTAATTTGGTTTCTAACAACCAACATGGAATAGGACAGCTTCAGTACGATATCACAATGCTTCCTCTAACCTAGTCTCGTGCTTTACTAATTACACACACACACACACACACACACACACACACACACAAATGGACATCTTATCTGGCATCATAATACTATAATCTAAATGTTTTCATTCTCTCTCTCTTTTTTTTTTTTTTGGAGACCCAAGTGTTTGAATAGAGACCAAGAACAATCTGATAGAAACTGTGTCATAACCATAAACATGAACATAGTGTGTCATTCAAAGTAAGAAACTTATGCTCTGTATAGCTGCAAATTTATTTTGTAATAATTAAAAATAATAATTACCAAGATAACAATTACCAATCTCTTAAAAGCCTGTATTAAGAAAGAAAAATTTTATGGCCAATGAAAGCTAGAACCCAGCCTTCTACTTTAAGAGGTGAGTCCTCAGACACATGTAAGCAGTGTCTTCTGTTCACTCCATGAGAACTTATGTTTTATTGGGTCAGAAACTTATAGTATGTTACTTATAAACTCAAACATGATAAAAGAGAAAATTAAATACAAAGGTTTTCTTTTTTTAAAAAAAAGAGAAGTATAGTATATACTCTATAAAGATTCTCCATTTTTGAGACATTCAGAACAAAGGCCAATGTATTACCCCTCTTAAGAATATCATTAGGTGTCCAGTCATGTTAGTTAACTACACTTAGCTTGATTCCCTACTCACAATCAAACTTCTCATCATCATAGTGTAGCTTTGCTTGTAATGAAAAACGTAGCTACCCACATCCATGAAAGTGTTTAGTTTGACATTTCATCATAAAGCAATAAGTTGGTCCTCTGATTTTATGAGCTAGTGTGGAAGAGGAAGAGAGGCATATATGTGCATCTATAATGAAGTAATGAGCATCAGTATTAATGTATGACAAAGAAGATTTAAAGTCAAAATAATTAAATTAGATAAAAAGGCTTCTTAGGGCTAAATGTATTATTTATAATGTAAAGCAAAAGACATTCTTAGGAAATGATTTTAACACACATCATTTAATCATTTGCAAAAAATTTAAACCAAAAGATAATAAAGATATAGTCTATATGAATGATATAATCAATAATGTATATTTTATATGAAACCTTATAAAAATGTACATGGGGCTCCTGGGTGGCTCAACTGGTTAAGCGTCCAACTTGATTTGAGCTCTGGTCATGATCTCATGGCCATGAGATAGAGTCCTGCATTGGGTTTCACTGGGTGTGGAACCTGCTGAAGATTTTCTCCCTCTCCCCCTCTGCCCCTTCCTGCTCTTACATTCTTTCTCAAAAATAAAAAGTACAAATATTATTTTCTAATACCCATGAAACTTCCATACAAATCAAAATAGCAAGTTATAAAGAAAAATCTAAATTATGAAATTTTATGCCAATAGTCCCTGTCAACATTTTACTAAAACTGAGCAATAATAACAAATGAACAAAAAAATTCCCCAAGATATCTTGCTGGAATTTTTAAAAAATCTCAATTAACTCACCTCAAATAAGAAATACAATCTGCAACAGTATACTCCCTTACTACTTTGAAAATGAAAACAATAACAAAAGTATTCTTTTTTATTGTTATTTTAGAGAGAGAAATAGAGCACAAGTAGGTGAGAGGGGCAGAGGTTAAGAGGGAGAATCCCAACCAGGCTCTAGGCTCAGCACAGAGCTCATCACAGGGCTTGATCCCAGGACCCTGGGACCATGACCTGAGCCAAAAATCAGGAGTCAGATGCTCAAGCAACTCAGGTGCCCCCCAAAATTATTCATACTAAAACTTGTGAATAGCCAAATTAAATTCAGAATATTTTATAACTGTAAATGTCTCTGAGTTCATAATACTCAAAGTGGGGTCCAGATAAAGACAGACATCTAGAAAAGGTTTTTGCCACATTTTATAATATTCTAAATTAAAAAGGGAATACATCACAGGTAGGTATTCTGTATGTGTATAGATATATACTATATAGAATTGTATAGAGTAATTATATTGTGGTAGGGTTTCCCTCCCAAGGGGGAAAAAAAAAAACTTCAAGGCCACCTGGTGATATGTATACATGATCACATCCCTCATGACCTTGCTACAGGAGACAACTTAATCAGACTGCATGTTTGTATTACCATGTATGGGAGACAAAGTAAAAAATATATTTAAAAAAACTATGCCATGTGGCGTCCGGGCTCAGTTCTTTGGGCACGAACCCGACTGAGCAGTGCCCACATGAATACAGTTGCTTCCTTGAAAGAAAAGACCTGGTGTCACGACACTGTGCGCAAGAATCCTGCTACATTACTTCGGGGCTTACATCCGGCATTGGGATTCGGAGACAATGTGTTTCCCGCCTGCAAACATCCTTTGCCACAGGGATACCTCAGGGCACTGGGAGAGGTGGCCTCACCTAGCACCAGCAGACCATTTGATCCACAGGAGACTAGCCCTGCCGGGGCGCCTAGGTGAGGACCCCGCTTAAGGCCACAGAATCCGTGAGACCCAGGAGCCAGCTCAGGGAGAGCCCGTTAGACTGGTAAGAACCCAGGTTCGTTTTGGCAGACCTGCTCCTAAGAGGCAGGAAGGGAGCCTGATCACCTCCCAGACTTGTCCTAGAAGTTCTACAAGGGAACAGGACGGAGGCCGAAACCTGAAGGTGCTGGGCGCTAGGTGCTGGGCGCTAGCCTGCAGGTTGGAGTCGCTGTGTGACTGTGTGTGGGGACTCATCTCACGTTCATTTCCTGGGTCAATGACTATGATAATTAGAGCCAACTGTCTCCGGTTATTCTACCTCAGAACTGGGACTTTAAGGAATATTCCCAAGCAGCTGACGAACTCCTTTTGTTTCGGGGAACTTCTCTGTCCTCTCTGGACTGACACGGACTGCCTAATTCCACTAGAGGAGAACAAAACAAAACAAAAGAAACCTGGAGTCAGCTCTTCTGTCTGAACTGACAAGATTTAACTGGAAATTCTCTGCTTTCTGCTGGCACCTTGTCTCTTCTGCCTTTACTTATCACCCCCACCCCTCACCGTTTCTGCACCAACTAGGGGGCCAGCTTGCATAATTAGCTCCTCAATGCCTCAGACACCATCAACTCCTCCTCCCACCCTAGATTTCAATGAGCGAAGGCCACCAACTTCAGAGTTCCCCACCAACGTTCCAGGTAAAAATTAACCATAGAGAACAAATTGTCTTACGTGGACCCAAATAAAATGTATTCAGTGTTTAAACTAATTTGTTTGTGTTTGAAATAGACAATGTTTAACAACATTAAAAAAAAAAAACAAAACCTTTTACTCTACCTAGATTTACTGAAGGTCAAATAAGCTCATATTATCTCTGTTCCAATTTATTAACAAAAGGATGACTTAAAGTGATAGTTTAACTTTGTCTCATAGTTTTCATGGGTAATTGTTAAGATAGCTTTCAAAGTCTTTGGTAACCTAAAATGTTAAAGCTTTGTTTGCATGATAAATTGAGATTGAATTCATTGGATATCTAATGAGATAAAAGGCTAACACACTAATTACTAGATGTAGGTTTGTGCTTTTGACTTGTTGCCAAAAAAAAAAAAAAAAAAAAAGAAAGAAAGGATATTTGGATCTGTGGGAAAACATCTCTGTGCTTAATGGATTCATAAAAAAATTCATCAAAAAATTCTGATGTAACATAAAGTAGAGTTCATAATTGGTTACTACTTAGTTTTCACTGGAGACTAAGGTTTCTAAGAGTTAAAATTCTGCTAAATGTAGTTAAAACTGATAAAATTAAGAAAAGCAACTCTGGGGGCGCCTGGGTGGCTTAGTTGGTTAAGCATCTGATTTTCGCTTAGGTCATGATCTCGCAGTTCGTGGGTTCGAGCACCGCGTCATGCTCTGTGCTGACTGGCAGCTCAGAGCCAGGAGCCTGTTTCGGTCTGTGACTCCCTCTCTCTCTGACCCTCCCCTGATCACGCTGTCTCTCTCTCCTAGAAATAAATAAAACATTAAAAAAAAAAGAAAAGAAAAAAAAGAAAAGCAACTCTGTATGTAGAAAAGTAGGAGATATGAAAGAAAGAAGTAAGAAATGGAAATATATCTTTGTTGAAGGTAAAAGAAAGGGATTTTGTCCTAAATGAGACTGGTTATTTGGAGAGAAACGGCTTGGGACAAAATCTAAATGCAAAGAAAAGTTGTAGAAAGTTCATGAAGGAAAATCTTTAAAAAGAAATTTTATATGTGGTCAGGATGGACTAAGGTTAAAATAAATGGATTTTAAAAGTATACTGGGTTAAGATTAAAATTCCTCCTCCTTTGATCTGAAGACTGGAAAAATGATGGCAATACCCTTGGTGCCAGCCTCCAAATCCTCCACATTTGTGTTGTTCTTGTTTAGCAGAGGAATGGAAGCCTATGCCATATGAGGGATGGATGATATATAAAGGGCTTTTACTAAGACACGTGGGAGACATTTTACTAAGCTTAGCCCATTGTAGCCAAAAATGGATATCCACATGGCTGAAACATATTTATGTGGACATTGCTGAAAAAGGCAAGGGAATAGACTTTGACTGTGTCCCTTTAATCCCCTTCCTCAACGGCCAATGATCAGTATGTAAGTTACTGTTGGGCCAAAATAAAATGAGTACATCCTACGACAACAGGAAAGTCTTGCTTGGTCACAGTCCATACCCCCAAGGTCCTGCAGGTGGGAAATGGAGGGGTAAGAAAAAATAGGAAAGACCAGGTCAGCTCTCAGAGGTAAGGTCAAGCCTGGGTAAGAATAACTACTCTCAGCACCTCACAAGATGGCTTTTGGCTGTCAAGCACATAGCCAGCCAGATCTCAGGACCAGGGGATGAGGTTTCTCCTGGCCAGCTGTAGGAAATTGAGATAAGGGACAATTTTCTTCCTTTTTCCTATAAATGGGTAATTCCCCAACCAGGGCCATTACTCCTTTGGGATACATTGTGATGCATTTTCTTTTGCACCAAGGCTTGGTCACAATACAAATTGGAAAAGGGAACTTGGCCCCAAAGGGAAATATCAATGACAATACTATCCTACAACTGGAGTTGTTTTGGAAATGTGAAGGGAAATGGGGAAAATTCCCCTATGTTCATTGTTTTTGGGCCTTCAGAAAAACTCAAGATATATGTAAGCAATGTAAGGGGGATTGTAATTTAACGGCAACTCTTTCTGAAGTCCAGCAATCAGGAGGGGCAACAATTAAAGGACTCCTTACCTGTATCCAAAATAGATCTAAGGAAGGAGGAAGGGAAATCTTTCACCTCAACCTCTTCCTCCTCAAGTCCTCAATATATATATATATATATATTTTTTCATACCATATATGTGTGTGTATATATATATATACACAATATATATATATAGTATACAATATGCATATATATTATATGGTATACAATATATATTATACAATATATTGTATACTGTATACAATATAAATACAGTTCTACTCCCTGCTATCCACCTTATCCAGGCCCTCCCTGTAATCTAACAGGCATGTTTCACCAACAAGAATATAGAATGTCAGGAACAAAACAAAACAAGACAAAACAAAACAAAAACAAGCTTTACATTACAAGGTTTAAGACAGATAAAAGGTGATCTAAGTAAATTTTCTGATTAGATAAATATATAAAGGCTTTTCAGAGTATTTCATATGTTTTTGAGTTGACCTGGAAAGATACAATGCTTTTCTTAAATCAGGCTCTTACTGAGACAGATGTTTAAAAAAAAAAAAAAAGAGAAAATCTAAGATTTAGTCCTTAAATTACACTAAATCAGCCACTATTTTACAAACACAAAATGAGAGCCTGATGGCCTTCCTGGAAAGGTTGAGGGAGAGTCTCATTAAGTATATGGCTATCTCCCCTGCCACCCATAAGGCTGAGATGATTTTAAAGGACAAATTTGTCACTCAATCAGCCCTAGATATTCTGACAAAATGCAAAAATTGGCTGTTGGCCTTGAAGGGATCCTGGAGGAGCTCTTATGAGCTGCCAATTGGATGTATTATGACCAAGATCAAGAGGAAAATAAGAAGAAAAAAACCCAGAGAAGTGGCTTAAATAAAAATCAGAGGCCTTAGTTGTGGCCTTCCATACCATGTATGTCAGACTGGACTTGCTGAGGTCTTGGCACCAAGTGCCACTTGTATGGCCGTTCAAAGCACTAAAATGAGATTGTCCTCAGAGGGGACAACCAAAATGAAAACCCCATAAGGCATGCCCCTTATGTGGAGATAATCAGTGGAGATCAGAATGCCCTTGGGACCTCTATCTGTGAGGGCTCAGATAACAATGTCCCTGGAAGGGACTAACTGGGGCCTGGGGCTCTTCATGGTGGCTCCCCTAAACCAGCTGTCTGTCAGAAACCCAGAGCCTCAGGTAACTCTAAATATAGAAGGAAAACTGGTTGATTTCCTTCTTAACACCAGAACTACGTTTTCTGTCCTGCTTTCCACTCCAGGTCAACTATCCAAATGCAGCATGACAATTAGAGGCATCTTCGAAAAACTTCTAACTAAATTTTTCTTGCAGCCCCTGGGATGTATATGGGGAAACCTGATTTTTTCTCATTCTTTCCTGAAAATGCCAGAGAGCCTTACTCCCTTGCTAGACAGGGATATTATATCTATTTTAAAGACTACGGTGTTACTAACTCCAGGACAGATAAACAAGTATATGAGTTTTTGAAAATCATTGGATAATGTAGGCTGTAGATACTAGGGTTCAGGAAAATCGTTTGCCTGCTATATCAATTATTAAAGGAGATTCAAACCCACCTACTCTCCCCACTCCTAAAAAATAAATAAGTAAACTGGGGTCTGACTCCTAGACACTGTCCCCAGCCCTTGGAATGGTTACAAACAGAACAGAGCAGTTACTATTACCAAGATCACAGAGCTTAAAGATCATTAAAACATAGCATCAGGCCTTTCATGTAGGGAGGGACAAAACTTATCAAATGGCCCAAAGGATGCTTACTAGAAAAAAGTTTTTCAAGGACATATCAGCAAGTAGTATCAGCCCATAAAGTATGTCTTAGAAATAATCCTTTCAACCACAAACTTGCTCTCCCAGGCAATCAACAAACCAGAGGCTATCCAGAAAAGATTGACAATTAGATTTCATTCAGATGCCAAGGTCAAAGAAATTCCAACATCTGTTGGTACGGGCTAATACTTTTACTAATTGAGTAAAGGCCTTCCCTTACAAGGCAGAAAAGGTGCAAAAAGTAATTAAAATTCTATAAAATAATACCCATGTTTGGCTTACCTAGAAATTCACAAATTCATAATGGTAAATGTCTGCCTAGACTCTTTCTCTAGTAGAACTCCTGGCTCTTGGAAAAGTTTTACACCTCAAAATAAAGCAAACTGCTTATACTCAGCAAAACTCTCAACACCTCACAAGCATTAGATGCTCTAAAAACATTTTTAATTAAGTTAGGCCAAACTCTTGGAAATAGAGCCCCCGGTGATTACTTACTGCTCCTGCTCCTCTGTCACCTGAGTTATGAGAGATTTCTTGACATGTTGTTTACAGAGTTGGGGTCTCTCCTAGATTGACAGGTTTGGAAACTGTAGACATTATCTTAAGATGCCATCTTGTGGGTCAGTTTAATCTTTATGTTTTTCTCTTTGTCTCTGCTAATGTTTACACCGCCTCATGCGTGCCAGCCTTCCTGTAGCACCATACCGTGGCCCACTCGACTGACCCTAGGGTGGACTCTAACTGCTGTACCCCCACACTGTCCCTTATTGGCTTGAAGAAGCCAGAACAGTCATCGTCCCTGTTCCCTAACAGCAGATACAGGCCCTATTCCAGGGGAGAAATAAATAGGGAAAGGGTAACATCAGACAGGGGGAGATAAGGGACCTTCAGGGAGGCAGACTGCAGCTGCAGGTGGGAGGCTAAAGACACAGATGGGATTCTCCCCTCATAAAATCCTTTATGGGCACCCTCCCCCCAATATCAAGGGCATAAGTGGGGTATCTAGATGAGATAGACGGTCTAACCCTAAAACATCAGATGTGGGCCCTTGGCTTTACCCTAACCACCTTACACCACTGGGTGAGGGAGCGATTACCTGTGAGTCTGACCTCAAACGCTCACCCCTTTAAACCAGGGGTTGCACTATGAATAAAGGAATGAAATGTCTAACCCCTAAAACCCTTCTGGAGGAGCCCATTCGCTGTCATTTTGCCCACCGCCCCCTGCAGTAAAGGTAGCCAAAGTGGGTCCCCGGATCCATGACAGCAGAGTAGAGCTGGCATCCCGGAACTGGGAGTGCATTCCTGATCCGTCAACGCTGTGCAACCTGAGCACGTGGAAGAAGCAGTGTGCAACCCCAGAGGCTCCGGAAGATGGCAGCCCTGCCTGAGTCACTCCGGAAGCTGACTGATCTACGCACAGCAGAAGCTTGAGGAATCGACTGTCTGTGAAACAAAAGACTGTCCTTATTTTCTATATGTTTCCCTACTGTGATACACTGTCACGGCTTGTTTCTCACTATTATTGTGATTCTTGCTCTACTTTTCACCATAAGATTGGCCAAGGCCACCCAGCCAGCTAGAAATGTGGTGAGAGGTTTCTGTTAACACTCAGCCTCCTTTTTGTGGATAGGATACTTTGGTGGTATCAACATGGGAAAACAATGGCCATAGGAGACTAGAAAATTAGATCCCCACAAACCTTATAGTAAAACAAAATACTCCAGTCCTACTACTGGGGTTTGGCTTCTCAAAAGCTCTATTATTGGGAAAAAGTCTCTTGCCTGGGGGGAAAAGTTCATCGCCATCTCTGTTAAAAATTTAACATGCCTAGGCCAAAGATTTTATAACTCAACTACCCCGAAAACCCAATGTTGGGGGACCCCAGATCAGCTGAGCCAGATCTCTACCCTTTGTCTAACTTCACTCATGTCCTAGAGGACAGGGCCAATGTCAACACAGCCATCAAACACAGGCTCCAGGTGGACTGTACTAGATGTGTGGAAGGGCAGCCTATATAAACCTCTAAACCAAGATGATGCTCTTTGACCCTAAATAGAGGGCTCTGAGCATCAAAGGGGGGAATGTGGCAGGGTCCCCTCCCTAAGGAAAAAGAAAGCCTGAAGGCAAGCTAGCTATACACATACATGACAGTGTCCCGCATGACCTTGTAACATGAGACCACTTAATCAGACTGAATGTTTGTGTATTACCACATATGGGAAACAAAGAAGTGAAAAATATATTAAAACCATGCCACATGGCATATGGGGCTCAGTTCTTTGGGTAGGAACCCAACTGAGCGGTGCTGTCAAGAATAAAGTTGCTTACTGGAAAAAAAAAAAGCCTCAGTGTCACAACTCTCTGTACAAGAATCCTGCCACAATATAGTATGTTTCAGATGGATGAGTAAATAGTTATGACTAAAGTTTTAGTCGCTGCAACCAGACTTGATTGAATCCCTCTGTCTATAGCTGTGTGATTTTGGACAAGTTACCAAACTACTCTGAGGTTCTATTTCCTCATTTGTTTTATTCGTTTGTTTCTTTTTGAGAGAGAGAGAGAGAGAAAGAAAGAGAGAGAGACAACATGAATGGAGGAGGGACAGAGAGAGAGGGAGACACAGAATCTGAAACAGGCTCCAGACTCTGAGCTGTCAGCCCAGAGCCCCACACGGGGCCTGAACTCACAAACCATGAGATCATGACCTGAGCCAGAGTCGAATGCTTAACGGACTGAGCCACCCAGGTGCCCCCTATTTCCTCATTTTAAACTTCTGATATTAGCACTAACCTCACAGCCTTATCGTGAAGATTCAATGAATTTACATATTTAAGTGTTTAGAATAGTGGCTGGAATATGGCAATCCATAAGGATTCTTGCCAAAACCACCTCTACGAGCAGCTGGCTGAAGCTGGCTGTGAGAAGCTGGCTGGTTGCTGGTTGCAAAGCAAAGAGGAGCGACATAATAGAAACACTCTGTAATTCTAGAGTTTAGAAAGACAAAGGGAGTGGGATTTTCGTGTGGGAAAAGCGTTGGTGGGAGAAAACAGAACTAGTCACCCTAAAAAACCCCAATGCCGAAGGAGGGACCTGAAGGGGGTGAGGTGACTCCAGTATTCCACCAGGGGGCGCGCTGCTCTCGCAAACAACCCTTGAGGCGGGAGGTGCCTGCAGAAATAGGATACAGGCAAAGAACAGGAAATAACTTCTGAAGGGATTCAGACTATGCCACTTTGGAATAAAGATTATTTATCCAAAGGTCCAAAATATGCCACTTTGGAATAAAGATTATTTTAAACTGAAGACAGATGCAAAGAAAGAAATCTTAATAAAAGCTTGCTTTGGAGTATCCATTACCTGATTAAAAGCAGCAATTTCTGGGAAATAGGGTCGCCATTAATTCCTCTTCAGGGCATATATACCCCCAGAAGGGAGTACATGAATCAAACCTACTCCAAATCCCTTCTCCAGAGGATTTTTATGTCCCGGAGGAGAGAAAAAGACCACTTATATCTGTATAGACAAACATCATCACATTTGTTTTCCCATCATCTACTGAGTTAGGTATATAAACCCCACGTTCTAACCATCTCTCGGGGTTACTGTTCACCGAGTTTCTCCTGGGTGTATTGGTGCGGCCTGCCTAGTTATGTCTGCATAAATGGTTTCCTTTTCTCCTGTAACTCTGTCTCTGGCCAATCTAATTAGCAGTGCACTATCCATGGAATTTAGGATAGAGGAAAATTTTTCATCCTCTACATATCCCGGGATTAAAGACGCAGAAGTTGGGCATCTGTCACACAAGCGCCAGGCCAGTGAGACTTGGCCTCTTTTGCAAATCCTCCTCCACTCCAGTGCCTGACCTTGGAGCACAACTAGTGAGTGGGTGGGAAGGAAAAACAAAGAGAGAAGGGAAATACAAGTACCTTCTTCCCTCCACCATGAATCCTGGAGTAAAACAGGGAGTTGGAAATGTAGTTTCACATTCGCCCAGACTGACTTTTCTTCTTCCTGTGAAGAATTTATTCGCATAAAGTGAACAATGCTGAGTGTACAGCTAGAAGGCTTTTTATGTATCTCTACTCTTACATAACCACCACTCAGATCTGCTGAGTAAATAGCTATTAAACTAACCTCTTTCACTTTCAGCTGGTTCAGTCAAGCTGGTTTTCTTGACTTTACACAAATGGAATCATACGGAATAAAATCTTTTGTATCTGGCCTTCTTTCCTTCAAGTGTCGTCCAGGCTGTTATGTGTATCAGTGGTACTTTTCATGGTTGTAATGTGCCTCCTACATCTCCAACCAGCTCACCAAGGGGACACAGGTGTGGAGCACACGGAGACACTTCAGGCCCACACCACTTTAGATCCAGACGCCCTAGCAGAGTGGCCCCTGTGGGGAGTCCCAGGACTCTCCAGCCCACGCTGGCCTCAATTCCAACCACCCAGCAGGCCAGCCTGCACTGAGCACCCCAGTTTCAGTGGTCTGGCCAGGGTGCCTTCTATGTGGCACACCCTAGGACCTCTGGCTTGCACTTACTTTAGCTTCAGCTGTCCTCCCAGGGCACCTTCCATGCAGAGATCCCAAGGCCACCCCAGCCCAGGCCCACAGCAGCTCCAGCCATCCCACCAGGGGAGCCCCGCGACCACCAGCCCACACCAGCCACTGCTCCAATTAACCAGCCCAAATCCCCAGGCAGACACTGTCTACACAGGGGACACCCAACACAAGACCATTTCTTCCATTTAGGAGAAGTAGCCATTCTGCCTACTTTATAGAAATAACACAGTTGAGCAAAATGAAGAGACAGAAGAATACACTCCAAACATATTGGAGAACAGGACAAAACCTCAGAAAAAGAATTAAACAAAATGGAGATAACCAATCCACCCAATAAACCATTCAAAGTAATCGTCACAGGGGCTCCTGGTTGGCTCAGTTGGTTATGCTTCCAACTTCAGCTTTGGTCATGATCTCATGGTTTGTGGGTTTGAGTACTGCATTGGGCTCTGTGCTGACAGCTCAGGGGCTAGAGCCTGCCTCAGATTCTGTGTCTCCCTCTCTCTCTGCCCCTCCTCTGCTTGCACTCTGTCTCTTTCTTTCTCAACAATAAATAAACATTAAAAATTTTTAATAAAAAAAAGTAATGGTCATAAAGATGCTTGATGCACTGGAGAGAAGCATGGATGAACTTAGAGAGAACTTAAAAAAAAAAAAGAGTAAATACTTAAAAACCCATTAGAATTGAAGAATACGATAACTGAAGTGAAAAAGACACTAGAGGCAATCAACAATAGATTTGAGAATGCAGAAAAACAGCAGCAATCTGGAAGACAAGCCAATGGAAAGGACCCAAGCTGAACAGGAAAAAAAAAAGAATTTTTAAAAAACTATAGCTTAAGAGATCTTTTGGACAGGGGTGCCTGGCTGGCTCAGTTGGTAGAGCATGGGACTCTTGATTTGGGGGTTGTGAGCTTGAGCCCCATTTTTAGAGATCACTTAAAAATAAAACCTTTTTAAAAAGTGACCCTGGGACACCTGGGTGGCTCACTCAGTTAAGCATTCAACTTCAGCTCAGGTCATGACCTAATGGCTCATGAGTTTGAGCCCTGTGTGGGGCTCTCTGCTGTCAGTACAGAGCCCACTTTGAATTCTTTCTTTCTTTCTTTCTTTCTTTCTTTCTTTCTTTCTTTCTTTCTTTCTTTCTTTCTTTCTTTCTTTCTCTCTCTCTCTCTCTTTCTTTCTCTCTCTCTTTCTTTCTTTCTTTCTTTCTCTCTCTCTCTCTCTCTTTCTCTCTCTCTCTCTCTCTCTCTCTATCTCTCTCAAAAATAAACATTAAAGAAAAAAGAAATCTTTTGGACAACATCAAGTAAAATAACAGCTGAAAGCTTTACTAACCTGGGGAAGGAAATAGACACCTCGGTTCAGGAATCACAGAATTTCAAAGATGAGCCGCAGGAGGTCCACACCATGACACACAATGGTGCCTGGGTGGCTCAGTCGGTTAAGTATCTTACCCTTGATTTTGGCTCATGTCATGATCTCATGGTTTGTGAGTTTGAGCCCCACATTTGGCTCTGTGCTGACAGTGTGGAGCCTGTTTGGGATTTTCTCTTTCTTCCTCTCTCTCTGTCCTTCCCTTGCTCATGCTCCTTTTCTCTCTCTCTCCCAAAAAGAAATAAACACTTTTTTTAATGTCAAAGATTAATGATAAAGAGATAATTTTAAAAGGAATAAGAACTAAAACTGTCACTGGGAGATGACACCCACCAAAAAACTATCAAAACTAATAAATGAATTCAGTAAAGTTGCAGGATCCAAAATTAATATACAGAAATCTGTTACATTTCTATACACTAATAATGAAATAGCAGAAAGAGAAATTAAGGAAACAATTTCATTTATAAATGTACTAAAAAAGAATAAAATGCCTACAAGTAAACTTAAAGACCTATAGTCTGAAAACTATAAAATGTTGATAGAAGAAATTGGAAATGACACAAATATAAAGACATTCCATGCTCATAGATTGAAAGAAATAATATTGTTAAAATGTCCATATTGGCCAAAGCAATCTACACATTTAATGCAATTTTTATCAAAATCCCAACAGTATTTTTTACAAAACTACAATAAATAATCCCAAAACTTGTATGAAACCACAAAGGATCCCAAAGAGCCAAAGCAATCTCGAGAAAGAAGAACAAATGTAGAGGCATCTCACTCACAGATTTCAAGATCTGCTACAGAGCTGTAATAATGGAAACAGTACGGTACTGGCAGAAAAACAGACACATAAATCAAGAGCACAGAATAGAGAGCCCAGAAACAAACCCAGACTTATATGGTCAATTAATCTACAACAAAAGAGGCAACAACATAAAATGAGAAAAAGACAGCCTGTTCAATAAATGGTGCTGGGAAAAGTAGACATCCACATTCAAAACAATGAAACTGGACCACTTTCTTATGCCATACACAAAAAGAAATGCAAAATGAATTAAACCTAAATGTGAGACCTGGTATCCTAAAACTTATAACAGAAATCATAGGCAGTAATCTTGTTGTCATCAGCCTTAGCAATACTTTTCTAAATATGCCTCTTCAGGTAAGGGAAACAAAAGTAAAATTAAACTATTGGCACTAAAAAAAAAAAGTTTTACACAGTGAAAGAAACTATCAACAAAACAAGAAAGTAATCTAGTGAATGAGAGAAGATACCTACAAATTATATAGCCAATAAGAGGTTAATATCCAAAATATATAAAGAACTCATGCCTCTCAACACCAGTAATAATAATAATACGATTAAAAATAGAAAAGGATTTCAATAGACATTTGTCCAAAGAAGACATGAAAGATCGTTAATAGACATATGAAAAGATGCTCAATATCACTGATCATCAGGGAAATGCAAATAAAAACCACAATGAAATATCACCTCACATCAGGCAGAATGGCTTAAATCAAACACATAAGAAACAAGTGCTGGTGTGAATGTGGAGAAAAAGGAAACTTCAGCACCGTTGGTGGGAATGCAAATTGATGCAGCTGCTGTGGAAAACAGCATGGAGGTTCTTCAAAAAATTTTAAATAGAAATACTATATGCCCCTGTACTTCCACTACTGGGTACTTATCCACAGAACACAAAAACACTAATTCCAAAAGAAACATGCACCTCTATGTTAACTGCAGCATTATTTACAGTAGCCAAGATATGGAAGCAACCTCAGTGTCCACTGATGGATGAATGGATAAAGAAGGTATGATATATGTTTACAGTAGAATATTATTTAGCCATAAAAAAACCCAATGAGATCTTGTCATTCACAACATTTTTAGGGTATTATACTTAGTATAATACTAGGGTATTATACTAAGACAAATGCCATCTGATTTCACTTAACAGACAAGCAAACAAAAGCAGAAATAGACCTATAAATACAGAGAACAAACTGTTGGTTGCCAGAGGGGACGGAGGGATGGACAAAATAGGTGAAGGGAGTGGTAAGTACTGGCTTCCATTTATGGAACAAATAAGTCACTGGGATGAAAGATACAATACAGTGGTGTTGTAATAATGCTGTATGGTGACGTATGGTTATGGCTGTGGTCAGCATAACATAAGGTATAAAGCTACTGAATCACTATGTCATATACCTGAAACTAATGTAACATTGTAGGTCAATGTTACTTCAATTTAAAAAAATAAAGAAAAAAAAGAGAGAGGGAGAGAGGAAGAGAGGGAGAGAGAGCCCCAGAGAGCTCGCTTGTCCATTTCACCACGTGAGGCACAGCCATAAGTCTACAAGTCAAGCAAGAGACAGCCTTCACCCAACCATGCGGACACTCACATCTCAGATTTGCAGCCTCCAGAACTGAGAGAAATAAATGTCTGTTGTTTATTTAAAAAAAAAAAAAAAAAAGGCCATGGTCAGCTCCAGCCTTCCATGATCTTTTATCATACTTTTCCATTATTTCCTAACAGAAGGTACAACCTGTATTTCTAAAAAGTGCTGAAAATTTTAAAGAAAAGCCTGTTGTGCTCAGCATATTCCCACAATACAGTGTATATAAAAGCTTATTTTAGCCAAATAAACAATTTTTTATTCAATATTTATTTTGAAAATGTCCTGTGTTCCAGGTGTGCCTGTGTCTGGGATATAAGAGTGAGCAAACGGGCAATATTTCTTCTTTAATGGAGTAGAATGAAGTCTCCATTCTACTGAGGCAAACAGGGAGGTTCGGAAAGTAACATATAGTACAGGGTTCGGTTGTGTCAAGGTCATAAAGGCAAAATAAGTCCTGGACGAAGACAGATAAGAGCCAATCGGAGTTAGAAGATTTCAATAAATAGCAAGGAAAGTAGCACAAAAGTCATACGGTGAGTGAAGAAAAAGTGGTAGGTAGTTAATCCTAAAGTCAACCAGGACCCGAAGTGCCCAGGGCTGGTACACCCAGTGAAAGTTCTAAATTTGTTCTGCATGCAAGGAAAATACATTGTAAAAATTTGAGCAGAACATGAGGTGACTGAAAGGGGTTTTTGAAATGTTCAGTGTGGCTCCTCTTTGGAAAACAGGCTGGAACTGAGGTGGTAAAGAAACAATAATGAAAGTGGGGTGACCAGTGGGAAGGTGTTACGGTGTTTTAGGAGAGATATCACGGATGTGGGGTCTGGTGTGGTAGCAAAGTGGCTTTAGGACGGCTTGTGAGGTGAAGCTGACACCCTTTGCCAATGGAATGGATGTGGGCTGTGTGAGAAATAAGGAATCTAGGCTGCCTCCTAACTATGGGGCCTGGGCAACTGGATAATCAGAGATGATATTTCTATTAAGATTGGAAGGGGAGGGAAGCGTCAGATCTGGGACAGGGAGCAATCTAGTCTTCCGTGTGGACACAAATTCCAGACGTCTCTCAGACATCCCAGTGCAGGTGCTAATTCAGCAGAGAGAGATCTGAATCTGAAGTTTCAGGAGCAGTGACAGCTGGAGGTGTTAATTAGGAAATAATCAGCACTGGGGTAATATTAAAAGCTAAGACATTGGATGCAGTAATGTAGAGAGAACATGGACTTGGAGGGCTCTCAGTATTCAGGAAAACAAAGCTATCAAGAATGGTTTCATGGGGCGCCTGGGTGGCTTAGTCGGTTAAGCGTCCGACTTTCGCTCAGGTCATGATCTCGCGGTTCGTGGGTTCCAGCCCCGCGTCGGGCTCTGTGCTGACTGCCAGCTCAGAGCCTGGAGCCTGTTTCAGTCTGTGACTCCCTCTCTCTGACCCTCCCCTGCTCATGCTGTCTCTCTCTCTCTCTCTCTCTCTCCTAGAAATAAATTAAAAAAAATATTAAAAAAAAAAAAGAGTGGTTTCAGGACAAATGAAGTTTTACCTAGAAGACAAACAGGAGTCCATAGAGCCATTCAGTCCCGAGGAGAAGACAAGAAGAATAAGCCCAAGCGGGTTGTCTCTCTCGTCCCCATGGAACATGTAAGACAATAAAGGCTAACAATTAAGCTCTTAGGATGTGAAGTCAGACAGAATTGCATTCTTATAATAGGTCTCTACATTCAGGCCAATGATAGTAGGAAATTGTACAACCCTTTCCAGGTCTATTTCCCCACCGGCAAAATGAGCATCTTATCGTTCCTAGCTCAGGGACAGTTACAAGAAATGAAGGAAAAGATGTCAAGCCCTTAAAACTATACTTGGTACTTAGTAAGCACTCAATAAATGAGTGTTTGGCTGTGGTCCGATGACGATTCTGTCACATTTCCTTAATCTTCCCTCATATGTTAGACTTTTAAACTTGTTTCAGTAAATGAAAACAGTTCTAAGATCTTAAGAGGGAAATGGGGTAGGGAAAGAAAATTCACATCAGCTTAAAAATATCTTCTAGGGAGTAGGTAATAAAAACTAAATTAGGATACAACAATTATACATTCTAGTCACAGAGAGAAAGGTGGTGTGAGAAGAGCATAATTTCATATCTGACAGCAAGTCTTTAGCTAATTCGTTCAGTAGAGCAGTGGTAAGAACATTTTGGGAAAAAAAATGTTTTTGTGGCAACTTTTACCTGTGAAGTTTTGAAAATTTGCATTCAGCAAACTTAGCATCATTTATCCCCCCCCCACCCCCAGTAATTATAAAATTCTGGACAAAAGAAAAAAAATAATACTTTCAGGAATGAGAAGAAAGGAAGATAATGCTTTGGACCACACGGGACGTAATCACTTTTGTGTATGCACTTTCGGAAGAGGGCCCATGCTGTGGACTGAAGTTGAAAGGAAATACAGTCATCATCTCTGGCATTAAATACCCATTAGTATATTTTACAACAACATGCATTTGTGTGTGTCTGCCAGATACATGACAATATGTGAGTATACTTAAGAGAATTCTAATGTGACTAACAAATAGCAATCAAATTGTTCATAATAACTTCAGGCACAAAACTGAAGAAAGGGGGAGTTTTTCTTTTTTACTTAACAGTTACATATCTCAAGACGGCGATGTGAGGCTGAGTGCTGATGCAAAGTAGAGTGGAATATGAGAAGCAACAGGCTACAATCGCCTACCCAGCTTTTCCCTACTTCTGCCCTTCCCAGCAGAGGTGGGCTCAAGCTTTTACTTCCTAAGGAGGAGGTCAGAAGGACCAGAGCACAGGGGGAAAATAGCAGGCAGCCCCTTCTCTGGAAGCAGGGAGTCTAACCGGGAGCTCCCTATGCTCCCCAATCCTCAGGTCTAGATTCCCCATATCCTTGGACAATAAGAATGTCAAGAAATGGAGAAATTCTCGGAATTTCAGCTGCTGATTGAAGTCCCAGTCCATTTTGTTCAAGATGATCTATCTTTGTTTGTGGTTGATGTCAATATTTCAGAACAGGTGCTCTCATGGGAAGATGGGTGTATGACACCACCTTCTCTGACTTAAGAAGAGATACACAACAGCCTGCTTTGTGCTCTGAGGGACTTTCATAAGAGACCAGCCCACCCTGGAGGAGGTATTACCTGCAGACCACGGAGCAGTTTCAGAGATTCTGAACACTTTGTGGTTCCCAAACTGTCAGGAGCCACCACGTCAGCCAATATAGACCTTGATACCCTTAGTATGGATTGTATACATGATTGGCTAACTGAAAGCAAAACCATAATGCAATGTGACCAAAGACAGGTATATATTCTCCAGGGGGTCGGTGTATACAAAGTTTATTGGGCAAACATGTCTTAACAGGAGAATGGCCTGAATAGCTTGAGGCAGCATAAACTAAAATTCTTGGACAACTCATTAGGGACAATGAGAGGCAGAGGTGGTGCTAGTCTGTAAGAGTATTCTCTGCAAACCAAACACAGTCTCAGATCTTTTAGATATAAAATTTCTTCTTCCTCATGGTAGTTTTTCTATCCTCAGAATAGAAATAATTCTGTGACAATCACAATCTTGCTTAAGTTGAAGTGCAAGGTTAGCTGCTGTGGGAGTTGGAGTGTGGAGAGACAGGGAAAGCATTAGGACGTTTGGCTCATGAGTTCCCCAAGAGCCTGGAGCACTGTCTCCTCCCTGCGACCTTCATCATGCTGGCTGCTGCTGAACCGGTGGGCTCTTCGGCCACCAGAGGGCGCTCGCACCCAGCGAAACAAGAACTCGAAAGAGCCACTTAAAAGTACTTGCAAAGGTGAAGCACATTCTAACCTAACTTGCTCTGCTTTCTGTGGTTTCAGCATTACACCTGGAACATATTAGACTTAACTCTGGGGATGTTAAATTCCCACGTGTCCAAAAAGACGTTGCAAGCTTTATGTCAGCGACTTGGAGCAATCCCAAACGCGAGCAGACGCTGGCCAGGCCTGAATGCCTCTCTAAGAAAGCTTGATTTCGATGATTACCAATCCCTCCTAACAAGGTACAAGGAGGGACCACAGTGCTGCAAAAAGTGCTCCAATAAGTACATGGCAACTGAAGAGTCAAATATGGGAGAGACGTATGCCCAGATGCTAATTTGACTAAGCAACTTAATAAATGGCAACTGAGTGCTGGCATTGGCTAAATTTATGGGAGACATCATATATGAAAGTAATTGAGATCTGCTGGTAAGAATGGGAAAGTAAGGGGTGGGGTAGATGTTGGGCACAGTTTGGGGCTATGATTATATAAGCTTAAACCTAGGATTTGCCAGAGTATTCTGTTAGCAAAAAAACCTATTTCTCAGTTATAATTCTTAGTGTTTTTCTTCTTTTCAAGCTGAAAAGCCCTCAGCTATATAATTTTGAGCAAAATCATTTTACCTCTCAGAACCTCAGTTTCCTCAAATATATTTAATCTGTGCTCCTCAGACCTCATCTCAAAAGAATACCTAAATCTTTGGCATAGAGTATTTGAACAGTTATTTTCCCTTCCTGCCCGCTCCCCACTTCAGAGAGTTTATGTAATGTTTTCCCTCATAAATCCCTGGCTTGAAATCTACCTGCCTTCAAGGACATTTCTACTTTTCCCTGTCCATTTCTGATTTCCTTTAATTATTACTTTCAACTTAACCTATTTCTTCAAATTACCTTTCCATCCACTAAATTTTTATAAGGGGCCATGTGAATTTTCTGTACCATTGCGGGGAAAAAGAAATAAATTTTGTCCTTAAGAAAGGAATGCCAGCCCTGTCTCTCATTACAAAGAAAAATGCGAGATGTCAAAAATAGTAAGTGTGAATTCCGCAGGCTGTGCCTACTGACGTGTTACTGGGAAGCCCTCAGTGCCTCTCCACTACAGCTTCTCTTGCATGATCTTCGGACGTTTCTGGGGAAATCTCGCAAGCAGGGTCTCAGGCAGGACCCACTGCTGCTACTGTTGTGCTCACCCTGGAGGGCTGGTTCTCTCTTGTTTCCAGCCCCACCAGTGAGCTGCCCCCCCCGCCCCCCGCTTGCCATTGTAGCTGCTACGATCTACTGATCTCAGGATGACCTCTGCCAAGCAGCTCCCTCACACACTGTAATACTCTGCTTCCAGGACATGCCAAATCCTTTCACGAGGCATTCCTAATCCTTCCGGAACCCCCAGTGTTCCACGGTAACCCTGTTTCACCTGAAGCACTCATGTGCGGAAGCCGCAGTAAGTTTCATACACAAGAGGGAAAGAGGTGTGTTACACTGTGTAGTGGACCCTGTCCATGCTCCTCCCCAGCCCCTCTAATCCGCTTTCCCAGCTGCATGCACACATCCTTTAGTTGCTACACTTTGTTCCACATGCCTTGCACCTGTGACCTTCTTCAGAGGGCTGGCCATGAATTGGTTCAACCCCACACAGAGAGAGTCAGATGTGACTCAGTAGCTTAAGTCTGTCCGGAGCAGCTTGTAACCGATGACTGTGACAGAGCTCCTGACATGTTAGAACAGTATGACTGCCAACCTTTCATCTGTGAGGAATCAAAATGATGCTCTGGGTTGAATTGTAACCCCCCCCCCCACCATTGGTGTTGAAGTCCTAACCCCAGTACCCGTGAATGTGATCTTATTTGGAAATAGAATCTTTATGCTGATCAGGTTATGACGGGGTCATTAGGGTGGGCCCTAATCCAATGTAACTGGTATTCTTATAAAAGGGGGATATTTGGATCCAGAGACCAATACATAAGGAGGGAAGATGATGTGAAGGCACAGCAAGAATGCCACCTACAAGCCATAGAGGACCTAAAGGTGCTAGAAGGCCCAAGAGAAGCATGAAACGGATTCCTTCTCATTCCTCTCAGAAACAGCCCTATCGACCATTTGATTTTGGGCTTTTAGGCTCTAGAAGTGTAAGACAATACACTTCTGGTATTTCAAGGCACCCAGTATGTGGTGCTTTCTAACAGCATCACTAGGAAATGAATACAGATGAAACACCGACAGATGGGGATATACTAAAATATGCAATTTGCCTTGGGTTTTGGAGATAGGAGGCAAAGGGTAGTTACAAAGACTGTGGACATGTTCCATGAGGAAGCAAGGATGACAGGTTCAAGTCGTTCAATTTCAGGCATGGTGAGAAAGTCAGAAAACCCCTTCATTGCTTTTAAACAGATCACCTACAGCCAGAGATGGACCATGCTGAAGATCAGGCAAAAGTCCTGCTTTTCTATCACAGACCTAAAGAAAAGCCAGCTTGTGGTTTCCACAAATCTCCCAGGCAATAGTGAGGGCCTTGATATGAAATGAAGGGGACCTCAAGACTTGGAATCACAACATGAGAAGATATATGCTTGTGAGACATGAACCCCAGGACCCTGAGCCACAGAGACTTGACCCCTTGAATCCTCTTGCTGGAGGGCAATAGCATCCTTGCTTGAAGACTATAGCCAAGTGTGCAAACGTAAGCACAGAAGCCTAAAAAGAGATTTATTTTATGGCTTATACCCTTCATTAAAACTTAAGATAAATAAGTTTATTGAACCTTATAGTTCCATCTGTGAGAGAAAGAAGGTGGTAATTCAAATTCTCACTCCAGAAGGTTTGTGACCACAGGTGAGCTACATAATGGATTTGAACCTCAATTTTCTTATCTGACAAAGAGTGGTTAATGACACTTACCATAATGTATGCAATGTAAAACTACTTCATGGAGAGGGTGCATGACAATTATAATCTATTAGATTCTTTCTAACTCCAAATGTCCCCGATTCTAATCATGGATAAGAAATCTACCACCTAGTAAAGAGCTCTGCTAAAAGGTAGCCAGGCAAGGACTATGGAAGGAAGCTTTTCCTTTTTTTCTTGTTCTTTTTATCCATTGAGAGAGATGAAGTCAACAGCTGTTGCAACAAACCAGCTCACTTAGTGAGTTGAATAATATCAAACTATTGCTCAAATGAAAAGAGCAGCTGGCTTTTTACCAAGACATCATTGTCATACACACCCTCACATTCGGGATCATTAGAAATTTACATGGGGTGAAAAGCACTGGAAAACTATATTTACTTTTACATAAATCACCAGAAAAATGCTAGCACACTCCCAGGGAGATATGAGGAAAAAAGAACACACACACACACACACACACACACACACACACACACACATACACACACAAACACACAGATGTGTGTTTTTCATGTGAATTTGAGGAAAAGCACTGGAAATAAATTTAAGCTTCCCCCAGACAAAGAAGTGGCAGTCATTCAAAGGAAGATAGATACTTAGAGGAAAATGGGGGAAGTGTAGCAGAGAAAAATGTGAGCTATTTAAAAGCATAAATTAGTTCGAATGTTTCAGATAGAACTAATTATTACTAGGCCTGTTAGGAAGTACTGCCTCAGATGTTAGCATTTCAGACCCTGGAGTATCTAAGCACACACCTCCAAATTTTCTAAGTTTACTTTGGTCTGATCCTAAGAATTCAGTACAAAATATTTGTAAAATGTAAATAATATAAGAAAAAATCCATAACTTCATTATCTAGTGAAAATCAACCCATAATACAGTGCCATTCCTTTTAATACATTTTCTATGCATTTTAACATAAAAGATATCAAATAGTACATAAAATTTTGCATCCTGTCTTTGTTATTTAATATTACCCCATGATATTTTTCACTGTCCTTCAAAATACTTTTTAATGATTGTACAGTAATATGTCCTTGAATGAATGTTCATAATTACTAACAATTCCCTAATAATGAAAGTTTAATTTTATTTTAAAATTTCTTAAAAACATAAAATTATGAGGTAATCAAAATTTAATTTACCTTTTTAGATTACAGAGCTGATATGGGCTATTATGGAAATTTGGAGAATAAAATTATAGCAAATTAAAAACAAATCTGTCTACATGTTTTTTCTTCCCAAGATAATCACTTGTCACGTGTTAGTAAATTTTTTCCAGGTTCCAGAAGTTTTCTGCCATCTCTAGGACTCTCCAAGACCTATCTTTCCCATGCTCTACTGCCTCAGTTTCCCAGACAAAACTATATCTTAAATTCAATAAGTTCCCATAGCTATATTTCAGGTTCTGTAGAAAACCAGTAAAGGAGATAGATAACCTCTGGCACTGTGTTCCAAATTTACATATATAACAGATATCTGGGGTTGTAGTCCAAATTTAGAGATAAAACAGGCCTCCAACTTCATTCACATGTAGGGCTGGCCTCACGTTATCTTACTCAATGTTCAGCCTTCATTTCCTTGCACCTCAGTAACCTGTGAGTAGAAATGGGGTCATTGTCATAAATCTGCCTTCAATGATTTATGTTCTCAGTCTCATGCAGTTCATTCTCCCCTGTAACCTTCCCCGCATGTTCCTGAGGGGTCAGTCGCTAGAGTACCGGGCGGCTGCCGGTTGGAGTATGAAATCTATGCTTCACAGTCTGTGCTATGAAGAGCTCTGCTCAGATCCTGTTACAAAAGTTGCTCTGTTATTTGGTTGTAAAGCCCTGTAAGTTATCTCAGGTCAGGTTCTCCTCAAGAATACCTTGAGGAAAGGATTTTCATGGAAGTAATTTATTAAGAAACTGATGTCAGAGAAAAATGAGGAAGTAGTAGGGGAGGTAGGATAGGGAAGGGAGAAGACATTTAAGGCACTGGTTTCAGGAAAAAGTCCAGCTTCAGCCTCATCCAACCGGAGGCCAAGGAGATGGACTTTCAGACACTTAAACCTGAATGTCAGTCATGACCAAATTGTTGCTGGGAGGGCCCTAACTTCCCTAGCACCCCTTGCTCTCGGCAGAGGCCTCCAAGGAGAGAGCCTTAGGTGCAGGCCTTCAGAAGCAGCACAAAGCAGGAGGCAAAGTGTTCACAGAAAGAGCCAAAGGGAGTCTGGATGTCTGCTGGAACGTCAGTAGTGTTCACTGATGCTATGGACTGAATGTTTGTGTCTCCCCTAAAATTCATATGTTGAAGCCTCATCCCCCAAAGTGATGGTAATAGGACTTAGGGCCTTTCGGAGGTGATTAGGTCATGAGGTGGGAGCCCTCATGAATGGGATTAGTGCTCTTATAAGAAGATAAATGAGAGAGCGAGAGAGAGACGATACGAGAAGACTGGTCATCAATGAACCAGTAAGTGGCCTCTCATCCAACACAGAATTTGTTGGCATCCTGATCATGGATTTCTTAGCCTCCAGAATTGTGAGAAATAAATTTCTGTTGTTTAAGCCACCCAGTCTACAGTATCCTGTTACAGGAGTTCACATTGAGTAAGACAAATATGTATATCAAAATCCTCACTAAATTGGAGATCTGGGCTCTGTGACTTAATCTCTCATATCTGGCAGAAGATTCCATTATTAATAGTAATGTATGTTGAATTTAATCTTGTTAGAAGCTTTCATAAAATCAGTTTGTTTTTGACCTTGTCACAGTCAAAGTAGCTTTTATTAGAAATCCAGAGCATTTCAATCTTTGTTAAATTCAGGTCTTTTGTAGATGACTTCATAGAGAAAGTATAGAATTTTAGAAATTATAAGCAAAATGCACAGTTAACACTGAGGTTAATGCATGAATTATAATCTTATCTATATGTAAAGGCAATAATCAACATCAATTTTACTGGCAAAAAGGCTTTTTTTTAAAAAAAGTTAGTTATCTGCCAGTGTTAACAATGGAGGTAATTCTACAAATTTTTGGGACCAGGAACACCAATGAATTATGTCTCCGTTCATCACATCCTAACACAGAAAACAAATCTGAATATCCGCATGATGACTTGGAGTACTAACTGCACCAACAGAGGTTTAAAATTCCCATAGGATAGGCTTCTCTGTTACAGCTTAAGTTAAAACACTTTGGGAATCTGAGGTCAAAATGAGATGTATGGATGAAGAGAGGTGATCCGAGGAGGCAAAGCTGATGTGATTTACCATCAAAACTCAAGCAGAAATGTTAGAGTTTCTCCCACAATGGCTTGCAGCATGGCGCCAGAAGTTTAAGCATATGCTGTGTCCGTCCCGACAGAGTAAAGGGAAAGAAAACAGACTTAAAAACCTGAGAGAATCCTATTTTCTTTTTGGAGGGTCTAGTTACCTTTTCCACTGATGATGTGATGCAATGTTTCTCAAGCATGTGAACACAAGCCACACAAAATAGTTGACCATTCAGTGTGGGGAAAAAATCAGACTACAATAATTCTCTTCCTACTCCCTGAATTGGAAGAGAAGCAAAAATGCACTTGTCTATATATGAAAGCAGTATTAGGAGAAGAATATTAGGAGAAGGAATAGGAATATTTGGATTATTAGAAGGAAAGTAGTAGTATGTTTCTACCCTCTGCCCCCACTTTTTATCCTGGCTTTTGTTAGTAGCTGACCTGGGGTGTTGAAGTTCCATCAAGAAATCTAATACCAGATCAGAAATTCATGCAATCACAGAAAACATAATTTACACGTGACTGTTTCACCACTATCAAAATAAGTCCAATGCAGTACAATGGCTCTTTATATGAGGCTCCCTGATTAACTTTATGGTGCCACTCTGATATTCAGAATAACTATAAAACACTCTTCCTGACATGGGGCATTGGTTTATCATCAACACTGAAAGGAATAAAATTTTATGCACTGCATTTATAATTAATACACAAAAGATGCATCCATTCCATGCCCATTAAGTGCTATTTTTCCTAATACCTACTTTTTGAATGACTGATTTTTTTTTTCCTTTCTCTTCTGACACAACACTAGCCAAGTGAGTGTGAGAAGACAACTAGAGATGCCTATAAATTTGGGAAGAATATCTTTGCAACATGAGTTCGGACATAACAGTATAAGGGAAGGTGAAGTTGAATGTTTCCCAAAGACAGATAAGTTGAAAGACTCTGTGAAATGCTGTGGAGTATGATCTAAGTGATCTCTTATTCTACCTTTGCAGGGAATGTGACATCCCAAATATAACTAGCTTCTTCTCCATTCCAGAGGAAGGAATCAGGTTCAACTGAGCCTCTGTTCAGGCTTCCACAAAGAGCAACAATGTGGGGATTTCTCCCTCATGGGATACAAGGGACCAGACGACAAGAGAACAGTGTCAGAGCCAAGGGATGAGAAGTGACACAAAAGTGACCTCTCCAGGGAAGAAGAGCTTGGCTTTCAAAGATCTGAATGCATATCTGGAAAAATGGCAACATGAGTATCCTACAAGGTGCTGGATTTCCTGATCTCCCAAAATTGAAGAAGACGATTAGATAAGTGGTGGATTTTGTGCAACTGCAGTAAATGGAATATTTGGAGTACAAAGAGGCTTCCTCTAGGTGCATCGACAGAGGCCTGAGAAAGCAAGCCTATTGGAACAAAGCCGCTTTTCTGCACTATCTGTATTTTTCCAATATTCAGAAATAGGTCTCAGTGAGATGTCAAAGAAAAATAGGGCCAGCAGCAAGAGAGAGGAAGATCAGGCAGAACAGTCATAATACAAACCTAGTAAAATAAAATTGCCAGAGAAAAGGAAGAAAAACTAAAAAGTACATAAGGAGAGTCAAATGGAACACCAAAAAATAATAATGACGAAAAGAGAATATGGAACTCTATAGAAATATATTTGAAAGCATAGAGTAAATGAATGAATTCCTAACAATGTACTCGTTGCCAAATTAAGTAGTAGGAAACTTGGATTGACCAAACGCAATAGAAGAGATTCCAAAGATGATTACAGATATGTTATTCAAAAAGGCTCCAAGAAAACTATAAAATACTTAATAAATTTAACATGAATGACAAAGGACCTATATTTATGATTTTCAACCTTGGTTTTACATTAAAATAATCTTGGGGAACTTTAAAATATCCTGATGTCCCCAGAAAAAACAAATTAGGATTTCAAGGAGCAAACCCCAAGGATCAGTACTTTTTAAGGCTTTTAAGTAATTCCAAAGGCAGTATTGAGTTCAAGAGTCATTAGTCTATATGAAAAAAAAATTACATTAAAAGGTATAAAACAAAATCTGAAAGGAGCATACAACCTTTGATGAGAAAGCTTAATTTCATGGCATTGTTCATTCTCCTGAATTAATGTGTAAATTTAATGAAATTTCAATCAGAAGCTCGACAGCTCTTTTTAATTGGAAAAACTGATTTAAAGTTTGTATTACAGATGATTACTATTACAGGGGCATCTGGGTGGCTCAGTCAGTTAAACGTCCAACGCTTGGTTTCAGCTCAGGTCATGATCTCATGATTTGTTAGAAGACACTGCAAGTTGGACTCTATACTGACAGAGTGGAGCCTGCTTGGGATTCTCTCCCTCCCCATCTCTCTGCCCTTCCCTCACTCACTCTCTCTCTCTCAAAATAAATTAATAAACATTAAAAAAATTAAGGATGATTACCATTACCAAATAATAGCCATGAAAAAGATCATAATATACCAGCTATTAGAAAGTATTATGAATAATTAATTCATCATTATACAAGGCAGGACAAATAGATCAGTGATGCAGATTACAGAATACAGAAATGGCATCCAATATGCATGAGAAGTAACATGATCTACGTGGTTCAATCACATGAGAAAATGATGCATTATTTAATAAATAGTACTGATACAACTGGAGGTACACTGGAAGAAAGTAAGTATGGCCACCATACCCTGCTTACTAGCAAACTCAAAATTGTTTACCAATTGAAATGTATAGTAAAATAATCCATAAGTTTATACATATATACATATATAGACTTTTGAGATTTCATGTTAAAAATAGGGATCAATGGGACCTTCTTTTTTTATTTATTTATTTTGAGAGAGAGACAGAGAGAGCTGTATGCATGGGGGAGGGGCAGAGAAAGAGAGGGAAAGAGAAAATCCCAAGCAGGCTTCACACTGTCAGCACAGAGCCTGATGTAGGGCTTGATCCCACAGACTGTGAGCTCATGACCTGACCCAAGATCACCTGACCTGAGGCACCCAGACACCCCAATGGGACCTTCTTCATCCGGGCTGCTATAGAGTTTCCTTTCTGTATTTTCCTCTGGAAATCTTCTGAATTTTGCCCCTTATCCTTTATCCTTCTCAGGCCCGCAAACTACCTCCAACAGCATCCTGTTCCATTCAGTTACCTAGACCTTCTCATCATTCCCTTGTGCTCTTGCATTGGAGGCTTTGGGCACACAGAGAAGGGAAATGGAGCCTACAATGATCATTTATGTGTAGCTCCTTTCATGCAGCACCGTTCATGATACCCTCACCAGAACCTGAAGCATCAGGGGGCAGAGAGACAACTTTGAGTTGAGAACTATCACAAAATTCTAGCTTCATGATGACTCAAAGGAAAAAAAAAGTGGTTGCTTTGCTTTTCATTTTTCTTATTTATAGAGATAGATTTTCTCTTTGACTTTTCAATTGAAAGTATTCAATATCTTCAGCTGTTTAATTGGTCTTAAAATTAATTCTGGTAATTAGAAAATCTCTATGGTAAATTGGCTTCAAATATATTGGGTAACCCAGCAGAACAGCCTGTGGGAAATTATACTGACCTCAACCACACATTGTATCCATACTGGATATCCATGCAGGCTTTGAATACAATTTCTTCTCAGACCTAAACACCTATAAACATTTTACATTGGTGCAAATGTGGAGGCTCAGAATTACTTTATTAAGATATTTCTCCTTATTAAAACACACCAGAATTTATATATCCAAATAAATTCTACTTCTCCAAAGTATTCCCACACATTTCCATTGCTGTTACTAATAGGTGTGTTTGCTCTTTTCTCAGAATTTTCCTTAGAGTCTGTCAAAGATTCTTTGAATCTCTTCAATGATTTTTTGGAACTATATGCACAATCTGAATATGGCCAAAATCACATAGAGTAAAACATGGGTAGTCATATAGAACAAGGCTGGAAAAAACATATTGTTATATAGAATATAGTTGGGGAACTCCCTGAATAATACTATGTGTGAGTGCCCACATACATATGTAACAGTTTCTTAGATGTCTCCAATTTGTTTAAACATAATTCTAAGTATTTACTGTTTCTGGGTAACTACATTAAATGCCACCACTTACTCAAGATACAGCCATAATTTTGGGGGGGATTATATTTGCTATCTCAGGGTCACACCTTTTAAATGCTGCACAGATGCATAAATATCTTCATTTCTCCTTTTAGACCCACATGGTGTTCACTGAAGCCAACCCAATAGGCTTACCAACTGTACAAGCTCTTGCTATCTCCAACTTCAGGACACTATTTAGTTTACAAATACCCCTGGCCTGATAACCTTCACCAACCCTTTGTCAGTAGATGCCCTCTCTAGATAGTCTTTTCTATAAGAAAGAAAGAAAGAAAGAAAGAAAGAAAGAAAGAAAGAAAGAAAGAAAGAAAGAAAGAAAGAAAGAAAGAAAGAAAGAAAGAAAGAAAGAAAGAAAGAAAGAAAGAAAGAAAGAAAGAAAGAAAGAAAGAAAGAAAAGAAAAGCAAAAAGAAAATTTTTCACTTGCAGCAGCACTTGCCTAAGAGATGACAAAATTAAATGTTATGCTTCATTACACGGGGTCCTAACCAGCTGAAGTTGAATAGGGATGAGGAACTTGGATTCACATCCCACCCTGCCCCCACCATAACACCAGACCCTTTCTGGATCTAACTGAACTTGTTCATGACCAGTAAACAAGGGGGCTAATTTACAGATCTCACGCACTGACTTCAGTATTAGAAGAATGTGAGTGTTCTGTGCTTAATTAGCATAAGGACCGTGGCCCAACACAGTCTAGCATTTAAGGCCCTGAGCTTTGTCTTTTAGGCCCAGATATTCAGTGGCTTTCCTCACTGGTTTGTGCTTCCTAATAAATTAGGATCCACACACCACTCTCACCCCTGTAGGTCAGGGTCTTGTATTATTCTTTGTCATCTCTAACCTCTTCTGCCTCCCTGCTATTTAATTAGGTACTATCTCAGATCTTCTGGAGTGTATTGAACTATATTTTGCTTTAAAAAATATGTTACTCGCCAGCATTCTAATTTTGCCAAACATGTGACAAAAGACACCCCTAACACATCTCCTTAAGAATCTTGAATCAAAGACAGATTGCTGATAATCCATTTCTTTTTTCATTCCTAGAGACAGTGTTCCTTATAATGTGGTCTGTAGATAACACTAGGATCATCACCTGGAAATTTCTTAGAAATGGACATTCCCAAGCCCCAGTTCAGACCTACTGATCAGAAACTCTGGGTGTGGGGCCCAGAAGCCTGTTTCAAGTCAGGCCCCCCAGGTGTTTCTGATCACAAACTCAAATTTGACAAATTTGACTACTTCCCAGGATAGTGTCTCAATAAATCCCTGTTAGTTTGACTCTGCTAATCCTTCCTTTCAAGCTGTAATTAAAATTAAGGGAGCCCAGCAATTCTAGGAAGAAAACAGGGGAAAGACACAGAGAATGCACTAGGAATTTTAGGCCCATAGAGGGGGCTGAGTCTTCAAAAAGAAATAAAACACACCTTTTAATTTCATGTTTGTTTTCTTACCTTGTCTCATCCCAGCTGTGTGATTCCACACACCTCACTGACTCTCCTGGTTATCTTCTGCACAGTCACATACAGGTCCTGAGAAAAATCTTCTTTAACTTTCTGTCCCTAATTCATATTTTAGAGTTTATGTCTTCACAGAAAGCCAGGAATTGCTGCAAAACTGCATAATGTCTAGGGAATTTGGAGTCACTCAGAGTTGTGAGCAAACAGAGCAAAACCAGTTTTTTTTTGCACTTCTTCACTAAACATGGGCCTCTCTGAGATCTCACATTTTCCATAGCAAACCACGGTTTGTAGATGTCCAATGGAACAGTCCTTTTACTGGTAGCTCCCTGAAGCAGCAGGAGGCAGGGGTGCTTGGGGCAAAGACAGCAGCTGGACAAAAAAAACAAAAAAACAAAAAAACAAAAGCCATGGACTTGGATTTGGATGCCAATTGATAAAATAAGAGAGCACTGAACTTTTTCTACTTTTTTCTTTGTGCTAGGCCTTCCTAAACCATAACTCTCGTGAGCACATGGTAAGTGTTCATTTGGTTAGCTCTTTGGACCAGTGACTCTCCACCTTGTCAAGGATGTTTAAACCATCTGGGTGGAATTTTTTTTTTAAATCTCTGACATGGGACCTGGGCATTGGTATTTTGTAATTTTCCCAGGTGATTCCAATGAGTAGCTAAGGTTAAAAAACACTGTTTGGGATTTCCTAGTTAAAGATTGTTAACAATGAGGTGTCTGCCTATTTCTTAATGTTTCTTTTCCTATAAGTCAGCTCCCAGAGGTCAGATCACAGAATGGATCAAACAATCGCAGTCAATAATAGCTCTAGAATCCAAATAAGACACAATTATAATTATACAATTACAAAATCAATAAGCTTTGATAGTGTCTCTCTTTTTTGCATCTGTGTATTTTTTCTTGTCTACCCAGGACCCCTATTCTGCCTTTAGGACAAAGTACCCATCATTATTGAAGAAAACTATCTCACAAACCTGTTAATAATAAAGCTTCAGTGACCCAAAAGGAAACTGCTATTGTTTTTGATAGACATTTGTATTTTCAAAAGTTACTGGAAGAGAAAAACATCAAACTCACAGGATTTGAGAACGTACTGACCCAATGCTAAATGGCTGCATTTCAGGTTACAAGTGTATCTTTGATCCAAAAGACCTCCCATGATGCTCTGGGGAAAAGTCTGCTGCCTTTGTTAAAAGGAATTTTCAGATTTCCAGACCCAGAATCCCAGGGAAAGTTATGAAGTATGGGTTTGGAGCTGAGAGATGATACATAGAGACACAGCATAAGAGAATTTCTGGAAATGCAAATTGTTTTTAGTATGTGATGGGAAACTCTTCAATTTTTAGGTCAATAGTGACACATATCAGTTACAAACCTTGTTAAATCACTCCTTCTACTTCTATGGCAGTAAAATTCATTGCCTTGGTTAGTTTGGAGACATTCCTACCCATAATCGCAAACAGCAAAGTATGGATTTCAGACACTTGTATCTAAAACTTGAAGACAACTTAAAATGCACGAGTAAATGATTTCTAAATTATTCAAAGCTCAGTAGTTTATTACACATTTAACATTTTGATTACCAACTTTCTTTTAAAGAGTAACTGAGTAGGAAAGAGTTACTAAGTACAAAGATATAAGAGGCCTTTCACAATTTCCCAAGATTCACATTAATTATTTAAAATCAAACAACATTCTGGTTGAAAAATAAGAAAGAAGGCAAGAAGGAAGCTCCTTCACGCAGGCTGCCACTGACTACTATTAAATAAGATTCTATCAGATGATTATAGAATCGCTCAAAAACACTATTCCACCGAGCTCACTTCCTCCAGAGGAAAGGTCTATATTTGCGGTCATTTGTGGTGGGTCAATAGCTCAAGATAGGGGTGTGGTTGGCAAGTTAAGTGTGAAATTAGATTTCTGGTGTAATCGGTCATCTAATTGCACATCCAAATGTATGCTACATTTGCACATTTAATTAATTATGTCTTAATTGAAATCATTCTGTTCATAATGATTTGTTCTAATTTCCTTTCAAATCAAATTACCAAGAGGGGAAAAAATCAGTTTTGAATTCATTTGTAGGGGAGATTTTATATATATTGAAAAAAAGTAAAAACGATGGATTTTCAAACTGTTTCTTAAAAGGAAAAAAATTTTTCAGTTCCTGTAGAGGTGCAAAGGAAAACATTAAAGACAATCCTGATAACTAAATGGGATTTCATTTGAATACTTGTCTAACTTTGAAGATGGAGAGAATATTCTTTTGTTGTAGATGTGCCCATTATGATATTGGTATAATTAGTCTTTCGGCAGCAACTCAGATTCTTGGGTCAGTGCAAAAGGCCTTGTTTATTTCGAAGAGGTAATTCTCTGAGAAAGTGGCTCATTAGTCTTAGATTCTAGGCACACATGATCTGGTCTACAAATTAAAACAGCTACTTAAATTTCCTTTATGAAAACTGTGCCTGGTAGGGCACTTCCGCATGAAATGAGGTCTTTGTTTCTACATCTAGAGGTTCCAGAAAACTAGAAAAGGTGGTGTTTGTATCTTTAGATATGCAACAGTTGATAAATCCTTAGATCCAGCTATTAACAATTGGACAAACTCTTGCATTTTCCATGATTGTAGATTTGAAGCCATCTATGAGCTTAGAGTAAAGGGAAATCATTTCAGGAAATGGAGAGAGAGAGAGAGAAAGTTTCCAGTTATGTCTTTGGGGGGATATATAATTGGAAAGAAGTCAGATTAGGCATTTAAAATTAATGACAGATAAAGTCACATGAAGGTCAATTTGTTATTCAGTTGGTGGTCACAGTTCTGAAATTACTGACTCGGGCATCTAACAGTTTAGCGTTAACTTAGGCATTTAATTTATTATCCATTATAGCTTCTCTTCCATACAGATCCTTGCTCTGAACAAGATGTCATTTCATAAACCCAATTAAACATGGTACTTACTGTGGCTTAAATACCAAGACAGATTTAATGTATTGTCTAATTTCACAGATCAGCAATGTTTCTCTTCCTGCATCACTTGCCATGACAGTAACAGAAGTGAACAGTCTGCGCCAGTAGATGGGCCAGAATTTAAACAGTATAAATATTGTGTGGTCCTGCAGATAAGATTACTGGGGCTTCTTCACCCAAGGTGTTAGAGAGTTCTTGGATATATTGTGAACTTAATGTTCCATATACATGAATTTCAGCCTTTTTCAAAAAAGACAGAATTGTTTCTGGAAGGCAGTGAATCTCTTTCCAAATTACTGAATTAAAATGCTTAGTAAATATATAAGCCAGGGCTATTTTCATCAATATTTGAGTTGCCATTCCAACTTGGTGTTTTCTCCCAATCAGAAGAGGAGTCTAATTAATTTGTTTAAATAGTGGAAGTCAACAGGGAACTATTTTATTCTTGCCTCACAGTAGTCTCTGCCTATTCAATCTCTTTTCTCCAGCCCAGGCCTACTCATTATAATGTCGATGTGAATGAACTATGTCAGATAGTGTTGAGTGGTTTCTTACTAGATATAATTCCTTATTCCCTTAATTTATAATAATAATATTTGATGCACATTACAACAATTTCACAGAACAAGGATTCCTTGCCCAGTCTAAGGGGATGGACCATGATTGGCCTAAGCAATGAATGTTGTGATGGACTGTATTATTTGTTCATAATTCTTTGTTCCCTCCCCACCCTGCCATGATTCAGTGAGGGAAAACGTACTTCCTTGACGCATTGACTTTGGCTTGGCTCTTAAGACTGCTTTTCCAGTGGAATGTGGGTGGAAGTGACAGAGTGCCTATTTTAAGCAAAACTACTAGGAAGCATCATGTGTTTCTGCTTCTCCTTTTGCATACCTGCCCAGAATTATGAAAATCCTGTGCCTCCTCTGTCCATCAGCTCTCCAGGAATGAAGGACTCTTGGAGCACACCTGAACCTTCCTTATGGTCTAATGTAGAAATGCTGCGATTGATCCACAAACTCATGAGCCAGAAACAATAAACATATGTTTGTTGACATGTTAGTGTGTTTCTTTAGCTGCATTATTGTGGCAAAATCTAATTAATACAAATATTGATTTAATTCTTTTTTGCTTGTGATTGGTTTAGAGATGAACATCTGACCCTGGTGTAGCTAATCAGATATATTAGAATACTTTCTAATGGGAAGGAGTTTATGAATAGGATTTTTACCTCTCATAAGAAAAAAAGGCAAAAAGTAAATGCACTTTTAAATTTTCTTGGGCTTTGTTGTTTAAAGACATAATTACTGGAGTTGTGGTAGTGATCATTTAACTGTGAGGAATTACACAGGATGAAAACCACAAATGCTAAGGGTAGCAGAGCAGAAAGCCAGAAGAAAGCTGGGTGCTTAAAGACATTTTTGAACTGCTGCAGAAAACCTGGTAGCTGGCATTTCCAGAAAAACTGAGTTACTATATTGCTTAAGTCACTATTAATTAGTTACTCTTCTTTTATTTGCAACTGCATGCACCCAAGAGCATATTTCTAGTAATATACCAAGAAACACAGACCATATACATTTTTTAATTAAAGAGATTTTTAAAAATTCAAGCATCATACTATATAAATTGTACTATTTTTCATTTAAAAGGGCAAAATGACATCCCTATACACTATAGCATCTGTATACTATAGGACCAATATCTGTCTCATTAAAAAAATATATGCACCTAGTATTCTATGCATGAGTACATAATCCCTCTGTATTTTTTTACAATGTCTTTGTATTTAATTAGTAATCTAGAAGATCAATCTCAGTGCGTTATTACTCCAAAATACATTTAAAATACATAAAAAGATAAAAAATGTGAAAGAAATGCTAAATGACATGGAAATTAAATCCACAAATACTAATGCTCACCTAAAGGAGTCATGAAAGAATAGAACAGAGAAAATGAAAATAAATGCTCAAGGAAATAATAGAGGAGAACTTTAAAATGTGGACTGACCAACTTTAAAATGTGGATGTGACTCCACATCCTGTGAAGTCATTACTCATAAGGTGTTAAGTTAAATGAAATTTTTGAAAAGACACTAAAAGCAGGTACAGCTTTTGAGTATGTGTGTGTGCACATATATGTGAAACATTTGTTTTAAATAACTTTTATTCAAATATCACATATGTTCATACAAGGACAAATTTTGAGCTTGATGAATTTTTACAAAGTAATGAAAGATATTTAACTATGCATCAAGTTAGAAAATAACACTTACCCAGCAACTCTGTCAGATAACTTTACTCAAGACATTATTTGTGATAATAACCTGTGCTGTTTCACATAGCAGTAATGCATATTTCTTCATTATTCTATACTATCCTGTATGCAAATATATGGCAGTTTATCTTTTCTCCTGGTGTACATGTGGGTTGATTTCAGGTTTTGGTTGTTACAAATATGATGTTTTTTTCCTCATTATTCAGTTGTAGCTTTTCCAAAAAAAATTTTTTTTAATTTTGAAATAACTTCAAACTTAGACAAAGTTTGCAAGTATAATACAAAATAATATTTCTTTGAATCGTTTAAGAATAAGTTGCTGACCAGTAGCCATATAGGTCCAATACTTTGGGATATGTAACTTTCAAAAGATATTTCTCCTACATATCCACAACGAACTATCAGCATTGCTTTTACTGTCATTCTGAGAGGCCTAGATAAACTTAACCAGCTTTTCCGCTTCTGGGCAAATGCCTGCGCTACGGGAAGCCATTACCTAACCAGCTCTTTCTGCTTCTGTAACAATGCTTAAAGCTTGCTTTCCCACCACCGGATTGCCCAAGGGACTAGCCTCCTGGCGGCAGCCACTCCCAAAAGGCCAGCGGCTACCCCCACCTTGCTGAGGGAAGGGCCTGGAGAGAGAGATGTTAACCTGTTAGTCGCCAAACAAGACTTTAAACTCGCTCTATGATAGACTGAATTCAAAGGTATCCCAAATGTTGTAATTGGATCCCGCAAAAAACCTGATGGCGGGAACCAATCAGATACGGTATATGTTCACATTTGAATGTTAACCAATGGCAAACTTGTAACCATGGAAATCTCCTGTCCCTCCCCATGACTTGTTTACTTTTGTCTATAAAAAGGCTGCAGAGGCTTTGTTCAGGGCCTCTTAGCGTCACCGGCAACGAGTGCGCGGAGGACCGGGTTCGAACCTGCGAATAAACAACCCTTGCCGCTTGGCTTTGACTCTGGTCTCTGGTGGTCTGATTTTGGGGTTCTCTCGAATTCTGGGCGTTTCAATTCATACATTGCTACTATCTAATCCTCAGACCCCATTCAAGACCTTCACGTTCACAGTAAGTGATCCCCTCCCTACATCTGTATTCCCCAGAGAGTTTCTGTATACACCAAACAGAACTTTCGTGGATGTTTTTATCTTACACAACTATAGAGATTCATCAAAGCTAGGAAACTAGCATTGGCTTTGGTTCCACAGTATTAACCAAGCTAGGGGCCTCATTCAAATTTCAGCTGTTTTTCCACTAACATCCT